>CM076604.1:0-625000 GCA_038502835.1 Octonoba sinensis
CTGTAATATAGTGGAGCCTGAATTAGCATATTAAGGTTATTGCGGGAATGTTCTCTACATTATCAAACCTTCTACATAAATCTTAACGAATTAAACTAGTAGAGACACAGTAACGATGTGATGGCAAAGTCGGCAAGGCGCTGGAACCGTGTGGCGTATGGTGCGAGTTCGAACCCGGGTTAATGCTTTAGTACCTTTTTTTCATAAAATATTATAAAAAACAGAGAAAAGTCTTGTAAAATGAGGAATTGGAGCCTAATGTACTTTTATTAGTTTAACGTAGCAGTCTTGGTAGTTTAATCAAAAATCCAGCACCGCAATGTCAGGGATTTGACCCCGCACCATACGCTTCACTACGCCAGCGCTCTGCCAACTAAGCTATAAACCCGATACTGGGTGATCCTATCGTACCATTATGAATATTAATGACAAGAAGTTTATTACACCGTAATATAGGGGAGCCTAATTTAGCATATTAAGGTTATTGCAGGAATATTCTCTACATTATCAAACCTTCTACATAAATCTTAACGAATTAAACTAGTAGAGACACAGTAACGATGTGATGGCAAAGTCGGCAAGGCGCTGGAACCGTGTGGCGTATGGTGCGAGTTCGAACCCGGGTTAATGCTTTAGTACCTTTTTTTCATAAAATATTATAAAAAACAGAGAAAAGTCTTGTAAAATGAGGAATTGGAGACTAATGTACTTTTATTAGTTTAATGTAGCAGTCTTGGTAGTTTAATCAAAAAGCCAGCCCCGCAATGCCAGGGATTTGACCCCGCACCATACGCTTCACTACGCCAGCGCTCTGCACTCTAAGCTATAAACCCGATACTGGGTGATCCTATCGTACCATTATGAATATTAATGAGAAGAAGTTTATTACACCGTAATATAGGGGAGCCTAATTTAGCATATTAAGGTTATTGCAGATATGTTCTCTACATTATCAAACCTTCTACATAAATCTTAACGAATTAAACTAGTAGAGACACATTAACGATGTGATAGCAAAGTTGGCAAGGCGCTGGAACCGTTTGGCGTATGGTGCGAGTTCGAACCCGGGTCAATGCTTTAGTACCTTTTTTTCATAAAATATTATAAAAAGAGGGAAAAGTCTTGTAAAATGAGGAATTGGAGCCTAATGTACTTTTATTAGTTTAATGTAGCAGTCTTGGTAGTTTAATCAAAAAGCCAGCCCCGCAATGCCAGGGATTTGACCCCGCACCATACGCTTCACTACGCCAGCGCTCTGCCAACTAAGCTATAAACCCGATACTGGGTGATCCTATCGTACCATTATGAATATTAATGACAAGAAGTTTATTACACCGTAATATAGGGGAGCCTAATTTAGCATATTAAGGTTATTGCAGGAATGTTCTCTACATTATAAAACCTTCTACATAAATCTTAACGAATTAAACTAGTAGAGACACAGTAACGATGTGATGGCAAAGTTGGCAAGGCGCTGGAACCGTGTGGCGTCTGGTGCGAGTTCGAACCCGGGTCAATGCTTTAGTACCTTTTTGTTATAAAATATTATAAAAAACAGAGAAAAGTCTTGTAAAATGAGGAATTGGAGCCTAATGTACTTTTATTAGTTTAACGTAGCAGTCTTGGTAGTTGAAGCGTAACAAAAATCCAGCATCGCAATGCCAGGGGTTCGAACCCGCACCATACGCTTCACTACCCAGCGCTCTGCCAACTAAGCTATAAACCCGATACTGGGTGATCCTATCGTACCATTATGAATAATAATGAAAGAAGTTTATTACACTAATATAGGGAGCCTAATTAGCATATTAAGGTTATTGCGGGAATTTCTCTACATTATCAAACCTTCTACATAAATCTTAACGAATTAAACTAGTAGAGACACAGTAACGATGTGATGGCAAAGTCGGCAAGGCGCTGGAACCGTGTGGCGTATGGTGCGAGTTCGAACCCGGGTTAATGCTTTAGTACCTTTTTTTCATAAAATATTATAAAAAACAGAGAAAAGTCTTGTAAAATGAGGAATTGGAGCTAATGTACTTTTATTAGTTTAATGAAGCAGTCTTGGTAGTTTAATCAAAAAGCCAGCCCCGCAATGCCAGGGATTTGACCCCGCACCATACGCTTCACTACGCCAGCGCTCTGCCAACTAAGCTATAAACCCGATACTGGGTGATCCTATCGTACCATTATGAATATTAATGAGAGAAGTTTATTACACCGTAATATAGGGGAGCCTAATTTAGCATATTAAGGTTATTGCAGGAATGTTCTCTACATTATCAAACCTTCTACATAAATCTTAACGAATTAAACTAGTAGAGACACATAACGATGTGATGCAAAGTCGGCAAGGCGCTGGAACCGTTGGCGTATGGTGCGAGTTCGAACCCGGGTAATGCTTTAGTACCTTTTTTTCATAAAATATTATAAAAACAGGGAAAAGTCTTGTAAAATGAGGAATTGGACCTAATGTACTTTTATTAGTTTAAGTAGCAGTCTTGGTAGTTTAATCAAAAACCAGCCCCGCAATGCCAGGGTTTGACCCCGCACCATACGCTTCACTACGCCAGCGCTCTGCCAACTAAGCTATAAACCCGATACTGGGTGATCCTATCGTACCATTATGAATATTAATGAAAGAAGTTTATTACACCGTAATATAGGGGAGCCTAATTAGCATATTAAGGTTATTGCGGAATGTTCTCTACATTATAAACCTTCTACATAAATCTTAACGAATTAAACTAGTAGAGACACAGTAACGATGTGATGCAAAGTGGCAAGGCGCTGGAACCGTGTGGCGTTGGTAGAAGTTTATTACACCGTAATATAGGGGAGCCTAATTTAGCATATTAAGGTTATTGCAGGAATGTTCTCTACATTATAAAACCTTCTACATAAATCTTAACGAATTAAACTAGTAGAGACACAGTAACGATGTGATGGCAAAGTTGGCAAGGCGCTGGAACCGTGTGGCGTCTGGTGCGAGTTCGAACCCGGGTCAATGCTTTAGTACCTTTTTTTCATAAAATATTATTAAAAAACAGAAAAAGTCTTGTAAAATGAGAAATTGGAGCCTAATGTTTTCTTTTATTAGTTTAACGTAGCAGTCTTGGTAGTTAAACAGTTTAATCAAAAATGCAGCACCGCAATGCCAGGGGTTCGAACCCGCACCATACGCTTCACTACGCCAGCGCTCTACCAACTTTAAACTATAAACCCGATACTGGGTGATCCTATCGTACCATTATGAATAATAATGACAAGAAGTTTATTACACCGTAATATAGGGGAACCTGAATTAGCATATTAAGGTTATTGCGGGAATATTCTCTACATTATAAAACCTTCTACATAAATCTTAACGAATTAAACTAGTAGAGACACAGTAACGATGTGATGGCAAAGTCGGCAAGGCGCTGGAACCGTGTGGCGTATGGTGCGAGTTCGAACCCGTGTCAATGCTTTAGTACCTTTTTTTCATAAAATATTATTAAAAAAAGGAAAAGTCTTGTAAAATGAGAAATTGGAGCTTAATGCACTTTTATTAGTTTAATGTAGTAGTCTTGGGAGTTTAATCAAAAAGCCAGCACCGCAATGCCAGGGGTTTGAACCCGCACCATACGCTTTACGACGCCAGCGCTTTGCCAACTAAGCTATAAACCCGATACTGGGTTATCCTATCGTACCATTATGAATATTAATGACAAGAAGTTTATTACACCGTAATATAGGGGAGCCTAATTTAGCATATTAAGGTTATTGCAGGAATGTTCTCTACATTATGAAACCTTCTACATAAATCTTAACGAATTAAACTAGTAGAGACACAGTAACGATGTGATGGCAAATTCGGCAAGGCGCTGGAACCGTGTGGCGTATGGTGCGAGTTCGAACCCGGGTCAATGCTTTAGTACCTTTTTTTCATAAAATATTATAAAAAACAGGGAAAAGTCTTGTAAAATGAGAAATTGGAGCCTAATGTACTTTTATTAGTTTAACGTAGCAGTCTTGGTAGTTTAATCAAAAATTCAGCACCGCAATGCCAGGGGTTCGAACCCGCACCATACGCTTCACTACGCCAGCGCTCTGCCAACTAAGCTATAAACCCGATACTGGGTGATCCTATCGTACCATTATGAATAATAATGAGAAGAAGTTTATTACACTGTAATATAGTGGAGCCTAATTTAGCATATTAAGGTTATTGCAGGAATATTCTCTACATTATAAAACCTTCTACATAAATCTTAACGAATTAAACTAGTAGAGACACAGTAACGATGTGATGGCAAAGTCGGCAAGGCGCTGGAACCGTGTGGCGTATGGTGCGAGTTCGAACCCCGGGGCAATGCTTTAGTACCTTTTTTTCTAAAATATTATTAAAAAAAAAAAAAGTCTTGTAAAATGAGAAAATTTGGGGCCTAATGACTACTAATACTTTTATTAGTTTAACGTAGCAGTCTTGGTAGTTAAACAGTTTAATCAAAAATCAGCACCGCAATGCCAGGGGTTCGAACCCGCACCATAGCTTCACTACGCCAGCGCTCTCCAATTTAAACTATAAACCCGATACTGGGTGATCCTATCGTACCATTATGAATAATATGACAAGAAGTTTATTACACCGTAATATAGGGGAACCTGAATTAGCATATTAAGGTTATTGCGGGGAAAATTTTTCTACATTATAAAACCCTTTTCATAAATCTTAACGAATTAAACTAGTAGAGACACAGTAACGATGTGATGGCAAATCGGCAAGGCCTGGAACCGTGTGGCGTATGGTGCGAGTTTGAACCCGGGGCAATGCTTTTGTACCTTTTTTTTATAAAATATTATTTAAAAAAAGGAAAAGTCTTGTAAAATGAGAAATTGGAGCTTTAAAGACTTTTATTAGTTTAATGTAGAGTCTTGGGAGTTTAATCAAAAAGCCAGCACCGCAATGCCAGGGGGGTTTAACCCGCACCATACGCTTCACACGCCAGCGCTTTGCCAACTAAGCTATAAACCCGATACTGGGTTATCCTATCGTACCATTATGAAAAAAAAAAAAAAAAAAAAAAAAAAAAAAAAAAAAAAAAAAAAAAAAAAAAAAAAAAAAAAAAAAAAAAAAAAAAAAAAAAAAAAAAAAAAAAAAAAAAAAAAAAAAAAAAAAAAAAAAAAAAAAAAAAAAAAAAAAAAAAAAAAAAAAAAAAAAAAAAAAAAAAAAAAAAAAAAAAAAAAAAAAAAAAAAAAAAAAAAAAAAAAAAAAAAAAAAAAAAAAAAAAAAAAAAAAAAAAAAAAAAAAAAAAAAAAAAAAAAAAAAAAAAAAAAAAAAAAAAAAAAAAAAAAAAAAAAAAAAAAAAAAAAAAAAAAAAAAAAAAAAAAAAAAAAAAAAAAAAAAAAAAAAAAAAAAAAAAAAAAAAAAAAAAAAAAAAAAAAAAAAAAAAAAAAAAAAAAAAAAAAAAAAAAAAAAAAAAAAAAAAAAAAAAAAAAAAAAAAAAAAAAAAAAATAAAAGTAATTAATGCCTTGCTTCACTTTTCATCTCATACAGTAGCGTTTCCCAACCAGTGGCTCGCGAACCCGGTTCGCACGGCGCAGTTCGCGGAAAAACTATCGCAATGGCGGATTTTTTATCGCCAACGAAAAGGAAAAAATAAAATACTAAATTTGCATACGTCATCAGGAAGGAGAGCAAAACTATTTTTTTCTCCTTTTTTAATAAAAATAAATTGTTTTCCAGATAATACAGAAAAGTAGTGCACTGGCACAGGAAGCATAGTGTCCCAGACAACCACCTATCTCCACACTACAGCCTGTAGATATCCAATGGATTACGAGTTGGATATGAAGCTTATCCTGTGGACATCTGTGGGATGTCCAACTGATCCAGGAATATCCAGAAGTGGTAGAAAAGGTTGCAACGTTTGGACGGCCCACGGACGTCTGGATATCCAGACGTGCATAGGACAGCCTAGGGATAAGCAGGGGAGGTTTTGGATGGCTCACAGATATCCTGTGGATATCTCTTTCCTGTCCATAAGATATCATATCCAGATATCTTCTGGCTATCCTGTAACTGTTAAATAGATGTCTATTTTAAATCTTCTAGATGTCTTTGAGATATCCAATAGGATATGATCTGGATATAATGTTTGTTTTATATTTTTAAGCTGTAAAGAGGTTTAAAAATTGCAACTTTTTTGTATTAATAAAATAAATTATTTATAAATACCTTATTTTATAGGCTGAATGCAGTTATTTAGGACGTTTTTACATACATAATTATAAGTGAAATTTGTTTACTCATAATTATGAATAAAATAACTACAATAAACCAGTAAAAATATTGATATTTATAAATGATTTATTTATTTATACAAAACTTGCAATTTTTAAACTATTAAATTTTACAGGTTTAAAATAGAAAATAATAAAAATTATTATTTAATACAAGTTTCTTTTCAAACCTATATATTTTCTAACTTATCCAATGGGATATTATCTGGGTATGCTTGTTTTATATTTTTAAGCTGTACAAAGGTTTAAAAATTGCAACTTTTTGTATTAATAAAATAAATTATTTATGAATACCTTATTTTACAGGCTGAATGCAGTTATACAGGACGTTTTTACATACATAATTTATGAGTGAAATTTGTTTACTCATAATTATGAACAAAATAACTACAATAAATCAGTAAAAATATTGATATTTATAAATAATTTATTTATTTATACAAAAATTGCAATTTTTAAACTATTAAATTTTACAGGTTTAAAATATAAAATAATAATAATGCTTCATTAGTATTAGTAAAGTTAATTATTATTTTTAAATATTAAAAATTGTAATTTAATAGAAGCTTTTCAAATCTATATATTTTCCGACTCATAAGGTTCTTTCTCAGACCTGCAATAAGACTTTTTTCTCGTTTTTACTACTGAAAAAGAATCACTAACTGACTGTATTGTTGATAATTGGACAACTTTTATAGTTGCTATAAAAGAGTAATACTAAATGAAACTTATAAAACCTTGAACATGCTGGTAGATTTTTTTTTTTCATTTGAACATGTGCAATCTTTTGATAAACATAGTTCTCTCAACACTTCACAAACCTGTAAATTGAAAAACTTAAGGCCTCTAAAAGAAAGAGATAAAGAAAGAAACCATCACAGTCTGGTCCAGAGTGTATTTGATATGTATACAACTGCTTTAAGTATTGAAAGATTTATACATAATTAAGTAAAATCATGTACACATTTATATCATGTAAATAGATTAAGAGATTTTTTTTTTCAATTTTCATGTAATAAATATGTCAGTTATATCATGGATAAAGTTACCTTTTTAAAATATTAATATAAACTTTTGCAAGCCAACTTGTGCAAGTTTAATGTAAACATTTACACTTACTAATACAGTATACAGAAGTACATTTTGATTTATCTGTACTTTTTAACTAAAAATAACAAAATTTACTGGAATTAAAATATAATTTGTGTAACTTTTAACAACAATGCATTTTTTTGGAGAAATGAATGCAAAAAGTTCATATACACAACTTTATTTACATTTTGAAAACATACATGATTTTTTTCATAAAAACATACATTTTTACATAATTTTGAACTGTTGTAGATGTTTCATCAGCAAAACTTTCTTGGCAGTGTGATTTCTGCAGCAGACCTCCCAGAAAGCCTCGCCTAAAAAAACTCTCGAGGAAAAAAAAGATTGAAATTTACAAGTGCACATGATACAAAGGATATAAAAATGGGCTTAAAAAATATGAACATAAAACTTAGATATTCACATATAACTAATTCTTGTTCATGGAAAAGAAAAGACTTGCTTTTTGAAATTAAACAATATTCATAATTGGATAACCGTTTGAGTACTGAAGAACTTTTTGTATATAAGCTAAGTGTGGAATAAATGTGTAGTTATTTCATTTCAGTATACAGTGAAATTCCATTACAACCCACTCCAAGGGACCAGGAAAATGCTTTGTTGAAAAAAATGTTTTTTAATAACATAATATACATTATCATATTGGGCTTTAAAATGGAACTAAAAATTTATATCAGAATCTGGAAGTGTCAGCCGTCTTTCAGGATGACTCCCAGTGCCATAATGACAAAGGTCGATCAGTAACAAAATTATTCTTGAAAGTTGGACAGTATCAAAATTTGGTACAATATTTCCTCATGCCATTTTCAACAACAATATACTAGACATTTCATTTTGAATTGTTTTAATGGAAATTTTGTGGTAACAGTATTCGCTGTAACAAGATTGTACTCTCTATATATTGGAAAACAAGAGAAATGGTTATAAATTGACTCTAATTATTATTTAAAAATAATGTTTACCAATAAAAATAAAAAAAATAATTAAAAAAATAAATTATATGAATATAATTGGTCTCAATTAATGCGCAAATATAAAAATTAGATATTACATGTAACTAACTACTATTCATGTTTACGAAAAAGAAAAGACATGATTTAGGAAATTAAACAATTTTCATTTATTGGTTAACTGTTTGAGTACTGAAGAACTTTTTGTGTATACTATAAGGTAAGTGCAAAATAAATGTATAGTTATTTCACTTATATACAGTAAAACCCGCTTACGAAGTTTTCCAGGGGACCAAGAGCAAAACACTTCTTATGCGGGAAAACTTCTTAAACGGGTAGGCTCTATGTTTGACAATTGATATACTTTATAATATTTAGGGATGATATTATTTTATTATTTTACAACGTTTAAATTAGACAGAAAATAGACACCCCCCTAACAGACTCTACAAGCATTCTCTTCTCCCTTGATCAGTCATTATTGTTCTCGTAATAACCGACTAATCCTCTCTGCCACCTGTTTTCCTGGAACTTTTAGTGTTGAGAAAAGGGTACCCTTGAGAAAAGGCTGACCAAAACAGCTTTTCTAATTCTTCTCCTAATATTTTTTCCATTAAAAAGAAAAATAACTACGTAGATTGAAAGAAACTTGAAAAAAATAGAAACATTAGAAGTCTAAAGTGTCATTTGAAAGAAAAAATTGACCGATATGAAAACTTATTAAGCGAAAAAAAAAATACAATCAGAACTTTTAAAAGGGGTTATTTTAACATTAGGGAGATGGGAATGAAACTGGTATTGAAATTAAAAACTTCTTAAGCGGGAACTTAACGGGTTTTACTGTATACAGTGAAATCCCATTACAACACACTCCAAGAGACCAGGAAAATACTTTGTTGAAACAGAGATTTGTTATAACGGAAAATAAATTATTCTATCAGACTTTAAAGCGGAACTAAAACTTTGTTACATTTTAACGGAAATTTCCGTATTCACTGTATATAAACTGGAAAACAAGAGAAATTGTTATAAATGAACTAATTATAATTTAAAAGTAATGTTTAGGTACTAAGAAAACAAAAAGCTGCAATTGATATGCATATCACCGTTTTCAATTAATACAAAAAAGTAAGAAACAGCAGTGCAATTGTGCTTCCATACGTTTTTAACCAACACAAGAGAAATGTGACAGCGCTTTGTCACACTCAATAAAAATATGAAAAAGTTTTGTCATAATCATCTTCTGTTACATGTCTTTAACAACATAATCGAATTCACCAACACTGTTACTGTGATCCATGAATAAACAATCATCTACTGTTCCATATAGATAACGATTTTAAGATATAATAGTACTTTTTAAAACATTTCAGACCTTTTGTAAAGCTAAGGGAGTGAGTTACATTACAGCAAGCATACTAAAAATTAAAAGAATGCTGTTACAGTAATATTTGCATGTTATAAAGGAAAGCGTTATGCACCAGAATATTTGTTATACAGTCGAACCTGTTTATCTCGAACCTGTCTTTCTCGAAAACCTCCCTATCTCGAAAATTGATATTTTCCCTGCATTTATACCCTAAATTCAATGTATTTTTTTCAGGTTTATCTCAAAATGATTTCCCCCAAAACCTCCATATCTCGAATTCTGGTTTTGCTGCCATTTTGGAATTCGAAGCCGAGTGACCTTTCGGCAGCTAGCAAAATTGATGCGGAAATCGTAGAGAACGTAAAAGGTGATTCGGAAGTAGAAGAGGAGGTTGAGAAAAACAAAGATGTTGCGAAAGTCGCTGTAAAAAGAAGCAGAGAAAGCTATTGAAACATTAACTTTCCCCGAATTTCAGGAAAATTTTGGTCAAGGTGGATTTACAGCGATCGCTACCCTCAAAAGAATAATCGAGGCGAAAACAACCAGACAACAAAAAACACTAAAAGACTATTTTTCTGGTACTTGCTAAAAAAATTTTAGTACTTGTCTTGTTTTTGAGAGGCTTGCAAAAGGGTATGCTGAATACTATTTCTTTATTGTCTACGAGTATAAAATTCGTTAAAAAAAGTTAGTACAGTCAACGCTCTGTATAACGACCACACATTATAAAGACCATTCCATTATAACGACCAGTGGTAAAAGTCCCAACTTTATCCCTATGAACTCTATGTGAATTTGCTTTCGGTATAGTGACCTTTCTGAATCGTCTAATCCGATACAGCGACCATACCAGCAGAGGCGTAGCTAGGATTTTCAGCGCCCAAGGACAACTGAAGATTATGCGCCCCCCTGTGCCCCTGGGGGCTTAGGGGCGGCAATAAAGGGAGTTAAAAACTTTTATGCCTCCTAAATGATAAATAGTTCTGAAAAGCAGCCCTTTTAACTTTCATTCTTATTAGCGACCATTCACTTTTAAGGGAAAAATGGGGACAATTTGGCTTCGCAAAATTACTTTTCTAATTTCCCACGTACTCTTATTCTATCTTGGTTATTCCCAATAAGATTTGCAGATCTTCAGTTCAAATAATTTTCTTTTCGCATTAAAAAAATAAAACAAATTAACATTAATTTGGCGCCTTTTGACGCTGCGTCCGGGGACAGCTGTCCCTCCTTACCTCTACCTAGCTACGCCTCTGCATACCAGGCGTCATGTCAGCTCAGAAGTTCTGCTTCCAGAAATGTGAATGTAATTTTTTTCCCTATATTTTCTACTTTAAAATCTGTTTAATATTTTGTTATAATATTTTGCACTGATATTTGTTTCTAAATTCTAATTCCAAACATAAAAATTCCAAAAATAATTTAGTTGGAATCTTTTAAAAACTACCAATTTTAATGGAAACACTTAATATGCACGATGCATGTATATTTTTAAAGGAAAATTCCATCTCTTATAGCGACCACTCGTTATAAAGACACTTTTCTGTGCGACGCAGATGGTCGTTATATCGAGCGTCGACTGTATAATAATACAGTAAAATGCTTAATAAAACTAAGGCAGAAGATTTTTAACCTACAACAGTAAGAAAAGTATACAGTATCTTTGTTTCAGTTGCAAATTTTAATAGTTTTATCAAAACCTCTTCATCTCGAATTTTTTGTCCTTTCCTTTCCGAGATAGACAGGTTCAACTGTATCAGAATCTGGAAGTGTCAGCCGTCTCTCAAGATTACTCCCAGTGCCATAATGACAAAGGTCGATCAGTAACAAAATTATTCTTCAAAGTCGGACAGTACCAAAATTTGGTACACTAATTCCATATGCCATTTTCAGCATCAATATACCAGACATTTCATTTTGAATTGTGATTAAACAAAAAGGTTTGTAACAACCTTGCCTCATTGAGTTTTTAGTATTTAAAAAATATTAATTACAGAATGTAGCATTGTTATTTTATTTTCGGTTGACCAGTTGGTTAAATCTTCCTACAAGATGAAAGTTTCTTCATACAGTGTTTGGGGAGTTGATACTGAACATATTTTATACTATCAAAACGTAAAATTAATCTCCGGGAGGAAAATCCGACTCATTATTAGAAATAATAATCAGTAAGCATTTGCGTTAGACAAGAGTATCGCTCACATTATTAAAACAATCTTTACTATTCGAATATTTAATAGAATTGGAAAGTTAATTCCTTTTATTTGATTTTTGAAAACTAGTCAACAAAAACACTACGTCACTGAAATTAAAGCAATCGTAGCAAAAAAAAAATAAAACAAAGAACTAAATCATTTCAACACAAAATAATTCTATTTAATCATAATAAGCCTAATAACATGAAAAAAAAATTTAGAAAGAAGTATACAAACTGAAAATTATATCCAAATTGAACTTGATCAACGTGTCGTACAAGCCGCGATTTTGATAAACAAAGTTCAAGCAAAGTTCATTAAAGTTGCAGTCAATTCTTGAATTCACAGTTTCATACAAAATGAAAACACACATTAGGTATGTATTATTAATGATGCAATAGCTACAACGTATTTAAGTAAAGAATTTTTGCTGCTGAAGCCTAAATATAGGCAAATACATCAATATCTACAAGTCAAACATTTTAGCGATGACTGGACATCTCAGGGATAAGGAATTCTGGACCTCACAGGGATATGATTTGGATATCCATGTATATCCATAGGCTGTCCTAAGGTCTTCCCAAAGATATCCAAAACCTGTTACTATCTGGATGTCTCAGGGATATGAAGAAATCCAAATCCATGACTTGGATATCCCTGGGATATCCAGAGGTTGTCCAAAGATCCATATCCAAAACATGTTACTACCTAGATAGCTCAGGGATATCCAGAAATCCAAGTCCAGGATTTGGACATGTATGGATATCCATGAGCTATCCAGCAAATCCAGAAGATATCAGAATGTATTATGGATCTATTTGGATGTCTGAGGGATATCTGTGGTTGTCTGGGGTATTTCCCAACCAAATACGGCAAGAACCAAGCACGAAGCTTGCAACACAACGGCTCAGACTATATCAGGCACTCGGCCAAAGCCTACAACGTTACTGAACTTTCTGAACTCTTCTAAACTTCCCGCCGGAGCTATTTATATACCATCGCGGATCACGTGACAGGAATATTCCAGAAATTTTCACCAAAGACGAATGACCTACCACGATCCGAGAGGGTGCCAAGCTTGGTGAGAAACACTATCGGTACCCCGAAAATCGTAACATTGCCCCCTCCTCAAGGACTGCCCGTCCCGGGCCGTACGATCCCTGGAAGGGAAGCTATGTTTACATTGCAACACATAAGATAATGCAATTACGAATAAACATTAAACATAAACAAACATTATTGAACACATTACCACATTATTAACATTATTAAAATAGAAAAAAACTTGTGTGCACTATTTACAAAAATGAGGAGGTGGGATCGGAGGAATGTCCAAAACCACAAATTGTCCTTGGCACAGTTCTCCAAATACAGCTCGATAAATTTTCAAGAAGATCACACCGCCAAACGAGGCAACAATTTCAACACCTGTTGTTTTCAGCCTCCTCAAGGATTTCGGACTTGATCTCAAATCTCCACCATCTTCACGTACAAACTTAATAAATTTCTACGAATTTTGTACATTTCAACTGGGAAGTGGAACCTATCGGGAAAATAATTTTTAAAATATTTATTAACATATGTTTAGTGCTCTAATAATAATAATTCAAAGGAACAAACAATAATTAAAAAAAGATGCTTGTAGCTGTATTTTAGCTTTTATTTAAACTTGGGTGTTTTACGATAATGAAGTTTTCATTTCTTATTATGAAGTGTTGTACAACATGGAAAATAAATGTGCCAGTAAATTTTATAGATTTGTCACCCGTTTCTGACGATTGCAGAAAAAGGTTCGCCATTTTCTTTCAGATTTTACAAGGGGTTCGCAAGGGAAAAAAGGTAGGGAAACACTGCTCTAGCTAATAATATTTTCAGCTCCAATGTTGAGAATGAGAAAAGTTCTGCAGAAAGTATAGCATACATATTTTAGCATTAGCATACATATTTTTAATTTATGTAGAACATGATTTATAATTCCCAGGCAAGGGGAGAGGGAGTAGCGAAGATTATTTCTTCAAGAATGGAAAGGATTAATATTTTTTTTTTTCTCCAGAACAATTCCTTATAGGCCACTAAACAATATTAAATTGTTGCCTTCTTTTCTATTTTTAGAAGAAGATTTTAACCTTGGATATTTCGCAGCAATTTAAGTCTTATCATTTCCTGACCGCCATCTGTTTCGTGAAATAGAAATATTTTACGTAAAATAAGTATATTGAAAGACTATAAAGATGACGAAAATATTTTCAGGAAACTATTGTGTCAAAGAATGCAAGCACTTTCTAGAGCAGGGATGGCGATCCTTTTTCTATTAGTGTGCAGTTAAATGATGGTTTATTATTTTCATGTGTCCAGTACCCGCCCCTTTTTATATGCATTTTGAAAAAAATGTCTTCCGTGTTTTTCCAAGTAGCGGCTAGTCTTGGAAGTTTTCTTTCTCTCTCTTTCTCTTTTATTTGCCTTCTTTCTGTTCTCTTTTTTCTTTTTGAAATGTTGTTTTTGGTGAATGTGTGTGAATAAAAGTAGTGGAACATTGTTCAAACGACGCCGAAGGGGTTATGAAGAAAAGTCGTATAATCTTTTTACTTCTGGTCGTATAATCAATTTACTCTTCTGGCCCTATAATCGATTTTCTTTTCTCGACAGATCTAAAGAGTTACCGAAAAAAATGATGAATAAACGATAACGTCGTATAATCGATTTTCTCTTCCGGCCAAATCTAAGGGATTGCAAAAAAAAAAAAAAAGAAAACGTGTCGTATAAACGAAAACGTCGCATTATCGATTTACACTGCCGGCCACATCTAAGATTTGGGGCCACACGTAAACGTCGTATAATTGTAAACGTCGCATAAACAATGTTCTACGATATAAATCTGCCGTGCCACTTAAAAATCTGTAGAGTGCCACCTACTAACACGCGTGCCGTAGGTTCACCATCTCTGTTCTGGAGATTGGCATGATTTTTAAAAGTAACAATGAAAGTCAAAGCAAACATTTACGACGGGACCTTTGTATAATAAATTTACTTACTTGAATCTAATTGTTTTCTCAGTCTGCGCTTAAGGTAGATTCAAATTGAAGACCTGTCAAAACTGATTGATTCAATTCCCCGCGCACTCGAAGCTCAGGTTAATTTTTCAACCTTCCCTCTGACTCAAATCTTCACACATTAGAGAATCCGCAAATCACTTGCGTGGCATACAAGAAGAAAGTACCATAATAAAATGATCGACCTTTAGAAAATATAGTGAAATGATAATTATCAAATAAAGCACACAATAATAGAAAACTACATTATGACGCAAAATAAGGGTGGCTGAGGATCAACGCAGCACAGTTCTACGGCAAAAGAAGCAAACACAGGGCACTGTGCCGAGAAGAAGCCATTCATGTTCAAGGGAGAAACTGCTGGCGTAAGGAATGTGCTACATTCGGTTCTTGTTCTAGTTCGTTTAGCATACATAATTTCTTACGAACGGATGCGATCTCCCAGTTTAAAAATTTGCTTGCTTTCAAGAAACATCTTTCTAATGGGACTGCATATGGTCTGGTCACTCACCTTTGCAGACCTAGTGCATTCCCCGGAAACCGGCATCCGCTCTTTCAAGTAGCACCCTATCGTAGCACCATTCCTGTTTGAGAATTTTGACGCCCAGTTTCCCTCTAGATGGCGGCCCTTGAACTCTGAATGATGCGAAACTGCACTAGGAATTTCCTTCAGCCGAGAGTATCCGAGCCAAACGGATTCTCAAGGGGTCTTCAACATGCCGCATGACCGTACGGGTGCGGACGATTTTCTGCATCTTTAAAATCCACCGCCTTGGGCCAGGTTTGACCCTGAGAACGTGGGCGTACGAGGTCTGCGCCTTACAACTGCGCCACCCTGCCTGCCTTTCAACAAACATTACGAATCGCGTGCGAATCAGAATCTTTTTGCTGCTATGTTCCCTGAAACACGAATGGATTCGTCCTCTTCTGCCATGCGCAGAAGCGTCCAAGGGTCAGAGCGTCACTTCGTGATCGAACTGTACCACCGGACGTCTATTCAACCCTTCTATGCAAAAAAAAGCGTACCTCCTTTCTACGGATCATTTACTTGGCTTAAAACATGGATATAAATCCATTATATTTAGGCTACGTACGAATGAATAGTGCAATTATTGATTGCTACGTTCAAAAATTTCTAATTATAAAAGGTTGAGAAAGGTTGAGCAGCCATCCCGGCACGTTGGTAGACGCACGAAAACCAACCGGATCTATCTTTTGATTCCAATTTCTCGCAGGACGCGGAGAAAAGTAGAGTTACTAACCTCTGCTCCTCGAATGGGCCAATCACAAGGCGCGAATGCGCTTTCAAGTGCTGGGGAGCAAGGCGCAACATTTTGTCGCCCAAGGAGTGCTCTTCTTCCCTCTGTATCATGTGACAGCAGGGTGACAATCAAAAAAAGGTTATGTCGTGCATCACGACAATAGACCTTTCTATAGGGATAATGCAAAACAATATAAATGCGTTAGAATAATGGAAAAAATTATACTATTTCTGGTAACAATGGTATTCAGGTGAGAAAATACGTATTTCTGAAGGAACAATACAAATGAATTAAAAATCTTTAGAACAATGGAAAAACATTCTAGTCTGTCTGGTAACAATGGTATTAAAGTAAGACCGTAGACATATCTGTATTAACAATGCTATAATATAAAAATGATTTGGAACAATGGAAAAAATGTATTCTTTCTCGTTTCAATGCTATTGACGTGGGAATATAGACCTTTCTGTATTGATAATACAAAACAATATAAGTGCGGTAGAACAATGGTGAAAATTTGTACTAATTCTGATAAAAATGGTGTTCAAGTTAGAGAATATATATTTCTGAAGGAACAAAAAAAGTAATTAAAATTGCTTTAGAACAATGGAAACATATTGCAGTCTGTCTGTTAACAATGGTACTAAAGTAAGACCGTGTACATATCTGTATTAACAATGCTATAATATAAAAGTAATTTAGAACAATGGAAAAAATATATTCTTTCTCCTTACAATGCTATTGACGTGGGAATATAGACCGTTCTGTAGGGATAATACAAAACAACATAAATGGGTTAGAATAATGGAAAAAAAATTATACTGTTTCTAGTAACAATGGTATTCAGGTGAGAAAATATGTATTTCTGAAGGAACAATACAAAGGAATTAAAAATGCTTTAGAACAATGGAAAAACATTCTAGTCTGTCTGATACCAATATTATGGAAGGAAGTCCGTGTACATATCTTTATTAACTATACTATAATGTAAAAATGATTTAGAACAATGGAAAAAATTTATTCTTTCTCGTTACAGTGCTATTGACGTGGGAATATATACTTTTTGTAGCAACAATATAAAACAGTATAAATGCGTTAGAACAATGGTAAAAAATAGTACTATTTCTGGTAACAATGGTTTTCAAGTCAGAGAATATACATTTCTGAACGAACAATACAAAATAGCAAAAAGCTTTACAACAATGGAAAAACATTATAGTGTGTCTAGTAACAATGGCATTGAAGGAAGTCCGTGTACATATCTGTAATAACAATACTATAAATTTTAAAAAATGATTTAGAACAATGGAAAAAATGTAGTCTTTCTCGTTACAATGCTATTGACGTGGGAAAACATACCTATCTGTAGGTACAATATAACACAATATAAATGCCTTAAAACAATGCAAAAAAATAGTACTATTTCTGGTAACAATGGTTTTCAAGTCAGAAAATATATATTTCTGAACAGAACAATACAAAATAGCGAAAATGCTTTAGAACAATGGAAAAAAACTTTAAAAATGGTATTGAAGAAAGTCCGTGTACATATCTTTATAAACTATTCTATAATGTAAAAATGATTTAGAACAATGGGAAAAAAAGTATTCTTTCTCGTTACAGTGCTTTTGACGTGGGAGTATATAATTTTTGTAGCAAAAATATAAAATAATATAAATGCGTTAGAACAATGGAAAAAAATAGTACTATTTCTGGTAACAATGGTTTTCAAGTCAGAAAATATATATTTCTGAACGAACAATACAAAATAGCGAAAATGCTTTAGAACAATGGAAAAACATTATAGTGTCTAGTAACAATGGTATTGAAGGAAGTCCGTGTACATATCTTTATTAACTATACTATAATGTAAAAATGATTTAGAACAATGAAAAACACGTATTCTTTCTCGTTACAATGCTATTGACGTGGGAATATATACTTTTTGTAGCAACAATATAAAAAAATATAAATTCGTTAGAACAATGGAAAAAAATAGTACTATTTCTGGTAACAATGGTTTTCAAGTCAGAAAATATATATTTCTGAACGAACAATACAAAATAGCGAAAATGCTTAGAACAATGGAAAAACATTATAGTGTGCCTAGTAACAATATTATTGAAGGAAGTCCGTGTACATTCTTTATTAACTACACTGTAATGTAAAAATAATTTAAAACAATGGAAAAAATGTATTCTTTCTCGTTACAATGCTATTGACGTGGGAATATATACTTTTTGGAGCAAAATTTTAAAACAATTTAAATGCGTTAGAACAATGGAAAAAAATAGTACTATTTCTGGTAACAATGGTTTCCATGTGAGAAAATATGTATTTCTGAAAACAATACAAAATATCAAAAATGCTTTAGAACAATGGAAAAACATTATAGTGTCTCTAGTAACAATAGTATTGAAGGAAGTCCGTGACATATCTTTATTACTATACTTAATGTAAAAATATTTAGACAATAAAAAAATGTTTCTTTCTCGTTAAATGCTATTACTGGGAATATATTTTTTGGAGCAAAATATAACAATATAAATGCGTTAGAACAATGGAAAAAAATAGTACTATTTCTGGTAACAATGGTTTTCAAGTCAGAGAATATATATTTCTGAAGAACAATACAAAATATCAAAAATGCTTTAGAACAATGGAAAAACATTATAGCGTGTCTAGTAACAATAGTATTGAAGGAAGTCCGTGTACATATCTTAATTAACTATACTATAATGTAAAAATGATTTAGAACAATGGAAAAAAATGTTTCTTTCTCGTTAAATGCTATTGACGTTGGAATATATATTTTTGTAGCAACAATATAAAAAGTATAAATGCGTTAGAACAATGGAAAAAATAGTACTATTTCTGGTAACAATGGTTTTCAAGTCAGAGAATATACATTTCTGAACGAACAATACAAAAAGCAAAAATGCTTTACAACAAGGGAAAAACATTATAGTGTGTCTAGTAACAATGGATTGAAGGAAGTCCGTGTACATATCTTTAATAACAATACTATAATGTAAAAATGATTTAGAACAATGGAAAAAATGTATCTTTCTCGTTACAATGCTATTGACGTGGGAATACATACTTTGTAGCTAACAATATAACACAATATAAATGCTTAGAACAATGAAAAAAATAGTACTATTTCTGGTACAATGGTTTTCAAGTCAGAAAATATATATTTCTGAACAAACAATACAAAATAGCAAAATGCTTTAGAACAATGGAAAAACATAACTAATGGTATTGAAGGAAGTCCGTGTACATATCTTTATTAACTATACTATAATGTAAAAATGATTTAGAACAATGGAAAAAATGTATTCTTTCTCGTTACAGTGCTATTGACGTGGGAATATATACTTTTTGTAGCAACAATATAAAATAATATAAATGCGTTAGAACAATGAAAAAATAGTACTATTTCTGGTAACAATGGTTTTCAAGTCAGAAAATATATATTTCTGATAGAACAATACAAAATAGCAAAAATGCTTTAGAACAATGGGAAAAACATTATAGGTGTCTAGTAACAATGGATTGAAGGAAGTCCGTGTACATATCTTTATTAAATACTATTTAAAAATGATTTAGACAATGAAAAAAGTATTCTTTCTCGTTAATGCTATTGACGTGGGAAAATACTTTTGGAACAATATAAAACAATATAAATGCTTAGAACAATGGAAAAAAATAGTGCTATTTCTGGTAACAATGTTTTCAAGTCAGAAAATATATATTTCTGAACAAACAATACAAAATGCGAAAATGCTTTAGAACAATGGAAAAACATTATAGTGTGCTAGTAACAATGATATTGAAGGAAGTCCGTGTACATATCTTTATTAACTAACTTAATGTAAAAATGATTTAGAACAATGGAAAAAATGTATTCTTTCTCGTTACAATGCTATTTTACGTGGGAATATATACTTTTTGGAGCAAAAATATAAAATAATATAAATGCGTTAGAACAATGGGAAAAAAAAAGTACTATTTCTGGTAACAATGGTTTTCAAGTCAGAAAATATATATTTCTGAACAAACAATACAAAATAGCGAAAATGCTTTAGAACAATGGAAAAACATTATAGCGTGTCTAGTAACAATGGTATTGAAGGAAGTTTCCCTGTACATATCTTTATTAACTATACTATAATGTAAAAATGATTTAGACAATGGAAAAAATGTATTCTTTCTCGTTACAATGCTATTGACGTGGGAATATATACTTTTTGGAGCAACAATATAAAACAATATAAATGCGTTAGAACAATGGAAAAAAATAGTACTATTTCTGGTAACAATGGTTTTCAAGTCAGAAAATATATATTTCTGAACGAACAATACAAAATAGCGAAAATGCTTTAGAACAATGGAAAAACATTATAGTGTGTCTAGTAACAATGGCATTGAAGGTAGTCCGTGTACATATCTGTAATAACAATACTATATTATAAAAATGATTTAGAACAATGGAAAAAATGTAGTCTTTCTCGTTATAATGCTATTGACGTGGGAAAACATACCTATCTGTAGGTACAATATAACACAATATAAATGCCTTAAAACAATGCAAAAAAATAGTACTATTTCTGGTAGCAATGGTTTTCAAGTCAGAAAATATATATTTCTGAACAAACAATACAAAATAGCGAAAATGCTTTAGAACAATGGAAAAACTAACAATGGTATTGAAGAAAGTCCGTGTACATATCTTTATTAACTATACTATAATGTAAAAATGATTTAGAACAATGAAAAAATGTATTCTTTCTCGTTACAGTGCTTTTGACGTGGAAGTATATAATTTTTGTTAGGGCTCGACCGATGGCATTTTTTGGCCGATGGGCCGATGCCGATTGTTGGCCGATTGTTCCGCGGTCGGCCGATGGCCGATTGCCGATTATTCTCCTCTTCCATCGGCCGATGGCCGATGCCGATGGCCGATGGGAAAAAAAGTCGCCTTAAACCATTAAAACGTGTAGAATGCTTGTCAAAAATGTCATTTAAATCATTTATTATTTATTTTAATGTTTATAAAAACATAAATGCATTATTCAAGCACCGTAAAACTGTTTGGGGGAAGTTTACATAGTAATTAAAACTGAAAGAATTACTCGCGATTCTAGTAAAGTAATACAACTATTTGGAGGTTAAAAAAATTAAGAAATGCTATATCAGAGAATTTTTAATTCTTTTTTCTTATGTTTGCAAAAGAAAAATACTCAACATCTATTGGATCGGCTCGGGTCTAATTCCCTTTCCTACAACATTTTCTCTTTATCACACCTGCACTGCAAATGCCAAGTGCAGCTGCCTTTATTTTCTTATTTTTTTTCATGGAGAGGAATGCTGATGTTATGACACAGACTAACAAATAATGTGGGTTTGTATTTTTAACGAAACTGTCAACCCCCTCCTCTCAGATTTTTTTCATGATACCCCCCCCCCCCCCGGTTTTTAAAAGAAAAGCGGGAACGATTACATGTTTATTTTTCATTAAAAAAGTTATTTTGAGCTCTTTTTCTGAGATAAAAATAAAATATTAAAAAATTTCGCTCGCAGTATTATCCCTTGTTTATTACTAAGACATGCTGAATATTGCTTTAAAAACATAGACTTGAGATTTTTTTGTCATTACAAATGAATGCTGCGTCTTAAGAACTAATCTTATTAGATTTTTTTTTCTTGTGAGTTGAAAATTACTCTGAAATACTTGACATGTTCTTTATATTTTCATGAGCACAATATGTAAGGTCACCGAAATAAACCAATATTTTGAGCACCAGCAGTTTTCTGTTGACAAATAATCTTCTGAAAACACGTGATCGTTTATAAAAATTAAGATGTATTTTGAAAAAAAAAATATATATATATACTTTTTTATATACGTTGACAATTTTGGAAATTAATGAAATTGTAGCATTTTTATTAAGGTATTGTTCCACCCTGTATCCCAAACTTGTTTTTAAAGAATTAAAATTTTGAAAATTGCAAGTCGAACTTGGACACATAAAATTTCGATCAATAAACATGTATACTTTTCTCCACCAGACTCCTACCTGTTAGCCGAGGCCTTAGGATTGCTTACGCACAGGGAGAGGTAGTGGGGTCTACGGATTTTACATGCACATATCCCCAAGTATACATGGTGGTCTTCAGTGGGTATCGAACTCGCGACCTTCCAGGTGGAAGTCCGACGTGGTAACCACAAGGCTACCACGGCCCATAAACATTTATACTGAAAAATTGATTCATATTTTTAGCAATATGTTCTACGTTGTACAAGAAATATTCTAAACTGAAAGCAGATGGAACGAGATTGTTGTACAATAGCAGAAAAACTGTCAACTGTCTAACACGTGGCATCAAAGAAGCTAAAAAAACGAAGTATAAACGGGGAAAAATTTAAATTATTATCGCATAAAAAATGTTAAGATGTATTTTGAAAAAAAAAAATATGCTTTGATCAATCTTTAAAAATAAAGTAATTTTAGCATTTTTATTAAGATGTTATTAATGTTATTAAGGTTGTCACGCGAACTCGCATTTTGAAAATTCAACTCGAACTTGGACACATGAAATTTCGATCAATAAATATTTATTAAATTTTTTTCTTATTTTTGACCAATCTTTTCTATAATAGAAACTAACAAGAAGTTCCGTCTAGAACTATACGAGCCTACTTTCCCGTATACACCAAATTCAAATTTATAATCTAGCTATCTCTTTCTCTCTCTTTCTTATTTATCTTTAGTTCTAATTATTGAAAATATACCTTTTTCAACGGATAATACATATTCATTCACTCACTCATTCATTCTTTCATTTATTCAGCCATGCATTTATTCATTCATTCGTTACCTCATTCAAGTGTTTATTCATTCATTTACGCATTCATGTATTTATTCACTCATTTATTTATATTTCCATTTATTCAATAATTTATTCATTCATTCTTTTCCTCATTCATTTATTCATTGATTTATTCTTTCACTCTTTCATTTATTCATTCATTCATTATTTCACTCATTGAGTCACTGAGAAATATCCTTGAAAATCCCGATCAAAAAATTTCATAGCAAAATAGGCTCGTAAGTTCTGGATAAACTTTCTATTTCTACATGTTCTACGTTATAAGAGCTTTCCGATAAAGTTTGTTCCAAGCAAATCGGTCCGTTAGATCAGGATTTATATAGGGTTGAAATTTCCCCGTAAGCTCTGTGTTAATTTTTTGAACTGTTCAAAAATGAACAAAAACTGTTCAAATCAATATTTCACGCAAAGAACTCCTTTCAATAAGCTTGCAATAGGAACTTGGCTCTTGTGCCCAGAGTTTACAGAATTTGCTTCAATTTTGTCCATAGGCGCTAATGTTAAAATTTTTTGAACTGTTCAAAATTGAACAAAAAATTGTTCAAATCAAAAAGTAAAATATAGAAATGAGATGTCCTCGCCGAGATCTTTCGAATGCAAAAAGAATTTTTCTAATCGGACAATTCGTTCAAAAGTTATTAGGGGGGGACAGACCGACAGACCGACAGACACACTTTTTCCCCATCTCAATACCCTACTTTCAAATTTTTTATTTTTCAATCTTAATTTAATTACTTCACTTATTTTTGACTTTTCTTGATTTTTAACGCTATTTTCACGATACATTAAGCCTTCTTTCATGATTTATTATTATTTTTTTTTTACTTTTACGGGAAAGTAGGCTAAAAATGAAATAATGAGAACAACCGCACACCAAAAGCAGATGCAACAAGATTGCTCCACAATTGTAGAAAAACTCTAACACGTGGGATCGAAGAAGCAAAAAAAAAAAAAACGCAAAGAGAAAAAAGTTTACTCTGGTAAAAATTAAAATTATTATCGTACTTTGATTAAGTTGAATTTTAATTATTTACAATTTTGGAATAATAAGAAACATGACAAACTAAAAGCAGATGGTGTAATATTATTGCACAATGACATCTAATGCACTAAGTCATTATTAAAAGGAAAACGGACAAAAATGAGGCAACTAACCTAGTGCGAAAAACAAATAGCACTCATAAGACGCTTCTATGACTTTTACTTTAACATATTCTATTTCGCGAGCATTCTGCTCAAAGAGAACTATTTTAATAATGAAGGTTTTCTGGCAGCGATCGCTTAAACTAGTTTTCCGAATTTTTTATCAAATACTTTATAGAATAACATTATTTCTGTGTTTTTTTCTTTTTAACTTATGTGCTGCCTGTTATTGTATGGAAATAGAAATTGAGCTATAGAGAAAAAAATAAAGTGAAAGACAATGTTTTCTGGAAAGTTGTCCCTGCGAAAAACATCGGCCTTGCATCGGCTTTTAGATGTTTTTTAAGGCCGATGGGCCGATGTTTTTCTAAAGTTAACATCTGCCGCCGATGCCGATGGACGATGGCAACTTTGTTGAACAATCGGCGCCGATGCATCGGCGAGGCCGATGCATCGGTCGAGCCTTAATTTTTGTAGCAAAAATATAAAATAATATAAATGCGTTAGAACAATTGAAAAAAATAGTACTATTTCTGGTAACAATGGTTTTCAAGTCAGAAAATATGTATTTCTGATCAAACAATACAAAATAGCGAAAATGCTTTAGAACAATGGAAAAACATTATAGCGTCTCTAGTAACAATGGCATTGAAGGAAGTCCGTGTACATATCTTTATTAACTATACTATAATGTAAAAATTATTTAGTACAATGAAAAACACGTATTCTTTCTCGTTACAATGCTATTGACGTGGGAATATATACTTTTTGGAGCAACAGTATAAAACAGTATAAATTCGTTAGAACAATGGAAAAAAATAATACTATTTCTGGTAACAATGGTTTTCATGTGAGAAAATATATATTTCTGTACGAACAATAGAAAACAGCAAAAATGCTTTCGAACAATGGAAAAACATTATAGTGTGTCTAGTAACAATATTATTGAAGGAAGTCCGTGTACATTGCTTTAATAACTACACTGTAATGTAAAAATGATTTAAAACAATGGAAAAAATGTATTCTTTCTCGTTACAATGCTATTGACGTGGGAATATATACTTTTTGGAGCAAAATTATAAAACAATTTAAATGCGTTAGAACAATGGAAAAAAATAGTACTATTTCTGGTAACAATGGTTTCCATGTGAGAAAATATGTATTTCTGAACGAACAATACAAAATATTAAAAATGCTTTAGAACAATAGAAAAACATTATAGTGTCTTTAGTAACAATGGTATTGAAAGAATTCCGTGCACATATCTGTAGTTACAATACTATAATGTAAAAATTATTTAGAACAATGGAATAAAATGTATTCTTTCTCGTTACAGTGCTTTTGACGTGGGAATATATCCTTTTTGTAGCAAAAATATAAAATAATATAATTTCGTTAGAACAATGGTAAAAAATAGTACTATTTCTGGTAACAATGGTTTTCAAGTCAGAAAATATATATTTCTGATCAAATAATACAAAATAGCGAAAATGCTTTAGAACAATGGAAAAACATTATAGCGTGTCTAGTAACAATGGTATTGAAGGAAGTCCGTGTACATATCTTTATTAACTATACTATAATGTAAAAATGATTTAGTACAATGAAAAACACGTATTCTTTCTCGTTACAATGCTATTGACGTGGGAATATATACTTTTTGGAGCAAAATTATAAAACAATTTAAATGCGTTAGAACAATGGAAAAAAATAGTACTATTTCTGGTAACAATGGTTTCCATGTGAGAAAATATGTATTTCTGAACGAACAATACAAAATATTAAAAATGCTTTAGAACAATGGAAAAACATTATAGTGTCTTTAGTAACAATGGTATTGAAAGAATTCCGTGCACATATCTGTAGTTACAATACTATAATGTAAAAATTATTTAGAACAATGGAATAAAATGTATTCTTTCTCGTTACAGTGCTTTTGACGTGGGAATACATCCTTTTTGTAGCAAAAATATAAAATAATATAATTGCGTTAGAACAATGGTAAAAAATAGTACTATTTCTGGTAACAATGGTTTTCAAGTCAGAAAATATATATTTCTGAACGAACAATACAAAGTAGCAAAAATGCTATAGAACAATGGAAAAACATTATAGTGTGTCTAGTAACAGTGGTATTGAAGGAAGTCCGTATAGAATACTATACTGTAAAAATGATTTAGAACAATGGAATAAAATGTATTCCTTCTCGTTACAGTGCTTTTGACGTGGGAATATATCCTTTTTGTAGCAAAAATATAAAATAATATATTTGCGTTAGAACAGGGGTCTCCGAACTACGGCCCGAGGGCCACATCCGGCCCGCGGACAGATTTTGTCCGGCCCGCGGAGAGCTAGCATACTTGAAAGAAAACTCCTTCTAGAGAACATATTTATTTTTTATAGCAAATTAAATTAAGTTTACTGAAGTAATCTATTTTTATGTTGAATAATTATTAATATGACATCTACATTGATATGGTCATGGGCTAACTACTCATAACATTGTTGTAGGTTATTATTTACTAACTAACAAATTATTGAAATGAATCCAACTACATTTTATACATTTTAAATGAAAAGATGACTTATAACAAGCATAACGACATATGAAATACTAATGAGATTTATGTAATTGAGATTTTCCACTGACAATAGTTTGTAGTTGTGGACTAATTTTACTTGTACCAATTATTAAAAGAGATTTAAGATGCTCATCAGTTAATTTAGATCTGTAAACATTTTTTGTGTACTTCATTTTGGAAAAGGTCTTCTCACACAAATAAGTAGTACCAAAAACAGAAAACAGCCCACGAGCAAATTTATGCAAATTATCAAATTGTGTCAGTGGAAGACACTTATAAAATTCCAACAAAGATAAATTTTGATATTTGTTCTTAATTATATCACTGCACTGTAGATCAATCATTTCCATTTGAAGTTCCGGGGCTAGGGTTTCAATGTCAGTATCAAAAGGATTCTGAAAAATCTTAATTTGATTCGCAATGGCATCAAAGTCCGAGAAACGAGTATCAAAATTTATTTTCAAAGCACTCAAAGTTTCGATTGCAAAATCGATAGGAAACTCGGTCTCAGTGGTGTGGCTAAATATTTCACATGTTTTAAAATGTGAAAAACATTTACTTCGTAGTTGTGATTGAAACAGTATCAATTTCTTCCGGAATGATTTGATATTATTGTATAAATCAGGAAGATGCTGGTTTTCTCCTTGCAATCTCAAATTCAGTTCGTTCACATGTTTTGTCAAATCAACATAGAATGCTAACTTCCACAGCCATGCGTTGTTTTGCAATTCAGTAAGAGGGCGATGCTTTTCATTCAAAAAAAATTCGATCACTGCTCGAAGTTCAAAAAAGCGCTGAAGGACTTTCCCACAACTAAGCCAACGTACGGCAGTATGATAAGGTAAGTCATTTTTTCCAATCTCTTTAATAAATTGTACGAATTGTCGGTGATTCAGCCCAAAAGATCTGATAAAATTAACAGTTGATATGACTGGTTTCAGAACTTCAGACATATCCAAACATTTTCCGCACAAAGACTGTTGATGAATGATACAATGTAAGACTATTGGTTTTGAACCACCGTCATTTTCTACAGCCTTTGACACAAGAGCGACCACTCCTTTATCTTTCCCACTCATGTTTTTGCCTCCATCAGTTGTAATACATTTCAAGTTTTTCCATCGAAGGTTCTTTTGCTTAATGGCCATTTCAACTCCTTTAAAAATATCTGAACCAGTAGTTGTGCCATGAATACTATACATATCAAGAAGTTCTTCACGCACTTCATAGCTTTTATCTATTCCTCGAATATAAATCAACACCTGAGCAGTATCTGACACATCCGTTGACTCATCCAAGGCCAAAGAAAACCACTCAACATGTCCATTTTTGTTGAACAGTTGAGAGGATATATTTTCAGCGATGTCTTCTACCCTTCGAGCCACAGTGTTTGCTGACATACTGACAGTTTTTAATAAATTTACCTTTTCAGGGCACATTTCTTCGGCTACTGCGATTATGCATTCTTTGACCATTTCTCCATCGGTGAATGGTTTTCCACGTTTTGCAATTTCAAGAGCCACACGAAAGCTGGCATGAGTTGCAGCCTCTTGTTCAGTTTTGAGTTTTGTAAATAAAGATTTCTGCGATTTCAATCCGCGCTTCATAGCTTCGAATTTTTCTGTCCGCAAACTTCCTGTATATTTTGAGTAATTTTGAAAATGTTTTGCTTCATAATGACGTTTAATGTTATATTCTTTGAGAACGGCTATGCTTTCATTGCAAATCAAACATAGCGCCTTGTTACTGGACTCAATTACGACATACTGAATGTTCCACTGATCTTTGAATTTTCTGCATTCACTATCAATTTTTCGCTTCTTTTCCATTCTACTAAATCACACACAAAAGCAACAATTCAAATAAAAATATTGTTACAAAGATGTCTTAAACTTAAACACGCACAAACACGTTTTAAGGAGGTACGCACTATTTTATTTCACAGCAGTGTCATAGGAACTGACTTGTGGTTGCGCCACTAGCCTTCTTATATATTTCACTTACTGCCATCTAGAAGTGAGTGGAAGACACCAGAACTTTATCGAACCAACGAGATTATTCTGTAAGTGCTATTAGCGCCATCTGTTAGGGATAGAAGGTACTACCTATTTCTGCTTCTGTCCACCAGATGTCCTGTCACGTTACTCCTCATGGCTCGCTCGTACTCTACGACTAATCTAGAAATTACAGATAATGACAGGAAAATTAATAATATGCAGTGTTGCCGTTTTGCGGACTTTAGTTCGATTTGCAGAATTTTTTAAACGTGGCGTACTTTTTCGGACTTTTTTTTTCATGTAAAAAAATACTCATTCGTTACTTGAGTACTCGTTAGGAACCGAAGTAACAATTACTGAAGAAAAAAGTAATCAATGATTACTTGTGTATTTCATTACTTTTGTAATCAATGATTACTATGGCGATACGATGCGGGTACCCCATTATAACGGATACCCATACGATACAGAAAATACATCAGCTTCCCCGTCGCTAATGGCATCTGGCAAAAAAGTAATCATATTTTACACCACTAGTGGACTGATTCAACTTTTTACCACCGGCAACAATTAATGATAATATGGTTTTGACCCTTGGAATTTACTGGAGTAATCAATATGGCCCTAAGGCTGGAAAGTTTGGAGACCCCTGCGTTAGAACAAAGGAAAAAAATAGTACTATTTCTGGTAACAATGGTTTTCAAGTCAGAAAATATATATTTCTGATCAAACAATACAAAATATCGAAAATGCTTTAGAACAATTGAAAAACATTATAGCGTGTCTAGTAACAATAGTATTGTAGGAAGTCCGTGTACATATCTTTATTAACTATACTGTAATGTAAAAATGATTTAGTACAATAAAAAACATGTGTTCTTTCTCGTTAAAATGCTATTGACCTGGGAATATATATTTTTTGGAGCAACAATATCAAACAATATAAATGCGTTAGAACAATGGAAAAAAATAGTACTATTTCTGGTAACAATGGTTTTCAAGTCAGAGAATATACATTTCTGAACGAACAATACAAAATAGCAAAAATGCTTTACAACAAGGGAAAAACATTATAGCGTGTCTAGTAACAATAGTATTGAAGGAAGTCCGTGTACATATCTTTATTAACTATAGTATAATGTAAAAATGATTTAGAACAACGGAAAAAATGTTTTCTTTCTCGTTACAGTGCTATTGACGTGGGAATATATACTTTTTGTAGCAACAATATAAAACAGTATAAATGCGTTAGAACAATGGTAAAAAATGGTATTATTTCTGGTAACAATGGTTTTCAAGTCAGAGAATATACATTTCTGAACGAACAATACAAAATAGCAAAAACGCTTTACAACAAGGGAAAAACATTATAGTGTGTCTAGTAACAATGGCATTGAAGGTAGTCCGTGTACATATCTGTAATAACAATACTATATTATAAAAATGATTTAAAACAATGGAAAAAATGTAGTCTTTCTCGTTATAATGCTATTGACGTGGGAAAACATACCTATCTGTAGGTACCATATAACACAATATAAATGCCTTAAAACAATGCAAAAAAATAGTACTATTTCTGGTAGCAATGGTTTTCAAGTCAGAAAATATATATTTCTGAACAAACAATACAAAATAGCGAAAATGCTTTAGAACAATGGAAAAACTAACAATGGTATTGAAGAAAGTCCGTGTACATATCTTTATTAACTATACTATAATGTAAAAATGATTTAGAACAATGAAAAAATGTATTCTTTCAAAAAAAAAAAAAAAAAAAAAAAAAAAAAAAAAAAAAAAAAAAAAAAAAAAAAAAAAAAAAAAAAAAAAAAAAAAAAAAAAAAAAAAAAAAAAAAAAAAAAAAAAAAAAAAAAAAAAAAAAAAAAAAAAAAAAAAAAAAAAAAAAAAAAAAAAAAAAAAAAAAAAAAAAAAAAAAAAAAAAAAAAAAAAAAAAAAAAAAAAAAAAAAAAAAAAAAAAAAAAAAAAAAAAAAAAAAAAAAAAAAAAAAAAAAAAAAAAAAAAAAAAAAAAAAAAAAAAAAAAAAAAAAAAAAAAAAAAAAAAAAAAAAAAAAAAAAAAAAAAAAAAAAAAAAAAAAAAAAAAAAAAAAAAAAAAAAAAAAAAAAAAAAAAAAAAAAAAAAAAAAAAAAAAAAAAAAAAAAAAAAAAAAAAAAAAAAAAAAAAAAAAAAAAAAAAAAAAAAAAAAAAAAAAAAATGCTTTAGAACAATGGAAAAACTAACAATGGTACTGAAGAAAGTCCGTGTACATATCTTTATTAACTGTACTATAATGTAAAAATGATTTAGAACAATGGAAAAAAATGTATTCTTTCTCGTTACAGTGCTTTTGACGTGGGAATATATACTTTTTGGAGCAACAATATAAAACAATATAAATGCGTTAGAACAATGGAAAAAAATAGTACTATTTCTGGTAACAATGGTTTTCAAGTCAGAGAATATATATTTCTGAACGAACAATACAAAATAGCGAAAATGCTTTCGAACAATGGAAAAACATTATAGTGCGTCTAGTAACAATGGTACTGAAGGAAGTCCGTGTACATATCTTTATTAACTATACTATAATGTAAAAATGATTTAGAACAATGGAAAAAAATGTATTCTTTCTCGTTACAGTGCTTTTGACGTGTAAATATATAATTTTGGCAGCAACAAAATAAAACAATATAAATGCGTTAGAACAATGGAAAAAAATAGTACTTTTTCGGGTAACAATGGTTTTCAAGTCAGAGAATATATATTTCTGAACGACTAATACAAAACAGCAAAAATGCTTCAGAACAATGAAAAAACATTATAGTGTGTCTAGTAACAATATTATTCAAGGAAGTCCGTGTACATATCTTTATTAACTATACTGTAATGTAAAATTGATTTAGAGCAAATGGAAAAAACGTATTCTTTCTCGTTATAATGCTATTGACGTTGGAATATATACTTTTTGTAGCAACAATATAAAACAATTTAAATGCGTTAGAACAATGGAAAAAAATAGTACTATTTCTGGTAACATTGGTTTTAATGTGAGAAAATATGTAATTCTGAACGAACAATACAAAATACCAAAAATGCTTTAGAACAATGGAAAAACATTATAGTGTCTCTAGTAACAATGGTATTGTAGGAAGTCCGTGTACATATCCTTATTAACTATACTATAATGTAAAAATGATTTAGAACAATGAAAAACATGTATTCCTTCTCGTTACAGTGCTCTTGACGTGGGAATATATACTTTTTGCAGCAACAATATAAAACAATATAAATGCGTTAGAACAATTGAAAAAATTGGTACTATTTCTGGTAGCAATGGTTTTCAAGTCAGAAAATATATATTTCTGAACAAATAATACAAAATAGCGAAAATGCTTTAGAACAATGCAAAAACTAACAATGGTATTGAAGGAAGTCCGTGTACATATCTTTATTAATAGGGCTCGACCGATGGCATTTTTTGGCCGATGGGCCGATGCCGATTGTTGGCCGATTGTTCCAAGATCGGCCGATGGCCGATGGCCGATTATTTTGCTCTTCCATCGGCCGATGGCCGATGCCGATGGCCGATGGAAAAACTTCCCTTTAAACCACGTGTAGAATGCTTGTCAAAAATGTCATTTAAATCATTTATTTATTTTTATGTTTATAAAAACATAAATGCCTTATTCAAGCACCATAAAAGACTTCGGGGGAAGTTTACATGATACAGTAACTTTGAAAGTTCGAACATTTTTTCCGATTTTAGTTTTATTAATTTTTTTTTTAAAGAGACTTGCTTAAAATTGCAACATTTCATGTGAAATGCAGTTAAACATCTTTAACTGAGCAATAAATAAATAAATATAAGGGCTCGACCGATGCACCAGTGCTGATAGTTAAAAAATCTAGCCATCGCCACCGGCATTCTTCAGAAACTTCGGAAAAACTTTGGCCCATCGACCTTGAATAACATCTAAATGCCGATGCAATGCCTATGTTTTCCGTATGGAAAAATATCTTCCAGACTTTAATTTATTTTTACTTCAGAATGAAAAGTACCAAAAATCACTTTCCTGTATCTAGAAAAAAAACAGAACAATTTCCCGATCGCGATATTATTTTTCGATCTTATATTCCCCTAATCCGTTACTTTTCAGATATACTAATAGTAATACTAGTAAATACAAAACTGAATAAATGTAGAATAAACAATCAGAAGAAAACAAACATCAGCTAAAGCGACCTTGTAAGGCACGTGCACGAAGCAAAGATTGGTTCCCATTATTCATCGTTTTAACTCCGTTTTTTAGTTCATGGTAGAGTTTTACATGAATCCCTTGATTTTGATGCAGAGGAACTAGAACATTTAGTATTCTTTTTTTATGAAACTCATTCATTTTTAAACGAGTGCAGTATTTTGTTTGAATTAAAGATTCCTGAGCGCCCAAAATGTCGCGTTGTTTTAAAATAGTGTGAGAGTTGGACATAAAGAATTAAAAAAGAAAAAAAATAATTTTTATTACGTACGGTTAGACCAGGGGTCTCCAAACTACGGCCCGAGGGCCACATACGGCCCGCGGACAGATTTTGTCCGGCCCGCGGAGAGCTAGCATACTTGAAAGAAAACTCCTTCTAGAGAACATATTTATTTTTTATAGCAAATTAAATTAAGTTTACTGAAGTAATCTATTTTTATGTTGAATAATTATTAATATGACATCTACATTGATATGGTCATGGGCTAACTACTCATAACATTGTTGTAGGTTATTATTTACTAACTAACAAATTATTGAAATGAATCCAACTAACATTTTATACATTTTAAATGAAAAGATAACTTATAACAAGCATAACGACATATGAAATACTAATGAGATTTATGTAATTGAGATTTTCCACTGACAATAGTTTGTAGTTGTGGACTAATTTTACTTGTACCAATTATTAAAAGAGATTTAAGATGCTCATCAGTTAATTTAGATCTGTAAACATTTTTTGTGTACTTCATTTTGGAAAAGCTCTTCTCACACAAATAAGTAGTACCAAAAACAGAAAACAGCCCACGAGCAAATTTATGCAAATTATCAAATTGTGTCAGTGGAAGACACTTATAAAATTCCAACAAAGATAAGTTTTGATATTTGTTCTTAATTATATCACTGCACTGTAGATCAATCATTTCCATTTGAAGTTCCGGGGCTAGGGTTTCAATGTCAGTATCAAAAGGATTCTGAAAAATCTTAATTTGATTCGCAATGGCATCAAAGTCCGAGAAACGAGTATCAAAATTTATTTTCAAAGCACTCAAAGTTTCGATTGCAAAATCGATAGGAAACTCGGTCTCAGTGGTGTGGCTAAATATTTCACATGTTTTAAAATGTGAAAAACATTTACTTCGTAGTTGTGATTGAAACAGTATCAATTTCTTCCGGAATGATTTGATATTATTGTATAAATCAGGAAGATGCTGGTTTTCTCCTTGCAATCTCAAATTCAGTTCGTTCACATGTTTTGTCAAATCAACATAGAATGCTAACTTCCACAGCCATGCGTTGTTTTGCAATTCAGTAAGAGGGCGATGCTTTTCATTCAAAAAAAATTCGATCACTGCTCGAAGTTCAAAAAAGCGCTGAAGGACTTTCCCACAACTAAGCCAACGTACGGCAGTATGATAAGGTAAGTCATTTTCTCCAATCTCTTTAATAAATTGTACGAATTGTCGGTGATTCAGCCCAAAAGATCTGATAAAATTAACAGTTGATATGACTGGTTTCAGAGCGTCAGACATATCCAAACATTTTCCGCACAAAGACTGTTGATGAATGATACAATGTAAGACTATTGGTTTTGAACCACCGTCATTTTCTACAGCCTTTGACACAAGAGCGACCACTCCTTTATCTTTCCCACTCATGTTTTTGCCTCCATCAGTTGTAATACATTTCAAGTTTTTCCATCGAAGGTTCTTTTGCTTAATGGCCATTTCAACTCCTTTAAAAATATCTGAACCAGTAGTTGTGCCATGAATACTATACATATCAAGAAGTTCTTCATGCACTTCATAGCTTTTATCTACTCCTCGAATATAAATCAACACCTGAGCAGTATCTGACACATCCGTTGACTCATCCAAGGCCAAAGAAAACCACTCAACATGTCCATTTTTGTTGAACAGTTGAGAGGATATACTATTTTCAGCGATGTCTTCTACCCTTCGAGCCACAGTGTTTGCTGACATACTGACAGTTTTTAATAAATTTACCTTTTCAGGGCACATTTCTTCGGCTACTGCGATTATGCATTCTTTGACCATTTCTCCATCGGTGAATGGTTTTCCACGTTTTGCAATTTCAAGAGAAACACGAAAGCTGGCACGAGTTGCAGCCTCTTGTTCAGTTTTGAGTTTTGTAAATAAAGATTTCTGCGATTTCAATCCGCGCTTCATAGCTTCGAATTTTTCTGTCCGCAAACTTCCTGTATATTTTGAGTAATTTTGAAAATGTTTTGCTTCATAATGACGTTTAATGTTATATTCTTTGAGAACGGCTATGCTTTCATTGCAAATCAAACATAGCGCCTTGTTACTGGACTCAATTACGAAATACTGAATGTTCCACTGATCTTTGAATTTTCTGCATTCACTATCAATTTTTCGCTTCTTTTCCATTCTACTAAATCACACACAAAAGCAACAATTCAAATAAAAATATTGTTACAAAGATGTCTTAAACTTAAACACGCACAAACACGTTTTAAGGAGGTACGCACTATTTTATTTCACAGCAGTGTCATAGGAACTGACTTGTGGTTGCGCCACTAGCCTTCTTATATATTTCACTTACTGCCATCTAGAAGTGAGTGGAAGACACCAGAACTTTATCGAACCAACGAGATTATTCTGTAAGTGCTATTAGCGCCATCTGTTAGGGATAGAAGGTACTACCTATTTCTGCTTGTGTCCACCAGATGTCCTGTCACGTTACTCCTCATGGCTCGCTCGTACTCTACGACTAATCTAGAAATTACAGATAATGACAGGAAAATTAATAATATGCAGTGTTGCCGTTTTGCGGACTTTAGTTCGATTTGCAGCCTTTTTTAAACGTGGCGTACTTTTTCGGACTTTTTTTTTCATGTAAAAAAATACTCATTCGTTACTTGAGTACTCGTTAGGAACCGAAGTAACGATTACTGAAGAAAAAAGTAATCAATGATTACTTGTGTATTTCATTACTTTTGTAATTAATGATTACTATGGCGATACGATGCGGGTACCCCATTATAACGGATACCCATACGATACAGAAAATACATCAGCTTCCCCGTCGCTAATGGCATCTGGCAAAAAAGTAATCATATATTACACCACTAGTGGACTGATTCAACTTTTTACCACCGGCAACAATTAATGATAATATGGTTTTGGCCCTTGGAGTTTACTGGAGTAATCAATATGGCCCTAAGGCTGGAAAGTTTGGAGACCCCTGGGTTAGACCAAAGATGCACGACGCGTTTTTAGCTACCAGTTTGTTTAAAGTTGGGATTCGATACTGGTAAAGAAAATAAAAGAAAAACTTCGTTTATTTTTTTTTTTTCAATTTGCGCCTTGGCTACCAGTTTTTTGCAAGACAAAATACCAGGGGTCAAAACGGACGAATTTAAAATTAATAACGTGCAGTTTTCGTTCTCGTATTTGAGAATGGTCGATTTCACAACGGCAGTTTGTATAAAAAGCAGTGTTGCGTTTCAAATTGAACCCTCCAACCCGATTCAAAATACCCTCCCATAACCGACAATTTTTTATATGTGGCGCTACCTTCTGCGAAAACAATGTAACTGTTCAAAATTCCTGAGACTCGAATTTGCTTAAATTATATGTCTACCTTTTTAACGCTATTTTTAAACACAAAATTAGTTCAATTTTGCAATATATTTGAAATCTTTTCTTTTTTATCAAATTTTTAAAAAGTTCTCATGGTGACGAAACCAGGTTTATTCTGGGAAGAGAGGGCTCTGGAGTCTCAAGGGTTTAAACTGCAATTCTTTTTACACAAATTAATGTCGACAGTTATTGCTGCACGCCATTGCATCCACTGAGCTAAATAATAAGAGAAACCTGGAGCGAGGATTGGGCGGTCGAACCGCTTCACACCCTTTTCAGCCATCAAGGCAAAACGCGCAAACTACCAATTCGCGCAATGATAAAACGGCTAACTTTAAAGAGCTCTCGAGCTCTTAATTCTTTTCCGATTTTTCTAAAAAAATTTATTCTAATGCCTGACGTATAATAATTTAAAATTTCTCATAGCATTTTAGAGCAATTATTCATACATTTTTTCACGATAAAAAACATTTTGCGACACTTTTTATTATCTTTGAATGCTATGTGGGAGTGTGCGACTATGGCAGGTTTAAAAAATGTTTATTTAGACAGTAAGACACCCTGATTAATTGATTTACTCTCCTTGACTACTGATGAATAAATACTTTACACAGTTAAATTATAAATCTCATAAGAAGTTTCAGTGAGCAGCTTCGAACAGCATCAATATAGCGACTTTTATTCCCAGAAACGATAAATGCGTTTTTAGAGTTCTTGCACTTCGATATTGCACTTAAACATAATACAATTAAAAAAGAAGAAGCACTTAAAATAAGAAGAAAGAAGTCATTTTTTGGAGATATTATAGGATAACATTTTTATTAAAAAAAGTTTGCAAATAACTGGAATGGAGCATGTCATTTTGAGATGAATCTGAAATGTATAAGCATTTATAAATTTTATATTTCACAAGTTTGCTTGCCTATGACAAAGTTAAATATTTCTCACTAATGGAACATTTCATTTATGGATATTAAATGTAAATAAGAATAATAAAGAAATACTACTTATTTTTTCGAACCATGCACTAATTAAAAATATAGCTGATCAGTGCATCTGCTGGGAAAAAGTGTGTGCTGTAATTCAAAGTTTTATAAGCACATTAAAACTCTTTGAGTGCAGATGTTAATTTAGTAACAAAAAAACATGATCATAATAGTATTTATCATGATTTTTTAAATCATGCACAAATAAAAATTTCAGCTGATCAGTATATTTACAGGGGAAAAGTGCTGCAATTCAAAGCTTTATGAACTCATTAAAAATCTTTGAGTGTAGATGTTAATTTAGTAATAAAATAATAAATAAATAATAAAATAAATGTTTTTTAAAAACAGCCACAATTTGACAAAATAAAAATTAACACACGCAAAAATCAAAATTTTACTCAAATGAAAAGTTAATTCAAAAACATCAAAATAATTATTGAAATTTCCATTAACTAGCAAATTAAGATAAAAGCAAAAAAGATACATGATTTAACTATTTGTGTAACTGATATTTTCACTTATAATAAAATATTACGTAATAAGGTTTGACTATCGAGAAAACAGGAGAAATATTTAGGCTATAATGCTAAAAGAAAAAGTTTTTCAGCAATGTAATTAAGTTGTAATATTATGATTTAAGGTAAACTTTATTCATCCAAAAACAATTTTGTGTACATTATGGGCATAGTAGTTAAATTTCTGTGAAAAAAAGCCATTCAAAGATAGAATACGAGAACAAGGCATTTAAAGTTTAAATAGGCAATTCGCCATCAAAATGAGCTTTAACACAGTTTTCTTTTAAGTTTCACGAATTTATTTTTACATCCCTTTGCACAACAGGATGCAAACGTATTGCTAAATGACGAAAATAAAATTTTTTGATAAACTATGATAAATTAAACTGAAATTTGTAACAATACACCATACGAGCCAATGCTTCCACAATGGGAAGTCAGCAATGTTTTGCCTTGATGGCTCGAGCACTGTATTCATGCGCGTCGGCTCGCAAGCTGCCCTGTTGAAGCATGGGGAGTCCTCACTCCAGATTTCTCTCATTTAGCTCAGTGATTACATCACGGAATTTTAGGACACAAGAACTATACACATGAACGATTGTGCTTCGTTTGCAAATCTACGGATCCCAACCGTTATGGCAATTTGTTCAAGAAAAAAACGAAATACGCATGCAATATGTAAGTGGATCTTCATAATACTAGTAATTATTATAAAAAAAAACAGTAAATAGTAGCGAGCATGCCGAAAGAAGATTAAGAATGAGTAACAATTTAATTATTATGATTGTTGTTGTCATTCTCGTTCTCGCATATGTGGAATTATTTTTTTCTTTCAATAACTTGTTTTAAGAACTGGGATCCTGAATTTTTGTGTCGTGCGTTTACGAAAATAACTCACAGCAAAAATTAAGTTGGTTTCTTTTATTTTTCACTTATTTATTTACACATGAATAGTTAATCTATAGCGGTTGGGATCCGTAAAAATGCATTTTAATAGTAAACGGTGTGCTGATTGATTAAATGCTACAAACATACCAACAATATCACAAAAGCATCCAACTTTAAGCAAAAAAAAAAAAAAAAAAACACATTTTGTAGCAGCATTCCTGCAGATATTTTTCTTGCTGAAGAAACATCAATATTTCTTTCCCTCTTCTGTTCTTCTTCTTTTGCTATATGTGCGAGAATTATTCTTCGAATAATTCTCGCTGACTCGGAACAAAAGAGCGAATTCTGTAGAATCGTCGAATGAAGTCACAGAACAAGATATCCGACTGCTTTTCCGAGTATTCCCTCCGAATGTCTATTAACTCCAGCACGAAAATTGGGCATGTTGGGCATAAATAGGCAACCGGATAATAAGAGCCTGAGCTGATATAAAATAAGCGACACCCATTTGTTATCAAAACGGTGTAAAACAAAATTTGGCATAGTTCTAAAATTAAAAATAGTATTTGTTTTTTAAAAATCTTTTAAAACTTCCGTTGTAAAAAACTAAAATATTTATGAAATCTCCCAAAAACTATTAAGGAGCCAAAAGAAAGCCAGGAAGACATGCAAATCATTCCAAAAGCCAAATGTTTCATATTTATCTTAAAAATAGCCAAATTAGCAACCCTGGCTCCCCCATGATGGCGAAAACTGTTTTTAACTGCTGTGCTTCCTCTTATTGTATGGAAATAGAAAGCTAGCTATGGAGGAGGAAGACAGTTAAAGACAGAATGTTTTGTGGAAAGTTGTATCAAGTTTTGTGGAAAGTTGGAAAACATCGGCCTGGCATCGGCTTTTAGATGTTTTTTAAGGCCGATGGGCCGATGTTTTTCTGAATTTAACATCGGCCGCCGATGCCGATGGCCGATGGCAAGTTTGTTGAACAATCGGCGCCGATGCATCGGTCGAGCCTTATTTATTAACTATACTATAACGTAAAAATGATTTAGAACAATGAAAAAAATGTATTATTTCTCGTTACAATGCTATTGACATGGGTATATATACTTTTTGGAGCAACAATATAAAACAATATAAATGCATTAGAACAATGGAAAAAAATAGTACTATTTCTGGTAACAAATGGTTTTCAAGTCAGAAAATATATATTTCTGAACGAACAATACAAAAAAGCAAAAATGCTTTAGAACAATGGAAAAACATTATAGTGTGTCTAGTAACTCTACGACTAATCTAGAAATTACAGATAATGACAGGAAAATTAATAATATGCAGTGTTGCCGTTTTGCGGACTTTAGTTCGATTTGCAGCCTTTTTTAAACGTGGCGTACTTTTTCGGACTTTTTTTTTCATGTAAAAAAATACTCATTCGTTACTTGAGTACTCGTTAGGAACCGAAGTAACGATTACTGAAGAAAAAAGTAATCAATGATTACTTGTGTATTTCAATACTTTTGTAATTAATGATTACTATGGCGATACGATGCGGGTACCCCATTATAACGGATACCCATACGATACAGAAAATACATCAGCTTCCCCGTCGCTAATGGCATCTGGCAAAAAAGTAATCATATATTACACCACTAGTGGACTGATTCAACTTTTTACCACCGGCAACAATTAATGATAATATGGTTTTGGCCCTTGGAGTTTACTGGAGTAATCAATATGGCCCTAAGGCTGGAAAGTTTGGAGACCCCTGGGTTAGACCAAAGATGCACGACGCGTTTTTAGCTACCAGTTTGTTTAAAGTTGGGATTCGATACTGGTAAAGAAAATAAAAGAAAAACTTCGTTTATTTTTTTTTTTTTCAATTTGCGCCTTGGCTACCAGTTTTTTGCAAGACAAAATACCAGGGGTCAAAACGGACGAATTTAAAATTAATAACGTGCAGTTTTCGTTCTCGTATTTGAGAATGGTCGATTTCACAACGGCAGTTTGTATAAAAAGCAGTGTTGCGTTTCAAATTGAACCCTCCAACCCGATTCAAAATACCCTCCCATAACCGACAATTTTTTATATGTGGCGCTACCTTCTGCGAAAACAATGTAACTGTTCAAAATTCCTGAGACTCGAATTTGCTTAAATTATATGTCTACCTTTTTAACGCTATTTTTAAACACAAAATTAGTTCAATTTTGCAATATATTTGAAATCTTTTCTTTTTTATCAAATTTTTAAAAAGTTCTCATGGTGACGAAACCAGGTTTATTCTGGGAAGAGAGGGCTCTGGAGTCTCAAGGGTTTAAACTGCAATTCTTTTTACACAAATTAATGTCGACAGTTATTGCTGCACGCCATTGCATCCACTGAGCTAAATAATAAGAGAAACCTGGAGCGAGGATTGGGCGGTCGAACCGCTTCACACCCTTTTCAGCCATCAAGGCAAAACGCGCAAACTACCAATTCGCGCAATGATAAAACGGCTAACTTTAAAGAGCTCTCGAGCTCTTAATTCTTTTCCGATTTTTCTAAAAAAATTTATTCTAATGCCTGACGTATAATAATTTAAAATTTCTCATAGCATTTTAGAGCAATTATTCATACATTTTTTCACGATAAAAAACATTTTGCGACACTTTTTATTATCTTTGAATGCTATGTGGGAGTGTGCGACTATGGCAGGTTTAAAAAATGTTTATTTAGACAGTAAGACACCCTGATTAATTGATTTACTCTCCTTGACTACTGATGAATAAATACTTTACACAGTTAAATTATAAATCTCATAAGAAGTTTCAGTGAGCAGCTTCGAACAGCATCAATATAGCGACTTTTATTCCCAGAAACGATAAATGCGTTTTTAGAGTTCTTGCACTTCGATATTGCACTTAAACATAATACAATTAAAAAAGAAGAAGCACTTAAAATAAGAAGAAAGAAGTCATTTTTTGGAGATATTATAGGATAACATTTTTATTAAAAAAAGTTTGCAAATAACTGGAATGGAGCATGTCATTTTGAGATGAATCTGAAATGTATAAGCATTTATAAATTTTATATTTCACAAGTTTGCTTGCCTATGACAAAGTTAAATATTTCTCACTAATGGAACATTTCATTTATGGATATTAAATGTAAATAAGAATAATAAAGAAATACTACTTATTTTTTCGAACCATGCACTAATTAAAAATATAGCTGATCAGTGCATCTGCTGGGAAAAAGTGTGTGCTGTAATTCAAAGTTTTATAAGCACATTAAAACTCTTTGAGTGCAGATGTTAATTTAGTAACAAAAAAACATGATCATAATAGTATTTATCATGATTTTTTAAATCATGCACAAATAAAAATTTCAGCTGATCAGTATATTTACAGGGGAAAAGTGCTGCAATTCAAAGCTTTATGAACTCATTAAAAATCTTTGAGTGTAGATGTTAATTTAGTAATAAAATAATAAATAAATAATAAATAATAATAAATGAAAAACATGTATTCTTTCTCGTTACAATGCTATTGACGTGGGAATATATACTTTTTGGTGCAACAATACAAAACAATATAAATGCGTTAGAACAATGGAAAAAATAGTACTATTTCTGGTAACAATGGTTTTCAAGTCAGAGAATATATATTTCTGAACGGACAATACAAAACAGCAAAAATGCTTCAGAACAATGGAAAACCTTATAGTGTGTCTAGTAACAGTATTATTCAAGGAAGTCCGTGTACATATCTTTATTAACTATACTGTAATGTAAAAATGATTTAGTGCAATGGAAAAAATGTATTCTTTCTGGTTATAATGCTATTGACGTTGGAATATATTTTTTTTGCAGTAGCAATGTAAAATAATTTAAATGCGTTAGAACAATGGAAAAAAATAGTACTATTTCTAGTAACAATGGTTTTCATGTGAGAAAATATGTATTTCTGAACGAACAATACAAAATATCAAAAATGCTTTAGAACAATGGAAAAACATTATAGTGTCTTTAGTAACAATGGTATTGAAAGAAGTCCGTGCACATATCTGTAGTTACAATACTCTAAGGTAAAAATGATTTAGAACAATGGAAAAACATTATAGTGTGTCTAGTAACAATATTATTCAAGGAAGTCCGTGTAAATATCTTTATTAACTATACTATAATGTGAAAATGATTTAGAACAATGGAAAAAATGTATTCTTTCTCGTTACAATGCTATTGACGTGGGAATATATACTTTTTATAGAAAAAATATAATACAATATAAATGCGTTAGAACAATGGAAATAAATAATACTATTTCTGGTAACAATGGTTTTCAAATCAGAAAATATATGTTTCTGAACGAACAATACAAAATAGCAAAAATGCTTTAGAACAGTGGAAAAACATTATACTGTGTCTATGAACAACATTATTGAAGGAAGTCCGTGTACATATCTTTATTAACTATACTGTAATGTAAAAATGATTTAGAACAATGGACAAAATGTATTCTTTCTCGTTACAATGCTATTGACGTGGGAATATATACTTTTTGTAGCAACAATATAAAACAATTTAAATGCGTTAGAACAATGGAAGAAAATAGTACTATTTCTGGTAACAATGGTTTTCATGTGAGAAAATATGTATTTCTGAACGAACAATACAAAATATCAAAAATGCTTTAGAACATTGGAAAAACATTATAGTGTCTTTAGTAACAATGGTATTGTAGGATGTCCGTGTACATATCCTTATTAACTATACTATAATGTAAAAATGATTTAGAACAATGAAAAACATGTATTCTTTCTCGTTACAATGCTATTGACGTGGGAATATATACGTTTTGGTGCAACAATACAAAACAATATAAATGCGTTAGAACAATGGAAAAAAATAGTACTATTTCTGGTAACAATGGTTTTCAAGTCAGAGAATATATATTTCTGAACGAACAATACAAAACAGCAAAAATGCTTTAGAACAATTTAAAAACATTATAGTGTGTCTAGTAACAATGGTACTGAAGGAAGTGAGTGTAAATATCTTTATTAACATTAGTGTAATGTAAAAATGATTTAGAACAACGGAAAAAATGTATTCTTTCTCGTTACAATGCTATTGACGTGGGAATATATACTTTTTGTAGCAAAAATATAATACAATATAAATGCGTTAGAACAATGGAAATAAATAATACTATTTTTGGTAACAATGGTTTTCAAGTCAGAGAATATATATTTCTGAACGAACAATACAAAACAGCAAAAATGCTTCAGAACAATGGAAAAGCATTATAGTGTGTCTAGTAACAGTATTATTCAAGGAAGTCCGTGTACATATCTTTATTAACTATACTGTAATGTAAAAATGATTTAGAGCAATGGAAAAAATGTATTCTTTCTCGTTATAATGCTATTGACGTTGGAATATATACTTTTTCTAGCAACAATATAAAACAATTTAAATGCGTTAGAACATTGGAAAAAAATAGTACTATTTCTGGTAACAATGGTTTTCATGTGAGAAAATATGTATTTCTGAACGAACAATACAAAATATCAAAAATGCTTTAGAACAATGGAAAAACATTATAGTGTCTCTAGTAACAATGGTATTGAAGGAAGTCCGTGTACATATCCTTTTTCACTATACTATAATGTAAAAATGATTTAGAACAATGAAAAACATGTATTCTTTCTCGTTACAATGTTATTGACGTGGGAATATATACTTTTTGTAGCAACAATATAAAACAGTATAAATTTGTTAGAACAAAGGTAAAAAATAGTACTATTTCTGGTAACAATGGTTTTCAAGTCAGAAAATATATATTTCTGAACGAACAATACAAAATAGCAAAAATGCTATAGAACAATGGAAAAACATTATAGTGTGTCTAGTAGCAGTGGTATTGAAGGAAGTCCGTATACAATACTATAATGTAAAAATGATTTAGAACAATGGAAAAAAATGTATTCTTTCTCGTTACAGGGCTTTTGACGTGGGAATATATCCTTTTTATAAAAATATAAAATAATGTAATTGCGTTAGAACAATGGAAAAAAATAGTACTATTTCTGGTAACAATGGTTTTCAAGTCAGAAAATATATATTTCTGATCAAACAATACAAAATAAAAGTTTGTGTTGTGTTCCTAATAAAAATACGATGTTAAAATTTCCTCCTTCAATAATGCTCACTTTTGAAATAAAGTTAACAGTTTATATTTCGAAAAATTTGTGAGGTCCTTAAAATTTTTTGTAGGTCCTTAAAAAGTCCTTATTTTTGGTTTTGCCAAAAGCGTACGAACCCTGACTCGTACAAAAAGACGACATCGTGATTTCTGGGCCAAATTGCAGCAGAATTGTAAATTTCAGGTTTTAAAATACTCTTTAAAGGATAAAAAATAGCAGTTAACTGAAGGGGAAAGTTGGATAAAACCGGAACCCAGCAGTTTTAGCTTGATTAGTATTGCTATTTGTCGGAAAACGCCTGAAACTTGTTGCAAACCACTGCCATGTTATTTGAAGTTAAATGAAAGGCAGTGTTGTTTATTTGTTTGTCAGCGCCGTTGTTTCGAAAAATTCGAGTCGAAAAGTTTTGATTTTTACACAACCGATTTCATTTTGTAGTTTCTAATTGTTTAGAGATTTATTTTAGGTAAGTACAATATTTGATAACACGTTTTTCAGCAGTTATTTTAAATTATTAAACCAGGTTTTGCATCATGTTTGAATTGTGCTAAGCCGTCTTTTCTGTTTAATGGCGTTGTCGGATAAAACCGGGACCTTTGCAGTCGGACAAGACCGGGTAGTACCCGGTTTTGGACGACCTTTTTTTACTATGAGAAATATAAATAGTTTAATTTGTAAAATATAAATCTTAAAGAATCATCTCACAAATGGTATAAAATTAAATCTTTATTACTTTGGACTTCGTATGAATATAGGCTACTATATTATAGTATCCCACTTAGTACAAATATAAAATTAAAATTATTAACATTTAAAAAAAAATTATTTTTTCAAAATTAAATCGTGTTTGTCACTTTATTCCAAAAAAATGTTTTTTTTTCTTTTATTTAAGTAAAATAGAATGAAAAAATTAATGCTTTTACAAATTTATAATGTTGTTAGAATAAAAATTGCACCCATAAAAATTAAGGCTGCTCGTCAGTCAATTTCCGAATTCAGGTGACTAATGTTACGTCTATGGGCGTGTGATGCATTCGTATTTTTTAAAATATCTCCTCGGGAAATTAATTAAAAAGAAGACATCTTTTAAGAAGTCTACACAGAAAACAGAATTCAAAAATACGATTTGCCGAAGAGATGTTTTTAACCCACCTATGTTTCTCAGTATAGGATGGCCATTGTACCAATTTATTGTTATAAATAAATATTTCAGTAGTAAGACAACGGCATTTTTTAAGTGTTCCTAAACATACCCGGTTTTATATCCAGTCTGGTTGTATAAAACCGGGTAATTTTATACTTCCAAAAGAAATTTATTTACCCTCCAAAATATTGTCCTTCCACATTGAAAACTATTTATTTCTGTAACTAAAGAACTAATTTATCATTCAACTAGAAATTTAATCACATTTATTCATTTAACTGCTTAGGGGAAAAAAAACACTTTAGGACCCGGTTTTGTCCAACTTTCCCCTACTTTTCGTCACTGAAAGTTACTAGAAAAAGAGAAAATTTTTTAAATTCTTTTGTGCATTTTTGGGGCTATCAATTGATGAAGTATTATGACCCCCCTATACTCAAATGCCGTTCGGTTTTCTATCTCTGCACGTGTACATTCTCTATTCTACTGGGCCATCCCCTTTAAAAGACGGAGCTGTAGTTCTATCTTTCCACCCCTCTTCAGAAGAACTCTCCATCCCTTAAAATAAAGAAAATATTAGGTAATAATTTTGAAAAATACACACAGACACAGAATAAATAGAAAGAAGAAATGTATCCAGTACTGGACGTGCTTTTTTACAAACATTTTACGGTTTAAAAATTTAAATGCTTTCAACAAAATTTGTTTTTCTCGAAAGAAATGAGAGATCTTTACCCATTGCATGGCATAGTGTTCTTTTTACAATAATGAAAAAACAAAATTTTGCTGCTTTTTAACAAAACATGCTTTTTCCCTTTTTGAGTCGTGAATTACAGTAATTTGTTTTGTAAAAGATACTTTATTAATTTAATGTTAATTTTATTATTTAATTAATGTTAACGTCTGTGATGCAAAGATTTTTTTTTTAGTTCAATCAATAATAGAAGCCTGTTAAACATGATTAACTGTACACTGCACTCATTTTTTCCTCCTTTCTGAAATTATGAATTAACTTGATACAGAACTCACAGCTCTGATACAAAATTATCACTGACCTGATACAAAACCGATAATTCTGATACAAAACTGGTGTCTTTACTGATGCAAAGCTGATAGGATACAAAACTGAATGTTTGATTTTCCGCTCCCGCTATTTATATTTCCCCTAGTTTTTACTGAAATAAATCAAAATTGATGCAGAGTACGGACGATGAAGCCACTAGCCTAAGTTCTGAACTTTCAAAGCTCCCATCAGACATGTCTACTCTAAGGGCGCACGGAAACGTCCGGTTGTGTAGTACTAAAAATGTTTATTTTTTAACTTCATCGCAAAAATTTGAAAAGGGACTGCTATGGCTTTCGCGTACAGAGGTATTTATTAGCCTTAGAAATGTGATTTGAGAATCTACTCAGAAAATAGTAAAATCTCAGAAAATAACCTCCTGAAGTTGGAAGATTATTTTCCGTCTTGGATAAAATTCGAGAATTTTTTTTGTTAAAAGTAAATATGCAGTTTTACCAACAGCATTAATAGTATGAAAAAATATTTTCAATTATATCAAAATATTATCAGTAAATTTATTTTGGAGTTTATTATAATTGTAATTTCACTTAGGAAAATTTTTCTTTGAACATCTAAAAGATTTTGATCGAGTAAATGTTTTGTAATAAAAATATTGTTTCCGCAAGGCTGCTCTTGAGAAACATAAATGCAAGAGTTACTAAAAACTTATCTTTTACTTTCCAATGAAAAAATGTTAAATTGAACCATATATATTACAAATATCTCTTTTTCTTCAAATGATTTTTCACTCTGTTTCATTGTCATCAAGGGTTGATCCAGCATTTTTAACAGGATCCGTTTTTCTCTTACTGAATTTTAAAGGATTTTCGTGAAAAATCAAATAATTTCGTGAAAATTCAAAATTTAGGCACGCAATGAATTTTTTAAATTATTTTTTGCCACTTATTTAATAAATAATTCTACGAAAAGTAAGATTTGGTAGCTGGGAAAGTTTTGTGAAGGGTCCATTTTGATTGCCTGGAATTTTGAGAAGGCTCCATTCGAATAAATTCATTCAGGGTTACTTTGAACCATGGTTGGTAACTTTGACCCACGTTATATCTTTTAGTATATTTGACAAAAAAAAAAAGGAAATTAGAAGGTCCAGTGCTGCGCTCGTCTAAATAGGTTATGAAATCAGTTTTCTACTCTTTATTTTTAAATTAAATATTAAAAAATATGATGTGGTTGAAAGTTAACCCCTATGGCTCAAAGTTACCCTGAGTGACTGTAATTAGAATTTTCTGAAGAATCCAAAAATTTAAACCTGAATTTCCCTGATTTTCATGTATTTCATTCCATAAAATATGAAGGCAGACAAGTCATTTTTCGTTATTTTGGAAATTAGGCACTTCGTTTCCGCGAAAATAATTAATTTTGAAAGGCTCTCTCCTTTGTTTTCTATGAAAATTTTGGAAATATCCTGTCAATATACATACCGACCAACGTTTAAAAATTTAAACGAGTAAAATTTATTCATTTTGTCCATTTTTGCTTTTTTAAAGGGTGTTGGTTCCGATTATTTAGGGTATTTCAAAATTTGGGAATGCATCGTCTTCGGTAAAACTTCCGAGCTCTCATTTCCTCTCCGATTCTGAATCTTGGACGTCCATAACTTTGAGCTTACCATTATTAATCTTTATTAAGTTTTAGCTTCTATAATAAAGAACTTGCACGAATGTAATTCTGCCATGCCCACTTGAAAATTCGTTTGAAAATATAAGTAATTTTTCGAAAGTTATTTTAAGTTTTAGTGATCATACCAGTTAATTATAATTGTTAAATATTACAGTCTTATTAAGGATCTTGTTTTAATAATATTTTTGTCTAAAATGACTTTTGGCTAAAATCTAATTTAAATTGAACTTTTAAAATTTTTGGTTGTCTTTAGAATTAGGGTTTTTTCCTTTCAAGTACTCATTGTCTATTGTTACAAAATAAATTAACAATTCTTTCTGTTTTCATTCAATATATATTTAAAAAGCATGAAAAAAAAATTTCAGCAATTGCTTGTTGGGTGATTTTTCCGATATTATAAAACAATTGTCTAGTTTGAGGAAAAAAATGCCCAAGGTTTTTGTTAGTGCCTCTTTTTGATCTTAAAAGTTCATTAATCAGGTAGTTCAATATTATATATACTTCCAAATAAAAGTACTGTGTGTTTAAATCACAAGTATATTTATATTGAGTATTAATGATCTTGTACTTCTATATAATACTTTGGTACTTTGCAACCCTTTTTTTTTTTTGTTCACTTCATACATTATTCATTAATATTTTTAATATTTGGTAGACTTGAAATACTTCACTTTAAAAAGTTAATGCTTGGAAACCTGTTTATTCCTTTAAAAAAATGGAATAGGTTTTTAAAGATTATGCTGAACGCAGACTCTTTACGTTCAAATAATGTAGAACTTCTGCACTTTTTTTGTTAAGCATTAAGCCCCTATTGCTCTTTTATGTAAAGAGTAAAGTAAGGTCTGGTTTGTATTTGATTATTCTACTCTATACTAATTTATGCTTGTAATATAAGGTTTTTTATTAATCTTACAACGTTCTGTGGTAATTACGTGATATTTCAGTATTTTTTCAACAGTGAGTCGCATGTTTGAATGTGACGGAAACAATTGATATCCATACCTTGATATTTCATATCAATAACAATAGACAAACAATAAGAAAAAAGAATAAATTATTTCTTCTACGGAGTACTGACTATGCCATTGTTTTGAATGCTTTTCTTTTTGAAAGTATTCATTGGTTATTTTATTTTATTTAAATTTCTTTGCAAAGATTCAAGCTCTCTGTTACTCTAAATTTCCCTAATTAAATTTTGTATTCAAATGCGGAAAAGTAGAGAGTGTCCACGTTGTGTGATTTATGAGGCAGGTTGAAAAGCACTAGAGTATTAAATTAGCTTTTATGCTCTCGGCTATATTGAAATCCTAGTGCAATGCTGCCTCATTGGATTCCAAAATGCAAAAGGGCCAATTTCTAGTTCCTGATCCATCTGTCACAGAAAAGTTTTTTATTCACGATTTCTGTGCCAAACTGCTCCAAAATAGCAATTTCAAACTGTTCTTTGAAACTAAATAAAATGCAGTTAGTTGCAATTTTCATAACTAAAAGCTACATTTAAAAAAAAAAGAAAGAAAATTCTTAATAGCTTTTATGCATTTTTAGATTTTTAGTGCTATCAATAGATGAAGTATTATGACAACCCTCATACATATGTCGTATAGTTTTTAATCTTCTTTCTATCAGTGCACATGTACTTTCCCTTGTATTTTAATTCTATTTTCATTATTTTTACAAAATCTGTAAAGTTGACCCCCTGTCTAAGTTGACCGCTTTTGTCAGGAACGGAATTATCCCTATATTATGTAATGTAGGGAAACCTTTGTTCATTGACCACCTGTCTATATTGACCACTTTTGTAAGCAAATTTGGGTGGGAGTATCATAAAAATCCTTTGAAAGTTGACCGTCTACTTATTATAGCACTTGGATGTGATCGGCCAACGGAAAGCTGTTACACACGTCACACATTAACGTACTTCCTCCCTCTCACGATCCAACTATGCCGCCTACTGGCGAAACTATAAAATGTGAAGCACATGACAGCCATCGATTAAAAGCTAAAAAGGAAAATAATTAACCTCTTCCCTACAGTTCGGACAACATGTATTGTATCCCAGAAAAAACTTCCTTCAAACTCCGTACTGGGATTTGTCACAGCAAATTTTCCCCCTTTCTCGAGGTCCGAACTAATGTGAAACTCTTTAAGTTATCAACTCCCTAGCCTTGGTGCGACCTTAAGATAAACAACAAAAGACTAATCACCCCCCCCTAATTTTTGCAGCTGTTAAAAGTGCATCGTTTATTATTATACTGGAAATAAATAGGAGCCTCTCAGACAAAGTCTATCAGGAACATTGACAGCATTCTGTCATTGGGAATAACACTCTGATTTTTTCCCATATGGAAACACTTTTTCTGTATCTATCTACAGAATTGGGAAAGGTTAAGTTCAACTTAAAAAGGGACCGTCCATAAATGATGTCACGCTTTTTCCCATATATTTGACCCCCTGCCCCTTTGTCACAAAATGTCACACCTCAACGTACACCTCCCCCGTTGTCACATGCCATGCTATGTTGCATAAGCATGATGTCACACTTCTTGTTACCCCCCTCCCCTTGTCAAAATTTCATGAATCCCCTCCCACTTGAAACGTGACATCATTTATGAATGATCCCTAAGTGGGTGTGACTTCAGCTATTAAAGGGCTGCTAGGCCAACATATTCATTGGGCTTTGCAGCTGCCCTCTCTAGAGAAGGATATGCATTAATTAAATTCTTTTTTTAATTGTATCTAATTTATTTTGCATGCCAATAAGTACTGTTCGTAATTTTTTAGTAGAGCCGTGAAAGAATTTGCGCATGCGCCAGGTCTGCTTCGATTTTATCGATATAGGGGTGATCGGTTGATATGAGACATTACGATGAGTGTTTTGTTTTTTCCTTTTCTTTTTTTCTCGTATATTAATTCAGCCTAACGGGCGTGGGTTTGTGCGGATGTTTTTTTTTTTTACATTGGTTTATTTTTTTTATTTTCCTTTCTAAGCGGATCTTGAAAAATTATATAAAACGTTTCAGCAATGCTGCCGCGATGCATTTTCTTAATAAATAATTTCAACTTGAACTTCAAATATTTATTATCTTTTTAATGGGGCGAACTGAAATCCCGGGAATTTTACTGGCCTGTTTTGGAGGAGTTACCGGAGTATCAGTGGCTCAACCAGAATTAGGCATAATGGGGGCCCGTGGGCCCCCGCTCTGACAATGATGATTTTTAAATCTTTTCAAAACTGTTCTTTTTTACTCCAGCATAGAGCTGGAGCGGATCAGTGGATCAACGAGATTTTGCTTGGAAACTTAAATGGAGCAGGAGCGAAGAAGTTTATTGTGCTCCACTGATCGAATTTTTAAAAAAATATTTAAATTTTTTATTAGACAATAAAATTAATTAACTTAAAAAACAGGAGATAAATAATACAATCTGTTTAATTTGTTTGGAGGGACGGCGCAGCGCGGACCTGGAGTGGTGCCGGATCAATTATTTATAAGTTGGAGCGGAGTGACTCAAAAAAGTGCACTGTTCCAGATCCCTGATCAGCGGTCCCCCTCCTCCCAAGGTCATATCCAGAGGGGGAGGGGCACGGGTTCTCCCCCCCCCGAAATCCCAAAACTTTTCGCAATTTAGCATATATTCCTCCCTGAAACTTTCCTCAACAAAAGTGTTTCAAAGTCTGCCCCCTCCCCCCGAAAAAATTTTCTGCCTATGGCCTTGCGCTCTTCTTATCCAGTTCAATGACTTTCCGTGTACTGTATTCTCAATATCCCCTTGCCTAACGAACATATACCAAATAACCGGCTCTAATTTTTGAAGCCTGTAAATTCTGTACGTATTTTTAATACCAAAACCGCACAGCCCACAGCTTGCAAATACGTAGTAAGTTAGTAATTTAGATACGTTTTCAAATCATGCTAGTTAACTAAATTTTAATAATCAAATTTCGCATGCCGGATTGCCGGATATTTCGCGCAATGGCAGAATCAGATTCCAGTTATTTAAAAATTTGTCGGATATCAGGAATCCGGTTCATACAGCAAATAATTCAAGACAAGTTATGAAAGCATGTTGGTAAAAACAAAGTTATTTTATTCAATAAAGCATTAAATTGTAGGCAAGGGGAGGGGCGGAGGGATTTTAATTCCTTTAAAATATAAGAATTTTAAAGGGGTTGCAGATTATTACTCTAAGATAATTACGTTATTTTCCCTTCTTTTTCGTCTTTCCCCAACTACAGTAAAAACTTCCATATGGGAAAAAATAGGTACAGTCCCCCCCCAAAAAACAGGGATCTGGGGCGGATTGTAGAGCAGGAGCACGGAGCAGTGAAGCAATGAAATTTTGCTCCAACTTAGAGCGTAGCCGGAGCAAAGAAATATGTTGCGCTCCAGTACTCCATTTTTTTTTCACTTTTTACTTTTTTATCACATTAAAAAAATAATAACTTAAAAAAAAATGATAAAAAATATTATCCATTAAAATTACTCTGAGCATGAAGCAAAGAAATTCAAAATCCCCGCTAAAACTTTTTTGGTAGCGCCAGGCATTCGAACTCGCATTAAACGAAACAGACTAAAAAAAAAAAGGAAATTAAAGTAACATCGAGGAAGAAAAAGAAAAAAAAAAAACTATGAGATAAGAAGTGCACGCTTGTGCCCATCCACGAACCCTGAAAGTGGTTCCGAACACCTTCTGAAGTGGAACCGAGCGACCTTGCTAAGTGGAACCGGCGATTCTGGTCTGCGAAACGAAAATGAACAGTATTTGTTTTATTTCTAATTCCTTCCATTTATTTTCAGCATTCATCTGGATTACAGGATATTGTTATTCTTCTCACATGCTGTTGTCAATCTGACGCTATTCTAAATGCCAGCGACATCTGAAAAAGCAACAATGAGAGAAGCTTTTGAATGACTACAACCAAAGGGATTTTCTTATGTCTTATAATTGGAAAATTAGTGGTCAGATGAGATTCTTTTTGAATGCGGTCAGACAAAGCAACAGTACATATACAGAATGAATCGAGTCCAAAATACCACTACCCATAAAATCGCTATTTGAATTTTTCGTAATCTGTAAGCAGTTAAATTTGTAAAAGGCAGTTTTCCCTTTCTCTTTGAGACAAAGCACTGAATTATTCATCTTAGCGATTATGTGCACAGAAATGACATTTTTTTCTTCTGAACTTTGATTCACTTACTCTTATGTCGGGTAAAATAAATGAAATTTAAAGAGATACCCAAGTATAGTAAAACAGTGAGAACTCTCAACATTCTCTACTCAGCTTAAAGAATCTAGTATCGGCGTAGCACTATCTAGTTTTTGTGAACTGAAAATAGAAACAGAGTGATGCCACTGTGTATGCAACTTATGAGGAAACACTTATCTACTTTTAAAACAAGGCCTTAAAAAAGTAGGGGGCAACGTTTTTATCACACTTATTATTGGGACAAAATATAAGTAGAACTCGCACCGACTGACAAAAGACTGAGTTTTGCTAGTGGTGAGTTTTAGCATTTACAAAAACGTTTAAGAATAAGTATTTGTAAAGGATTCATCTTGTTTTACGTCATTCAAAGACCATTTTCTAAACTTATTAGAAAAAATATTGTTTGTACAAAATATGAGAAAAACATTATACATTCTTGTGGTTTTTGATAGAAAGGATTTTGAAAGACTTGATGACCAACAAAACGTTTAAAGTCAATCTTAGCGACAATTCATAGTTTTGTCAGTATTAGGCAAATGAGCAATGGCAGAACATTTAAAAATCAATGATGGCAAGAAACAGTACGTCTGTGAACATTGTTCAAAAGCATTTTCTCAAAATTCATCTCGAACCAGACACATGAGAGTCCATACTGGTGAGAAGCCATATTCATGTGACCGTTGTTCGAAGGCATTTTCAGAAGCTTCAAACCTAAAGAAACATGTGAGAATCCATACTGGCGAAAAGCCATATTCATGTGGCTATTGTTCAAATGCATTTTCAGAAGCTTCACACCCTAAAGAAGCATGTGAGAATCCATACCGGCGAAAAACCATATTCATGTGAGTGTTGTTCAAAGACATTTTCGAGAAATCCTGCCCTAAAGAAACATATGAGAGTTCATACTGGTGAAAAACCATATTCATGTGAGTATTGTTTGAAGACATTTACAGATGGTTCTACCTTAAAGGCACATGTGAGAACCCTATACTGGTGAAAATCCATATTCTTGTGACCATTGTTCGAAGGAATATTCAGGAACTTCAAGTCTAAAGAGACACATGAGAGTCCATACGGGTGAAAAGCTCTATTCCTGTGAGCAATGTTCAAAGGCATTTTTTCAAGCTTCAAGCTTAAAGAGACACATGATAGTCCATACTGGTGAAAAATCATTTTCGTGTGAGTACTGTTCAAAGGCATTTTTTCACTCTTCAGACCTAAATAAACATGTGAGAATCCAAACTGGTGCATAACCATTTTCTGGTGACTTGTTAGAAGGCAATTTCTCGATCTTCAATTCTGAAGACGCATGTGACAATCTATACTGGTGCACAGCCATATTCATGTGAATTTTGTTCAAAGGCATTTCCATTGTTTCGACCTTAAAGAAACATGCTAGTTCATACTGCTGAAAAACTATATTTTTGGGACTGTTGTTCAAAGATTTTCTGAAACTTCAAACATACGGAGAAAATCCACTATGCCCAAAAGACATTTTCATGAGCGTGCTCAAAGGCACATTCTCAATCACATGCTGCTACAAGAAAATGTATGCTTCAGTGATATTTATTCACAACCTGTTGGAGAACTGGGCCCTCTTTCTTTGATTATATTTGTTTTGTTTTTACTTGTTGTAATTTCGTCGTATGAGACGCAGAAATGGCCGCCATCTTAGATCTGGCATTTTTTGAAATGTTTTCTAAAACAGAACTTTGCTGTTTGAATAATGTAATGACGCAATTAATGAGAGCTGTTCATTTGCGTTATAACGTATTTGTACTTTCTTGAAATTGTAAATAAACTTATTTTCATTGCAGAACAAGTTCACTTGTTTTCTTCATCAGAAAGAGATGAGTGAGAAAGTACCAGATAGTTAAAGTATTTGTTGTAACAGCTGATGATGTGATGACGTTCTAAGAACACAATTGTACACTGATTGTGTACACCACAGAATACATAGTACTCTAATGGTTGTTGATGTCCGACAACATCGCATAATCTACCTGCGCCATTTACATTGAGTGAGAAAGTATAATAGCACATTGTGCCTTCTGTTAGAATAAAAGATAGACTGGTTATCTCTACCTTTAAATAAGCAAAGGTATAATTCAGTGATTCCCAAAGGGGTCTATATCGACCCCCAGGGGTCGACGACAATCTGCAAGGGGTCCATGTCAAGGGACAAAAAATGGGGTCCATGAAATGAAAATGGGGGATCAACGATATTGGATCTCATATAAACTAATGACTCTGCAAAATTTTTAAGCACTAACGAAGAACTTAAAGTACAGTGTTAGAATCGGATCTCCAAGCAAAAAAAAAAGAAACACGCCTGTTACTTATCTCGTATTATGGAATATCGCGAGAAGGTTATTAATTGCTTTTCCATCTTCATATCTGCAGTTGGCAATCTCCTAATAAAAAAAAAAAGAGAAACAGACTGGACATCATTAACCGACGAGATTTGAGATTAAACCTAAATAAATTGATGCCAAATGTTGATACTTTATTATTAAAGCATCAGGTTCATCATTCCCACTAAAAGCATTTATTTCTTGCTTAATTATTTTATATAACATATACTGAATTTTAATTTGATTCGTTTTAATTTGAATTTAATTCATAAATATAAAATTAACATGTGTTTTCTTTCTTAAGTTTTTCACTCTTCATCACTACTGTTAGAAATTTACATCTTTCACAGTGAGTAGTTAACAGCTATACCAGCTGTCAAAAATACATTTGAAGTTGATGAATTTACAAAAAATTAATATCGGGTAAGCAGGGGGTCTACCCAAAACCGAAAAACACGGCAAGGCATCTACGAGACAACAAAGTTTGGAAACCACTGGTATAATTTGTATTGGATTCTGACTAGCATGGCAGTTCCAATTCAGTCCTGAGTTATATCTCACTGAAACCTAAAGCATTGGTTGTTCTTGTTTAACCGAAAAAGAGGGAGAGTTTATTATGTCTGTGAAACAGTTTAGTGCGACAAATTTGGGAAGGCTGTTTGAAATTTCATGTCTAATTTATTATGAAAGTTTTGTCATCAGTAACCGCAGTAGGTATTAAATAAAAATTGTGTGGGTACCGTTGTAAATTAATCTTTATATTGGAATCAATAAAGTTCATAGCTTACACAGAGGTAAATATTTTCCATTCAAAATTAATTTAAAACCTGTCCTTTTGTTCACATATCACTAGGAATTGTTTTGTAGAGCTCAGTTTGAGAAACTCTGACATAGTGTAACGACTTTTGTCACAACACTTCAAACGGGGAAAGGCCTCATTCATAAATGATGTCACGCTTCGAGAGGGGGCGTGAAAATATGACAAGGGGAGGGGAGGGCTAACAAGAAGTGTGACATCCTGCGTTATGCAACATAGCGTGGCATATGGCAAAGGGGAGGGGGGGGGGGTCAAATATATGAGGAAAAAGCGTGACATCATTTCTGAACGGTCCCAAAGTGGAAGAAATCATTGCAACATTCTGATTAAGTCGATTAGATTACGCAATGAAGTAAGATACTTTGTTTAATACAACATGAAATTAATTATTTTATGTTAAATTTCTAATGGTTAGGAATACTATGAATCAATTGTAAAATATCAATTAAGCGCCGAGTTTATAAGTGAAACAGTGAAGTAAACTGAATTTCAAAAATGAAAAAAATATAAACAATTTACTTGAGTAGTGCATGAAAATCCAGAGTATATTTTATGCAAGGTATGCTTATCACATGGAGAGTAAGGGAGATATATTCTATTTAAAATATTAGGTGTACAACTTTTCTTGCGTTACTTTTATTATTTTTTCTCACTAAATTTCATTAACTATTGTAAAAAACAAATTATGAATACGTTTGTGATTCAGAATAGGGTCCATCGATGGCCACTACTTTCTCCCTTTTGCGCAGGGATGTAACTAGGTCATTTTCTAACTAGGGCAAGACTAGGATTTAGCGCCCCCTCCCTCCTTATATACACAAAAAAAAATATGTATTTAGGAAAACACGCACATTTAGTCGATTTGGCGCCCCTAAAATAATCTGGCTCTCGGGGCACATGCCCCGTCTGCCCCCCCTCTAGTTACGTCCCTGCGGAACAACTTTCACAACCTGGCGTCGAGCTTGGTCATGATTTACAGTCACTTTATCGTTCAGTCCCATGTCTTTAAGGTGCTTTGGAATTGCTTATTCAGGGTGTCTACAAGTCAAAAATATAGAAATGAGTAGCGAAAATGACTGACAGGCAACCAAAATTTTCCGTCTAATGAGATTGGTCCCCCTAGAAGGCACTGGATATCCGATGTCCGACAGATTTTCACGTATCCGGAATCTAATCCGGCTGCTACAAGAAATGGCCAGTTATCTGACCTGCAAAATTGTATTTTTCAAATTTAACTAACATCGTTTGATTTGAAAATGTAATCTAATTGCAAACTTACTATACATTTGGTAGCGGTGGGATATTTAACAATATGTATAGAATTCAGTTTTCAAACATCTTAGCCGGATATCCTGTTTGATTACTTTCCATTTAGTACACAATGACACGGTCTAAATTCTATGTCGAAGATGAATCCTAACATTTCCATGATGGACCGAAAATGCTTTTTTTTCCGACTTTTGTTGATGGGTAGTGCGGAAAAAGTGCAATTGGTGGCACAAAATGTACATAAAAACTTGGAAGCTTGTGGGACATTTTCTTCATTTTCCACAACTGTGTAAAAATATAAATCAAATGCTTTTTTTTAACAAAATTTCTATTAAAAAAAAATCTAATTTTCATTTATCGATAATGAGGAAAAAATTCCATTGGTGTCATCACTAAATGCTTATGAAAAAATTGAAGTGTGCCAGATAATTCCCTCATTTTCCGTAAATATGCAGAAATTTTGATAAAAAAAGTACGGCGAACTACAGTATTTCATTTTGGAGAAATACTTTTCCAACGTAGAAAAAAAATGTCTTCAAAAATAGTTTTTTTTTACTAATTTTTTTTAAAAAGTATTTTCTCAAAAATTTAGCGCATGCTTCGCAAATAAATTCTCCCACAAACTGCAACTTATTTATGTGCACTTTGTGCCACCAATGGTTACCCATAGTATAGTCGAAGATAAGGTTTTTTTTAGCCCTCCCTAAGTCTCGAAATCAATGTCAACAGTGTGATACTCTTGTGTGGCATCAATTTAATTGGTATATTTTTCATATTTATATGTTTTAATAGTTAATAGTGTTTTCTTTTTTACTAAAGCTTTCCTGAAAATAAGAATTATACATAGTGTGTCAAAGAATTTTTAAGATTAGGTTTATAAAATAAAATAAAATAAAGACTAGCAGTTATATTTTTTGAAGTATTTTTATTAAAAATAAGCTCCATCGGCTTAAATTCATCAGTTACGGCGGTTTACAGCGATTCGAATGCCTGTTCCGGCTCACATTGGGGGACTGCTTCTAAGCTCGCGTCCAAGCTGTTTGTACACAGTGTGTCAAAGAGTTTTTAAGACTTCAGCTATCACTAAGCTCACAGTGTCGCTATCTGTGTTATCGAGCATTCATGAAACTCCTTCACTGTCAGCGGATCCACTGCCAAAACCTCAGCTCATTTGTTTACTACCTCCTTTTACTTCATCACATTGACACTATATAATCAGCTTCGACGCGAGCTTTAGAGGCAGGCCTATAATGTGAGCTGGAACAGGCGTTCGAATCGTTGGTAAACCGCCGTAACAAATGGATTGAAGCCGAAAGAGCTTATTTTGAATAACCATACTTAAAAAAATGTAATTACTAGTTTTGTTTTATTTTATGAACCTAGTATTAAGAAATCTTTGGGACACTGTGTATATATATGTCCTTGTCTTTGAAGTGCTATTTGATGAAATAACTATTGACATAACTTAGTAGTAATTTAAAACTTTTTTATTTACTGTTACAGCTCTATGATAAACATAATTATTTTGTTTTCCTAAAAGTATTTCTAATTGCATAATTTGACTTGAGATTGATCTAATATTTTATCAAATACCAGGAAATCCTCCTCTGTCTTCTATTAATTTAGCAAACATTGTGCACGAGAATGCTTTTTGGGTTTTAAAAACTTATGAATTATGAAAAATTCAAAAGTAGATTCACTTTATTATTTTTTATTATTCTCACAACTGTTTAGTTTTTTTTTATAAATCATATATTCGCCTTCTGACATTTTTAATCCGAAAGTGTTTAAAAATGCTGCCTTTATTTCGCTTATTTGAGTGTTAGACAATGGTTTCCTGTCATGAATTTTTGGCATTTGAAGTACTGGGAATTTTTCTCCCTTAACGGGTTATATTTAACTACTTATGGATGGTGACCAACTGCTCTGGCCTTTTTATGTTACTAGTGATTTGCAGATTTTTTTAAGGGTATGAATTAAAACTTAAAAAAACGAAGCTTTTTCCAATGTATATTAAAGGAGTGACACTCTCTAAAAGTATGTTTCAATTTCATACTTTTTTTAACGATTTAGAATGTTTCAGACTTTTAATATTTTTTTTAATTTTTGGCCTTTGCCAATTTTCTCCTCCCCCTGTAAAAGTAAAAACGTACCAAACAAGAATAGTTTTTCCGACATTGTCCAATAGTTTCATCAATCTTGAGTTCTCTCTCACCCATTTGACTTTGAAAACAAACTTCTTAACGAAATTTTAATTCGTTATAAAATATTGCTGTCCTTACATTGTGATTTTAAATAATTAGTTACTAACTGTATTTTTTTTTTAATCGTATTAGTATTTACAACTGAATATAGCGGGTTTTTTTATTTTATTTTATTTCATTCTTTTTATAGCATTTTTACACATACTCTCCACCCCTTTTTTTCAAAATATGCATATTTTCAAGCCTGATGTTAGTTGTACATCAGTTGAGTAACGTTGTCCCCTCCCCCGAGGGGACTCCTGGCTACGCTCTTGCCTGCATGGGCCATTCTGATCCGAAAACTTTAGAAGATCTGTTCCAAAAATTGAAATAATAGTAATTTTTAAAGAAAACTTTTCAATTTATTAATCTTAAGATTTCTTAAACGAATAATAGATGTGTTTTTCTTTTTATTTGGAGGTAAACAGGATATTTTGTCCTTTAAAAATCTTAACATAATGTTTCTGGGAAAAATTGACTTTTGGTATTAAAATGACTAAACTTTCATGTAATCCCTTGAAGGGTTTCCCCCTCCCCCTTTGAACTTATTTTTGTAAACAGTCGAATTTGTTTATCTCGAACCTGTCTACTTGGAAAACCTCACTATCTAGAACTTTTTTCTTTTCCCTGCATTTGTACCGCGTGTACCCTGTAAAGAAATCTACTGCAACCGTACCTGTAACCGTATCAGCTATATAAATGGCAGTAACAGAGCTTAACTGGCTGAACCACTGATACTCCGGATGTTGTATGTTGAAGGCAACCAGGCCTTATAATACTGGTTCTTGTACAAATGCAGAATAAAAGTGTATTTAAATGGAGCTGCATTTCCTAAGATTTAAACTAAGGTTTACACGTATTTAACATGGTGCAACGGCCGAAAACTATTATTGAAGAAATTTATACCCGTAGGCATCTAGCACGTGCAAGGTAAGAGGAATAATTTGCTTTTTGAGTTTTTAATTGTAGTTGGTCTAGCTTGACGTGTTGGAATTCGCTCTGGGTGTGCTCATTTGTTCAGCGAATAAGGGTCTCAATGGCGGAAGAGGACAGGCTGAAGCAAAAGCGAACTATTGAAAGGTCTAATACGACCAAGTTAATAAAAAAAATAAATAGTTTGATGGAAGATACTAACGTAAATGTTGAGGATTTAGAGGAAAGCTTAGTAAACATAACTGATAAGAATAACAAGTTAAAATTATTGAATGATCAAATAGAAAGTTTAATCGACTTAACTTCGCTTGAAAAAGATATATCTTCCAGCGATGAATATCAAGAAAGTTGTACTAAATGTATATTAAAATTACAACGTTGTATTAAAAGTAAACAAATAAATGAAACTGTTACTATTCCAGAATTAAATGAAACAAAATCTTCACCCAAACCTTTGACGGAAGTTCTCAATTCTTCACTGTGAAATTATGTAAAATTTCAATGCAATATATATATATGGATTTTCAAGGGGGTGCGCTTGCAAAACTTTCGCAAATTTTAACTTTTCTTCGAACTCGATGATGAACAAGCTCTGCGAAAAGCATGTTTTTTACTACCAGTTTTTTCGTTATTACTTCTTCTATTAATACGAAATAATGTTTCTATGCGGTATAGGTGAACATTTTTATAAGCAATAAAGTTTAAAAATTCCCGAAACTTTGGTTTCTGGGTGAAGTTTGTATTGTAGATGGGGGGTGGGTGGAGTTCCCTCAGTATGGCGATTCAAACTGTCGTTCGTAAAAATTATATGTCGCAATGACAGAATGTTTTATTGCAAAGGTAAATGGAATAGTAAATTAGCACGGGGGGAAGCATAAGAATGCCTTTTTTTCTTCAAGCATCTTAACAGCAAAGCATCAATCATTCAAATTACAATTCATAATCATGAACCATTCTGTGTTTTTTATCCTAAAAATAGTATATTAGATCAATTTAATAAATGCCACACAATAAATAATTCAGAATGAATGTATTTAAAACAATAATTGTTAGAATTTAGAATATATATCCTTAAAAAAAAAAAAAAAAAAAAAAAAAAAAAAAAAAAAAAAAAAAAAAAAAAAAAAAAAAAAAAAAAAAAAAAAAAAAAAAAAAAAAAAAAAAAAAAAAAAAAAAAAAAAAAAAAAAAAAAAAAAAAAAAAAAAAAAAAAAAAAAAAAAAAAAAAAAAAAAAAAAAAAAAAAAAAAAAAAAAAAAAAAAAAAAAAAAAAAAAAAAAAAAAAAAAAAAAAAAAAAAAAAAAAAAAAAAAAAAAAAAAAAAAAAAAAAAAAAAAAAAAAAAAAAAAAAAAAAAAAAAAAAAAAAAAAAAAAAAAAAAAAAAAAAAAAAAAAAAAAAAAAAAAAAAAAAAAAAAAAAAAAAAAAAAAAAAAAAAAAAAAAAAAAAAAAAAAAAAAAAAAAAAAAAAAAAAAAAAAAAAAAAAAAAAAAAAAAAAAAAAAAAAAAAAAAAAAAAACTAGCATGGCAGTTCCAATTCAGTCCTGAGTTATATCTCACTGAAACCTAAAGCATTGGTTGTTCTTGTTTAACCGAAAAAGAGGGAGAGTTTATTATGTCTGTGAAACAGTTTAGTGCGACAAATTTGGGAAGGCTGTTTGAAATTTCATGTCTAATTTATTATGAAAGTTTTGTCATCAGTAACCGCAGTAGGTATTAAATAAAAATTGTGTGGGTACCGTTGTAAATTAATCTTTATATTGGAATCAATAAAGTTCATAGCTTACACAGAGGTAAATATTTTCCATTCAAAATTAATTTAAAACCTGTCCTTTTGTTCACATATCACTAGGAATTGTTTTGTAGAGCTCAGTTTGAGAAACTCTGACATAGTGTAACGACTTTTGTCACAACACTTCAAACGGGGAAAGGCCTCATTCATAAATGATGTCACGCTTCGAGAGGGGGCGTGAAAATATGACAAGGGGAGGGGAGGGCTAACAAGAAGTGTGACATCCTGCGTTATGCAACATAGCGTGGCATATGGCAAAGGGGAGGGGGGGGGGGTCAAATATATGAGGAAAAAGCGTGACATCATTTCTGAACGGTCCCAAAGTGGAAGAAATCATTGCAACATTCTGATTAAGTCGATTAGATTACGCAATGAAGTAAGATACTTTGTTTAATACAACATGAAATTAATTATTTTATGTTAAATTTCTAATGGTTAGGAATACTATGAATCAATTGTAAAATATCAATTAAGCGCCGAGTTTATAAGTGAAACAGTGAAGTAAACTGAATTTCAAAAATGAAAAAAATATAAACAATTTACTTGAGTAGTGCATGAAAATCCAGAGTATATTTTATGCAAGGTATGCTTATCACATGGAGAGTAAGGGAGATATATTCTATTTAAAATATTAGGTGTACAACTTTTCTTGCGTTACTTTTATTATTTTTTCTCACTAAATTTCATTAACTATTGTAAAAAACAAATTATGAATACGTTTGTGATTCAGAATAGGGTCCATCGATGGCCACTACTTTCTCCCTTTTGCGCAGGGATGTAACTAGGTCATTTTCTAACTAGGGCAAGACTAGGATTTAGCGCCCCCTCCCTCCTTATATACACAAAAAAAAATATGTATTTAGGAAAACACGCACATTTAGTCGATTTGGCGCCCCTAAAATAATCTGGCTCTCGGGGCACATGCCCCGTCTGCCCCCCCTCTAGTTACGTCCCTGCGGAACAACTTTCACAACCTGGCGTCGAGCTTGGTCATGATTTACAGTCACTTTATCGTTCAGTCCCATGTCTTTAAGGTGCTTTGGAATTGCTTATTCAGGGTGTCTACAAGTCAAAAATATAGAAATGAGTAGCGAAAATGACTGACAGGCAACCAAAATTTTCCGTCTAATGAGATTGGTCCCCCTAGAAGGCACTGGATATCCGATGTCCGACAGATTTTCACGTATCCGGAATCTAATCCGGCTGCTACAAGAAATGGCCAGTTATCTGACCTGCAAAATTGTATTTTTCAAATTTAACTAACATCGTTTGATTTGAAAATGTAATCTAATTGCAAACTTACTATACATTTGGTAGCGGTGGGATATTTAACAATATGTATAGAATTCAGTTTTCAAACATCTTAGCCGGATATCCTGTTTGATTACTTTCCATTTAGTACACAATGACACGGTCTAAATTCTATGTCGAAGATGAATCCTAACATTTCCATGATGGACCGGAAAATGCTTTTTTTTCCGACTTTTGTTGATGGGTAGTGCGGAAAAAGTGCAATTGGTGGCACAAAATGTACATAAAAACTTGGAAGCTTGTGGGACATTTTCTTCATTTTCCACAACTGTGTAAAAATATAAATCAAATGCTTTTTTTTAACAAAATTTCTATTAAAAAAAAATCTAATTTTCATTTATCGATAATGAGGAAAAAATTCCATTGGTGTCATCACTAAATGCTTATGAAAAAATTGAAGTGTGCCAGATAATTCCCTCATTTTCCGTAAATATGCAGAAATTTTGATAAAAAAAGTACGGCGAACTACAGTATTTCATTTTGGAGAAATACTTTTCCAACGTAGAAAAAAAATGTCTTCAAAAATAGTTTTTTTTTACTAATTTTTTTTAAAAAGTATTTTCTCAAAAATTTAGCGCATGCTTCGCAAATAAATTCTCCCACAAACTGCAACTTATTTATGTGCACTTTGTGCCACCAATGGTTACCCATAGTATAGTCGAAGATAAGGTTTTTTTTAGCCCTCCCTAAGTCTCGAAATCAATGTCAACAGTGTGATACTCTTGTGTGGCATCAATTTAATTGGTATATTTTTCATATTTATATGTTTTAATAGTTAATAGTGTTTCTCTTTTTTACTAAAGCTTTCCTGAAAATAAGAATTATACATAGTGTGTCAAAGAATTTTTAAGATTAGGTTTATAAAATAAAATAAAATAAAGACTAGCAGTTATATTTTTTGAAGTATTTTTATTAAAAATAAGCTCCATCGGCTTAAATTCATCAGTTACGGCGGTTTAGCAGCGATTCGAATGCCTGTTCCGGCTCACATTGGGGGACTGCCTCTAAGCTCGCGTCCGAGCTGTTTGTACACAGTGTGTCAAAGAGTTTTTAAGACTTCAGCTATCACTAAGCTCACAGTGTCGCTATCTGTGTTATCGAGCATTCATGAAACTCCTTCACTGTCAGCGGATCCACTGCCAAAACCTCAGCTCATTTGTTTACTACCTCCTTTTACTTCATCACATTGACACTATATAATCAGCTTCGACGCGAGCTTTAGAGGCAGGCCTATAATGTGAGCTGGAACAGGCGTTCGAATCGTTGGTAAACCGCCGTAACAAATGGATTGAAGCCGAAAGAGCTTATTTTGAATAACAATACTTAAAAAAATATAATTACTAGTTTTGTTTTATTTTATGAACCTAGTATTAAGAAATCTTTGGGACACTGTGTATATATATGTCCTTGTCTTTGAAGTGCTATTTGATGAAATAACTATTGACATAACTTAGTAGTAATATAAAACTTTTTTATTTACTGTTACAGCGCTATGATAAACATAATCATTTTGTTTTCCTAAAAGTATTTCTAATTGCATAATTTGACTTGAGATTGATCTAATATTTTATCAAATACCAGGAAATCCTCCTCTGTCTTCTATTAATTTAGCAAACATTGTGCACGAGAATGCTTTTTGGGTTTTAAAAACTTATGAATTATGAAAAATTCAAAAGTAGATTCACTTTATTATTTTTTATTATTCTCACAACTGTTTAGTTTTTTTTTATAAATCATATATTCGCCTTCTGACATTTTTAATCTGAAAGTGTTTAAAAATGCTGCCTTTTTACGCTTATTTGAGTGTTAGACAATGGTTTCTTGTCATGAATTTTTGCCATTTGAAGTACTGGGAATTTTTCTCCCTTAACGGGTTATATTTAACTACTTATGGATGGTGACCAACTGGTCTGGCCTTTTTATGTTACTAGTGATTTGCAGATTTTTTTAAGGGTATGAATTAAAACTTTAGAAAACGAAGCTTTTTCCAATGTATATTAAAGGAGTGACACTCTCTAAAAGTATGTTTCAATTTCATACTTTTTTAAAACGATTTAGAATGTTTCAGACTTTTAATATTTTTTTTAATTTTTGGCCTTTGCCAATTTTCTCCTCCCCCCTGTAAAAGTAAAAACGTACCAAACAAGAATAGTTTTTCCGACATTGTCCAATAGTTTCATCAATCTTGAGTTCTCTCTCACCCATTTGACTTTGAAAACAAACTTCTTAACGAAATTTTAATTCGTGATAAAATATTGCTGTCCTTACATTGTGATTTTAAATAATTAGTTACTAACTGTATTTTTTTTTATTTTTAAAAATCGTATTAGTATTTACAACTGAATATAGCGGGTTTTTTTATTTTATTTTATTTCATTCCTTTTATAGCATTTTTACACATACTCTCCACCCCTTTTTTTCAAAATATGCATATTTTCAAGCCTGATGTTAGTTGTACATCAGTTGAGTAACGTTGTCCCCTCCCCCGAGGGGACTCCTGGCTACGCTCTTGCCTGCATGGGCCATTCTGATCCGAAAATTTTAGAAGATCTGTTCCAAAAATTGAAATAATAGTAATTTTTAAAGAAAACTTTTCAATTTATTAATCTTAAGATTTCTTAAACGAATAATAGATGTGTTTTTCTTTTTATTTGGAGGTAAACAGGATATTTTGTCCTTTAAAAATCTTAACATAATGTTTCTGGGAAAAATTGACTTTTGGTATTAAAATGACTAAACTTTCATGTAATCCCTTGAAGGGTTTCCCCCTCCCCCTTTGAACTTATTTTTGTAAACAGTCGAATTTGTTTATCTCGAACCTGTCTACTTGGAAAACCTCTCTATCTAGAACTTTTTTCTTTTCCCTGCATTTGTACCGCGTGTACCCTGTAAAGAAATCTACTGCAACCGTACCTGTAACTGTATCAGCTATATAAATGGCAGTAACAGAGCTTAACTGGCTGAACCACTGATACTCCGGATGTTGTATGTTGAAGGCAACCAGGCCTTATAATACTGGTTCTTGTACAAATGCAGAATAAAAGTGTATTTAAATGGAGCTGCATTTCCTAAGATTTAAACTAAGGTTTACACGTATTTAACATGGTGCAACGGCCGAAAACTATTATTGAAGAAATTTATACCCGTAGGCATCTAGCACGTGCAAGGTAAGAGGAATAATTTGCTTTTTGAGTTTTTAATTGTAGTTGGTCTAGCTTGACGTGTTGGAATTCGCTCTGGGTGTGCTCATTTGTTCAGCGAATAAGGGTCTCAATGGCGGAAGAGGACAGGCTGAAGCAAAAGCGAACTATTGAAAGGTCTAATACGACCAAGTTAATAAAAAAAATAAATAGTTTGATGGAAGATACTAACGTAAATGTTGAGGATTTAGAGGAAAGCTTAGTAAACATAACTGATAAGAATAACAAGTTAAAATTATTGAATGATCAAATAGAAAGTTTAATCGACTTAACTTCGCTTGAAAAAGATATATCTTCCAGCGATGAATATAAAGAAAGTTGTACTAAATGTATATTAAAATTACAACGTTGTATTAAAAGTAAACAAATAAATGAAACTGTTACTATTCCAGAATTAAATGAAACAAAATCTTCTAACTTATATTTTACAGGTAATAGTAAAGCAAATACTGTCAAATTGCCGAAATTAGTTATAAAGACATTTTCCGGTAATCCAATGCAATGGAGTGAATTTTGGAATTCCTTTGACGGTACAATTCATAAAAATACACAACTGTCTAAAATTGAAAAATTTACTTAGCTAAAAACGTATTTGACTGGTCGTGCTCTTAATGTTGTTTCTGGGTTTGAGTTAACGGATGAAAATTATGATAGTTGCGTTAAATTATTAAAAGAGAGATTTGGCAGAAAAGATGTTATAAGTAATTCATTCATGAATAAAATTCTAAACTTACCCAGTATTAAAAGTTCACATAATTTTGTTGCTTTGAGAGAATTGTACGATGAACTTGATATAACCAGTAGAAGCTTAGAATCGATGGGTGTGAAATCGGAGTCTTATGGCATTCTTTTAATGCCTATTATTTTGAATTTATTACCTGAAGACCTCGTTCTGGATTTCAACCGAAGGAAATTAAATAGAAATATAATTGATATTTCTGAACTGATTGATTTTTTGAGAATTGAAATAGAATGCAGAGAATCGCTATCGTTTTTACGCGAGAAAAAAAATCAATATCACAATCGAAGCTATAGTCAGTACAATCGTGAACATGAGACTTTTTATAGGAGCACACCTTCGGCGAATTCTCTCAGTGTATCGCAGCCCATGTGCATTTTCTGTAATGACCCACATGAATGTAGAGATTGCGAAATGCCTCCCCTAGAAAAATTAAAATTTTTAAAAATGTTTAATCGTTGTTTTAAGTGTTTTAAAATAAATCCCGTGAGTAAAAACTGCAAAATAAATAAGAATCCATGTTTTAAATGTAAAAGCCAAAATCATCATGACTCTATTTGCTTGAGTACAGGAGAACCTAGATTTAGAGGTCATGGGGCATGTGGTGCTTTTGAGAATCGTGACAGATCATCTGAATTGGGCGTTTCCGAAGAAAATGAATTGTGCAAAGCCGGAAACTCTTCCATAATAAATTCTATTTCTCAAACGCATAATCATCTCTGTTCAAAGAACGTTTATTTGCAGACGTGCACTGTTGAAATTAATTCTAAATTTAATACTAAAATTCCTTTGGATAATGGTTTACAACGGACCTTTATTACCTATAATTTAGCAACTAAGTTGGGGTTGAAACCAGTAGGCCATGAACTGTTAACTGTTTATTCGTTCGGAATGCAAAGGTCAACGGAAAGGGTTTATCCCGTTGTAGAATTTGAATTAAACAAAAAAAGTACTCAATTTAAGAAAAAAAGTTCAAGCTCTAGTTACGCAACGAATTATAGGTGCTTTAGTTGGCGGGCCAGATCCCAAAGTTGTAAATTTTATGTTAGAGCAAGGGCTGAAAATGGCTGATTCTGGTACAGAGGGAGAGATTATAAATATACTCATAGGGTCCGATTTGTTCTGGGACTTTATTTTGAGTGGGAGGATTAAAATCGATGTGATGTTAAGTGCAATAGAAAGTTTTGGATGGGTTATAGCAGGGCCACAGCTGAGATCCGGTCGCAGCTGTTCGCAAAATATAGCGGTAATAGAAAATATGGAGGAGCTCAGGGGTCTAAGAAAGTTCTGGGAGCTTGATTCTTTGGGGATTTCTAATGAAAATGAAAAGATTTCACACAGTGATAGGGAATTAATAGAGCAATTTGAAACTAATCTAACCTTTAAAAACGGCAGGTATGAAGCAAAGTTACGTTGGAAATGTAACCCTGAGAAGCTGAATTGTAATTTTGAAAATTAAAAAAAAAAACGGTTTGAAACTTTGAAACGCAGATTAACTAGGGATAAACAAATATTGGATGAGTACAGGGAAATTATGCTGGACCAGATTCAAAATAAAATTGTAGAAGAATGTAATGTTTTGGTGCTTTTGTTCGGCTACTATATGCCTCATAGACCTGTTATAAGGCCGGAGAAAGAGACTTCCCGCGTGAGAATTGTTTTCGACGCATCCTCCAAGGAAACGAGTTCATTTTCTTTAAATGAATTATTAGCTTGTGGGCCAAATTTAAACTCTACCTTATTGGATATAATACTTAAATTTAGGAAGCATGAAATTGCGTTCACTAGTTTATATTGAGAAAGCATTTTTGAATATAGGTATAGTTAAAGAGGATCGAAAATATTTGAAATTTCTATGGTTCAATGAGGAAAATTACGAATCCTTTAGAGTTATGAATATGCGGCGTTTACCGCTTTGGAGTCACAAGCAGTCCGTTTATATTAGCTGCTACTGTAAAAAAACACCTTAAACAGTATCGTGCAGTATATCCTGAATGCGTTGATATGTTAAATTCTTCCCTTTATGTGGATGATCTTTATTTTGGGTAAAACAGTGTTGAGAATGCATATCGGCTGTCGTTTGACGCGGTTAATATTCTAAAACATGCTGGAATGAATTTACGTAAATTTAACACCAATTCTACGGAATTGAAACAGTTATGGTGTCAGAATGATATAGCTGTTAGAGACTCTTTTGCACGTGCTAAAATATTGGGCCTCGTCTGGAATACTGAACAAGATTGGATCAGAATTGAATCTGATTCATTACAGCAAAGTGTATTGGAACATAAAACTGCAACCAAACGATCAATTCTTCAACTAGCAGGTAAAATATATGATCCAGTCGGGTACATATCTCCCTTCGTTGTCAGAATTAAAATTCTGTTGCAAAAACTGTGGGTTAATGGTTACGATTGGGATCAAAATATTTCTCCAGACTTAGAAACAGAATTTGAAAAAATAAAATTGGAGATAAGTGACTTGAATGAAGTGTCAGTTCCTAGAAAATATTTCAGAGAATGTGATTTAGAAAAAGAAATATCTATTCACATTTTTGGAGACGCTAGTAAGAAAGCCTTTGGCACGGTGGCCTATTTCCGGTACTGTGATAAAAATAATGAGGTCAAGACGAGTTTTATAATTTCGAAGAGCAGAGTTGTTCCTCTCAATACCTTAACGTTACCTCGTCTAGAGTTAGTGGCAGCCACGATTGCAGCAAGACTTTGTAAATATTTATCAGAAGTGTTTCATGATATCAGTAGAAGATTCTTTGGTCTGATTCCAGCATTGTTATTTATTGGATTAAAAATTCTTCCAAGCCATGGAGGCCCTTTGTTAAAAATAGGGTTACAGAAATTCTGGCAGTTACTGACCCAAATTATTGGCACCATTGCCCAGGACGGTTGAATCCGGCCGATCGCCTTGCTAGAGGAATTTCTGTGCACGATCTTGCTAAGGACGACATGTGGTGGTCTGGACCAGGCTGGCTGAAGGAAGGTATCAGTAAACGGCCGAAAGAAATTGTAGAACCAGGGGATAGGCTGAAAAGTTTAGAGGCTAGATCAAGAGCAACAGCACAGAACCTTTGTTTACTTGATTCTAGAGATCCACTTGTAAAGTTATAGGGTTTTCATTCTCTGTTGAAGGTAAGGAGAATCATTTCTTGGATCAATCGTTTTATTCATAATTGCAGAAATAATTCTAGGGTTGAGGGTCCTTTGTGCGCAGAAGAATTGTGTAAAGCAGAAAATTATTTAATCAGGGAAGTACAGAAACAATACTATGAGAAAGAAATAGACCAGTTGAGTGGACAAAGGCAATTATCAAAAGACTCCGAGGTCTATAGTTTACGTCCGTATTTGAGTGATGGTGAATTATTGAGAATTGGAAGTCGACTTAACGAAGCTACACTCTCGTACGATACAACAAATCCTATTATTATACCCAAACAATCCAAACTAGCAGAACTTATAGTAAATGAAAATCATATCAGAAGGTTGCATGGGGGAATAAGTCTTACTCTGTCGCAAATCCGAAGGAGATATTGGATACCGCAAGGTAGACAATTGGTAAAAAAGGTTATTAGTAAATGTTTAGTGTGCAGAAGGTACTCTGTCAAGCTTGCGGATCAACTGTCAGGACAGCTACCACGCGATAGAATCACGGAAACCCCTCCCTTTACTGTTATTGGTGTGGATTTTACAAGCCCAATTTACGTAAAATTGGAAAAAGAAGCCGAAAAGGCGTACATAGTTCTCTTCACTTGCGCGGTTACCCGTGCCGTACATCTGGAATTAGTATCCGGATTGTCTACAAGAAAGATCATTTTGGCACTTAGGCGATTCCTTGCAAGGAGGGGGAACTGCAAGACAATTTACTCAGACAATGCTTCTACTTTTAAAGGTGCAAGTAAAGAGTTACAGCACTTTTTCAACATAATAAAGGGAGAGGTATTTAGAGACTTCGTATCGTCAGAAGGGATTGCATGGAAATTCATTCTTGAACTTTCTCCATGGGGGGAGGATTTTACGAGCGATTGATGAGAACAATAAAAGAGCCATTGAGAAAATTTCTTGGTAAAGCACAACTTAATTTTGAGGAACTAATGACTGTGCTAGTCGAGGTTGAAAATGTGGTAAATCACAGACTTATCACTTATGTCTCTGATTGTGCATCTGATCCAAAACCTCTTACTTCGGCTGATTTTCTGTTGGTTGGACACAAACAAAACTTTCCATATGGCTTTGCCGAATTGCTACACTCCTCCTCATCGAGAGATACCCTGCTCAAGCGTCAACAATACCAAAAAAAGTTGCTGGGACAGATTTGGAAAAAATGGAAATGTGAGTACTTACTCAATATCAGAAATTTTCATCATTTTTCTAATCCACACTTACAGAAAGGCTTAAAAATCGGTGACATAGTATTGCTTGAAGGTATTAGTAAATCCAAGTATTTATGGGATTTGGGTCGCATAATGCAAGTAATGGAAGGACGTGAGGGACTTGTTCGATCATGTGTAATAAAAACTAAGAAGGGAGAGTACAAGAGACCTGTGCAATTGATATATCCTCTTGAAGTGAATTAAATTTGGAATTTGCTTAGAACTTTAAAATTTGGATTTGAATGTTAAAGTGTTTTAATCGAATAATTTGAGCATTTTAATTTTAATTGAATGGTTTTAATGTATATGTATATGTTTAACTAATTGTGTTTTCTTTTAAGTGATAAATTGAAAGAAATTTATCAGGTGGGGAGTGTAAAGAAATTTACTGCAACCGTACCTGTAACCGTATCAGCTATATAAGTGGCAGTGACAGAGCTTAACTGGCTGAACCACTGATACTCCGGATGTTGTATGTCGAAGGCAACCAGGCCTGATAATACTGGTTCTTGTACTAATGCAGAATAAAAGTGTATTTAAATGGAGCTGCATTTCCTGAGATTTAAACTTAGGTTTACACATATTTAACACCTTGTACGTCCAAGTTCGCGGTCGCAAACCTTGTTAAAGGGGCTAAACTCAATCCCTAGTGCAGTTTCTTATTGTTAAAGTCCGGACGCCTCAAATAGCGGAGAAACTGGGCTTTAAAATCTCCGAGTTTCACTACTTTAGTCTCAACAGCTTAAAGCTCCCTTTGAATGGCGTACTAGTTGCTTGGCATCGCTGGTATAGAAGCGTAGTGGTAAAACGCTGGTCTTGTAGGTCCTAGTTCGGGCTCAAACCTGATTAAAGTGGCTAAATTCAATCCCTAGTGGAGTTTCTCATTGTTAGAATCCGGGAGAATCCAATAGTGGGGTAACTGGCGTCAAAATCCTCGTTTCACTGCTCAAGATGCAAGAGCTGAATGCTCATTTTGAATCCCGTTCTAGTTTTTTGTCATCGCTGAAATACTAGTGTAGTGGAAAAGCACTGGCCTTTTACGTCCAAGTCAGCGGGCACAAACCTGGTTCAAGTATATAAATTCAATCCCAAGTGCAGTTTCTCATTGTTAGAGTACGGGCGCCTCATATAGTGGGGGAACTGGGCGTTGAAAATCCCAAGTTTCACTACTTAAGTCGCAACAGCTTAATGCTCATTTTTAATCGCGCTCTATTTGCTTGCCATCGCTGGTTGCCAGCGTAGTTGTAAAGAGCTCCCTCCCCCCTTGTACGTCCTAGTTCACGGGCTCAAACCTGGTTTAAGTGGCTATTTTCAATCAGTAGTGCAGTTTCTCATTGCTAGAGTCCGTGCGTCTTCAATAGTGGGGATACTGCGCGTTAAAATCCATCAGTTTCACTATTTAAGCCTCAACAGCTCAGTACTCATATTAAATAGAGTTCTAGATGTTTGGCATCGCTGTTATGGTAGCGTAATGGTAAATCGCTATCCTTGTACGTCCTTGTTTATTGGCTCAAACCTGGTTCCAAGTGGCTAAATTCAATCCCTTGTGCAGTTTCTCATTACTAGAGTCCGTGTAGTCGAAACAGTGAGGAAATTGGGCGTCAAATTTCTCAAGTTTTTATACTGAAGTCTCAACAGCTCAATATTCATTTTGAATCGCGTGTTAGTTGTTTGGCATCGCTGGTATAGTAGCGTAGTGGGAAAGCGCTGGCCTTGTAGGTCTTTGTTCATGTGCTCAAACCTGGTTCAAGTGGCTAAATTCAATCCCTAGTCCAGTTTCTCATTGATAAAGTCCGTGTGCTCCCAGCAGTGAGGAAACTGGGAGTCAAATTTCTCAAGTTTTTATATTTACGTCTCAACGGCTCAATATTCATTTTAAATCGCGTGCTAGTTGTTTGGCATAGCTGGAAAAATCGCTGAAATCTAGTACAAGGACCAGAAAGGGGGTAGGAAAATGTTTCCAAACACTAAACAAGTATTACTAACAGCTCTAATTTGAAAGAGAGGCGTCCAATATCGGATGTTGGATATAAAACCGAATTACGAACAAACAATCACCCTTTTTTTAAACGATGTGATTGATAGAAGAGTTGAGCGGTCCCTTACTCATCCTCACATTTAAGTTTTGTGGAAGGCGAACGTGCATGCAAGGATCCTGATGCCAAGACCTGTCACGACATCCCGACGGGTGGCGCAGACATCAGGAATCTCTCGCTCAGCGCCCAAGATACATATACCTTGAGGCACACGTATCACATTTGCCTCCACCTTGTGCTCAATACACGCAATGTATATTGAAAGCACTGATGTGTGAGAATGGTGCGAACCGCTTATGTCATCCTACAGGGGTTGGAAGGGGAATTTTTTTTTTATTGCAATGTAAATGGCGAGTTCTCTCATTCGGAAAGTTTAGTGTAAAAAATCAGATCAAGGTCGCAGGGGACACCCTCTTTTAACCAATGGCTCGCCCTCCCAAATTATTCCTCAAAACGATATTCCGCTTCAATAGTCAGTCAACCCCTTATTAAAAAGTTGTAAACGAGTTGCAAATATCGCAAAAGAGTTTAATTGTGGGCACCCCTAAATATCTGAAGAATACCGCACATTCCACTTCGTTGGGGACGGCGCTCGATTTTAGAATCTCGTGTAGATTAAGATGACTCTTCTTTGGAAGGTTTGGAAGAATCGCTGACATCTTTTTCAAAGACCGGAAAAGGGGTAGGACAAATTTTCCAAACAGTAAACAACTCAATACACGCAATGTATATTAAAGGCACTCACTGATGTGTGAGAATGGTGAGAACCGCTCATGTCTTCCTACAGGGGTTGGAGGGGGAATTATTTCATCATCAGCGCATATCAAAATCATCAGAGCATATGTCGGATAATTATCAGGCATTTACATGATCCCCTGAGTATCCGTTTGGCTTGGATACTCACGGCAGAATAAATTTCCGTATGCCGTTTGCACCGTCGAGAGCTAAGGTAACGCCAGCCTGGGAGAAACTGAGGGTCAAGAAATGGCGGCAATTGTACCACTTTCATTGCGGTGCCGCTGGAAGAGTTGGTACTTGAGATCTAACACCTATCGATATGGCTCTTACATCTTATCGATATGGCGCTTAAAACATATCGATGGAAAATTCTACGTAATTCTACATGCACATTTAGATACAGAAGTATTTATTCTTCCAGATGCACCTTGCAGCCGGCAGGGTATCGTAGTGTTAAGGCGCAGGCCTCTTACGCCCAATTTCGATGGACATAACCTGCCCTCGTCGGTGGAATTTCAAGATGCAGAAAATCATCAGTGCCCATATAGTATAATTAAAATGCATATAAAAAAAAATCTAAGTAGCCGTCCTGCTTGGATACTGAAGGCAGAATAAATTTTCTAGTGCCGCTTGCACCAACGAAAGCTCAGGTACCGCCAGCCAGGGGACTCTGAGCGTCAAAAAATGGCGGCAATTGTACCACACTCATTGCGGTGCCGCTGAAAGAGTTGGTACTTGAGATCTGACACCTATCGATATGGCTCTTACATCTTATAGATATGGCGCTTAAAACATACCGATGAAAAATTCTACGTAATTCTACATGCACATTTAGATACAAAAATATTTATTCTTCCAGATGCACCTTGCAGCCGGCTGGGTATCGTAGTGTTAAGGCGCAAACCTCTTACGCCCAATTTCGATGGACATAACGTGCCCTCGTCGGTGGAATTTCAAGATGCAGAAAATCATCAGTGCCCATATCGTACAATTAAAATGCATATAAAAGATACCCTAAGTAGCCGTCCTGCTTGGATACTGAAGGCAGAATAAATTTTCTAGTGCCGTTTGCACCAACGAAAGCTCAGGTACCGCAAGCCAGGGAGACTCTGAGCGTCAAAAAATAGCGGAAATTGTACCACACTCATTGCGGTGCCGCTGAAAGAGTTGGTACTTGAGATCTGACACCTATCGATATGGCTCTTACATCTTATCGATATGGCGCTTGAAACATATCGATGAAAAATTCTACTTATTTCTAAATGCTAGTCAGCACATTTATATACAAAAATATTTACTGTTCCAGATGCACCTTGCAGACGGCAGGGTGGCGTAGTGGTAAGGCGCAGGCTTCTTACGCCCAATTTTGCATTAGAAAACCTGGTCACCAGTGGTGGAATTTCAAGATGCAGAAAATCATCAGCGCCTATGTCGTATAATTATAAGGCATTTAAATGATCCCCTGAGTATTCGTTTGGCTTGGATACTTCTGACAGAATAAATTTCCTTATGTCGTTTGCACCAACGAAAGCTCAGGTACCGACAGCTAGGGAGAAACTGAGCGTCAAAAAATGGCGGCAATTGTACCTTACTCATTGCGGTGCCGCTGAAAGAGTTGGTACTTGAGATCTAACACCTATCGATATGGCTCTTACATCTTATCGATATGGCGCTTGAAACATATCGATGAAAAATTCTACTTATTTCTAAATGCTAGTCAGCACATTTATATACAAAAATATTTATTCTTCCAGATGCACCTTGCAGCCGGCAGGGTGGCGTATTGTTAAGGCGCAGGCCTCATAACACCAATTTTGCATTAGAAAATCTGTTCACCATCGGTGGAATTTCAAGATGCAGAAAATCATCAGCGCCTTTGTCGGATAATTATAAGGCATTTAAATGATCCCCTGAGTATTCGTTTGGCTTGGATACTTCTGACAGAATAAATTTCCTTATGTCGTTTGCACCAACGAAAGCTCAGGTACCGCCAGCTAGGGAGAAACTGAGCGTCAAAAAATGGCGGCAATTGTACCACACTCATTGCGGTGCCGCTGAAAGAGTTGGTACTTGAGATCTAACACCTATCGATATGGCTCTTACATCTTATAGATATGGCGCTTAAAACATACCGATGAAAAATTCTACGTAATTCTACATGCACATTTAGATACAAAAATATTTATTCTTCCAGATGCACCTTGCAGCCGGCAGGGTATCGTAGTGTTAAGGCGCAAACCTCTTACGCCCAATTTCGATGGACATAACGTGCCCTCGTCGGTGGAATTTCAAGATGCAGAAAATCATCAGTGCATATGTCGGATAATTATATAGCATTTAAATGATCCCCTGAGTATTCGTTTGGCTTGGATACTTCTGACAAAATAAATTTCCTTATGCCGTTTGCACCAACGAGGGCTCTGGTGCTGCCAGCTAGGGAGAAACTTAGCGTCAAAAAATGGCGGCAATTGTACCTTACTCATTGCGGTGCCGCTGAAAGAGTTGGTACTTGAGATCTAACACCTATCGATATGGCTCTTACATCTTATCGATATGGCGCTTGAAACATATCGATGAAAAATTCTACTTATTTCTAAATGCTAGTCAGCACATTTATATACAAAAATATTTATTCTTCCAGATGTACCTTGCAGACGGCAGGGTGGCGTAGTGGTAAGGCGCAGGCTTCTTACGCCCAATTTTGCATTAGAAAACCTGTGTCACCATCGGTGGAATTTCAAGATGCAGAAAATCATCAGCGCCTATGTCGGATAATTATAAGGCATTTAAATGATTCCCTGAGTATTCGTTCGGCTTGGATACTTCTGACAGAATAAATTTCCTTATGTCATCAGCGCCTATGTCGGATAATTATAAGGCATTTAAATGATCCCCTGAGTATTCGTTTGGCTTGGATACTTCTGACAGAATAAATTTCCTTATGTCGTTTGCACCAACGAAAGCTCAGGTACCGCCAGCTAGGGAGAAACTGAGCGTCAAAAAATGGCGGCAATTGTACCACACTCATTGCGGTGCCGCTGAAAGAGTTGGTACTTGAGATCTGACACCTATCGATATGGCTCTTACATCTTATCGATATGGCGCTTGAAACATATCGATGAAAAATTCTACTTATTTCTAAATGCTAGTCAGCACATTTATATACAAAAATATTTATTCTTCCAGATGCACCTTGCAGCCGGCAGGGTATCGTAGTGTTAAGGCGCAGGCCTCTTACGCCCAATTTCGATGGACATAACCGTGCCCTCGTCGGTGGAATTTCAAGATGCAGAAAATCATCAGTGCCCATTGAGTATAATTAAAATGCATATAAAAGATACCCTAAGTAGCCGTCCTGCTTGGATACTGAAGGCAGAATAAATTTTTTAGTGCCGTTTGCACCAACGAAAGCTCAGGTACCGCCAGCCAGGGAGACTCTGAGCGTCAAAAAATGGCGGCAATTGTACCACACTCATTGTGGTGCCGCTGAAAGAGTTGGTACTTGAGATCTGACACCTATCGATATGGCTCTTACATCTTATCAGATATGGCGCTTAAAACATATCGATGAAAAATTCTACTTATTTCTACATGCATATAGCACATTTATATACAAAAATATTTATTCTTCCAGATGCACCTTGCAGCCGGCAGGGTGTCGTAGTGTTAAGGCGCAGGCCTCTTACGCCCAATTTTGCATTAGAAAACCTGGTCACCGTCGGTGGAATTTCAAGATGCAGAAAATCATCAGCGCCATATGTCGGAAATTATAATGGCATTTAAATGATCCCCTAAGTATTCGTTTGGCTTGGATACTTCTGAGCAGAATAAATTTCCTTATGTCGTTTGCACCAACGAAAGCTCAGGTACCGCCAGCTAGGGAGAAACTGAGCGTCAAAAAATGGCGGCAATTGTACCACACTCATTGCGGTGCCGCTGAAAGAGTTGGTACTTGAGATCTGACACCTATCGATATGGCTCTTACATCTTATACGATATGGCGCTTAAAACATATCGATGAAAAATTCTACGTATTTCTACATGCACATTTAGATACAAAAATATTTATTCTTCCAGATGCACCTTGCAGCCGGCAGGGTATCGTAGTGTTAAGGCGCAGGCCTCTTACGCCCAATTTCGATAGGACATAACTGCCCACGTCGGTGGAATTTCAAGATGCAGAAAATCATCAGTGCCCATATAGTTATAATTAAAATGCATATAAAAGATACCCTAAGTAGCCGTCCTGCTTGGATACTGAAGGCAGAATAAATTTCCTTATGCCGTTTGCACCAACGAAAGCTCAGGTACCGCCAGCTAGGGAGAAACTGAGCGTCAAAAAATGGCGGCAATTGTACCTTACTCATTGCGGTGCCGCTGAAAGAGTTGGTACTTGAGATCTAACACCTATCGATATGGCTCTTACATCTTATCGATATGGCGCTTGAAACATATCGATGAAAAATTCTACTTATTTCTAAATGCTAGTCAGCACATTTATATACAAAAATATTTATTCTTCCAGATGCACCTTGCAGCCGGCAGGGTGGCGTATTGTTAAGGCGCAGGCCTCATACGACCAATTTTGCATTAGAAAATCTGTGTCACCATCGGTGGAATTTCAAGATGCAGAAAATCATCAGCGCCTTTGTCGGATAATTATAAGGCATTTAAATGATCCCCTGAGTATTCGTTTGGCTTGGATACTTCTGACAGAATAAATTTCCTTATGTCGTTTGCACCAACGAAAGCTCAGGTACCGCCAGCTAGGGAGAAACTGAGCGTCAAAAAATGGCGGCAATTGTACCACACTCATTGCGGTGCCGCTGAAAGAGTTGGTACTTGAGATCTAACACCTATCGATATGGCTCTTACATCTTATAGATATGGCGCTTAAAACATACCGATGAAAAATTCTACGTAATTCTACATGCACATTTAGATACAAAAATATTTATTCTTCCAGATGCACCTTGCAGCCGGCAGGGTATCGTAGTGTTAAGGCGCAAACCTCTTACGCCCAATTTCGATGGACATAACGTGCCCTCGTCGGTGGAATTTCAAGATGCAGAAAATCATCAGTGCATATGTCGGATAATTATATAGCATTTAAATGATCCCCTGAGTATTCGTTTGGCTTGGATACTTCTGACAAAATAAATTTCCTTATGCCGTTTGCACCAACGAGGGCTCTGGTGCTGCCAGCTAGGGAGAAACTTAGCGTCAAAAAATGGCGGCAATTGTACCTTACTCATTGCGGTGCCGCTGAAAGAGTTGGTACTTGAGATCTAACACCTATCGATATGGCTCTTACATCTTATCGATATGGCGCTTGAAACATATCGATGAAAAATTCTACTTATTTCTAAATGCTAGTCAGCACATTTATATACAAAAATATTTATTCTTCCAGATGTACCTTGCAGACGGCAGGGTGGCGTAGTGGTAAGGCGCAGGCTTCTTACGCCCAATTTTGCATTAGAAAACCTGTGTCACCATCGGTGGAATTTCAAGATGCAGAAAATCATCAGCGCCTATGTCGGATAATTATAAGGCATTTAAATGATTCCCTGAGTATTCGTTCGGCTTGGATACTTCTGACAGAATAAATTTCCTTATGTCGTTTGCACCAACGAAAGCTCAGGTACCGCCAGCAAGGGAGAAACTGAGAGTCAAAAAATGGCGGCAATTGTACCACACTCATTATGGTGCCGCTGAAAGTGTTAGTACTTGCGATCTAACACCTATCGATAGGGCTCTTACATCTTATCGATATGGCGCTTACAACATATCGATGAAAAATTCTACGTATTTACACATGCACATTTAGATACAAAAATATTTATTCTTCCAGATGCACCTTGCAGCCGGTAGGGTATCGTAGTGTTATGGCGCAGGCCTTTTACGCCCAATTTCGAAGGACATAACCTGCCCTCGTCGGTGGAATTTCAAGATGCAGAAAATCATCAGTGCCCATATAGTTTAATTAAAATGCATATAAAAGATACCCTAAGTAGCCGTCCTGCTTGGATACTGAAGGCAGAATAAATTTTCTAGTGCCGTTTGCACCAACGAAAGCTCAGGTACCGCCAGCCAGGGAGACTCTGAGCGTCAAAAAGTGGCGGCAATTGTACCACACTCATTGTGGGGCCGCTGAAAGTGTTAGTACTTGAGATCTAACACCTATCGATATGGCTCTTACATCTTATCGATATGGCGCTTACAACATATCGATGAAAAATTCTACTTATTTCTACATGCTATTTAGCACATTTATATACAAAAATATTTATTCTTCCAGATGCACCTTGCAGACTTCCTGGTGGCGTATTGTTAAGGCGCAGGCGTCATACGACCAATTTTGCATTAGAAAATCTGGTCACCGTCGGTGGAATTTCAAGATGCAGAAAATCATCAGCGCATATGTCGGATTATTATAAGGCATTTAAATGATCCCCTGAGTATTCGTTTGGCTTGGATACTTCTGACAGAATAAATTTCCTTATGTCGTTTGCACCAACGAAAGCTCAGGTACCGCCAGCTAGGGAGAAACTGAACGTCAAAAAATGGCGGCAATTGTACCACACTCATTGCGGTGCCGCTGAAAGAGTTGGTACTTGAGATCTGACACCTATCGATATGGCTCTTACATCTTATAGATATGGCGCTTAAAACATACCGATGAAAAATTCTACGTAATTCTACATGCACATTTAGATACAAAAATATTTATTCTTCCAGATGCACCTTGCAGCCGGCAGGGTATCGTAGTGTTAAGGCGCAAACCTCTTACGCCCAATTTCGATGGACATAACGTGCCCTCGTCGGTGGAATTTCAAGATGCAGAAAATCATCAGTGCATATATAGTATAATTTAAATGCATATAAAACATACCCTAAGTAGCCGTCCTGCTTGGATACTGAAGGCAGAAAAATTTTTCTAGTGCCGTTTGCACCAACGAAAGCTCAGGTGCCGCCAGCCAGGGAGACTCTGAGCGTCAAAAAGTGACGGCAATTGTACCACACTCATTGTGGGGCCGCTGAAAGTGTTAGTACTTGCGATCTAACACCTATCGATATGGCTCTTACATCTTATAGATATGGCGCTTAAAACATACCGATGAAAAATTCTACGTATTTCTACATGCACATTTATATACAAAAATATTTATTCTTCCAGATGCACCTTGCAGCCGTCAGGGTATCGTAGTGTTATGGCGCAGGCCTCTTACGCCCAATTTCGAAGGACATAACCTGCCCTCGTCGGTGGAATTTCAAGATGCAGAAAATCATCAGTGCCCATATAGTTTAATTAAAATGCATATAAATGATACCCTAAGTAGCCGTCCTGCTTGGATACTGAAGGCAGAATAAATTTTCTAGTGCCGTTTGCACCAACGAAAGCTCAGGTACCGCCAGCCAGGGAGAATCTGAGCGTCAAAAAGTGGCGGCAATTGTACCACACTCATTGTGGGGCCGCTGAAATTGTTAGTACTTGAGATCTAACACCTATCGATATGGCTATTACATCTTATCGATATGGCGCTTACAACATATCAATGAAAAATTCTACTTATATCTACATGCTATTTAGCACATTTATATACAAAAATATTTATTCTTCCAGATGCACCTTGCAGCCGGCAGGGTGGCGTATTGTTAAGGCGCAGGCCTCATACGACCAATTTTGCATTAGAAAATCTGGTCACCGTCTGTGGAATTTCAAGATGCAGAAAATCATCAGCGCATATGTCGGATAATTATATGGCATTTAAATGATCCCCTGAGTATTCGTTTGGCTTGGATACTTCTGACAAAATAAAATTCCTTATGCCGTTTGTACCAACGAGGGCTCTGGTGCCGCCAGCTAGGGAGAAACTTAGCGTCAAAAAATGGCGGCAATTGTACCTTACTCATTGCGGTGCCGCTGAAAGAGTTGGTACTTGAGATCTAACACCTATGGATATGGCTCTTATATCTTATCGATATGGCTCTTACAACATATCGATGAAAAATTCTGCTTATTTCTAAATGCTAGTTAGCACATTTATATACAAATATATTTATTCTTCCAGATGCACCTTGCAGACGGCAGGGTGGCGTAGTGATAAGGCGCAGGCTTCTTACGCCCGATTTTGCATGAGAAAACCTGGTCACCGTCAGTGAAATTTCAAGATGCAGAAAATAATCAGCGCCTATGTCGGATAATTATAAGGCATTTAAATGATCCCCTGAGTATTCGTTTGGCTTGTATACTTCTGACAAAATAAATTTCCTTATGCCGTTTGCACAAAACGAGAGCTCAGGTGCCGCCAGCCATTGAGAAACTGAGCGTCAAAAAATGGCGGCAATTGTACCACACTCATTGCGGTGCCGCTGAAAGAGTTGGTACTTGAGATCTGACACCTATCGATATGGCTCTTACATCTTATAGATATGGCGCTTAAAACATATCGATGAAAAATTCTACGTATTTCTACATGCGCATTTAGATACAAAAATATTTATTCTTCCAAATGCACCTTGCAGCCGGTAGGGTATCGTAGTGTTATGGCGCAGGCCTCTTACGCCCAATTTCGAGGGAAATAACCTGCCCTCGTCGGTGGAATTTCAAGATGCAGAAAATCATCAGCGCCGATGTCGGATAATTAAAATGCATATAAAAGATACCCTAAGGAGACGTCCTTCTTGGATACTGAAGGCAGAATAAATTTCCTTATGTCGTTTGCACCAACGAAAGCTCAGGTACCGCCAGCTAGGGAGACTCTGAGCGTCAAAAAGTGGCGGCAATTGTACCACACTCATTGCGGTGCCGCTGAAAGAGTTGGTACTTGAGATCTAACACCAATCGATATGGCTATTACATCTTATCGATATGGCGCTTACAACATATCAATGAAAAATTCTACTTATATCTACATGCTATTTAGCACATTTATATACAAAAATATTTATTCTTCCAGATGCACCTTGCAGCCGGCAGGGTGGCGTAGTGTTAAGGCGCAGGCCTCTTACGCCCAATTTCGCATTAGAAAATCTGTCACCGTCGGTGGAATTTCAAGATGCAGAAAATCATCAGGCCCATATTCGTATAATTATAATGGCATTAAAAGATCCCCTGAGTATTCGTTTGGCTTGGATACTTCTGACAGAATAAATTTCCTTATGCCGTTTGCACCAACGAAAGCTCAGGTGCCGCCAGCCAGGGAGAAACTGAGCGTCAAAAAATGGCGGCAATTGTACCACACTCATTGCGGTGCCGCTGAAAGGTTAGTACTTGAGATCTGACACCTATCGATATGGCTCTTACATCTTATAGATATGGCGCTTAAAACATATCGATGAAAAATTCTACGTATTTCTCATCATGCACATTTATATACAAAAATATTTATTCTTCCAGATGCACCTTGCAGCCGGTAGGGTGATCCCCTGAGTATTCGTTTGGCTTGATACTTCTGACAAAATAAATTTCCTTAGCCGTTTGACCAACGAGGGCTCGGTCCGCCAGCTAGGGAGAAACTTAGCGTCAAAAAATGGCGGCAATTGTACCTACTCATTGCGGTGCCGCTGAAAGAGTTGGTACTTGAGATCTACACCTATCGATATGGCTCTTACATCTTATGATATGGCGCTTAAACATATCGATGAAAAATTCTTCTTATTTCTAAATGCCATTTAATACAAAAATATTTATTCTTCCAGATGCACCTTGCAGCCGGCAGGGTGCGTATTGTTAAGGCGCGGCCTCTTACGCCAATTTGAAGAAAACTGGCCCGTCGGTGGAATTTCAAATGCAGAAAATTATCAGGCATATCGATAATTAATGCATTAAAAGATCCCCTAGTATCGTCTGCTTGGATACTGACAAATAAATTTTCTATGCCGTTTGACCAACGAGGGCTCGGTCCGCCAGCCATGAGAAACTGAGCGTCAAAAAATGGCGGCAATTGTACCACACTCATTGGTTGCCGCTGAAAGAGTTGAGATCTACACCTATCGATATGGTCTTAATTATGATAGGCCTTAAACATATCGATGAAAAATTCTCTTATTTCATATGCACATTTAATACAAAAATATTTATTCTTCCAGGTGCACCTTGCAGCCGGAGGGTCGTAGTGTTAGGCGCAGGCCTCTTACGCCCAATTGAATGGACATAACCTGGCCCGTCAGTGAATTTCAAGATGCAGAAAATACCAGGCCCATTCGTGTAATTAAAAGCATATAAAAGATCCCTAGTACCGTCTGCTTGGATACTTTGAAGGCAAATAAATTTCCTAGTGCCGTTTGCACAACGAAGCTCAGGTACCGCCAACCAGGGAGAATCTGAGCGTCAAAAAATGGCGCAATTGTACCACACTCATTGTGGGCCGCTGAAAGTGTTAGTACTTGAGATTAACACCTATCGATATGGCTCTTAATCTTATCGATATGGCCTTACAACATATCGATGAAAAATTCTCTTATTTCTACATGCTATTAGCACATTTATACACAAAAATATTTATTCTTCCAGATGCACCTTGCAGCCGGTAGGGTATCATTGTGTTAAGGCGCAGGTCTCTTACGCCCAATTTCGAAGGACATAACCTGCCCTCGTCGGTGGAATTTCAAGATGCAGAAAATCATCAGCGCCCATATCGTATAATTAAAATGCATATAAAAGATACCCTAAGTAGCCGTCCTGCTTGGATACTGAAATCAGAATAAATTTTCTAGTGCCGTTTGCACCAACGAAAGCTCAGGTACCGCCAGCCAGGGAGACTCTGAGCGTCAAAAACTGGCGGCAAATGTACCACACTCATTGTGGTGCCGCTGAAAGTGTTAGTACTTGAGATCTAACACATATCGATATGGCTCTTATATCTTATCGATATGGCTCTTACAACATATCGATGAAAAATTCTGCTTATTTCTAAATGCTAGTTAGCACATATATATACAAATATATTTATTCTTCCAAATGCACCTTGCAGACGGCAGGGTGGCGCAGTGGTAAGGCGCAGGCTTCTTACGCCCGATTTTGCATGAGAAAACCTGGTCACCGTCGGTGGAATTTCAAGATGCAGAAAAAAATCAGCGCCTATGTCGGATAATTATAAGGCATTTAAATGATCCCCCGAGTATTCGTTTGGCTTGGATACTTCTGACAGAATAAATTTCCTTATGCCGTTTGCACAAAACGAGAGCTCAGGTGCCGCCAGCCAGGAAGAAACTGAGCGTCAAAAAATGGCGGCATTTGTACCACACTCATTGCGGTGCCGCTGAAAGAGTTGGTACTTGAGATCTGACACCTATCGATATGGCTCTTACATCTTATAGATATGGCGCTTAAAACATAACAATGAAAAATTTTGCGTATTTCTACATGCTATTTAGCACATTTATACACAAAAAATTTATTCTTCCAGATGCACCTTGCAGCCGGTAGGGTATCGTTGTGTTAAGGCGCAGGCCTCTTACGCCCAATTTCGAAGGACATAACCTGCCCTCGTCGGTGGAATTTCAAGATGCAGAAAATCATCAGCGCCCATATCGTGTAATTAAAATACATATAAAAGATACCCTAAGTAGCCGTCCTGCTTGGATACTGAAGGCAGAATAAATTTTCTAGTGCCGTTTGCACCAACGAAAGCTCAGGTACCGCCAGCCAGGGAGACTCTGAGCGTCAAAAAATGGCCGCAATTGTACCACACTCATTGTGTTGCCGCTGAAAGTGTTATTACCTGAGATCTAACACCTATCGATATGGCTCTTACAACATATCGATGAAAAATTCTGCTTATTTCTAAATGCTAGTTGGCACATTTATATACAAAAATATTTATTCTTCCAGATGCACCTTGCAGACGGCAGGGTGGCGTAGTGATAAGGCGCAGGCTTCTTACGCCCGATTTTGCATGAGAAAACCTGGTCACCGTCGGTGGAATTTCAAGATGCAGAAAATAATCAGCGCCTATGTCGGATAATTATAAGGCATTTAAATGATCCCCTGAGTATTCGTTTGGCTTGGATACTTCTGACAGAATAAATTTCCTTATGCCGTTTGCACAAAACGAGAGCTCAGGTGCCGCCAGCCAGGAAGAAACTGAGCGTCAAAAAATGGCGGCATTTGTACCACACTCATTGCGGTGCAGCTGAAAGAGTTGGTACTTGAGATCTGACACCTATCGATATGGCTCTTACATCTTATAGATATGGCGCTTAAAACATATCAACGAAAAATTTTACGTATTTCTACATGCTATTTAGCACATTTATACACAAAAATATTTATTCTTCCAGATGCACCTTGCAGCCGGTAGGGTATCGTTGTGTTAAGGCGCAGGCCTCTTACGCCCAATTTCGAAGGACATAACCTGCCCTCGTCGGTGGAATTTCAAGATGCAGAAAATCATCAGCGCCCATATCGTGTAATTAAAATACATATAAAAGTTAAACTAAGTAGCCGTCCTGCTTGGATATTGAAGGCAGAATCAATTTTCTTGTGCCGTTTGCACCAACGAAAGCTCAGGTGCCGCCAGCCAGGGAGAAACTGAGCGTCAAAGAATGGCGGCAATTGTACCACACTCATTGCGGTGCCGCTGAAAGAGTTGGTACTTGAGATCTGACACCTATCGATATGGCTCTTACATCTTATAGATATGGCGCTAAAAACATATCGATGAAAAATTCTACGTAATTCTACATGCACATTTAGATACAAAAATATTTGTTCTTCCAGATGCACCTTGCAGCCGGCAGGGTATCGTAGTGTTAAGGCGCAGGCCTCTTACGCCCAATTTCGATGGACATAACCTGCCCTCGTCGGTGGAATTTCAAGATGCAGAAAATCATCAGTGCCCATATAGTATAATTAAAACGCATATAAAAGATACCCTAAGTAGCCGTCCTGCTTGGATATTGAAGGCAGAATTAATTTCCTTATGCCGTTTGCACCAACGATAGCTCAAGTGCCTCCAGCCAGAGAGAAACTGAGCGTCACAAAATGGCGGCAATTGTACCACACTCATTGCGTGCCGCTGAAAGAGTATGTACTTGAGCTCTAACACCTATCGATATGGCTCTTACATCTTATCGATATGGCGCTTAAAACATATCGATGAAAAATTCTACTTATTTCTACATGTTATTTAGCACATTTATATACAAAAATATTTATTCTTCCAGATGCACCTTGCAGCCGGCAGAGTGGCGTAGTGGTAAGGCGGAGGCTTCTAACGCCCAATTTTGCCTTAGAAATTCTGGTCACCGTCGGTGGAATTTCAAGATGCAGAAAATCATCAGCGCAAATGTCGGATAATTATGTGGCATTTCCATGATCCTCTGAGTATTCGTTTGGCTTGGATACTTCTGACAGAATTAATTTCCTTATGCCGTTTGCACCAACGATAGCTCAAGTGCCTCGAGCCAGAGAGAAACTGAGCGTCAAAAAATGGCGGCAATTGTACCACACTCATTGCGTGCCGCTGAAAGAGCGTGTACTTGAGCTCTAACACCTATCGATATGGCTCTTACATCTTATCGATATGGCGCTTAAAACATATCGACGAAAAATTCGACGTATTTCTAAATGCACATTTAGATACAAAAATATTTATTCTTCCAGATGCACCTTGCAGCCGGCAGTGTGGCGTAAAGTTAAGGGGCGGGCCTCTTACGCCCAATTACGACGGACATAACCTGCCCTTGTCGGTGGAATTTCAAGATACAGAAAATCATCAGCGCCCATATCGTATAATCAAAATGCATATAAAAGATACCCTAAGTAGCCGTCCTGCTTGGATACTGAAAGCAGAATAAATTTTCTAGTGCCGTTTGCACCAACGAAAGCTCAGGTGCAGACAGCCAGGGAGAAACGGAGCGTCAAAAAATGGCGGCAATTGTACCACACTCATTGTGGGGCCGCTGAAAGTGTTAGTACTTGAGATCTAACGCCTATCGATACGGCGCTTAAAACATATCGATGAATAATTCTACTTATTTCTACATGCTATTTAGCACATATATATACAAAAATATTTATTTTTCCAGATGCACCTTGCAGACGGCATTGTGGCGTAGTGGTAAGGCGTAGGCTTCTTACGCCCAATTTTGCATTAGAAAACCTGGTCACCGTCGGTGGAATTTCAAGATGCAGAAAATCATCAGCGCATATGTCGGATAATTATAAGGCATTTAAATGATTCCCTGAGTATCCGTTTGGCTTGGATACTGAAGTGAGAATAAATTTCCTAGTGCCGTTTGCACCAACGAAAGTTCAGGTGCCGCCAGCCAGGGAGAAACTGAGCGTGAAAAAATGGCGGCAATTGTACCGCACTAATTGTGTTCCGCTGAAAGTGTTAGTACTTGAGATCTAACACCTATCGATATGGCTCTTACATCTTATCGATATGGCGCTTAAAACATATCGATGAAAAATTCTACTTATTTCTACATGTTATTTAGTACATTTATATAGAAAAATATTTATTCTTCCAGATGAACCTTGCACCCGGCAGGGTTACGGAGTGGTAAGGCGCAGGCTTCTTACGACCAATTTTGCATTAGAAAATCTGGTCACCGTCGGTGGAATTTCAAGATGCAGAAAATCATCAGCGCATATGTCGGATAACTATATGGCATTTAAATGATCCTCTGAGTATTGGTTTGGTTTGAATACTTCTGACAGAATAAATTTCCTTATGCCGTTTGCACAAAACGAGAGCTCTGGTGCCGCCAGCCAGGGATAAACTGAGCGTCAAAAAATGGCGACAATTGTACCACACTCATTGCGGTGCCGCTGAAAGAGTTGGTACTTGAGATCTAACACCTATCGATATGGCGCTTAAAACATATCGATGAATAATTCTACTCTTTCCTACATGCTAGTTAGCACATTTATATAAAAAAATATTTATTCTTCCAGATGCACCTTGCAGCCGGCAGAGCGGCGTAGTGTTAAGGCGCAGGCCTCTTACGCCCAATTTCGAAGGACATAACCTGCCCTCGTCGGTGGAATTTCAAGATGCAGAAAATCATCAGCGCCCATATCGTATAATCAAAATGCATATAAAAGATACCCTAAGTAGCCGTCCTGCTTGGATACTGAAAGCAGAATAAATTTTCTAGTGCCGTTTGTACCAACGAAAGCTCAGGTGCCGCCAACAAGGGAGAAACTGAGCGTCAAAAAATGGCGGCAATTGTACCACACTCATTGTGGTGCCGCTGAAAGTGTTAGTACTTGAGATCTAACACATATCTTTATGGCTCTTACATCTTATCGATATGGCGCTTAAAACATATCGATGAAAAATTCTACTTATTTCTAAATGCTAGTTAGCAAATTTATATACAAAAATATTTATTCTTCCAGATGCACCTTGCAGCCGGCAGGGTGGCGTATTGTTAAGGAGCAGGCCTCATACGCCCAATTTCGCAGGACAAAACCTATCCCACGTTGGAGGAATTTCGAGATGCAGAAAATCATCAGCGCCCATGTCGTATAAATAAAAGCCATATAAAAATCCCCTAAGTAGAGTCCTGCTTGGATACTGAAGTCAGAATAAATTTCCTTGTGCCGTTTGTACCAACTAAAGCTCAGGTGCCTCCAGCCAGGGAGAAACTGAGCGTCAAAAAATGGCGGCAATTGTACCACACTCATTGTGGTGCAATTGAAAGTGTTAGTACTTGAGATCTAACACCTATCGATATGGCTCTTACATCTTATCGATATGGCGCTTAAAACAAATCGATGAATAATTCTACACTTTCCTACATGCTAGTTAGCACATTTATATACAAAAGTATTTATTCTTCCAGATGCACCTTGCAGCCGGCAAAGTGGCGTAGTGGTAATGCGCAGGCTTCTTACGACCAATTTTGCATTAGAAAACCTTATCACGGTAGATGGAATTTCAAGATGCAGAAAATCATCAGCGCATATGTCGGATAATTATGTGGCATTTCCATGATCCTCTGAGTATTCGTTTGGCTTGGATACTTCTGACAGAATTAATTTCCTTATGCCGTTTGCACCAACGATAGCTCAAGTGCCTCCAGCCAGAGAGAAACTGAGCGTCAAAAAATGGCGGCAATTGTACCACACTCATTGCGTGCCGCTGAAAGAGTGTGTACTTGAGCTCTAACACCTATCGATATGGCTCTTACATCTTATCGATATGGCGCTTAAAACATATCGATGAAAAATTCTACTTATTTCTACATGTTATTTAGCACATTTATATACAAAAATATTTATTCTTCCAGATGAACCTTGCACCCGGAAGGGTTACGGAGTGGTAACGCGCAGGCTTCTTACGACCAATTTTGCATTAGAAAATCTGGTCACCGTCAGTGGAATTTCAAGATGCAGAAAATCATCAGCGCATATGTCGGATAATTATGTGGCATTTCCATGATCCTCTGAGTATTCGTTTGGCTTGGATACTTCTGACAGAATTAATTTCCTTATGCTGTTTGCACCAACGATAGCTCAAGTGCCTCGAGCCAGAGAGAAACTGAGCGTCAAAAAATGGCGGCAATTGTACCACACTCATTGCATGCCGCTGAAAGAGTGTGTACTTGAGCTCTAACACCTATCGATATGGCTCTTAAATCTTATCGATATGGCGCTTAAAACATATCGATGAAAAATTCTACTTATTTCTACATGTTATTTAGCACATTTATATACAAAAATATTTATTCTTCCAGATAAACCTTGCACCCGGCAGGGTTACGGAGTGGTAACGCGCAGGCTTCTTACGACCAATTTTGCATTAGAAAATTTGGTCACCGTCGGTGGAATTTCAAGATGCAGAAAATCATCAGCGCATATGTCGGATAATTATATGGCATTTAACTGATCCTCTGAGTATTCGTTTGGCTTGGATACTTCTGACAGAATAAATTTCCTTATGCCGTTTGCACAAAACGAGAGCTCTGGTGCCGCCAGCCAGGGATAAACTGAGCGTCAAAAAATGGCGGCAATTGTACCACACTCATTGCGGTGCCGCTGAAAGAGTTGGTACTTGAGATCTAACACCTATCGATATGGCTCTTACATCTTTTCGATATGGCGCTTAAAACATATCGACGAAAAATTCTACGTATTTCTACATGCACATTTAGATACAAAAATATTTATTCTTCCAGATGCACCTTGCAGCCGGCAGTGTGGCGTAAAGTTAAGGGGCGGGCCTCTTACGCCCAATTACGACGGACATAACCTGCCCTCGTCGGTGGAATTTCAAGATGCAGAAAATCATCAGCGCCCATATCGTATAATCAAAATGCATATAAAAGTTACCCTAAGTAGCCGTCCTGCTTGGATACTGAAGGCAGAATAAATTTTCTAGTGCCGTTTGCACCAACGAAAGCTCAGGTGACGCCAGCCAGGGAGAAACTGAGCGTCAAAAAATGGCGGCAATTGTACCACACTCATTGCGTGCCGCTGAAAAAGTGTGTACTTGAGCTCTAACAGTTGTCGATATGGCTCTTACATCTTATCGATATGGCGCTAAAAACATATCGATAAAAAATTCTACTTATTTCTACATGCTAGTTAGCACATTTATATACAAAAATATTTATTCTTTCAGATGCTCCTTGCACCCCGCAGGGTGGCGTAGTAAGGCGTAGGCCTCGTACGCCTAATTTCGCCTTAGAATACCTGGCCCCCGTCGGTGACGTCATGCTGAAACAGTTTTTATTAGGCTCACACTTGTATCAGAGTTATAGCTCAGAAGGCAGGTCGCAGGGGCAGAGAACCTTTTGGTGCGGGTTCAGACCTCTACCAATGCGAGGTTGGGGTTTTGATTAAACTGAAAAATCATCACCAAGCCTTTTACATTAACATTAATAAAGGTAAAAAAAAAAAAAAAAAAAAAAAAAAAAAAAAAAAAAAAAAAAAAAAAAAAAAAAAAAAAAAAAAAAAAAAAAAAAAAAAAAAAAAAAAAAAAAAAAAAAAAAAAAAAAAAAAAAAAAAAAAAAAAAAAAAAAAAAAAAAAAAAAAAAAAAAAAAAAAAAAAAAAAAAAAAAAAAAAAAAAAAAAAAAAAAAAAAAAAAAAAAAAAAAAAAAAAAAAAAAAAAAAAAAAAAAAAAAAAAAAAAAAAAAAAAAAAAAAAAAAAAAAAAAAAAAAAAAAAAAAAAAAAAAAAAAAAAAAAAAAAAAAAAAAAAAAAAAAAAAAAAAAAAAAAAAAAAAAAAAAAAAAAAAAAAAAAAAAAAAAAAAAAAAAAAAAAAAAAAAAAAAAAAAAAAAAAAAAAAAAAAAAAAAAAAAAAAAAAAAAAAAAAAAAAAAAAAAAAAAAAAAAAAAAAACACCTTTTCCAAATATACTTCATAAACCAGACTTTGCACTTACAATTGCTAAGAAAGTGTAAGTGAATCAATAACCGTAGAAAGTTCAGTTGTGTTTACAAAGATGATCCCCCCCCTCCCCCAATACCGTCGAGAAAGCTTTTATCACTTAATTGGGACGTCATTCAATTTGGCATTTCTGCTTTGGCTGCTTTCTTCTTGTTTAAATTTTGATTAACTTAAAGTTATTTAAAAAAGAAAAAAGCTGAGTAGCTTTGAATAATATTGACCTTATTAATTTTTCATCACTGAATTAAAAAAAAAATATTTTGCTCTTTACATAGCATTTTAAATAAATCGAAAATAATTTTAAATAAATCGAAAATATTGCTCAGCACTTAAAATGGGGAAAACATAGTCTCTTCATATTTATGATTGAAAATTTTATTTTGCTTGTATGCAAATATCTTATAGTACTAAAAATTACCCTAATCGTTGTTTATCTTGCGATCAAATTTAAGCTGTGACGAACTGAAATATTATTCTAAATTGGATGGTTTAACGGAAAAGTTTCGTTAACGCTAATTACTGGCACAATTTGAAAACTAAAGAGCTGTGTTTCAAGACTGTTGAAGTGTTATGTCTAAGGTACAGAGCAGGCTTGGAGTAATCGCGATTACGTAATCGTAATCGGCTGTAATCGATTACATTTTGACAAAATCGTAATCATAATCGTAATCTGACAGTGGCATCTTCTTATAATCATAATCGAAATTGTGTAATCCCTTTTCTCCCGTAATTTTAATCGTAATCTTAAGGAAAAAATCCGTAATCTGCTGGTCCTATAATCGTGTAATTTTGACCTGCTGAAAGCTGAAATTTTTAGTTCTACCATTGAATAGAAAAGATAAGATTGCAAGAAAAAGGATTCAAGCTGTGTACTGAGGCGACCTATCCTATCCTAAGTGGTTTGTAACCTACGGGCGATCATAATATAAAAGGTTCTGTGTGGCGGTCGCAGACCCTTGATGGCAGGACCATATAGTCTGCCAGAAACGCTTCTTGTCCTGCTTGTTGCGGTTTCTCAGAATTCTTAATTGCGGCTCCACTCTCCCCGGGGAATGGCTGCTGGAGAGCCCGAGAAAAAAGGGTCTAGATACAGGACTTCTTTTCTCCACCAAACCCCCTACCTGTTAGCCGAGGCCTTAGGATTGCTTACGCACGGGGAGAGGTAGTGGGGTCTACGGATTTTACATGCACATATCCCCAAGTATACATGGTGGTCTTCAGTGGGTATCGAACGCGCGACCTTCCAGGTGGAAGTCCGACGTGCTAACCACTAGGCTACCCACGGCCCAGATACAGGACTTCTGGATATGTCACTCGCATCGCCTTGGGGCTCTCAAGGGGGTCTCCTCGCGTCGTCCAGTTTCGGTTAAAAGAGCGGTAATCTGTCCGCAAGTCAAAAAGATTTCGGGGTAGATAAGAAAGGGGAAGCACAAATTACCCCTTCAAAACATATGCAAACGGTTGAGCAATAGGCGAGAGTCTGGAGCCGGCATGAAATGGACGCCCCATTTTTCCTTTCAATAATCGAAGCAGACTGCCCCCCCCCCCCCCCGAAAATCTAGTGGAAAGAGAATGTCACGAAATGCCTTTTGGCGTTTTTCTCCTTTCTTTAACGCCGAAAAAAGAATTTTTCCAAAGAATATCACATTTACACTTCAGCAATTTAGGACTAGGTGTTACATGATGCTCTATGCGTATGTATGAAATCTTAATCCTGGAAACGTGTGATTATTATTGTTTTTATAATATGTTCTTCGAATATTTAAAAAAATACAAACATTTAAATCTTAAATTTATTTATATTTTAATGCTAATATTCTTTTTAATTAATAGGCATGTACAAGAAAAAGAGATTATGTTCAGACATTCTCATAATTGTTTTTTACATGCATGAATTCATATTTAGGAATTACTTTAAACAGTTAATTATCTTTTCCTTCTTAGAATTACCTCAACTGAATTTTGTATTTCAGTTTAATCTTGTACGTTAAATTTGTATTGTAAAATTACTTGCCCTTTATTTTTTTATTAAAACAGTTACATGGAAAAAAAAATTCCCACAAGAAATCATATTAAAATATTATAGTCATTCATATTATAATTATTCTTCATATTACATTTTAACGATTACTAATTTTTTAAGAGTTATTTGAATGTTCATGTTCACATTTTTTGAAATTATTCTAAAATGCAGCATTTATTTTCAAAGGATTATTTATCTCTTACACTATCTGAATATTTTGTTATCTCGTGCAATCCATACACCTCTTATAAGTGATTTCATACAGAATCATACAAAATTATTATTTACAGTAAATTAATTGGTGTTATGTGAAATATTTGCACAATTTAAACTAGAAAATAAATACAATGGAGAAATATACTACATTTTTAGAAATTGCGGCCAGCTAAAATTTTGATTGTATGCACACAAAATAACAATGAACCAGGTAAATCACTTATGCATGATATACATTCAGTGCATCGTCTTTTTTTATATACAAAATACGATCAATGTAGTTATCCCTCACATGAATTTTAAAAGTTCGGAATGTGCCTTTCCTGATTTTATATATATATATATATTACAAATTTCTCATTTCTGCAACGACGTCATAATTCAAGAACTGTGATGTTGAAATTATTTCATTATAATTGCATTCATCATCATTTCAGTTATCTCTTATTAAATCAAAAATTTAATTAAAAATCATTACTTTTTGATTTGTGACACTATTGCAAAAATGAGTTGTATGCATAATATCGGATAATTTTATGCTAATCTAATCGTAATCAAAATCGTAATTGGATGTCATAATCGTAATCGATTACATTTTTCAACGACTGTAATCGCTTCCGTAATCGTAATTACTTTTTAGCAAAGGATTACAATCGTAATCGTAATCATAATCTCTCAATTTCTCCCTTTGTATTCGTAATCGTAATCGATTACGTTTCTTTGTAATCGACTCCAAGCCTGGTACAGAGTGATATAAAATTATGGCTAGTATAAAATATCTCCCAATTATTATGCTAAATTACGGTGCAGTTAGTAATTTATTATTTCACTTCAGTTACTTTTCAAAGTCCTGCAAAAAACGTCTTTTAATGACATTGTCTCCCCAACTTATGGCAGGAGTTTTCAAATCTTAAATTTTTAGTTTTAACCCTTTAAACTTTTTTGAACTACAAATAAAAGCTTTAGAAATTTGTTGAAGAATATTCTTCTTTAAAATTTGAAATATTTTTACGGGGGATGAAATTCAGGATAGGATGGCAGGATTTCCGCCTTAATTTCTCAGATCCCCTCATTGAAAATAGACGGCAGGAGTCTCCTGCCCGCAGAAGTTTTTAGACAAAATTCAGTAAAAATTCGAAATTCAACATTATTTCATTTGTAATTATATCTAGATACCGATATTATATTTAAAAAAAAATTCTCCCTTCCAAAAAACTGCAATTTCCTCCATGTATAACTAAGTGGAAGGGGGTCTCCCTTCCATTCCAAAATTTGAATTTTAGCCTCTGATTTAGGACAATTCATCTAATTTGGTATAATTTCGAGTAAAAAATCAATGCTGTGGAGTCAGAGTCATTAAGAAATGAGCTGAATATCTGTTACATCCCTACTTTATATATTTGTAAAGGAATCAGTTTTTAAATGTTGGAGGGGGGCAGTCTGTCCTTTTCCCAACCTACTGCAGCCCTGGTAAAAATAATTTAAAATACTCAACATTACAAATCTTTTTGAGCTTTAGTAAAGTTCATTTCACATTTATATTAATTAGCTCAGAGTTTCCCAAACTGGGATCCGTAGTGCCCTAGTGACAAAGTGAGACATGATAGAGCCCATGTCAAATTTCTGTTCTTCACCAAACAAAAAAGTAATAAATTTTAAATAATGAGTTATCATCTTTGCTTCTATGCTCTTACCACTTTATTTCTGTGATTTGTGTTCTGCAAAATCACATAAAAATAAAATTGTATTTAAATACATCAATGTGTGTATATATATATATAACAAAAAAAATTATATGACTTAGGGTACTGTGAAAAAATTCTAATTATCTGTCACAGTAAAAAAACTTTATTTTTTAGCTTATGGTTAGTAATGAACAATTGATAAAGAAATGGTTTTTAGTTGTACTAAGATATCATAAAAAAAGGAAAGTGCAAAAGATAAATTAAAATATTGAATTGTGAATCCGTGTAGAGTGCAAGGACATATAAATGCACTTAAAAGAAATAAACTGTTAAAAGAAATCAAAATGAGAACAAAATGCGGCTTATTCCTTATACCAGTTTCTCCTTTGGTAATGAGTGGATTCTTCTTAGCATTCTGCCAGTCAGAGATCTAAACTTAGTGTGGCCACTTTGTTTTTAGTAAGAATGCAACTTTTTGGGAAAACATCAATTTCTCCAGTAAAGAAAAAAGAAAAAAACTTTTTAGCTTTAAAATTTCCATGTTCTACTGAATTACTGTTATAAAGAATATTTTTTAATGTTTGAAAATTCTATTGAATAAATTTTCTTTTTTCAGTGTGATTATCTAAGCTGCATTGGAGGCAACTCTGTGAAAGACGCAACCCGAAGGGTCCTGACTAAACTTGTGTCGACCAGTTTATCATTGAAATATAACTGGAAGGGTACGCGAGGAGTGAAGTTGGGGTTCAGCACATTTACGCTGATCAACAAGTTAATTTTTGGTAAAATTACTTTTTGTATTTTTAAAAATTATTTTATACGATTAATGCTTGATTTTATATATATATATATATTTTTTTTTGTATGTATGTATATACAATGTAATTATATGTATATAGATACACAGTGAAATCTTGAATATATTTTTTCTGAAAGCTCACCCCCCACCCCCCTTCTACAATTACAAAAGTTACCACCAATAAGATGTCTAATGTTTTAAAAAATACAAATTTCTTCCTTCACACAATGTCTGCTCGTTTTCAATAAAAATTGGTAACTATGCTACTCTATCTGTATCTGCATAAGTTTTTAATTATAAAATGTAATAAAATATTGCAACTTTGCATAAAGCTAATATGGTAATAAATATACTAATGTCAAATTTTTTTCTCAATTCTCTAGAACGTTGAAAAATTTAACTTTCAGACTAAGGACCTAACTTGTCTTAGCCCTAGATTGTTCTATGATGTGTTAAGCGTTTTCAATTAAATCCTGCATTGGGTCTCGAGCTAAAACCTATTCATAATTTTCAGTCCCCAGAAGTTTTAGGGTTTTTCTCATTTTTATTGCATTTTTTCTATGTTAAACTTTTGTCTAAGTTATTACATTTCTCAAGTTATTACATATTTTAGAAAGATCTTAATGTTATACTGTTTCAAGAAACATATTTAAGTAGCTTTAATGCAGTTTTAACCCGAGATAGGTCTATTTTTCTAGTTTACGCACAATGCATCTATTGTGAAATTTAAATATATGTTTGGTAATTTTACAATGGACTTTTTATTTTAATAGGCGCAGTGAGGAGCAATCCAATTTGTTCTGCTGCGACGGAGCTGGAAGTGCATAATGTAATTAAGCAATGGCTTATGCATGCTAAAGACAGAGATGGGGGCAGGAATGCCAGAGCAAATGTGTTGTAAATGGTTGTAAATATAAATAATTGTAACAAATAAATAAAATGTACTTTTCTGTTTTATAATTCTTTTGTTTCACAGAGAAAAAAAAAATTTCTGACATACACAGTTTAATTTATGTATTATTGATTAATCTTTTTTTTTTCATTAAAATTGTTATATTCTTGTGATTTTTTTTAGTTCATTAATAAGTTAATGGCCACTTACAAACTAAACATAAGTGCTTGGTGGTGCTCTCCAATTTAAATTATCATTTATACAGAAATTTTAAAATGAGAACATTTTGCTTTATAATTTTGTGTTTCGCAATAACATGGCCTGTTTTTGTTGTAAAATTCTTTAAAATATCCCTCTGTAAAAAAAAGTAAGAAGTACATAGTAGCATCTTTTATAGTTTTGTCATTTTTCCAAAGTTAATTTGGAAAAAGTTTAATTATCGATTATGTGGATAAATTTTTCTCTAAATTATGTCTGAGAACATGAAAATTAACAATTTTATGTGGTTCAGAAGAAAACACTGCAGAAGAAAAAAAACTTCCTTTTTTCCTTATTTTTGTATAAAAAAAGTTTTTTTATTAAAGCAAGAAGATCAACCAATATTTCAAGTCAACCTCCCCCCCCCCCGCCGCATACCTCTAAATATATTATCCTATATATATCCATACCTCATCGTATATAAATCCATGTCTCATCGTATATAAATCCATATCTCATCGTATATATATCCTATCCATATCTCATCGTATATATATCCATATCTCATCGTATATAAATCCATATCTCATCGTATATAAATCCATACCTCATCGTATATATATCCATATCTCATCGTATATTCATCTAAAAGTTATCCTAAATTCATCGCTATGAAACTGAACTGCTCGTTTTCCTATCGCATTACTCACCAAAAGTCATCGGATATCGATCATCGGATTCTACTATTGCCGATGAGACATTTCGGAGCAGTTCCCGATGAGAATTCATCGCCATTCGTGAAGAATCCGATCATCGGCCGCTCATTGGGTGATCGGGTTTCGATGAATGGCCTTTCAAGGGCCGATGACATTTTGCTACTAGGGTATGTTTCAAGCGCCATATCGATAAGATGTAAGAGCCATATCGATAGGTGTTAGATCTTAAGTACCAACTCTTTCAGCGGCACCGCAATGAGTGTGGTAAAATTGCCGCCATTATTTGACGCTTAGTTTCTCCCTGGCTGGCGGCACCTGAGCTTCGTTGGTGCAAACGGCATAAGGAAATTTATTCTGTCAGAAGTATCCAAGCCAAACGAATACTCAGGGGATCATTTAAATGCCATATAATTATCCGACATATGCGCTGATGATTTTCTGCATCTTAAAATTCCACCGACGGTGATCAGATTTTCTAATGCTAAATTGGTCGTAAGAAGCCTGCGCCTTACCACTACGCCACCCTGCCGTCTGCAAAGTGCATCTGGAAGACTAAATATTTTTGTATATAAATGTGCAAACTAGCATTTAGAAATAAGTAGAATTTTTCATCGATATGTTTCAAGCGCCATATCGGTAAGATGTATGAGCCATATCGATAGGTGTTACAGCTCAAGTACACACTCTTTCAGCGGCACGCAATGAGTGTGGTACAATTGCCGCCTTTTTTTGACGCTCAGTTTCTCTCTGGCTGGCTGCACTTGAACTATCGTTGGTGCAAACGGCATAAGGAAATTCATTCTGTCAGAAGTATCCAAGCCAAACGAATACTCAGGGGATCATGGAAATGCCACATAATTATCCGACATATGCGCTGATGATTTTCTGCATCTTGAAATTCCACCGACGGTGACCAGGTTTTCTAATGCAAAATTGGGCGTAAGAAGCATCTGCCTTACCACTACGCCACTCTGCCGGCTGCAAGGTGCATCTGGAAGAATAAATATTTTTGTATATATATGTGCTAACTAGCATTTAGAAATAAGTAGAATTTTTCATCGATATGTTTCAAGCGCCATATCGATAAGATGTAAGAGCCATATCGATAGGTGTTAGATCTCAAGTACAACTCTTTCAGCGGCACCCAATGAGTGTGGTACAATTGCCGCCATTTTTTGACGCTCAGTTTCTCCCTGGCTGGCGGCACCTGAGCTTTCGTTGGTGCAAACGGCATAAGGAAATTTATTCTGTCGAGTATCCAAGCAAACGATACTCAGGGATCTTTTATATGCCTTTAAATTATACGACATGGGCGCTGATGATTTTCTGCATCTTGAAATTCCACCGACGTGTGACCAGGTTTTCTAATGCAAAATTGGCGTAAGAAGCCTGCGCCTTACCACTACGCCACCCTGCCGCTGCAAGGTGCATCTGGAAGAATAAATATTTTTGTATATAAATGTGCTAACTAGCATTTAGAAATAAGTAGAATTTTTCATCGATATGTTTCAAGCGCCATATCGATAAGATGTAAGAGCCATATCGATAGGTGTTAGATCTCAAGTACACACTCGTTCAGCGGCACGCAATGAGTGTGGTACAATTGCCGCCATTTTTTGACGCTCAGTTTCTCCCTGGCTGGCGGCACCTGAGCTCTCGTCTTTTGCAAACGGCATAAGGAAATTTATTCTGTCAGAAGTATCCAAGCCAAACGAATACTCAGGGATCATTTAAATGCCATATAATTATCCGACATATGCGCTGATGATTTTCTGCATCTTAAAATTCCACCGACGGTGATCAGGTTTTCTAATGCTAAATTGGCGTAAGAAGCCTGCGCCTTACAACTACGCCACCCTGCCGGCTGCAAGGTGCATCTGGAAGAATAAATATTTTTGTATATAAATGTGCTAAATAGCATTAGAAATAAGTAGAATTTTTCATCGATATGTTTTAAGCGCCATATCGATAAGATGTAAGAGCCATATCGATAGGTGTTAGATCTCAAGTACTAACACTTTCAGCGGCACCACAATGAGTGTGGTACAATTGCCGCCATTTTTTGACGCTCAGTTTCTCCCTGGCTGCCGGCACCTGAGCTTTCGTTGGTGCAAACGGCACTAGGAAATTTATTCTGTCAGAAGTATCCAAGCCAAACGAATACTCAGGGGATCATTTAAATGCCTTAAATTATCCGACTAGGCGCTGATGATTTTCCGCATCTTGAAATTCCACCGACGGTGACCAGGTTTTCTAATGCAAAATTGGGCGTAAGAAGCCTGCGCCTTAACAATACGCCACCCTGCCGGCTGCAAGGTGCATCTGGAAGAATAAATAATTTTGCATATAAATGTGCTAACTAGCATTTAGAAATAAGTAGAATTTTTCATCGATATGTTTCAAGCGAAATCGTAAGATGTAAGAGCCATATCGATAGGTGTTAGAGCTCAAGTACACACTCTTTCAGCGGCACGCAATTAGTGTGGTACAATTGCCGCCATTTTTTGACGCTCAGTTTTTCCCTGGCTGGCGGCACTTGAGCTCTCGCTTGTTGCAAACGGCATAAGGAAATTATTCTGTCAGAAGTATCCAAGCCAAACGAATACTCAGGGGATCATTTAAATGCCTTAAATTACCCGACGTAGGCGCTATGATTTTCCGCATCTTGAAATTCCACCGACGGTGACCAGGTTTTCTAATGCAAAATTGGGCGTAAGAAGCCTGCGCCTTAACAATACGCCACCCGGCCGGCTGCAAGGTGCATCTGGAAGAATAAATATTTTTGTATATAAATGTGCTAATAGCATTTAGAAATAAGTAGAATTTTTCATCGATATGTTTAAGCGCCATATCGATAAGACGTAAGAGCCATATCGATAGGTGTTAGAGCTCAAGTACACCTTTTCAGCGGCACCAATGAGTGTGGTACAATTGCCGCCATTTTTAACGCTCAGTTTCTTCTGGCGGCGGCACTGAACTTCGTTGGTGCAAACGGCATAGGAAATTATCTGTCAAATATCCAAGCAAACATCTAGGGGATTTTAATGCCTTAAAATATCCGACTGGGCTGATGTTTTCCGCATCTTGAAATTCCACCGAGGTGACAGGTTTTCATGCAAAATTGGGCGTAAGAAGCCTCGCCTTACCATACGCCACCGCCGGCTGCAAGGTGCATCTGGAAGAATAAATATTTTTGTATATAATGTGCTAACTAGCATTTAGAAATAAGTAGAATTTTTCATCGATATGTTTCAAGCGCCATATCGATAAGATGTAAGAGCCATATCGATAGGTGTTAGACTCAAGTACACACTCTTCAGCGGCCGCAATGAGTGTGGTACAATTGCCGCCATTTTTACGCTCAGTTTTTCTGGCTGGCGGCACTTGAACTTCGTTGTGCAAACGGCATAAGGAAATTTATTCTGTCAGAAGTATCCAAGCCAAACGAATACTCAGGGGATCATTTAAATGCCTTAAAATTATCCGACGTAGGCGCTGATGATTTTCCGCATCTTGAAATTCCACCGACGGTGACCAGGTTTTCTAATGCAAAATTGGGCGTAAGAAGCCTGCGCCTTACCACTACGCCACCCTGCCGGCTGCAAGGTGCATCTGGAAGAATAAATATTTTTGTATATATATGTGCTAACTAGCATTTAGAAATAAGTAGAATTTTTCATCGATATGTTTCAAGCGCCATATCGATAAGATGTAAGAGCCATATCGATAGGTGTTAGATCTCAAGTACACACTCGTTCAGCGGCACGCAATAAGTGTGGTACAATTGCCGCCATTTTTTGACGCTCAGTTTCTCCCTGGCTGGCGGCACCTGAGCTTCGTTGGTGCAAACGGCATAAGGAAATTTATTCTGTCAGAAGTATCCAAGCCAAACGAATACTCAGGGGATCATTTAAATGCCTTAATAATTATCCGACATAGGCGCTGATGATTTTCTGCATCTTGAAATTCCACCGACGGTGACCAGGTTTTCTAATGCAAAATTGGGCGTAAGAAGCCTGCGCCTTACCACTACGCCACCCTGCCGTGCTGCAAGGTGCATCTGGAAGAATAAATATTTTTGTATATAAATGTGCTAACTAGCATTTAGAAATAAGTAGAATTTTTCATCGATATGTTTCAAGCGCCATATCGATAAGATGTAAGAGCCATATCGATAGGTGTTAGATCTCAAGTACACACTCGTTCAGCGGCACGCAATGAGTGTGGTACAATTGCCGCCATTTTTTGACGCTCAGTTTCTCTCTGGCTGGCGGCACTTGAACTATCGTTGGTGCAAACGGCATAAGGAAATTTATTCTGTCAGAAGTATCCAAGCCAAACGAATACTCAGGGGATCATTTAAATGCCTTTAATTATCCGACATAGCGCTGATGATTTTCTGCATCTTGAAATTCCACCGACGGTGACCAGGTTTTCTAATGCAAAATTGGGCGTAAGAAGCCTGCGCCTTACCACTACGCCACCCTGCCGGCTGCAAGGTGCATCTGGAAGAATAAATATTTTTGTATATATATGTGCTAACTAGCATTTAGAAATAAGTAGAATTTTTCATCGATATGTTTCAAGCGCCATATCGATAAGATGTAAGAGCCATATCGATAGGTGTTAGATCTCAAGTACACACTCTTTCAGCGGCACGCAATGAGTGTGGTACAATTGCCGCCATTTTTTGACGCTCAGTTTCTCCCTGGCTGGCGGCACTTGAACTATCGTTGGTGCAAACGGCATAAGGAAATTTATTCTGTCAGAAGTATCCAAGCCAAACGAATACTCAGGGGATCATTTAAATGCCCTATAATTATCCGACATATGCGCTGATGATTTTCTGCATCTTGAAATTCCACCGACGGTGACCAGGTTTTCTAATGCAAAATTGGGCGTAAGAAGCCTGCGCCTTACCACTACGCCACCCTGCCGGCTGCAAGGTGCATCTGGAAGAATAAATATTTTTGTATATATATGTGCTAACTAGCATTTAGAAATAAGTAGAATTTTTCATCGATATGTTTCAAGCGCCATATCGATAAGATGTAAGAGCCATATCGATAGGTGTTAGATCTCAAGTACACACTCGTTCAGCGGCACGCAATGAGTGTGGTACAATTGCCGCCATTTTTTGACGCTCAGTTTCTCCCTGGCTGGGGCACCTGAGCTCTCGTTTTTTGCAAACGGCATAAGGAAATTTATTCTGTCAGAAGTATCCAAGCCAAACGAATACTCAGGGGATCATTTAAATGCCTAAAATTATCCGACGTAGGCGCTGATGATTTTCCGCATCTTGAAATTCCACCGACGGTGACCAGGTTTTCTAATGCAAAATTGGGCGTAAGAAGCCTGCGCCTTACCACTACGCCACCCTGCCGTCTGCAAGGTGCATCTGGAAGAATAAATATTTTTGTATATAAATGTGCTAACTAGCATTTAGAAATAAGAAGAATTTTTCATCGATATGTTTCAACGCCATATCGATAAGATGTAAGAGCCATATCGATAGGTGTTAGATCTCAAGTACACACTCGTTCAGCGGCACGCAATGAGTGTGGTACAATTGCCGCCATTTTTTGACGCTCAGTTTTCCCTGGCTGCGGCACCGAGCTTCGTTGGTGCAAACGGCACTAGAAATTTATTCTGTCAAAATCCAAGCAAACCCTACTTAGAGGATTTTTGTGCCTTTAAATATCGACAAGGGCGCTGATGATTTTCTGATCTTGAAATTCCACCGAAGTGCAGGTTTTCCCTGCAAATTTGGCGTAGAGGCCTGCGCCTTAACAATACGCCACCCGGCCGGCTGCAAGGTGCATCTGGAAGAATAAATATTTTTGTATATAAATGTGCTAACTAGCATTTAGAAATAAGTAGAATTTTTCATCCATATGTTTCAAGCGCCATATCGATAAGATGTAAGAGCCATATCGATAGGTGTTAGATCTCAAGTACAACCTTTCAGCGGCACCAAGAGTGTGGTACAATTGCCGCCATTTTTTGACGCTCAGTTTCTCCCTGGCTGCCGGCACCGACTTTCGTTGGTGCAAACGGCATAGGAAATTTATTCTGTCAAATATCCAAGCAAACAATACTAGGGGATTTTAATGCCAAAATATCCGACATGCGCTGATGATTTTCTGCATCTTGAAATTCCACCGACGGTGACCAGGTTTTCTAATGCAAAATTGGGCGTAAGAAGCCTCGCCTTACCATACGCCACCCTGCCGGCTGCAAGGTGCATCTGGAAGAATAAATATTTTTGTATATAAATGTGCTAACTAGCATTTAGAAATAAGTAGAATTTTTCATCGATATGTTTCAAGCGCCATATCGATAAGATGTAAGAGCCATATCGATAGGTGTTAGACTCAAGTACACACTCTTCAGCGGCACGCAATGAGTGTGGTACAATTGCCGCCATTTTTTGACGCTCAGTTTTCCCTGGCTGGCGGCACCTGAGCTCTCGTTTTTTGCAAACGGCATAAGGAAATTTATTCTGTCAGAAGTATCCAAGCCAAACGAATACTCAGGGGATCATTAAATGCCTATAATTATCCGACATATGCGCTGATGATTTTCTGCATCTTAAAATTCCACCGACGGTGACAGGTTTTCTAATGCAAAATTGGGCGTAAGAAGCCTGCGCCTTACCACTACGCACCCTGCCGGCTGCAAGGTGCATCTGGAAGAATAAATATTTTTGTATATAAATGTGCTAACTAGCATTTAGAAATAAGAGAATTTTTCATCGATATGTTTCAAGCGCCATATCGATAAGATGTAAGAGCCATATCGATAGGTGTTAGATCTAAGTACAACTCTTTCAGCGGCACGCAATGAGTGTGGTACAATTGCCGCCATTTTTTGACGCTCAGTTTCTCCCTGGCTGGCGGCACCTGAGCTTCGTTGTGCAAACGGCATAGGAAATTTATTCTGTCAGAAGTATCCAAGCCAAACGAATACTCAGGGGATCATTTAAATGCCTATAATTATCCGACATAGCGCTGATGATTTTCTGCATCTTAAATTCCACCGACGGTGACCAGGTTTTCTAATGCAAAATTGGGCGTAAGAAGCCTGCGCCTTAACATACGCCACCCGGCCGGCTGCAAGGTGCATCTGGAAGAATAAATATTTTTGTATATAAATGTGCTAACTAGCATTTAGAAATAAGTAGAATTTTTCATCGATATGTTTCAAGCGCCATATCGATAAGATGTAAGAGCCTATCGATAGGTGTTAGATCTCAAGTACACAACTCTTCAGCGGCACAGCAATGAGTGTGGTAACAATTGCCGCCATTTTTTGACGCTCAGTTTCTCCCTGGCTGGCGGCACCTGAGCTTCGTTGGTGCAAACGGCATAAGGAAATTTATTCTGTCTTCAGTATCCAAGCAAGACCCTACTTAGGGGATTTTTTGTATGCCTTTTAATTATACGACATGGGCGCTGATGATTTTCTGCATCTTGAAATTCCACCAAAGTGGGCCAGGTTTTGCCCTGCGAAATTGGGCGTCTGAAGCCTGCGCCTTAACAATACGCCACCCTGCCGGCTGCAAGGTGCATCTGGAAGAATAAATATTTTTGTATATAAATGTGCTAAATAGCATTTAGAAATAAGTAGAATTTTTATCGATATGTTTAAGCGCCATATCATAAGATGTAAGAGCCATATGATAGGTGTTAGATCTCAAGTACCAACACTTTCAGCGGCACAGCAATGAGTAAGGTAACAATTGCCGCCATTTTTTGACGCTCAGTTTCTCCCTGGCTGGCGGCACCTGAGCTCTTTGTTGGTGCAAACGGGCATAAGGAAATTTATTCTGTCAGAAGTATCCAAGCCAAACAAATACTCAGGGATCATTTAATGCCATATAATTATCCGACATATGCGCTGATGATTTTCTGCATCTTGAAATTCCACCGACGGTGAGCAGGTTTTCTAATGCAAAATTGGTCGTAGAAGCCTGGCCTTACCATACGCACCCTGCCGGGTGCAAGGTGTCATCTGGAAGAATAAATATTTTTGTATATAAATGTGCTAAATAGCATTTAGAAATAAGTAGAATTTTTCATGATATGTTTTAAGCGCCATATCGATAAGATGTAAGAGCCATATCGATAGGTGTTAGATCTCAAGTACTAACACTTTCAGCGGCACCACAATGAGTGTGGTACAATTGCCGCCATTTTTTGACGCTCAGTTTCTCCCTGGCTGCGGCACCTGAGCTTTCGTTGGTGCAAACGGCACTAGGAAATTTATTCTGACTTCAGTATCCAAGCAGGACCCTACTTAGGGGATTTTTTGTATGCCTTTTAATTATACGACATGGGCGCTGATGATTTTCTGCATCTTGAAATTCCACCAAAGTGGGCCAGGTTTTGCCCTGCGAAATTGGGCGTCTGAGGCCTGCGCCTTAACAATACGCCAACCCTGCCGGCTGCAAGGTGCATCTGGAAGAATAAATATTTTTGTATATAAATGTGCTAACTAGCATTTAGAAATAAGTAGAATTTTTCATCGATATGTTTCAAGCGCCATATCGATAAGATGTAAGAGCCATATCGATAGGTGTTAGATCTCAAGTACTAACACTTTCAGCGGCACCACAATGAGTGTGGTACAATTGCCGCCATTTTTGACGCTCAGTTTCTCCCTGGCTGGCGGCACCTGAGCTTTCGTTGGTGCAAACGGCACTAGGAAATTTATTCTGACTTCAGTATCCAAGCAAGACCCTACTTAGGGATTTTTGTATGCCTTTTAATTATACGACATGGGCGCTGATGATTTTCTGCATCTTGAAATTCCACCAAAGGTGACCAGGTTTTCTAATGCAAAATTGGGCGTAAGAAGCCTGCGCCTTAACAATACGCCACCCTGCCGGCTGCAAGGTGCATCTGGAAGAATAAATATTTTTGTATATAAATGTGCTAACTAGCATTTAGAAATAAGTAGAATTTTTCATCGATATGTTTAAGCGCCATATCGATAAGATGTAAGAGCCATATCGATAGGTGTTAGATCTCAAGTACCAACTCTTTCAGCGGCACAGCAATGAGTAAGGTAACAATTGCCGCCATTTTTGACGCTCAGTTTCTCCCTGGCTGGCGGCACCTGAGCTTCCTTGGTGCAAACGGCATAAGGAAATTTATTCTGTCAGAAGTATCCAAGCCAAACAATACTCAGGGGATCATTTAAATGCCATATAATTATCCGACATATGCGCTGATGATTTTCTGCATCTTGAAATTCCACCACGTTGATCAGGTTTTCTAATGCAAAATTGGGCGTTAGAAGCCTGCGCCTTACCAATACGCCACCTGCCGGCTGCAAGGTGCATCTGGAAGAATAAATATTTTTGTATATAAATGTGCTAACTAGCATTTAAAATAAGTAGAATTTTTCATCGATATGTTTCAAGCGCCATATCGATAAGATGTAAGAGCCATATCGATAGGTGTTAGATCTTAAGTACACACTCTTCAGCGGCACGCAATGAGTGTGGTACAATTGCCGCCATTTTTTGACGCTCAGTTTCTCCCTGGCTGGCGGCACCTGAGCTTTGTTGGTGCAAACGGCATAAGGAAATTCATTCTGTCAGAAGTATCCAAGCCAAACGAATACTCAGGGGATCATGGAAATGCCACATAATTATCCGACATATGCGCTGATGATTTTCCTGCATCTTGAAATTCCACCGCGGTGACCAGGTTTTCTAATGCAAAATTGGGCGTAAGAAGCCTCGCCTTACCACTACGCCACCCTGCCGGCTGCAAGGTGCATCTGGAAGAATAAATATTTTTGTATATAAATGTGCTAACTAGCATTTAGAAATAAGTAGAATTTTTCATCGATATGTTTAAGCGCCATATCGATAAGATGTAAGAGCCATATCGATAGGTGTTAGATCTCAAGTACTAACACTTTCAGCGGCACAGCAATGAGTGTGGTACAATTGCCGCCATTTTTTGACGCTCAGTTTCTCCCTGGCTGGCGGCACCTGAGCTTTCGTTGGTGCAAACGGCATAAGGAAATTTATTCTGACTTCAGTATCCAAGCAGGACCCTACTTAGGGGATTTTTTGTATGCCTTTTAATTATACGACATGGGCGCTGATGATTTTCTGCATCTTGAAATTCCACCGAAGTGGGCCAGGTTTTGCCCTGCGAAATTGGGCGTCTGAGGCCTGCGCCTTAACAATACGCCACCCTGCCGGCTGCAAGGTGCATCTGGAAGAATAAATATTTTTGTATATAAATGTGCTAAATAGCATTTAGAAATAAGTAGAATTTTTCATCGATATGTTTCAAGCGCCATATCGATAAGATGTAAGAGCCATATCGATAGGTGTTAGATCTCAAGTACTAACAACTTTCAGCGGCACCACAATGAGTGTGGTACAATTGCCGCCATTTTTTGACGCTCAGTTTCTCCCTGGCTGGCGGCACCTGAGCTTTCGTTGGTGCAAAGGCACTAGGAAATTTATTCTGACTTCAGTATCCAAGCAAGACCCTACTTAGGGGATTTTTGTATGCCTTTTAATTATACGACATGGGCGCTGATGATTTTCTGCATCTTGAAATTCCACCGAAGTGGGCCAGGTTTTGCCCTGCGAAATTGGGCGTCTGAGGCCTGCGCCTTAACAATACGCCACCCTGCCGGCTGCAAGGTGCATCTGGAAGAATAAATATTTTTGTATATAAATGTGCTAAATAGCATTTAGAAATAAGTAGAATTTTTCATCGATATGTTTCAAGCGCCATATCGATAAGATGTAAAAAAGCCCAATCGATAGGTGTTAGATCTCAAGTACTAACAATTTGAGCGGCACCACAATGAGTGTGTACAATTGCCGCCATTTTTTGACGCTCAGTTTCTCCCTGGCTGGCGGCACCTGAGCTTTCGTTGGTGCAAACGGCCCTAGGAAATTTATTCTGACTTTAGTATCCAAGCAGGACCCTACTTAGGGGATTTTTTGTATGCCTTTTAATTATACGACATGGGCGCTGATGATTTTCTGCATCTTGAAATTCCACCAAAGTGGGCCAGGTTTTGCCCTGCGAAATTGGGCGTCTGAGGCCTGCGCCTTAAAATACGCCACCCTGCCGGCTGCAAGGTGCATCTGGAAAAATAAATATTTTTGTATATAAATGTGCTAACAGCATTTAGAAATAAGTAGAATTTTTCATCATATGTTTTAAGCGAAATATCGATAAGATGTAAGAGCCATATCGATAGGTTTTAGATCTCAAGTACCAACTCTTTCAGCGGCACAGCAATGAGTAAGGTAACAATTGCCCCATTTCTTGACGCTCAGTTTCTCCCTGGTTGGCGGCACCTAAACTCTCCTTGGTGCAAACGACAAAAGGAAATTTATTCCGACTTCAGTATCCAAGCAGGACCCTACTTAGGGGATTTTTTGTATGCCTTTTAATTATACGACATGGGCGCTGATGATTTTCTGCATCTTGAAATTCCACCAAAGTGGGCCAGGTTTTGCCCTGCGAAATTGGGCGTCTGAGGCCTGCGCCTTAAAATACGCCACCCTGCCGGCTGCAAGGTGCATCTGGAAGAATAAATATTTGTATATAAATGTGTTAAATAGCATTTAGAAATAAGTAGAATTTTTATGATATGTTTTAAGCGCCATATCATAAGATGTAAGGCCATATGATAGGTGTTAGATCTTAAGTACTAACACTTTCAGCGGCACACAATGAGTAGGTACAATTGCCGCCATTTTTTGACGTCGTTTCTCCCTGGCTGCGGCACCTGAGCTTTCGTTGGTGCAAACGGCCCTAGGAAATTTATTCTGACTTCAGTATCCAAGCAGGACCTACTTAGGGGATTTTTTGTATGCCTTTTAATTATACGACATGGGCGCTGATGATTTTCTATCTTGAAATTCCACCAAGTGGGCCAGGTTTTGCCCTGCGAAATTGGGCGTCTGAGGCCTGCGCCTTAACAATACGACACCTGCCGGCTGCAAGGTGCATCTGGAAGAATAAATATTTTTGTATATAAATGTGCTAAATAGCATTTAGAAATAAGTAGAATTTTTCATCGATATGTTTCAAGCGCCATATCGATAAGATGTAAAAGAGCCAATCGATAGGTGTTAGGTCTCAAGTACTAACAATTTGAGCGGCACCACAATGAGTGTGGTACAATTGCCGCCATTTTTTGACGCTCAGTTTCTCCCTGGCTGGCGGCACCTGAGCTTTCGTTGGTGCAAAGGCACTAGGAAATTTATTCTGACTTCAGTATCCAAGCAAGACCCTACTTAGGGGATTTTTTGTATGCCTTTTAATTATACGACATGGGCGCTGATGATTTTCTGCATCTTGAAATTCCACCAAAGGGGCCAGGTTTTGCCCTGCGAAATTGGGCGTCTGAGGCCTGCGCCTTAACAATACGCCACCCTGCCGGCTGCAAGGTGCATCTGGAAGAATAAATATTTTTGTATATAAATGTGCTAACTAGCATTTAGAAATAAGTAGAATTTTTCATCGATATGTTTCAAGCGCCATATCGATAAGATGTAAGAGCCATATCGATAGGTGTTAGATCTCAAGTACTAACACTTTCAGCGGCACCCCAATGAGTGTGTACAATTGCCGCCATTTTTTGACGCTCAGTTTCTCCCTGGCTGGCGGCACCTGAGCTTTCGTTGGTGCAAACGGCACTAGGAAATTTATTCTGACTTCAGTATCCAAGCAGGACCCTACTTAGGGGATTTTTTGTATGCCTTTTAATTATACGACATGGGCGCTGATGATTTTCTGCATCTTGAAATTCCACCAAAGTGGGCCAGGTTTTGCCCTGCGAAATTGGGCGTCTGAGGCCTGCGCCTTAACAATACGCCACCCTGCCGGCTGCAAGGTGCATCTGGAAGAATAAATATTTTTGTATATAAATGTGCTAACTAGCATTTAGAAATAAGTAGAATTATTTATCGATATGTTTCAAGCGCCATATCGATAAGATGTAAAAGAGCCCAATCGATAGGTGTTAGATCTCAAGTACTAACAATTTGAGCGGCACCACAATGAGTATGGTACATTGCCGCCATTTTTTGACGCTCAGTTTTCCCTGGCTGGCGGCACCTGAGCTTTCGTTGGTGCAAACGGCCCTAGGAAATTTATTCTGACTTCAGTATCCAAGCAGGACCCTACTTAGGGGATTTTTTGATGCCTTTTAATTATACGACATGGGCGCTGATGATTTTCTGCATCTTGAAATTCCACCGAAGTGGGCCAGGTTTTGCCCTGCGAAATTGGGCGTCTGAGGCCTGCGCCTTAACAATACGAACCTGCCGGCTGCAAGGTGCATCTGGAAGAATAAATATTTTTGTATACAAATGTGCTAAATAGCATTTAGAAATAAGTAGAATTTTTATCGATATGTTTAAGCGCCATATCGATAAGATGTAAGGCCATATCGATAGGTGTTAGATCTCAAGTACAACTCTTTCAGCGGCACAGCAATGAGTGTGGTACAATTGCCGCCATTTTTGACGCTCAGTTTCTCCCTGGCTGGCGGCACCTGAGCTTCGTTGGTGCAAACGACATAAGGAAATTTATTCTGACTTCAGTATCCAAGCAGGACCCTACTTAGGGGATTTTTTGTATGCCTTTTAATTATACGACATGGGCGCTGATGATTTTCTGCATCTTGAAATTCCACCGAAAGTGGGCCAGGTTTTGCCCTGCGAAATTGGCGTCTGAGGCCTGCGCCTTAACAATACGCCACCCTGCCGGCTGCAAGGTGCATCTGGAAGAATAAATATTTTTGTATATAAATGTGCTAACTAGCATTTAGAAATAAGTAGAATTTTTCATCGATATGTTTCAAGCGCCATATCGATAAGATGTAAAAAAGCCCAATCGATAGGTGTTAGATCTCAAGTACTAACATTTGAGCGGCACCACAATGAGTGTGGTACAATTGCCGCCATTTTTTGACGCTCAGTTTCTCCCTGGCTGGCGGCACCTGAGCTTTCGTTGGTGCAAACGGCCCTAGGAAATTTATTCTGACTTCAGTATCCAAGCAGGACCCTACTTAGGGGATTTTTTGTATGCCTTTTAATTATACGACATGGGCGCTGATGATTTTCTGCATCTTGAAATTCCACCAAAGTGGGCCAGGTTTTGCCCTGCGAAATTGGGCGTCTGAGGCCTGCGCCTTAACAATACGCCACCCTGCCGGCTGCAAGGTGCATCTGGAAGAATAAATATTTTTGTATATAAATGTGCTAAATAGCATTTAGAAATAAGTAGAATTTTTCATCTATATGTTTTAAGCGAAATATCGATAAGATGTAAGAGCCATATCCATAGGTTTTAGATCTCAAGTACCAACTCTTTCAGCGGCACAGCAATGAGTAAGGTAACAATTGCCGCCATTTCTTGACGCTCAGTTTCTCCCTGGCTGGCGGCACCTAAACTCTCCTTGGTGCAAACGACATAAGGAAATTTATTCTGACTTCAGTATCCAAGCAGGACCCTACTTAGGGGATTTTTTGTATGCCTTTTAATTATACGACATGTGCGCTGATGATTTTCTGCATCTTGAAATTCCACACAAGTCGGCCAGGTTTTGCCCTGCGAAATTGGGCGTCTGAGGCCTGCGCCTTAACAATACGATACCCTGCCGGCTGCAAGGTGCATCTGGAAGAATAAATATTTTTGTATATAAATGTGCTAAATAGCATTTATAAATAAGTAGAACTTTTTTCATCGATATGTTTCAAGCGCCATATCGATAAGATGTAAAAGAGCCCAATCGATAGGTGTTAGGTCTCAAGTACTAACAATTTGAGCGGCACCACAATGAGTGTGGTACAATTGCCGCCATTTTTGACGCTCAGTTTCTCCCTGGATGGCGGCACCTGAGCTTTCGTTGGTGGAAATGGCCCTAGGAAATTTATTCTGACTTCAGTATCCAAGCAGGACCCTACTTAGCGGATTTTTTGTATGCCTTTTAATTATACGACATGGGCGCTGATGATTTTCCGCATCTTGAAATTCCACCAAAGAGGGCCAGGTTTTGCCCTGCGAAATTGGGCGTCTGAGGCCTGCGCCTTAACAATACGCCAACCTGCCGGCTGCAAGGTGCATCTGTAAGAGTAAATATTTTTGTATATAAATGTGCTAACGAGCATTTAGAAATAAGTAGAATTTTTCATCTATATGTTTTAAGCGAAATATCGATAAGATGTAAGAGCCATATCCATAGGTTTTAGATCTCAAGTACCAACTCTTTCAGCGGCACAGCAATGAGTAAGGTAACAATTGCCGCCATTTCTTGACGCTCAGTTTCTCCCTGGCTGGCGGCACCTAAACTCTCCTTGGTGCAAACGACATAAGGAAATTTATTCTGACTTCAGTATCCAAGCAGGACCCTACTTAGGGGATTTTTTGTATGCCTTTTAATTATACGACATGGGCGCTGATGATTTTCTGCATCTTGAAATTCCACACAAGTCGGCCAGGTTTTGCCCTGCGAAATTGGGCGTCTGAGGCCTGCGCCTTAACAATACGATACCCTGCCGGCTGCAAGGTGCATCTGGAAGAATAAATATTTTTGTATATAAATGTGCTAAATAGCATTTATAAATAAGTAGAACTTTTCATCAATATGTTTCAAGCGTCATATCGATAAGATGTAAAAGAGCCCAATCGATAGGTGTTAGATCTCAAGTACTAACAATTTGAGCGGCACCACAATGAGTGTGGTACAATTGCCGCCATTTTTTGACGCTTAGTTTTTCCCTGGCTGGCGGCTCCTGAGCTTTCGTTGGTGCAAATGGCCCTAGGAAATTTATTCTGACTTCAGTATCCAAGCAGGACCCTACTTAGGGGATTTTTCGTATGCCTTTTAATTATACGACATGGGCGCTGATGATTTTCTGCATCTTGAAATTCCACCAAAGTGGGCCAGGTTTTGCCCTGCGAAATTGGGCGTCTGAGGCCTGCGCCTTAACAATACGCCACCCTGCCGGCTGCAAGGTGCATCTGGAAGAATAAATATTTTTGTATATAAATGTGCTAAATAGCATTTAAAAATAAGTAGAATTATTTATCATATGTTTCAAGCGCCATATCGATAAGATGTAAAAGAGCCCAATCGATAGGTGTTAGATCTCAAGTACTAACAATTTGAGCGGCACCACAATGAGTATGGTACATTTGCCGCCATTTTTTGACGCTCAGTTTTCCCTGGCTGGCGGCACCTGAGCTTTCGTTGGTGCAAACGGCCCTAGGAAATTTATTCTGACTTCAGTATCCAAGCAGGACCCTACTTAGGGGATTTTTTGATGCCTTTTAATTATACGACATGGGCGCTGATGATTTTCTGCATCTTGAAATTCCACCGAAGTGGGCCAGGTTTTGCCCTGCGAAATTGGGCGTCTGAGGCCTGCGCCTTAACAATACGCCACCCTGCCGGCTGCAAGGTGCATCTGGAAGAATAAATATTTTTGTATACAAATGTGCTAAATAGCATTTAGAAATAAGTAGAATTATTTATCGATATGTTTAAGCGCCATATCATAAGATGTAAGGGCCATATCGATAGGTGTTAGTCTCAAGTACTAACAATTTCAGCGGCACAACAATGAGTGTGGTACAATTGCCGCCATTTTTGACGCTCAGTTTCTCCCTGGATGGCGGCACCTGAGCTTTCGTTGGTGCAAATAGCCCTAGGAAATTTATTCTGACTTCAGTATCCAAGCAGGACCCTACTTAGCGGATTTTTTGTAAGCCTTTTAATTATACGACATGGGCGCTGATGATTTTCTGCATCTTGAAATTGCACCAAAGTGGGCCCGGTTTTGCCCTGCGAATATTGCGTCTGAGGCCTGCGCCTTAACAATACGCCACCCTGCCGGCTGCAAGGTGCATCTGGAAGAATAAATATTTTTGTATATAAATGTGCTAACTAGCATTTAGAAATAAGTAGAATTTTTCATCGATATGTTTCAAGCGCCATATCGATAAGATGTAAAAAAGCCCAATCGATAGGTGTTAGATCTCAAGTACTAACAATTTGAGCGGCACCACAATGAGTGTGGTACAATTGCCGCCATTTCTTGACGCTCAGTTTCTCCCTGGCTGGCGGCACCTAATTTCTCCTTGGAGCAAACGACATAAGGAAATTTATTCTGACTTCAGTATCCAAGCAGGACCCTACTTAGGGGATTTTTTGTATGCCTTTTAATTATACGACATGGGCGCTGATGATTTTCTGCATCTTGAAATTCCACCAAAGTGGGCCAGGTTTTGCCCTGCGAAATTGGGCGTCTGAGGCCTGCGCCTTAACAATACGCCACCCTGCCGGCTGCAAGGTGCATCTGGAAGAATAAATATTTTTGTATATAAATGTGCTAAATAGCATTTAGAAATAAGTAAAATTTTTATCGATATGTTTCAAGCGCCATATCGATAAGATGTAAGAGCCATATCGATAGGTGTTAGATCTAAGTACAACTTTCAGCGGCACCAATGAGTGTGGTACAATTGCCGCCATTTTTGACGTCGTTTCTCCTGGCTGGCGGCACCTGAGCTTTCGTTGGTGCAAACGCCTAGGAAATTTATTCTGACTTCAGTATCCAAGCAGGACCCTACTTAGGGGATTTTTTGTATGCCTTTTAATTATACGACATGGGCGCTGATGATTTTCTGCATCTTGAAATTCCACAAAGTGGGCCAGGTTTTGCCCTGCGAAATTGGGCGTCTGAGGCCTGCGCCTTAACAATACGCCACCCTGCCGGCTGCAAGGTGCATCTGGAAGAATAAATATTTTTGTATATAAATGTGCTAACTAGCATTTAGAAATAAGTAGAATTTTTCATCTATATGTTTTAAGCGCCATATCGATAAGATGTAAGAGCCATATTGATAGGTGTTAGATCTTAAGTACTAACACTTTCAGCGGCACCACAATGAGTGTGGTACAATTGCCGCCATTTTTTGACGTTCAGTTTCTCCCTGGCTGGCGGCACCTGAGCTTTCGTTGGTGCAAACGGCCCTAGGAAATTTATTCTGACTTTAGTATCCAAGCAAGACCCTACTTAGGGGATTTTTTGTATGCCTTTTAATTATACGACATGGGCGCTGATGATTTTCTGCATCTTGAAATTCCACCAAGTGGGCCAGGTTTTGCCCTGCGAAATTGGGCGTCTGAGGCCTGCGCCTTAACAATACGCCACCCTGCCGGCTGCAAGGTGCATCAGGAAGAATAAATATTTTTGTATATAAATGTGCTAACTAGCATTTAGAAATAAGTAGAATTTTTCATCTATATGTTTTAAGCGCCATATCGATAAGATGTAAAAAAAAAAAAAAAAAAAAAAAAAAAAAAAAAAAAAAAAAAAAAAAAAAAAAAAAAAAAAAAAAAAAAAAAAAAAAAAAAAAAAAAAAAAAAAAAAAAAAAAAAAAAAAAAAAAAAAAAAAAAAAAAAAAAAAAAAAAAAAAAAAAAAAAAAAAAAAAAAAAAAAAAAAAAAAAAAAAAAAAAAAAAAAAAAAAAAAAAAAAAAAAAAAAAAAAAAAAAAAAAAAAAAAAAAAAAAAAAAAAAAAAAAAAAAAAAAAAAAAAAAAAAAAAAAAAAAAAAAAAAAAAAAAAAAAAAAAAAAAAAAAAAAAAAAAAAAAAAAAAAAAAAAAAAAAAAAAAAAAAAAAAAAAAAAAAAAAAAAAAAAAAAAAAAAAAAAAAAAAAAAAAAAAAAAAAAAAAAAAAAAAAAAAAAAAGAGTGAAAAGTTGTATCTTCCATAATTCTGTTTTTCAACTGAAAAGCGTATTGCGTTTTGCTGTAAAATTTTCTATGTATATGTATTTTGCTTTTGAAATAAAAAAAAATCAAGAGGGGAGGGAAGAGTGGGGGTAAGGGAATGAGTGATCGGTCTCCCTTAACCCCCGTTCAACAAAAGGTAAGTGGTTTCGAGTCTTTGCTGAAACGCCCAATAAACGTAGTTCTTCAATAAAGATATAAACTGAAGCACTTCTGCACGAAGAGTTTTAATGTAAGATAGGAGATATTACTTTCCAGACGGAATAAGGAGTTCAAAGTATTGAAAAAGAAAAATATTAATTGTTTTGTTCAAAATTCACTTGGAAAATAGTCATTGAATAATGAACAAAAATATAACCAAACTATTAATCATGTTTATTTTATTTTTATACCTACATTTTTAACTTACACAAAAACTTTGCGATAGTATAGAGCCCAAGGAAAGTGAAAAATCTACATCATTTTCTCCATTGGTATAAAAGTACATTGGTATAAAGCTAGTTACCATTCACCCCATCTGTAACTAATTTTATCCCTATTATTACCCCATGAAAGTTAATGTAAGTCTGATATATTATCTTTCAGCCTTTCATCTCTGCTTAGGGGTCGATGAAATGAGGACCAAGCATGCTTGTGAACTAAACTCGGGCGGTTCCACGTCAGGCCGACTACTTGACCGGAACTTCTGCTTTTGCACCCTAGGGCCTCTCGAAAATTGGGATGGACGCAGTAGGGTATAGCTCCGAAAAGGGCAGGCGAGTCACTGAATTTAGATATATTTCAATAAATATAAACAATATTTTCGGATGATATAATTTCCGATAATATAATTCCTGAAGATCAAATATTTCATGACTTATGATTTATCTGACTAATAATGGCCTTGTAATGAAAGTACTGTGCTTTCATGTGCTAGAATAATTGGAAGTAAACTAAGCCAGTTTTTTTTAAATATTGTGTACCGCAAAATCCTACTGTCACTCAAGAGTTCAATAAAAAAAAATCCGTCTTTCCTTCCTAACAATTCAAGCAAAAAAATCTTTGAAATAAAAAAAATAAATAAAATTTAAAAATGTAAAAATAATAATTATAAAAAGTAATTGACAAACTTAACACTAAACCTACCGGACAGTTCTTGTATACCTATTCCTACTGCGCTTGGTCAAATTGACCGGCAATTAAAAAATTGAATGATTTTTAATGTAAAAAAATTAATTTCTTAATTAAAAAAATCAGGTATTTTATTTTTTTTAAATAAAAAACTAAATAAATTGTTCTTGGAAAAGAGAAAAATAACTAGAATTGCAGGTTGTAAAAAGTATTACATACATTTTCTAAGAATTGTCATATAGTTCGATAACGGTATTATAACGTTTAATTCTTATAAAAGTTTAAAAACAGTCAATTTGATCGCTACTTGGTTTGTTTTAGTGTTAAACAGTAGGCTCAAACACAACTCTACCACATCGCGAGAGTATTGAATAGAATAGGAATCCCCTAAAATCGGAAATGCAAGAGGAATATAAAACAGCAACTTATCGAGTTTTAAAACCCTGAAAAGCTGTATATTATTATCTTAACAACATTGAAGCTAACATAATTTTCTCCTGAGGGGACGGGGGGGGGGGTTTGATCCATAGTGCTTACACTTCTATATTTTAATAATATACCAGGATTTTTCAGTATGGGTTGAGTCAAACGAATGGTTCTGAAGTTTAGGTCCCAAAACTCCTTCGTGGTTGCGTTTCAGAAACATGCACACGCCGGCAAGCCTCCCAGTTGTTGGGTTTCATTTTGAAACTTCATACAAGCTGTCGCAGTAGTAGATGTGGCTTGCTTCAGAACCCTCACCAGGCTTGCGACATTCTACCGCATTTAATACTGAAAAGTTATTCATTCGACATAAATAGGCCGAGTATTAAAGCAACATTTTTCAAAAAAAAAAAATAAATCAATGAATGCAATTATGCCCATTAGAGCAAACAAATGTGTATTTACTACTCATGAAAAAATGTTCAGTAAAAACCAAGATTGAATTTAAAGATTTTTTATGCATTCCGAATACTTTAATTACTTCCCAACAATTAAAAGCTGATCAGAAAAAGTTAATTTAAATCAGGTTAGTGGCTCACTCGAGAAATTTTTGAACACGTCAAAGGTTTGAATAAAACCTTTAATCAGTATTATGTTTTAACGAGTAAATATGGAAATTAATCTAAGGCAAGGGCAGCCCTGACTTGCATCAGTCGTGGCACAAGGCACAAAGTTTACGGGACCCCATAATGAATTCAGTGTAGGAGTTGTCCTGGCACATATTGACAGTCGTTGAATAAATGTTTCATTTTTGAACATACATGGTATTAAAAGCATGTAAAAAAGATTTAGAGATTCATAGCGAGCAAATAAGTATACAGTTTTAGATACATTAATTGTCCATTAAAAGTTACATGTTAGAATTATATTCTGAAAAAACTAATTGAAATTTTTGGGGCCTAATCCCTAGGATGTGTTGGCCTGTCCGAAAATCAGCTCTTCATTGAGGGTAAAAAGGAGTTGTTGTCAATTTGCGATTTTCGGCTATGCCAGTAGAAGAATATGAAACCATTATCAAAGTGAACACCAAATTCATCATTTATTCTTCCTACAAAACTATTAATTTAAGGAAAGGACTTTTGGAGTAGTTTAAAACGTTCCCTTATTGCTACAAAAGACCTTGTCAGCGCCTTCGCTATTTGCCCACTTATATGCGCGAAATGGGGTTATCAGTTTATGTGTTGGCAAAGAATAAATACCGCAACTTTCATCCGAAAGAGTAAATATGTCCGAGATTTTAAAAAATTATTACTACTCATCTTCTTAGAAATATAACCTTCTGAAACTTCTTTAAATAGCATATTTGAAGTATTTTTTTAATATTTGTCTTAACCGAGGACTTCGTCATAATATTGACTTGTCCAATTAACTGCATCCTACGAAGTATAGCGCCACATCATATCGAACATTTTCTTTTTTCGTCCGCGTGTTCCTTATATTTAATGATTTTGAAGCAAAAATACTGTTGTAATAAATTTTATAAATCTAACAATTCTTCTTAAATTGCTTAAGGCGGAATTTACTTTCCTACATTTAGCTTTCCTTGAACTTGTCGAAGGATTATTTCTGCTTATAAATGCTTCTAAAATTAAATCTTCTCTACCTAAGCAGTCCTTATTATGACTATCCTTTAACAGAAATTCAAAACCTTTGAAAATGAAACAAACAGAACAGCACGCTTTGAGAGAAAAGCACTTTTGAGGCTCTATACGTAGTGACTTCTAACTATTACGAGCGGATAGGTAATATTTTATCAAATCGACAGGTGTTTTTTATAACGGAGGTCTCGGTCGCAACATTAATTTTGAAATTATTTTTAAGTCTATTTCATATATTTTAACGTGCAACTCTTTCTTATATATGCATGATTTCTTGATAACTGTCCTCGATTTAAACCAAATTTTGTATATAGGTAAGGTTTTGTTTTTAAGTTTACCTACATAGGTTTCTTTACCGGAAAAATGTGATTTTACACAAAACAAAACGTTTTTTATAACGCAATTGATGTACTTGTAACAATGAACAAACATCAGCCCCTATAGATATTATATTTTAATTGAGATTGCAATATATTGGCAACACTTATGACTACATAAATACATATGAGCACATTCTAGTTGTAACCCTGGTTTCGAAGCTATGTTTTGTCAATATTACTACCTATGGTTAAGTGATGCTCTATAAAAGCTAAACATCAGAGCGCTCGTGGTGTCGACCTTGACCGTCAATGTTGTCATAAGTACAGGATGTCCCAAAACGACAGGATAAACTCTGCACATCTAAATTCCTCGTTGCTAGTACAAAAAAACTGCCCAAAGAAGAATTGCTGTACGATCCATATTTCACGAGAAAAATACGAAAATCAAAGTATGACGTCACTGCCTGTGCGAAAAAAAAGCACTGTATTGGACCTGTCAACAACAATATTTGCATATATGTTCAGATGATAATGTTTAAAGCGAACGTTTTAATGTAGGTTTCATAATTTACCGAACCTTCCCGCATTAATCTTAATATTGCTAAATTAGGCTCTACTTTAGTAACGGTGTAATAACCTACTTCTACAATAATAATTACCATTAAAATAATAATTACCATAATTAGTTGGCAGTGAACATCATAATAGTAAATTAGGCACCCCTTTGCATCACGGTTATAGCTTAGTTGGCAGAGCGCAGGAACGATGAGACGTAGGGCGCGGGTTCAGGCCCCTACAAATCCGGTGCTGGCTTTTGTGATTAAACTGTTAAATTACCAAGCCTTTTACGATAAAATTAGCAAAGGTAAATTATGCTCCAAATTTCATATTTTACAAGATCTTACCTTGTTTTTTCTAACATTTTGTGCAAAATGGAATTTGCTTTGGTCGGGGTTCGAACCCACTCCATAGGCCTCACTGTTCCCGTTGTGCTGCCTCCTAGGCTATTACATCGTTGCAGGTTGGGACCTAAATTTCCTTCTTTAGGTTAAATGTAGAAGGTTCCATAATTTACCACACCTTCCCGCAATAATCTTAATGTTGCCAAATTAGGTTTTACACTCTAAACGCGATGTAATAACCTAGTTGGCATTAAACGTCATAATGGTAAATTAGGCCCACCTTTGCATCACGGTTGTACCTTAGTTGGCAGAGCGCAGGAACGATGAGACGTAGGACGCGGGTTCGGACCCCTACAAATCCGGTGCTGACTTTTGTGATTAATTTACTTTTATTATTTTTAATTTAGAAGTAGGGCTCGACCGATGGATTTTTTGGCCGATGGGCCGATGCCGATTGTTGGCCGATGCCGATTATTCTCCTCTTCCATCGGCCACACTGGCCGATGGAAAAAAAGGTAGCTTTAAACCATTAAAACGTGTAGAATGCTTGTCAAAAATGTCATTTAAAGCATTTATTTATTTTTAAGTTTATAAAAACATAATGCATTATTCAAGCACCGTAAAACTGTTTGGGGGAAGTTTACATAATAATTAGAACTAAAAGAATCACTCGCGATTCTAGTAAAGTAATTAAACTATTTGGAGTTTAAAAATTAAAAAATGCTATATCAGAGGATTTTTAATTCTTTTGTCTTATCTTTTCAAAGAAACGCAACAACTATTGGATCGGATCGGGTCTAATTCCTTTTCCTTCAACATTTTCTCTTAAAACACATGCACTGCAAACTCCAAGTGCGGCTGCCTTTATTTACTTGTTTTTTTATGGAGAATAATGCAGATGTTATAATACAGACTGACAAATAATGTGGGTTTTTATCTTTAACGAAATTGTCATCCCCCTCTTCTCAATTTTTTTCATAATTATCCCCCCCCCCCCCGTTTTTAAAAGAAAAGCGGGAACGATTATATGTTTATTTTTCATTATAAAAGTTATTTCAACTAAAAACAGCTCTTTTTCTAAAATAAAAATAAAATATTAAATTTCGCTCTCAGTAACGCCCCCCTGTTCATAACCAAGAAATACTGAATATTGCTTTAAAAATATAGACGTGAGATTTTTTTTTGTCATTACAAATGAATGCTGGGTCTTAAGAACTAATCTTATTAACTTTTTTTTCTTGTGAGTTGAAAACTACACAGAAATACTTGACTTGTTCTTCATGAGACAATGTAAGGTCACCAAACTAAACCAATAGTTTGAGCACCAGTAATTTTCTGTTGATAAATAATCTTCTGAAAAACACGTGATCGTTTATAAAAATTAAGATGTATTTTGAAAAAAATGTATGTATATTTATATATACGTTGTCAATTTTTGAAATTAATGAAATTGTAACATTTTTATTAAGGTATTATTCCACCCTGTCGCGCGAACTCGTTTTATAAGAATTAAATTTTTGAAAATAGCAAGTCAAACTTGGACACATAAAATTTCGATCAATAAACGTTTATACTGAAAAATTGATTCATGTTATTTACCAATATGTTCTATGTTGTAAACTAATAATAAAATAACGAGAAATATTCTAAACTGAAAGCAGAGGCAACGAGATTGTTGCGCAATAGCAGAAAGACTGTCAACTGTCTAACACGCGACATCGAAGAAGCCAAGTAAATGCGCTAAAGAAACGAAGTATACACAGGGAGAAATTAAAATATTTATCGTATAAAAAAAGTTAAGATGTATATTTTGAAAAAAGAAATGCATTGATCAATATTTGAAAATAAAGAAATTTCAGCATTTTGAGAATTCAATTTTTGAAAATTGCGTCGAACTTGGATACATAAAATTTCGATCAATAAACATTTATATTGGAAAATTGTTTCTTATTTTTGATCAATCTTTTCTATGTTGTAAACTAAAAATGAAATAATGAGAATAACCGCATACTAAAAACAGATGCAACGAGATTCCTGCACAATTACAGGAAAACAAACACGTGGCATTGAAGAGGCAAATAAAAAAAAGTGAAACGCTAAAAAAAAAGTTTACGCTGGTAAAAATGAAAATTATTACCGCACTTCAATTGAGTTGACTTTGTATTCTTTACAATTGCGGAATAATAAGAAACATGACAAACTAAAAGCATATGGTATAATACTATTGCACACAATGACATCTAATGCACTAAGTCAGCGGTTCCCAATCTTTTTTTTTTCGCGTGCCACCATTTTTCTTGCGAACCATTTTGCGTACCGCTACTATATAACTTTATAATATATTGATCTTCTATTCTATATAATAGTTAGATATTTTTGCCTGCACGCGTACAACCTAGAGAGTACGGGTACCACAGTTTGGGAACCGCTGCACTAAGCCATTATTCGGACAAAAATGATAGAACCTAGTGCGAAAAACAAATAGCACATATAAGACGCCTGTATTACTTTTACTTTAACATATTTTATTTCGCGAGCATTCTGTCCAAAGAAAAATAATTTTAATGATGAATGTTTTCGGGCAGCGACCGCTTAAACTATTTTTCCGAATTTTTTATCAAATGCTTTGTAGAATGACATTATTTTTGTGCTTTTTTAACTGTTGTGCTACCTGTTATTGTATGGAAATAGAAATCTAGCTATAGAAAAAAAAAAGAAAGTTAAAGACAGGATGTTTCCTGGAAAGTTGTCCCTGCGAAAAACATCGGCCTTGCATCGGCTTTTAGATGTTTTTTAAGGCCGATGGACCGATATTTTTCTAAAGTTAACATCGGCCGCCGATGCCGATGGCCGATGGCAACTTTGTTGAACAATCGGCGCCGATGCATCGGCGAGACCGATGCATCGGTCGATCCTTATTTAGAAGGCTTGGTGATTTATCGGTTTAATCAAAACGCCAACAATGTATCGGTAGTGGTCTGAACCCGCCCCGTACGCTTCTCTGCTCCAGCGCTCAGCCTACTAAGCTATAAATCTGACACAAGGGTAAACCTAATTTACCATTATGAAGTTTAATGCCAACTAGATTATTACAGTCATAGGGTGGAGCCCAATTAAGCACTATTAAGATTAATTCCCGGAAGTTTCAGTAAACTATCGATTCTTCTACAATTAACTTAATGAATTTAAAGTAGGCTCCTGCCCACCGCGACGTAATAGCACAGTCGGCAGAGCATGAGAACAGTGCGGCTTATGGCGCGGGCTCTAACCCCGACGTATGCAATAGTACTTTTTTTTCATAAAGTATTATAATAGAGCAGATAAAATTAATGTAAAATAAAAAAAAAGAAAGCTTAATTTACCTTTATTATATTTGATGTAGAAGGCTTGGTGACTTAACAGTTATCAAACAACAACATCACATTGGTAGAAGTCCGAACCCGCACCGTGCGCTTCTCTGCTCCAGCGGCCTGCCTACTAAGCTATAACTCTGATGCAAGGATGAGCCTAATTTACCATTATGAAGTTTAATGCCATTGAGATTATTACACAGTCATAGGGTGGAGCCCTGTTTAGATTAATTGGTGGGAAAGTTCAGTAAACTATTATTCTACAATAAACAACCTAATTTACCATAATGAAATTAATTGCCAACAAGACTTTTACTCAGTTTTAGGGTGGAGCCAAATTTAGCACTATTAAGATTAATTCGGAAGGTTCAGTAAACTATCGATTTTTCTACAATTAACTTAATGAAGGTAAACCAGGCTCCCGTCTACAGCGATGTAATGGCGTAGTCGGCAGATCACGGGCCGGTGTGGATTATGATGCAGGCTCAAACCCGACTTATGCAATACTAGCTTTCTTCGTGAAGTATTTAAAAAAAGCAGATAAATCTCTAGTAAAATACAAAAATTGAAGCTTCATTTACCTTTACTAATATTAATGTAAAAGGCTTGGTGATGATTTTTCAGTTTAATCAAAACCCCAACCTTGCATTGGTAGAGGTCTAAACCCGCACCACAAGCTTCTCTGCCGCTGCGATCTGCCTTCTGAGCTATAACTCAGATACAAGTGTGAGCCTAATAAAAACTGTTTCAGCGAGACGTCACCGACGTGGGCCAGGTATTGTAAGGTGAAATTGGGCGTACTAGGCTTTCGCCTTACCACTACGCCACCTTGCCGGCTGCAAGGTGTATCTGGAAGAATAAATATTTTTGTATATGAATGTCCTAACCAGCATGTACCAATAAATAGAATTTTTCATCGATATGTTTTAACCGAAATATCAAATAGATGTAAGAGCCATATCGATATGTGTTAGATCTCAACCAACTCTTTCAGCGGCACCACAATGAGTGTAGTAAAATTGCGGCCATTTTTTTACGCTCATTTTCTACTTAGATGGCGGCACCTGAGCTCTCGTTAATGCAAACGGCACTAGGAAATTTATTCTGCCGGGAGTATCCAATCATAACGGATACTCAGGGGATCTTTTATATGCCTTTTAATTATACGACATGGGCGCTGATGATTTTCTGCATCTTGAAATTTCACTGACGTGGGCCAGGTTTTGTCCTGAGAAATTGGACGCATGACGCCTACGCCTTAACACTACGCTACCCTGCCGGCTGCAAGGTGCATCTTGAAGAATAAATATTTTTGTATAAAAATGTGCTAACTAGCATGTAGAAATAAGTAGCTTTCCATCGATATGTTTTAAGCGCCATATCGATAAGATGTAAGAGCCATACTGATAGGTGTTAAATCTCGAGTACCAACTCTTTCAGCGGCACCGCAAAGAGTGTGGAACAAATGCCGCCATTTCTTGACGCTCTGTTTCTCCCAGGCTCGCGGCACCTGAGCTCTCGTTGGTGCAAACGGCATAAGGAAATTTATTCTGTCAGAAGAATCCAAGCCAAACGAATATCAGGGGATCATTTAAATGCCTTATAATGTTTCGACATATGCGCTGATGATTCTCTGCATCTTGAAATTCCACCGACGGTGGCCAGGTTTTCTAATGCAAATTGGTCGTAAGAAGCCTGCGCCTTACCACTACGCCACCCAGCCGGCTGCAAGGTGCATCTGGAAGAATAAATTTTTTGTATATAAATGTGCTAACTAGCATTTAGGAATAAGTAGAATTTTTCATCGATATGTTTTAAGCGCCATATCGATAAGATCTAAGAGCCAGACTGATAGGTGTTTGATCTCAAGTACCAACTCTTTCAGCGGCACCGCAATGAGTGTGGAACAATTGCCGACATTTTTTGACGCTCAGTTTCTCCCAAGCTGGCGGCACCTGAGCTCTCGTTGGTGCAAACGGCATAAGGAAATTTATTCTGCCGATAGTATCCAAGCCAAACGGATACTCAGAGGATCATTTAAATGTCATATAATTATCCGACATATGCGCTGATGATTTTCTGCATCTTGATATTCCACCGAAGGTGGCCAGGTTTTCTAATGCGAAATTGGGCGTAAGAAGCCTGCGCCTTACCACTACGCCACCCTGCCGTCTGCAAGGTGCATCTGGAAGAATAAATATTTTTGTATATAAATGTGCTAACTAGCATGTAGAATAAGTAGAATTTTTCATCGATATGTTTTAAGCGCCATATCGATAAGATGTAAGAGCCATATCGATAGGTGTTAGATCTCAAGTACCAACTCTTTCAGCGGCACCGCAATGAGTGTGGTACATTGCCGCCATTTTTTGACGCTCAGTTTCTCCCTGGCTGGCGGCACCTGAGCTCTCGTAGGTGCAAACGGCATAAGGAAATTTATTCTGCGGGAGTATCCAAGCCAAACGGATACTCAGGGATCATTTAAATGCCTTATAATTATCGACATAGGCGCTGATGATTTTCTGCATCTTGAAATTCCACCGACGGTGACCAGGTTTTCTAATGCAAAATTGGGCGTAAGAAGCCTGCGCCTTACCACTACGCCACCCTGCCGTCTGCAAGGTGCATCTGGAAGAATAAATATTTTTGTATATAAATGTGCTAACTAGCATTTAGAAATAAGTAGAATATTTCATCGATACGTTTCAAGCGCCATATCGATAATATGTAAGAGCCATAACGATAGGTGTTAGATCTCATGTAACAACTCTTTCAGCGGCACCGCAATGAGTGTGGTACAATTGCCGCCATTTTTTGACGCTCAGTTTCTATCTGGCTGGCGGCACCTGAGCTTTCGTTGGTGCAAACGACCTAAGGAAATTTATTCTGTCAGAAGTATCCAAGCCAAACGAATACTCAGGGGATCATTTAAATGCCTTATAATTATCCGACATATGCGCTGATGATTTTCTGCTTCTTGAAATTCCACCGACGGTGATTAGGTTTTCTAATGCAAAATTGTTCGTAAGAAGCCTGCGCCTTACCACTACGCCACCCTGCCGGCTGCAAGATGCATCTGAAAGAATAAATATTTTTGTTCATAAATGTGCTAAATAGCATGTAGAAAAGAGTAGAATTTTTCATCGATATGTTTCAAGCGCCATATCGATAAGATGTAAGAGCCATATCGATAGGTGTTGGATCTCAAGTACTAACACTTTCAGCGGCCCCACAATGAGTGTGGTACAATTGCCGCCATTTTTTGAAGCTCAGAGTCTCCCTGGCTGGCGGTACCTGAGCTTTCGTTGGTGCAAACGGCACTAGAAAATTTATTCTGCCTTCAGTATCCAAGCAGGACGGCTACGTAGGGTATCTTTTATATGCATTTTAATTAAACTATATGGGCACTGATGATTTTCTGCATCTTGAAAGTCCACCAAAGAGGGCAGGTTATGTCCATTGAAATTGGGCGTAAGAGGCCTGCGCCTTAGCACTACGATACCCTGCCGGCTGCAAGGTGCATCTGGAAGAATAAATATTTTTGTATCTAAATGTGCATGTAGAATTACGTAGAGTTTTTCATCGATATGTTTTAAGCGCCATATCGATAAGATGTAAGAGCCATATCGATAGGTATTAGATTTCATGTACTAACACTTTGAGCGGCACCAAAATGAGTGTGGTACAATTGCCAACATTTTTTGACGCTCAGTTTCTCCCTGGATAGCGGCACCTGAGCTTTCGTTGGTGCAAACGGCATAAGGAAATTTATTCCGCCGGGAGTATCCAAGCCAAACGGAAACTCAGTGGATCATTTAAATGCCGTATAATTATCCGACGTATGCGCTGATGATTTTCTGCATCTTGAAATTCCACCGACGGTGACCAGGTTTTCTAATGCAAAATTGGTCGTAAGAGGCCTGCGTCTTACCACAACGCCACCTTACCGGCTGCAAGGTGCATCTGGAAGAATAAATATTTTTGTATATAAATGTGCTAACTAGCATTTAGAAATAAGTAGAATTTTTCGTCGATATGTTTTAAGCACCATATCGATAAGATGTAAGAGCCATATCGATAGGTGTTAGATCTCAAGTACCAACGCTTTCAGCTGCACCACGATGAGTGTGGTACAATTGCCGCCATTTTTTGACGCTCAGTTTCTCCCTGGCTGGCGGCACCTGAGCTTTCGTTGGTACAAACGGCACTAGGAAATTTATTCTGATTTCAGTATCCAAGCAGGACTATACTTAGGGGATTTTTACATGCCTTTTATTTATACGACATGGGCGCTGATGATTTTCTGCATCTCGAAATTCCTCCGACGTGGGCCAGATTTTCTAATGCAAAATTGGTCGTATGAGGCCTGCGCCTTAACAATACGCCACCCTGCCGGCTGCAAGGTGCATCTGGAAGAATAAATATTTTTGTATATAAATGTGCTAAATAGCATGTAGAAATAAGTAGAATTTTTCTTCGATATGTTGTAAGCGCCATATCGATAAGATGTAAGAGCCATATCGATAGGTGTAAGTACTAACACTTTCAGGGGCCCCACAATGAGTGTGGTACAATTGCCGCCATTTTTTGACGCTCAGAGTCTCCCTGGCTGGCTGCACCTGAGCTTTCGTTTTTGCAAACGGCACTAGAAAGTTTTTTCTGCCTTCAGTATCCAAGCAGGACGGCTACTTAGGGTATCTTTTATATGCATTTTAATTATACGATATGGGCGCTGATGATTTTCTGCATCTTGAAATTCCACCGATGGTGACCAGGTTTTCTAATGCAAAATTGGGCGTAAGAAGCCTGCGCCTTACCACTACGCCACCCTGCCGTCTGCAAGAAGCATCTGGAAGAATAAATATTTTTGTATATAAATGTGCTAAATAGCATGTAGAAATAAGTAGAATATTTCATCGATACGTTTCAAGCGCCATATCGATAATATGTAAGAGCCATAACGATAGGTGTTAGATCTCATGTAACAACTCTTTCAGCGGCACCGCAATGAGTGTGGTACAATTGCCGCCATTTTTTGACGCTCAGTTTCTATCTGGCTGGCGGCACCTGAGCTTTCGTTGGTGCAAACGACCTAAGGAAATTTATTCTGTCAGAAGTATCCAAGCCAAACGAATACTCAGGGGATCATCTAAATGCCTTATAATTATCCGACATATGCGCTGATGATTTTCTGCTTCTTGAAATTCCACCGACGGTGATTAGGTTTTCTAATGCAAAATTGTTCGTAAGAAGCCTGCGCCTTACCACTACGCCACCCTGCCGGCTGCAAGATGCATCTGAAAGAATAAATATTTTTGTTCATAAATGTGCTAAATAGCATGTAGAAAAGAGTAGAATTTTTTCATCGATATGTTTTAAGCGCCATATCTATAAGATGTAAGAGCAATATCGATAGGTGTTAGATCTCAATTAACAACTCTTTCAGCGGCCCCACAATGAGTGTGGTACAATTGCCGCCATTTTTTGACGCTCAGTTTCTCCCAGGCTGGCGGCACCTGAGCTTTCGTTGATGCAAACGGCACTAGAAAATTTATTCTGCCTTTAGTATACAAGCAGGACGTCTACTTAGGGTATCTTTTATATGCATTTTAATTAAACTATATGGGCACTGATGATTTTCTGCATTTTGAAATTCCACCGACGAGGGCAGGTTATGTCCATTGAAATTGGGCGTAAGAGGCCTGCGCCTTAAGGGGACACTGGACCTTCAAACCGTCAAAAATTATCAAAATTTTCTAAATTTCAGGTTTTTGCTGAAAATTAATAGGAACTATGTGTCATAAGTAGAAATTTTTTTTTTTGATTTCAATGAATATTTCTCGAGTTATTTGCTTGTAACCTTTTGTAAACAAACGAACACGCCCACTTTGACAGCTGTCAAAATCGCAGCAACGGTCCGGTGTATTTGTCATTTGGTGTCATTAATTTTGAATTTGGAAAATGGTATTTGTATTTTTTATCTTGGTAACACCAGATTAACTGTAACTGTGTTTCGCTCCCATCCGTGGTTTGTTTACATTGTGTTACATTCTCGATTCTCGCTTGCTTGAATTGCTATTTACTTTTTTCGTTACCTGCATAACCACAAAAACAGTTCTTTTCAGAACTAATTTACTAGTTACTTTTTATTTTCATTTAACTTAATTAATATACTTTATTGGAGATATATATAATTTGTTGGAACTATGCATTCGATTAGTTCTCGCTACAGGAAGCAGAAGGGGCGACCGACTAAACGCAGCAAAGCGATAGCTGCTGCTAAAAGCAAAAATGCTTCTCTTAGAAATTCGATCCCTGATACCGTTCTGGAAGAAAGCGTTGCATCAACATCTGCTGCAACCTCTAATTCAGGAAAGTATAATTTCAGAAATCATAATTTACATACTGAAGATAATCAAGCTTCTGGATACGTTCTTATGAGTGAAAAATGTTTTTCCCCTCTACTAAGAAATGTGCCATGTGATGAGTGTGGAATGCACTCCCTGAATGTTAGTTTTGGTGAAACATATGGCTATTCAATGAAATTATTTCTGTTTTGTGGATCTTGCGGAAAAGATTTTGGAGCCACGTTTTCCAGTCACCGAGAACCTTACACAAGAAGATTTGACGTGAATGAAAAACTCGTTGGTGCTTTTTTAAACACAGGCAAAGGACACGCTGCAATGGAGAAATTTTCAATTGCTATGGAGATGCCAACTATGGATCGAAAAACATTTTCGAAGTGTTTAGAGAAACTCAGTAGTCAGAACGCTACTTTTAAGGAAAATGTGCTTCAGGTGTCGCAAAATAAAATTCGATGTGCATACATAGAACGCAATCCTAGTCTAAAAAATGAAGAAATTCTCAACATTACTGTTTCGTACGACGGGACATGGATGAAACGAGGCCATACTTCTCTTTATGGCATTGGGATTGTAATCAACTCGTTAACTAATTTAGCTGTATATTTCGAGCTGATGTCAAAGCACTGCACGGAATGCGTCAACACTGCTCGAGATTTGCGAAAAGATTCCGCAGAGTTCTCAATTTGGAAAGAACAACATGAACCTGTATGTCAAAGGAATTTTAGCGGTTCTTCAGGGAGCATGGAGGTACATGCAGCGCTGAAACTTTGGCAACGGTCCGTTCAAACAAATAAAATGCGTTATTCAAAGATGATTAGTGATGGAGACTCTAAAACATTGCAAAGTTTATGCGTGTAACAAGATGCTTGTTACATCTCGCGATCATAATAACTTTAACCAAATACTTTGGTTATTTACTTAGTCCTTGGTGACAAGCCTTGGCATTTTTACTCACGGTTCCTTCTGATTAACCGATAGGCGTAACCACCACTTGTCACTTCTTTTTTAATTGCATACGCCGCCAAAAATTTTACACCATTTTATTTTTTAGAAACAACATTTTAAATTATTTTTTCAATTAGCTTTTTCACTGGGTATTTACCTTTCAACCATTTGTTAATTTTAATTTAATTCCGTCGCATTTCAACATCACAAATTTGAATTATTTTAAATATGCGACGGGAACTATGTACTCTCTCGGAGTGATACTCCCCTTTTTCGCGCCTTTGCCAATTGTTCCGGGACTGAATCTGTGTGTTTTCCCCTCATTCCTACTGAAAGTCGAATACGGTAACGACGCGCCCGGCGTCTGGGCAATTTTGCCTATTCGTCGGGCAAGCAATGTTTTTTAAAATGCTAACTACTACCTCTTTTATTCCTGCTGCATTGGTTTTATCATAAAAATGTTCTCCTAAGAACAAATCATTTACTAAATAGTTTTTGTTCGTCGAAATTGATTTTTGTACATATTAGATTGCTGGAAGCGATCGGAGTTGATCAAAGCCTCCGGGTGATGCCGTTTTCACTTTATCAGAATATATTCAGCCAAGAATTCGTTGAACTGTATCATTTTAATGTTTTATTGACATTACGACAGCAATGCATAGTTTGGAGATGCTGACTGATCTACGTATCTGAAGATTGCCTGTCAACACAAAGTTGTAAAAGAATTTTTTGACCGTTATGTAAGTACAATGACCAAGTTAACCAGCATTGAGGAATCCGTCCTCGGAACAACTAACGCTCCAAAATGAACATTATTACGAACTGATAATCAGCCGCCAAATGAAGGAGCAATAGTACGCTTCATTAATTTCGTATTGGTCAATCAACTTCTGCACTCTTCAATAATCAGGTAGTCATCTTCAAGTATCAGGTGATGTAATCTATTACATCAATTTCTAACGACAGCTTTGTCACTACCGCATTAGAGATCGGTAAAATTCTTCTGTGTAAACTACTTAAATTAACGAGTTGTATTATTGTGTTTCATGCTAGTTTATTTTTTAATTTTTCTTAAAGAGCTCTTATTTTTTTTAAATGCAGTCTGTTATATAATGCAATAAATCCTTACAGTCAACGATTAATAATCTCGTAGTTATTTCTAGTATGTATTTTTAAATATATTAATTTACATAATTTTTTGCTTAATCTTTTTGATTTCTAAATGCTCTAACATATTCTGATCTTACACAACGCAATGTATCTAAGTGCTAAATCCAAATATACCACTACAACACTACATAAAAATGGTGCCGTGACGAAAGAAATTAATTATGTTTTATTAGGTTGAGAACTTCGGTTATGATCTGTGACATTCATCTCGGATACTCCCTAAATACATGAAAAAATGAATTTTTTTCACATGTGTATTAATTTTCAAAAAAATTAAGAGGGTATATTTTCTATATATCAGTATATAAAACACAGATTTTGAAATAGTCAATCGAATGCTTTTTTCCAATATATTTTATTGATTATTTGTGTTATTTTGCATGTTTTTCTTTTCTTACATTTTATGTTCTATTTGTTGCATTGTTTTTACAATTTATGCTTATCATTGATGATTGTATCTGATTTAAAATCTTAAAAGCTTTCAATCAACATCAAAAATATGACAAGTAAATCAGTCAGTCAAAGTTTGGCATCTGCCTTACCTCTCTTTCATGGTAAAGACAATGATGATATTAATTTTTATCTAAACCAATTTAACAGCATTGCAAACCTTGAAAAATGGTCAGATACAAAACAACTAATTGTTTTGAAATTAAACTTGGGGAATAAAGCTTTAGAATTCATCATAAATGACCCAGTTGCATCAAAATGTGATAATATCCAGGATCTTCAGAAGTTATTGAGAAATAAATTCCAAAAAACAAAATCCTTTAATCAAATTCAAACTCAATTTTCAAAAATAAGACATAAACCAGGGCAATCTGTCAAAAATCTTGCTGATGAAATTTCCAAACTTGCTTCCCTATACGTTGGCATCAAAGACTCGAGCAGTGAGGAACTAATAAAATTAGCTGATAATGTTAAGTTATCAAAATTTTTAGAAGTAGTCAGGGAGGACATTGCTCTTGATGTCAAAAAGAATGGTCCTCAAGATTTTCAAACTGCTGTAAAATATGCAACAAACATAGAATTGGCTTTGGGTGATGTGCCGTCAACATCCACTTCAAACAGCTCTTTTGAATCACAGATAAATACTTTGTTACAAGCTCAAATAGAGAGCAATAAAATGATTCAAAATCTATCTTCCCAATTATCTGAGCTCCAGAATGAAAGAAATCAAGTAAATAACTTAGTTGCTCGAAATCAAAATTCTTTCTCACATAATGACCAAAATGTTTCATGCCACATCTGTCACAAAAGGCATTTGACAACTGATTGTTGGCATTTTCCTCGTCCAAATAATTTTGTAAGGGGTAATAACAGATTTGTAAGAGGGAGGAATTTTCGAAATATTGGTTCAAGGGGTAACCACCCATACAAAAGCAGGGGGAATTTTACAAACAGAAAAAATTTAAACTAAAGGGGGGTGCTTGTAAAACAAAATTTGCCAAAACCAGTTCTCGAACAGGTGCCCAGGGTAAAAGAGAACCAAAAAAAAAAATCATGACAAAGAAAAAGAACAAGAAAAAAAAGGGACTTCTAACAATTGTCAATCAATTACTAATCCCGTAGAAAAATTTGTTTTGTCATGCAATAATGGGAACAACAACAATCTCCCAATAATCCAACTTAGGTTTGGTAATTTAACTGTTAATGCTCTTTTGGACAGCGGTGCTTCCTTATCACTAATTGAACCTGACATTATATACAAAATAAAACAGGAATGCAAGGTAGAATTTGTTTCCCGCAGTGTGAAAATTGTCACTCTTGACAAATCCACTATTCCTTATATGTCAGCAGTCAGTATCAAATTCAAAATACAAACTTCCTTTTTCAACAATATATTTTTTGTAACCAAAAATCTGTGGAATTCTGATTTTAACATCATTTTAGGATATGATTTCATACAGAGAAATAAAATCATCTTGGACTCAGGAAACAGGAAATTAATTGTAGGAAATTGTCACCTACCTTTCAATTTGACTAATGAAATTAACAATCAACCAACTCAGGAAAACATAAATGATGTACATAAATTCAATACTATTAACACTGTTAGAACTTTGTGCAATTACACAATACAGCCAAAATCCTCTGAAATAATAACACTAAAAATTCATCAAAATTTACAACATCTAGAACAAGTCTTACTCACTCCAAAAAAAGGTAAATTGGATATTTCTGTTACTGAATCCATTCACCAAATATCCTTTAACAATTGCATTCAAACTATTGTAGAAAATAATACTGACAAACCAATTACCCTAAGAAAAAAACTATTTTCGGGTACATTGAAAAATTTCATGAATCTGACTGTGTCGAACCCTCAAAAACTCAGCATTTTCAAGTTAACAATCTCAATTTGGCTGAAGTTAGGAAATTGCGAAAAGGAGAGATCAAAGAATCTGATTTTGATGTCGCTCATTTAAACCCACAACAACAAAAAGAAATTCTCCAAATTTTAATGAGTAATACTGCAGTTTTTTCAAAATCATATATGACCTTAGGCTCTACAAATGAAGTAGTGCCCGAGTTTAAATTACTCCATGATTTCCCTATCCAGACTAAACCATATCCCATACCCAAAATAGCCAAAGAATTTGCTCAGCAAGAAATAGCCAATTTACTTAAAGCAAAATTAATTGAGCCATCTTCATCATCTTATTCTTTTCCTGTAATTTTTGTTAAAAAAAAATCTTTGAAGGGGGATGACCCAAGAAATCTGAAATTTAGGATGGTAATAGACTATAGATTACTAAATAGCATAACTGAATCCGTAAAAATTTGTTTGCCCAGAATTTCTGAAATTTTACATGCCATTGCTGGTAGATTTTATTATTGTGTTCTAGACTTAAAATCTGCCTTTTTCCAAATTCAACTTAAAGAATCTGACAAAGAAAAACTTGCCTTTTGCACAGAATTTGGCAATTATCATCCAACTGTCTTACCTTTTGGTACACGAAACTCAACATCCTTTTTCACTATGTGTATCATAAAGGCATTAAACGACCTAAGGGGGCGCAATATGCAATTTTTTCTGGACGACATAATTATTGCTGCTGATTCAATTTCTGAAATCAAACAAACCCTTCAAACTGTTTTCAATAGACTAAAAAAATTTAACCTCACCTTAGACCCTGCAAAAATGCAAATCTGTAAGCAGGAAATTGTTTATTTGGGTTTTAACTTAAGTAAAAAAGGTTTTGCTCCATCTGATGAAAATATAAAAAAAGTTACAAAATTTCCTACTCCTAAAAATGTCAAAGAGGTTCAAGCTTACTTAGGTATGATCAATTATTTTCGGCATATGATTTACAATTTTGCTGAAATCACTCAACCAATTGTCAACCTCACAAAAAAAAATGTACCATTCATCTGGAGTGAAAAATGTAAACAAGCTTTCGAAAAGATTCAGAACCTCATGCTTAACAAACCTTCTTTAAAGAACTTCAACTAGGATGATAATTTATATTTGGTGACTGATGCCTCTAAAATTGCAATATGTGGTATTTTATTAAATAAAGTAGGGGATAATTTTTTTCCAATTGAATTTTTTTCCAGACAATTAAATCCTGCAGAGCAGAAATATCCTTCAATTAGAAGGGAATTGTTAGCTATTTTTGCTTCCATAAAATTTTTTCATGACAAACTATATGCTAAGACTTTCGAAATTTTGAGTGATGCAAAAGCACTTACTTATCATATTTACTTGGACAAACAACCTGAAATTGTTGCCAGGTGGCTTTTGTATTTACAACAATTTAGCTACAAAATTTCATTTATTGAAGGCTGGAAGAATCCAGCGGATTTTTTATCGAGAGTAATTCAGGAAAATAATGTTGTAAACAACCTCCAAACATTCATTGTTTCTGATCAACTAAACAATAATAACTTAAAAATCCACCAAAGACAAGATAAACAAATTTCACAAATCATTCAGGAAATTGAGAACAATACAGAAAAGACAAAATCTAAATATTTTATTGATTCACATACTGATCTTGTCATGATCAAATTGATCAATCAAAACAAAAAATTCAAATCCAAAAGTTTGGAAAACAAAATTTTAGTTCCTAGCTCTATGTTCAAAATTTGTTTAACCGAGGCTCATGCACCTCACTTTGGTACTCAAAAAACTTATGAATTCTTAAAAAAGAGATTTTATTGGAAAGGCATGTTCAAAATGACAAAGAAATTTTGTGAAAATTGCAGTCAATGTCTACAGCACAAACCAAAACAAACTTCAACAACTTACAATCTGATATCCAAAAAGAACCTACACCCTTCTGATTACTGTGCGATTGACATCGTAGGGCCACTTCCACGTTCTTTAGATAATAAAAAAATTTATTTTGTCGATTATTGATCATTATTCTCGATTCCTAGAAGCTATTCCTTTAACTGACATAAAAACCAATTCCATCATTAAAGCTCTAGACAAATATTTTTCACTTTTTGGGATTCCCAAAATTTTGATTTCTGACAACGGGTCAAATTTTTGTTCACATGAATTTGCAGCATTTTTGAAAAAATTAAATATTGAGCACAGGAAGAGTTCAATTTATTTTCCTCAATCTAATGGACTCCTTGAAAGAGTTCATAGAACCATGAAGGAAAGCATTGCTGCAATGTGCAACAAAACTTTTGAATGGTCTCAGAAATTGCTAATTTTCAAACTCCATTATAATAATGCAATTCATTCAGCTACAGGTTTTTCACCATCTAAGATATTTTTTGGCAGGGAACTCAACATACCAATCAACATGCATAATGATCCAAAACTGGTTGAGGATCACAAGGAGTACTTAGACAGGATTTCCAATGAACTCAAAGAAACCAGGGACAATTTTAATAAGCACGAGGATCAATATTTTGAATCAAGAAAAATAAATATAAAAGGGAGAAAGAAACCAGAATTTGAAATTGGGGATAAAGTTTTTGTTACCGCCTTTCAACATCCCAACTCATTGCAACAAAAGTATCATGGACCTCATGAAGTCATAAAAAAATTCAGGAATGACAACTACTTAATTAAAGATGAGATCAATAACAAAACAATGAAATTACATGCTAGCAAACTTTTTCAACAACTTGATCTCAATTTGGATTAAAATTTTAAATTGGTCTAAATAATTTTTGTAATGAAAGTTAAAATAATGCGTGAAACTTTCAGTGATTTGGGGAAGTCTTTTCAAAAAAAAAAAAACTGTCATCTTTGTTTTTTCTGTATATGTTGTTTTGGCCAAATGACATTCTAGTTTTATGGCAGGCTGGTTCCGCGTTTAACTGGCAGAAATGTAAAATTCAATGATGAAGATGTTAGATCTCAAGTACCCAACTCTATTACACGCAATGTTTTGGTACAATTCGCCAATTTTGAGTATTTTTGGTGCGTCTGATTTCATTGTTGAAAGGCACTAACAAATTTTTTCCTTCAGTATTCAGAGGAGTGGCTATCTAGATACACTTTTAATGTTTTTTGTGTAATACGATATGGGCGCTGATGATTTTCTGATCTTGAAATTCCACCGAGAGGGCAGGTTATGCCTTCGAAATTGGGCTAAGAGGCCTGCGCCATAACACTACGATACCCTGCAGGCTGCAAGGTGCATCTGGAAGAATAAATATTTTTGTATCTAAATGTGCATGTAGAATTACGTAGAATTTTTCATCGATATGTTATAAGCGCCATATCTATAAGATGTAAGAGCCAAATCGATAGGTGTCAGATCTCAAGTACCAACTCTTTCAGCGGCACCGCAATGAGTGTGGTACAATTGCCGCCAATTTTTGACGCTCAGTTTCTCCCTGGTGGCGGCACCTGAGCTTTCGTTGGTGCAAACGGCACTAGAAAATTTTTCTGCCTTCAGTATCCAAGCAGGACGGCTACTTAGGGTAACTTTTATATGCATTTTATTCATACGATATGGCGCTGATGATTTTCTGCATCTTGAAATTCCACCGACGAGGGCAGGTTATGTCCTTCGAAATTGGGCGTAAGAGGCCTGCGCCTTAACACTACGATACCCTGCAGGCTGCAAGGTGCATCTGGAAGAATAAATATTTTTGTATCTAAATGTGCATGTAGAATTACGTAGAATTTTTCATCGATATGTTATAAGCGCCATATCTATAAGATGTAAGAGCCAAATCGATAGGTGTCAGATCTCAAGTACCAACTCTTTCAGCGGCACCGCAATGAGTGTGGTACAATTGCCGCCAATTTTTGACGCTCAGTTTCTCCCTGGCTGGCGGCACCTGAGCTTTCGTTGGTGCAAACGGCACTAGAAAATGTTTTCTGCCTTCAGTATCCAAGCAGGACGGCTACTTGGGTAACTTTTATATGCATTTTATTTAATACGATATAGGCGATGATGATTTTCTGCATCTTGAAATTCCACCGACGAGGGCAGGTTATGTCCTTCGAAATTGGCGTAAGAGGCCTGCGCCTTAACACTACGATACCCTGCAGGCTGCAAGGTGCATCTCGAAGAATAAATATTTTTGTATCTAAATGTGCATGTAGAATTACGTAGAATTTTTCATCGATATGTTATAAGCGCCATATCTATAAGATGTAAGAGCCAAATCGATAGGTGTCAGATCTCAAGTACCAACTCTTTCAGCGGCCCCAATGAGTGTGGTACAATTGCCGCCATGTTTTTGACGCTCAGTTAGTCTCCCTGGCTGGCGAACTTTGAGCTTTCGTTGTTGTGCAAACGGCACTAGAAAATTTATTTGCCTTCAGATATATCAAGCAGAACGGCTACTCAGGGTGATCTTTTAAATGCATTTAATTATACATATGGGCCTGATGATTTTCTGCATCTTGAAATTCCACCGACGAGGGACAGGTTATGTCCATTGAAATTGGCGTAAGAGGCCTGCGCCTTAACACTACGATACCCTGCCGGCTGCAAGGTGCATCTGGAAGAATAAATATTTTTGTATCTAAATGTGCATGTAGAATTACGTAGAATTTTTCATCGATATGTTTAAGCGCCATATCGATAAGATGTAAGAGCCATATCGATAGGTGTTAGATCTCAAGTACCAACTCTTTCAGCGGCACCGCAATGAGTGTGGTACAATTGCCGCCAATTTTTTGACGCTCAGTTTCTCCCTGGCTGGCGGTACCTGAGCTTTCGTTGGTGCAAACGGCACTAGAAAATTTTTCTGCCTTCAGTATCCAAGCAGGACGGCTACTTAGGGAAATCTTTTATATGCATTTTATTTAATACGATATGGGCGCTGATGATTTTCTGCATCTTGAAATTCCACCGACGAGGGCAGGTTATGTCCATTCGAAATTGGACGTAAGAGGCCTGCGCCTTAACACTACGATACCCTGCAGGCTGCAAGGTGCATCTGGAAGAATAAATATTTTTGTATCTAAATGTGCATGTAGAATTACGTAGAATTTTTCATCGATATGTTATAAGCGCCATATCTATAAGATGTAAGAGCCAAATCGATAGGTGTCAGATCTCAAGTACCAACTCTTTCAGCGGCACCGCAATGAGTGTGGTACAATTGCCGCCAATTTTTGACGCTCAGTTTCTCCCTGGCTGGCGGCACCTTAGCTTTCGTTGGTGCAAACGGCACTAGAAATTTTTTTCTGCCTTCAGTATCCAAGCAGGACGGCTACTTAGGGTAACTTTTATATGCATTTTATTTATACGATATGGCGCTGATGATTTTCTGCATCTTGAAATTCCACCGACGAGGGCAGGTTATGTCCTATCGAAATTGGGCGTAAGAGGCCTGCGCCTTAACACTACGATACCCTGCAGGCTGCAAGGTGCATCTGGAAGAATAAATATTTTTGTATCTAAATGTGCATGTAGAATTACGTAGAATTTTTCATCGATATGTTATAAGCGCCATATCTATAAGATGTAAGAGCCAAATCGATAGGTGTCAGATCTCAAGTACCAACTCTTTCAGCGGCACCGCAATGAGTGTGGTACAATTGCCGCCATTTTTGACGCTCAGTTTCTCCCTGGCTGGCGGCACCTGAGCTTTCGTTGGTGCAAACGGCATCTAGGAAATTTAATTCTGTCGGGTATCCAAGCCAAACGAATACTCAGGGGATCATTTAAATGCCATATAATTATCCGACATATCCGCTGATGATTTTCTGCATCTTGAAATTCCACCGACGGTGACCAGATTTTCTAATGCAAAATTGGTCGTAAGAGGCCTGCGCCTTAACACTACGCCACCCTGCCGGCTGCAAGGTGCATCTGGAAGAATAAATATTTTTGTATATAAATGTGCAAATAGCATGTAGAAATAAGTAGAATTTTTCATCGATATGTTGTAAGCGCCATATCGATAAGATGTAAGAGCCATATCGATAGGTGTTAGATCTCAAGTACTAACACTTTCAGCGGCCCCACAATGAGTGTGGTACAATTGCCGCCATTTTTTGACGCTCAGAGTCTCCCTGGCTGGCGGTACCTGAGCTTTCGTTGGTGCAAACGGCACTAGAAAATTTATTCTGCCTTCAGTATCCAAGCAGGACGGCTACTTAGGGTATCTTTTATATGCATTTTAATTAAACATATGGGCCTGATGATTTTCTGCATCTTGAAATTCCACCGACGAGGGCAGGTTATGTCCTTGAAATTGGGCGTAAGAGGTTTGCGCCTTAACACTACGATACCCTGCCGGCTGCAAGGTGCATCTGGAAGAATAAATATTTTTGTATCTAAATGTGCATGTAGAATTACGTAGAATTTTTCATCGATATGTTTTAAGCGCCATATCTATAAGATGTAAGAGCCATATCGATAGGTGTCAGATCTCAAGTACCAATCTTTCAGCGGCACCGCAATGAGTGTGGTACAATTGCCGCCATTTTTTGACGCTCAGTTTCTCCCTTGCTGGCGGCACCTGAGCTTTCGTTGGTCAAACGGCATAGGAAATTTAATTTGTCAGTATCCAAGCAGACGATACTTAGGGATCTTTTAATGCATTTAATTATCCGACATAGCGCTGATGATTTTCTGCATCTTGAAATTCCACCGACGGGCCAGTTTTCTTCGAAATTGGCGTAGAGGCCTGCGCCTTAACATAGCACCCTCCGGCTGCAAGGTGCATCTGGAGGAATAAATATTTTTGTATTAAATGTGCATGTAGAAATAGTAGAATTTTTCATCGATATGTTTAAGCGCCATATCATTAGATGTAAGAGCCAATCGATAGGTGTTAGATCTCAAGTACAACCTTTCAGCGGCCCCAATGAGTGTGGTACAATTGCCGCCATTTTTTGACGCTCAGTTTCTCCCTGGCTGGCGGACCTGAGCTTTCGTTGGTGCAAACGGCACTAGAAAATTTTTCTGCCTTCAGTATCCAAGCAGGACGGCTACTTAGGTATCTTTTATATGCATTTTAATTATCCGACATAGGCGCTGATGATTTTCTGCATCTTGAAATTCCACCGACGAGGGCAGGTTATGTCCTTCGAAATTGGGCGTAAGAGGCCTGCGCCTTACACTACGATACCCTGCCGGCTGCAAGGTGCATCTGGAAGAATAAATATTTTTGTATCTAAATGTGCATGTAGAATTACGTAGAATTTTTCATCGATATGTTATAAGCGCCATATCTATAAGATGTAAGAGCCAAATCGATAGGTGTCAGATCTCAAGTACCAACTCTTTCAGCGGCACCGCAATGAGTGTGGTACAATTGCCGCCAGTTTTTGACGCTCAGTTTCTCCCTGGCTGGCGGCACTTGAGCTCTCGTTTTGTGCAAACGGCATTAGGAAATTTAATTTGCAGAAGTATCCAAGCCAAACGAATACTCAGGGGATCATTTAAATGCCATATAATTATCCGACATATCCGCTGATGATTTTCTGCATCTTGAAATTCCACCGACGGTGACCAGATTTTCTAATGCAAAATTGGTCGTATGAGGCCTGCGCCTTAACAATACGCCACCCTGCCGGCTGCAAGGTGCATCTGGAAGAATAAATATTTTTGTATATAAATGTGCTAAATAGCATGTAGAAATAAGTAGAATTTTTCATCGATATGTTGTAAGCGCCATATCGATAAGATGTAAGAGCCATATCGATAGGTGTTAGATCTCAAGTACTAACACTTTCAGCGGCCCCACAATGAGTGTGGTACAATTGCCGCCATTTTTGACGCTCAGAGTCTCCCTGGCTGGCGGTACCTGAGCTTTCGTTGGTGCAAACGGCACTAGGAAATTTATTCTGCCTTCAGTATCCAAGCAGGACGGCTACTTAGGGTATCTTTTATATGCATTTTAATTAAACTATATGGGCACTGATGATTTTCTGCATCTTGAAATTCCACCGACGAGGGCAGGTTATGTCCTTGAAATTGGGCGTAAGAGGCCTGCGCCATAACACTACGATACCCTGCCGGCTGCAAGGTGCATCTGGAAGAATAAATATTTTTGTATCTAAATGTGCATGTAGAATTACGTAGAATTTTTCATCGATATGTTTTAAGCGCCATATCTATAAGATGTAAGAGCCATATCGATAGGTGTTAGATCTCAAGTACCAACTCTTTCAGCGGCACCGCAATGAGTGTGGTACAATTGCCGCCATTTTTTGACGCTCAGTTTCTCCCTGGCTGGCGGTACCTGAGCTTTCGTTTGTGCAAACGGCATAAGGAAATTTATTTGTCAGAAGTATCCAAGCCAAACGAATACTCAGGGGATCATTTAAATGCCATATAATTATCCGACATATGCGCTGATGATTTTCTGCATCTTGAAATTCCACCGACGGTGACCAGATTTTCTAATGCAAAATTGGTCGTATGAGGCCTGCGCCTTAACAATACGCCACCCTGCCGGCTGCAAGGTGCATCTGGAAGAATAAATATTTTTGTATATAAATGTGCAAATAGCATGTAGAAATAAGTAGAATTTTTCATCGATATGTTGTAAGCGCCATATCGATAAGATGTAAGAGCCATATCGATAGGTGTTAGATCTCAAGTACTAACACTTTCAGCGGCCCCACAATGAGTGTGGTACAATTGCCGCCATTTTTTGAGCTCAGAGTCTCCCTGGCTGGCGGTACCTGAGCTTTCGTTGGTGCAAACGGCACTAGAAAATTTATTCTGCCTTCAGTATCCAAGCAGGACGGCTACTTTGGGTAACTTTTATATGCATTTTATTATACGATATATGCGCTGATGATTTTCTGCATCTTGAAATTCCACCGACGAGGGCAGGTTATGTCCATCGAAATTGGCGTAAGAGGCCTGCGCCTTAACACTACGATACCCTGCCGGCTGCAAGGTGCATCTGGAAGAATAAATATTTTTGTATCTAAATGTGCATGTAGAATTACGTAGAATTTTTCATCGATATGTTTTAAGCGCTTTTTTTTTTTTTTTTTTTTTTTTTTTTTTTTTTTTTTTTTTTTTTTTTTTTTTTTTTTTTTTTTTTTTTTTTTTTTTTTTTTTTTTTTAGATCTCAAGTACCAACCTTTCAGCGGCCCCAATGAGTGTGGTACAATTGCCGCCATTTTTGACGCTCATTTCTCCCTGGCTGGCGGACCTGAGCTTTCGTTGGTGCAAACGGCACTAGAAAATTTTTCTGCCTTCAGTATCCAAGCAGGACGGCTACTTAGGGTATCTTTTATATGCATTTTAATTAACATATGGGCCTGATGATTTTCTGCATCTTGAAATTCCACCGACGAGGGCAGGTTATGTCCTTCGAAATTGGGCGTAAGAGGCCTGCGCCTAACACTACGATACCCTGCCGGCTGCAAGGTGCATCTGGAAGAATAAATATTTTTGTATCTAAATGTGCATGTAGAATTACGTAGAATTTTTCATCGATATGTTATAAGCGCCATATCTATAAGATGTAAGAGCCAAATCGATAGGTGTCAGATCTCAAGTACCAACTCTTTCAGCGGCACCGCAATGAGTGTGGTACAATTGCCGCCATTTTTGACGCTCAGTTTCTCCCTGGCTGGCGGCACCTGAGCTTTCGTTGGTGCAAACGGCATAGGAAATTTAATTTGCCAGAAGTATCCAAGCCAAACGAATACTCAGGGGATCATTTAAATGCCTTATAATTATCCGACATATCGCTGATGATTTTCTGCATCTTGAAATTCCACCGACGGTGACCAGGTTTTCTAATGCAAAATTGGCGTAAGAGGCCTGCGCCTTAACATACGCCACCCTGCCGGCTGCAAGGTGCATCTGGAAGAATAAATATTTTTGTATATAAATGTGCAATAGCATTAGAAATAAGTAGAATTTTTCATCGATATGTTTAAGCGCCATATCGATAAGATGTAAGAGCCATATCGATAGGTGTAGATCTCAAGTACAACCTTTCAGCGGCCCCACAATGAGTGTGGTACAATTGCCGCCATTTTTTGACGCTCAGTTTCTCCCTGGCTGGCGGCACCTGAGCTTTCGTTGGTGCAAACGGCACTAGAAAATTTATTCTGCCTTCAGTATCCAAGCAGGACGGCTACTTAGGGTATCTTTTATATGCATTTAATTAAACTATATGGGCACTGATGATTTTCTGCATCTTGAAATTCCACCGACGAGGGAGGTTATGTCCATTGAAATTGGGCGTAAGAGGCCTGCGCCTTAACACTACGATACCCTGCCGGCTGCAAGGTGCATCTGGAAAATAAATATTTTTGTATCTAAATGTGCATGTAGAATTACGTAGAATTTTTCATCGATATGTTTAAGCGCCATATCGATAAGATGTAAGAGCCATATCGATAGGTGTTAGATCTCAAGTACCAACTCTTTCAGCGGCACCGCAATGAGTGTGGTACAATTGCCGCCAATTTTTGACGCTCAGTTTCTCCCTGGCTGGCGGCACCTGAGCTTTCGTTGGTGCAAACGGCACTAGAAAATTTTTCTGCCTTCAGTATCCAAGCAGGACGGCTACTTTGGGTAACTTTTATATGCATTTTATTATACGATATATGCGCTGATGATTTTCTGCATCTTGAAATTCCACCGAGAGGGCAGGTTATGCCCTTCGAAATTGGGCGTAAGAGGCCTGCGCCATAACACTACGATACCCTGCAGGCTGCAAGGTGCATCTGGAAGAATAAATATTTTTGTATCTAAATGTGCATGTAGAATTACGTAGAATTTTTCATCGATATGTTATAAGCGCCATATCTATAAGATGTAAGAGCCAAATCGATAGGTGTCAGATCTCAAGTACCAACTCTTTCAGCGGCACCGCAATGAGTGTGGTACAATTGCCCCAATTTTTGACGCTCAGTTTCTCCCTGGCTGGCGGCACCTGAGCTTTCGTTGGTGCAAACGGCACTAGAAATTTTTTTCTGCCTTCAGTATCCAAGCAGGACGGCTACTTTGGGTAACTTTTATATGCATTTTATTATACGATATATGCGCTGATGATTTTCTGCATCTTGAAATTCCACCGACGAGGGCAGGTTATGTCCATCGAAATTGGACGTAAGAGGCCTGCGCCTTAACACTACGATACCCTGCAGGCTGCAAGGTGCATCTGGAAGAATAAATATTTTTGTATCTAAATGTGCATGTAGAATTACGTAGAATTTTTCATCGATATGTTATAAGCGCCATATCTATAAGATGTAAGAGCCAAATCGATAGGTGTCAGATCTCAAGTACCAACTCTTTCAGCGGCACCGCAATGAGTGTGGTACAATTGCCGCCAATTTTTGACGCTCAGTTTCTCCCTGGCTGGCGGCACCTGAGCTTTCGTTGGTGCAAACGGCACTAGAAAATGTTTTCTGCCTTCAGTATCCAAGCAGGACGGCTACTTAGGGTAACTTTTATATGCATTTTTTTAATACGATATGGGCGCTGATGATTTTCTGCATCTTGAAATTCCACCGAAGAGGGCAGGTTATGCCCTTCGAAATTGGGCGTAAGAGGCCTGCGCCATAACACTACGATACCCTGCAGGCTGCAAGGTGCATCTCGAAGAATAAATATTTTTGTATCTAAATGTGCATGTAGAATTACGTAGAATTTTTCATCGATATGTTATAAGCCCCAAAAAAAAAAATTTTTTTTCAGATCTCAAGTACCAACTCTTTCAGCGGCACCGCAATGAGTGTGGTACAATTGCCGCCAGTTTTTGACGCTCAGTTTCTCCCTGGCTGGCGGCACTTGAGCTCTCGTTTTGTGCAAACGGCATTAGGAAATTTAATTTGTCAGAAGTATCCAAGCCAAACGAATACTCAGGGGATCATTTAAATGCCATATAATTATCCGACATATCCGCTGATGATTTTCTGCATCTTGAAATTCCACCGACGGTGACCAGATTTTCTAATGCAAAATTGGTCGTATGAGGCCTGCGCCTTAACAATACGCCACCCTGCCGGCTGCAAGGTGCATCTGGAAGAATAAATATTTTTGTATATAAATGCAAAATAGCATGTAGAAATAAGTAGAATTTTTCATCGATATGTTGTAAGCGCCATATCGATTAGATGTAAGAGCCATATCGATAGGTGTTAGATCTCAAGTACTAACACTTTCAGCGGCCCCACAATGAGTGTGGTACAATTGCCGCCATTTTTTGACGCTCAGAGTCTCCCTGGCTGGCGGTACCTGAGCTTTCGTTGGTGCAAACGGCACTAGAAAATTTATTCTGCCTTCAGTATACAAGCAGGACGGCTACTTAGGGTATCTTTTATATGCACTTTAATTAAACTATATGGGCACTGATGATTTTCTGCATCTTAAAATTCCACCTACGAGGGAAGGCTATGTCCATTGAAATTGGGCGTAAGAGGCCTGCGCCTTAACACTACGATACCCTGCCGGCTGCAAGGTGCATCTGGAAGGATAAATATTTTTGTACCTAAATGTGCATGTAGAATTACGTAGAATTTTTCATCGATATGTTTCAAGCGCCATATCGATAAGATGTAAGAGCCATATCGATAGGTGTTAGATTTTAAGTACCAACTCTTTCAGCGGCACCGCAATGAGTAAGGTACAATTGCCGCCATTTTTTGACGCTCAGTTTCTCCCTAGCTGGCGGTACCTGAGCTTTCGTTGGTGCAAACGACATAAGGAAATTTATTCTTTCAGAAGTATCCAAGCCAAACGATTACTCAGGGGATCATTTAAATGCCATATAATTATCCGACATATTCGCTGATGATTTTCTTCATCTTGAAATTCCACCGATGGTGACCAGATTTTCTAATGCAAAATTGGTCGTATGAGGCCTGCGCCTTAACAAAACGCCACCCTGCCGACTGCAAGGTGCATCTTTTAAGAATAAATATTTTTGTATATAAATGTGCTAAATAGCATGTAGAAATAAGTAGAATTTTTCATCGATATGTTGTAAGCGCCATATCGATAAGATGTAAGAGCCATATCGATAGGTGTTAGATCTCAAGTACTAACACTTTCAGCGGCCCCACAATGAGTGTGGTACAATTGCCGCCATTTTTTGACGCTCAGTTTCTATCTAGCTGGCGGTACCTGAGCTTTCGTTGGTGCAAACGACATCAGGAAATTTATTCTGTCAGAAGTATCCAAGCCAAACGAATACTCGAAGGATCATTTAAATGCCTTATAATTATCCGACATAGGCGCTGATAATTTTCTGCATCTTGAAATTCCACCGATGGTGACCAGGTTTTCTAATGCAAAATTGGGCGTAAGAAGCCTGCGCCTTACCACTACGCCACCCTGCCGTCGGCAATGTGCATCTGGAAGAATAAATATTTTTGTATATAAATGTGCTGACTAGCATTTAGAAATAAGTAGAATTTTTCATCGATATGTTTCAAGCGCCATATCGATAAGATGTAAGAGCCATATCGATAGGTGTTAGATCTCAAGTACCAACTCTTTCAGCGGCACCGCAATAGCCGCGTTCACATGGCACTCTTATAACCCGCTTGTACCCTGCTTATCACCGCATTCCGGTTTTTTACCGGGTAAATGGTGGGTCTAGTTGCCTCCTGCCCAAGAGCAGGATTTTTGCGGGGTTTCTACCCAGCATGCCATTCGCGCAGCACTCTCGATTCCCCATGAGTTAACTTTTGATTGACAGTTCGCGCGTTTCGCATGGTGTGCGCAACTTGAGGATTTTAAATGAAATAGGCTAAAAGTACAGAAATAAAAATTATTTCTTACTTGTAATTTTTTCTATGTTTATTTTTCAATTTTGTGTATATCTTTTGTCATCTCTAGATGTAATAAATTTAAGAAAAATTAAGATGAAAAATCCTATGATCTTGTACGTTTCCATACATGTTAGTACTAAGGTAGAAGAGTATTGTTACTTTTATTTTTTCATTCATTATTGAAAAAGTAATTTCTTATCTTGAAACGCAGAAATAATTTGTCGTACTCATCATAGTGACATCGGTTTGTTCATTTTTATTAGTTCATGTCCTTAAATGTCTTTAAAACTAAGGAGTAAGAAATACATAAAGGTTTAAACTTTTAAAAACGTATCTTTTATTTTGAAACGACACATGCATGCGATTAATATGTAGCATAATTTTGTTGGCTGTGCCATATCAGGTTTTTCTTACACAACCCTGTGGTGTTTATAAATAAAACTAACCGGGTTAGAAATTACTGTTCAGAATTTTTTTTAAAAATAATTGAGATTTTCAAAATTACTTATACATAAATAATGTACATCAAAATAAAATAATTTTTGGAAAAATAGAACCGATTAAATTATAAATTGCAGTAAAAAGTGAAAAATAAATTAATTCTTTAACAACACCGATACGATTTTTAAATATAACTTTTGAAGCCTGCGCACAATTACCTAATTACCATTACGTCATGTGTTACTTTACATTGAAACTGTTATAAGCTCTGGGCCATTTATATTTGTAATTTATTCATGATTACAAAAGTAATCATGAATCAAAACCTATCATGATTTTGCACCGACTTCAAAAGTTATGTTTAAAAATCGTATCGATGTTGTTTAAAGAATTAAATTAGTTTTCACTTTTTAACGCAATTTATAATTTGCAGTCGGTTCTATTTTTTTCCGAAAGGGACTTTATTTTATTATTTTTGGTGTAAATCCATTTTTTACATAAATACTCTATTTTTAAAAAATCCATATCAAAAGGCAAACCTTCTTTGAGTGAATGGTACTAAAAACTAGTCATTTGAATGATAAATTCCGTTTGAGCAACCACTCTCGACGGATTAAAAAAAAATCAAAATCTTGAAAATCGGCTCATCCTGTGAGATGTTATGGGTGGACAAACAAAAAACCGATATCCATACGGTATGAATATATAACCTCCTCCTTTGTGAAGTCGGTTAAAAAAATAGAATATAATATTTATCTGAATATTCGGCAATTTCTCCTAGGCCGAAGCCGAATATTAAAATTTCTAGAAAATCGTGGTAATAGAAAGTATTTTCTAAATTTTAAAAGTACTCACCAAGTAAAACACCAATTTCACACAATAATCTATGATGTATGATTTAATTCTGTTTAAGAATCCAGAACTACCTAAAATTAATGTATTTTCTGTATTGTTTTGAATGCAATAAAATTGGTAAGCATTAGCATTATTTTACTAATTTCTAAATTCAAATTAAAGGAATACTATTGTTTAGAATGTTTACCTTGCTCCAAATAATTTCATGAAGATATTTTAAAAGCTATAAAAGTATATTTTTATTTTATGGCTTTTTACATACCTATTTTTACAAGATCTATTAAAATTTAATGCATTTAACTGGAATATATTTTTTTAATTTAAAAAGCCCAATAACTTATGCTATCTTAATATTCATGATATGTTCTAGGCTTTTCCCATTGCTATCTTATCCAATATTCACAATAAATCAGTTTACTCACACAAAGTCTGCCTTCCACTGTGCTACTAAACAAAATAAAAGTCTCACATTCTTCATCATAATTAACTATTGCCAGCATTTGTGAGCAAATGCTAAGTATAAAATACAATATTGTAACTGTATCAAACCTAAAAGCAATGTTTAAAAAAAGTAGTTTTTTTATAAATTATTTTTATTTATTAAAATTATATACTAATGTGTTCTTTTACAATAACTATAATGCAATTTTAAATGCTTAAAATCTACCAATTTCTTTATTTTTGTACATTTCTACCGTAGCAGAACTATTCTGCCGAATAATGATCAGTATTCGGAAAGACCGAATATTCGGCTAAATCAAGAAACGTCTATTTGGGCAGGCCGAATACCGAATAGTGGCCGAATATTCGTTGCATCTTTAACACACACATACATATATATATATATATATATGAAAATGCAGAGCTTTGAACGGTCTTTCCCCCTTTATTTAAGATAACAATTCTCCATTTAATTCAGTTACACTCCCTGCAATAAAAAAACAAATACATAACGTTGCATTTTTGGTTTTAATAAGAACACACGTAGCTTGAATCTTGATCATTTCTATTTTTCAAATACATCATGAACTTTATTTGTTGTCTGATTATATTTGTTGATAAGTCATTTGGGTGTCATAATTAATTCTATATTTGGAATTAATATTCAATTGTCTCATAAACGATGCATAACCACCACCTGTACATAAAATAAAATGTCTTGATATTGATTGCTAGATGCAGCATATGTATGCAATTGGCAATATTCTGGTTAATCAGTTTGCCCTTAGCAACCTTGTTTGCTTTTAAGATATTATAAGCAAAATGTTTGTAAATATTCCTGAATCGTAAGAAAAAAGCAACGATCTTTCATGCTCTTAATTTACTTAGAACACCTCTTTCCTTTTTCTTTAAGAAAGATGCATTTTTTATAATGCAAAATCTTAATTTTCAAAAGATACATCATTTCGTATACTAGATTTCAGCTCTTACAAAAAAGCATTAACAAAACAATGTAAACATGTTAAACAAAAGCAATTATATGTAATTTTTAAATCGTGAATGCAATTATTTTTTTCAAAAAATCAGGTCTAAAACATCCTCAGCCGAGTCTTTCCCTAGAATTTGTTTTAAACTGTAACATTCAGAAAAGCGAAAGCAAGAAAACGGCAATAGCATGCGTAAAAATTGTAAACAGTGCGCAAAGGATGATGGGTAACACCGCTTTCCGAGACAAAACCTCTTTTCTCATGTGAACGGGGTTTTTTCCAAACGGGTTTTTTCGGAATTGGAGAGGGGATTTGCGGGTTACAAAAGTACCATGTGAACGCGGCTAATGAGTAAGGTACAATTGCCGCCATTTTTTGACGCTAAGTTTCTCCCTAAGTGGCGGCACCAGAGCCCTCGTTGGTGCAAACGGCATAAGGAAATTTATTTTGTCAGAAGTATCCAAGCCAAACGAATACTCAGGGGATCATTTAAATGCCATATAATTATCCGACATATGCGCTGATGATTTTCTGCATCTTGAAATTTCACCGACGGTGACCAGATTTTCTAATGCAAAATTGGTCGTATGAGGCCTCCCCCCTTTTAACAATACGCCACCCTGCCGGTTGCAAGGTGCATCTGGAAGAATAAATATTTTTGTATATAAATGTGCTAAATAGCATGTAGAAATAAGTAGAATTTTTCATCGATATGTTTCAAGCGCCATATCGATAAGATGTAGGAGCCATATCGATAGGTGTTAGATCTCAAGTACCAACTCTTTCAGCGGCACCGCAATGAGTAAGGTACAATTGCCGCCATTTTTTGACGCTAAGTTTCTCCCTAGCTGGCGGCACCGAGTTCCTCGTTGGTGCAAACGGCATAAGGAAATTTATTTTGTCAGAAGTACCCAAACGCCAAACGAATACTCAGGGGATCATTTAAATGCCATATAATTATCCGACATATGCGCTGATGGTTTTTTGCATCTTGAAATTCCACCGACGGTGACCAGATTTTCTAATGCAAAATTGGTCGTATGAGGCCTGCGCCTTAACAATACGCCACCCTGCCGGCTGCAAGGTGCATCTGGAAGAATAAATATTTTTGTATATAAATGTGCTAAATAGCATGTAGAAATAAGTAGAATTTTTCATCGATATGTTTTAAGCGCCATATCTATAAGATGTAAGAGCCATATCGATAGGTGTTAGATCTCAAGTACTAACTCTTTCAGCGGCACCGCAATGAGTGTGGTACAATTGCCGCCATTTTTTGACGCTCAGTTTCTCCCTGGCTGGCGGTACCTGAGCTTTCGTTGTGTGCAAACGGCAAAAGAAATTTATTCTGTTCAGTATCCAACCCAACGAATACTCAGGGTGATCTTTTAAATATGCATTTTAATTATCACATAGGGCGCTGCTGATTTTCTGCATCTTGAAATTCCACCGACGGTGCCCAGGTTTTCAAATTGAAAATTGGGCGTAAGAGGCCTGCGCCTTAACACTACGCACCCTGCCGCTGCAAGGTGCATCTGGAAGAATAAATATTTTTGTATCTAAATGTGCATGTTTAGAATTACGTAGAATTTTTCATCGATATGTTTTAAGCGCCATATCTATAAGATGTAAGAGCCATATCGATAGGTGTTAGATCTCAAGTACCAACTCTTTCAGCGGCACCGCAATGAGTAAGGTACAATTGCCGCCATTTTTTGACGCTCAGTTTCTCCCTAGCTGGCGGCACCTGAGCTCTCGTTGGTGCAAACGGCATAAGGAAATTTATTTTGTCAGAAGTATCCAAGCCAAACGAATACTCAGGGGATCATTTAAATGCCATATAATTATCCGACATATGCGCTGATGATTTTCTGCATCTTGAAATTCCACCGACGGTGACCAGATTTTCTAATGCAAAATTGGTCGTATGAGGCCTGCGCCTTAACAATACGCCACCCTGCCGGCTGCAAGGTGCATCTGGAAGAATAAATATTTTTGTATATAAATGTGCTAAATAGCATGTAGAAATAAGTAGAATTTTTCATCGATATGTTGTAAGCGCCATATCGATAAGATGTAAGAGCCATATCGATAGGTGTTGGATCTCAAGTACTAACACTTTCAGCGGCCCCACAATGAGTGTGGTACAATTGCCGCCATTTTTTAAACGCTCAGAGTCTCCCTGGCTGGCGGTACCTGAGCTTTCGTTGGTGCAAACGGCACTAGGAAATTTATTCTGCCTTCAGTATCCAAGCAGGACGGCTACTTAGGGTATCTTTTATATGCATTTTAATTAAACTATATGGGCACTGATTTTTCTCGATATGTTTAAGCGCCATATCGATAAGATGTAAGAGCCATATCGATAGGTGTTAGATCTCAAGTACCAACCTTTCAGCGGCCCCAATGAGTGTGGTACAATTGCCGCCATTTTTTGACGCTCAATTTCTCCCTGGCTGGCGGACCTGAGCTTTCGTTGGTGCAAACGGCATAGAAAATTTATTCTGTCAGTATCCAAGCAGACGGTACTTGGGACTTTTAATGCTTTATTATCGAATATGCGCTGATGATTTTCTGCATCTTGAAATTCCACCGACGGGGCAGGTTTTCCATGAAATTGGCGTAGAGGCCTGCGCCTTAACACTACGACCCTGCCGGCTGCAAGGTGCATCTGGAAGAATAAATATTTTTGTATTAAATGTGCATGTAGAAATAGTAGAATTTTTCATCGATATGTTTTAAGCGCCATATCATAAGATGTAAGAGCCATATCGATAGGTGTTAGATCTCAAGTACCAACTCTTTCAGCGGCACCGCAATGAGTGGTACAATTGCCGCCATTTTTTGACGCTCAGTTTCTCCCTGCTGGCGGACCTGAGCTTTCGTTGGTGCAAACGGCATAGGAAATTTATTTGTCAGTATCCAAGCAGACGATACTAGGGATCTTTTAATGCATTAATTATCCGAATAGCGCTGATGATTTTCTGCATCTTGAAATTCCACCGACGGGCAGGTTTTCTTGAAATTGGCGTAGAGGCCTGCGCCTTAACATACGCACCCTGCCGGCTGCAAGGTGCATCTGGAAGAATAAATATTTTTGTATTAAATGTGCATGTAGAAATAGTAGAATTTTTCATCGATATGTTTAAGCGCCATATCATAAGATGTAAGAGCCATATCGATAGGTGTTAGATCTCAAGTACCAACCTTTCAGCGGCCCCAATGAGTGTGGTACAATTGCCGCCATTTTTTGACGCTCAGTTTCTCCCTGGCTGGCGGACCTGAGCTTTCGTTGGTGCAAACGGCATAAAAATTTATTCTGTCAGTATCCAAGCAGACGATACTTAGGGATCTTTTAATGCCTTTAATTATCCGAATGGGCGCTGATGATTTTCTGCATCTTGAAATTCCACCGACGGGCAGGTTTTCTTGAAATTGGGCGTAAGAGGCCTGCGCCTTAACACTACGCACCCTGCCGGCTGCAAGGTGCATCTGGAAGAATAAATATTTTTGTATTAAATGTGCATAGATTAATAGAATTTTTCATCGATATGTTTAAGCGCCATATCATAAGATGTAAGAGCCATATCGATAGGTGTTAGATCTCAAGTACCAACTCTTTCAGCGGCCCGCAATGAGTGTGGTACAATTGCCGCCATTTTTGACGCTCAGTTTCTCCCTGGCTGGCGGACCGAGCTTTCGTTGGTGCAAACGGCATAAGGAAATTTATTTGTCAGAAGTATCCAAGCCAAACGAATACTCAGGGGATCATTTAAATGCATATAATTATCCGACATATGCGCTGATGATTTTCTGCATCTTGAAATTCCACCGACGGTGACCAGGTTTTCTAATGCAAATTGGTCGTATGAGGCCTGCGCCTTAACAATACGCCACCCTGCCGGCTGCAAGGTGCATCTGGAAGAATAAATATTTTTGTATATAAATGTGCAAATAGCATTAGAAATAAGTAGAATTTTTCATCGATATGTTTAAGCGCCATATCGATAAGATGTAAGAGCCATATCGATAGGTGTTAGATCTCAAGTACAACCTTTCAGCGGCCCCAATGAGTGTGGTACAATTGCCGCCATTTTTTGACGCTCAATTTCTCCCTGGCTGGCGGACCTGAGCTTTCGTTGGTGCAAACGGCATAGGAAATTTATTCTGCTCAGTATCCAAGCAGACGGTACTTAGGGATCTTTTAATGCATTTAATTACATAGGGCCTGATGATTTTCTGCATGATATGTTTAAGCGCCATATCATAAGATGTAAGAGCCATATCATAGGTGTTAGATCTCAAGTACAACCTTTCAGCGGCCCCAATGAGTGTGGTACAATTGCCGCCATTTTTTGACGCTCAGTCTCCCTGGCTGGCGGACCTGAGCTTTCGTTGGTGCAAACGGCACTAGAATTTTTTTTTTTTTTTTTTTTTTTTTTTTTTTTTTTTTTTTTTTTTTTTTTTTTAAAAAAAAAAAAAAAAAAAAAAAAAAAAAAAAAAAAAAAAAATCGATATGTTTTAAGCGCCATATCTATAAAGTAAGAGCCATATCGATAGGTGTCAGATCTCAAGTACCAACTCTTTCAGCGGCACCGCAATGAGTGTGGTACAATTGCCGCCATTTTTGACGCTCAGTTTCTCCCTGGCTGGCGGCACCTGAGCTTCGTTTGTGCAAACGGCATAAGAAATTTATTCTGTCAGAAATTATTTTTCATCGATAAGTTTCAAGCGCCATATCGATAAGATGTAGGAACCATATCGATTGGTGTTAGATCTCAAGTACCAACTCTTTCAGCGGCACCGCAATGAGTAAGGTACAATTGCCGCAATTTTTTGACGCTCAGTTTCTTCCTAGCTGGCGGTACCTGAGCTTTCGTTGGTGCAAACGACATAAAGAAATTTATTCTGTCAGAAGTATCCAAGCCAAACGAATACTCAGGGGATCATTTAAATGCCTTATAATTATCCGACACAGGCGCTGATGATTTTCTGCATCTTGAAATTCCACCGACGGTGACCAGGTTTTCTAATGCTAAATTGGGCGCAAGAAGCCTGCACCTTACCACTACGCCAACCTGCCGTCTGCAATGTGCATCTGGAAGAATCAATATTTTTGTATATAAATGTGCTAAATAGCATGTAGAAATAAGTAGAATTTTTCATCGATATTTTGTAAGCGCCATATCGATAAGATGTAAGAGCCATATCGATAGGTGTTGGATCTCAAGTACTAACACTTTCAGCGGCCCCACAATGAGTGTGGTACAATTGCCGCCATTTTTTGAATCTCAGAGTCTCCCTGGCTGGCGGTACAAGAGATTCGTTGGTGCAAAGGGCACTAGAAAATTTATTCTGCCTTCAGTATCCAAGCAGGACGGCTACTTAGGGTATCTTTTATATGCATTTTAATAATACTTATGGGCACTGATGATTTTCTGCATCTTGAAATTCCACCGACGAGGGCAGGTTATGTCCATCGAAATTGGGAGTAAGAGGCCGGCGCCTTAATACTACGATACCCTGCCGGCTGCAAGGTGCATCTGGAAGAATAAATATTTTTGTATCTAAATGTGCATGTAGAATTACGTAGAATTTTTCATCGATATGTTTTAAGCGCCATATCTATAAGATGTAAGAGCCATATCGATAGGTGTCAGATCTCAAGTACCAACTCTTTCAGCTACACCGCAATGAGTGTGGTACAATTGCCGCCATTTTTTGACGCTCAGTTTCTCCCTGGCTGGCGGCACCTGAGCTTTCGTTGGTGCAAACGGCACTAGAAAATTTATTCTGCCTTTCAGTATCCAAGCAGAACGGCTACTTAGGGTACTTTTATATGCATTTTATTTATACGATATGGCGCTGATGATTTTCTGCATCTTGAAATTCCACCGACGAGGGCAGGTTATGTCCATCGAAATTGGGCGTAAGAGGCCTGCGCCTTAACACTACGATACCCTGCCGGCTGCAAGGTGCATCTGGAAGAATAAAATATTTTTGTATATAAATGTGCTAAATAGCATGTAGAAATAAGTAGAATTTTTCATCGATATGTTGTAAGCGCCATATCATAAGATGTAGAGCCATATCATAGGTGTTGATCTCAAGTACTAACACTTTCAGCGGCCCCACAATGAGTGTGGTACAATTGCCGCCATTTTTTGACGCTCAGTTTCTCCCTGGCTGGCGGTACCTGAGCTTTCGTTGGTGCAAACGGCATAAGAAATTTATTCTGTCAGAAGTATCCAAGCCAAACGAATACTCAGGGGATCATTTAAATGCCTTATAATTATCGACATAGGCGCTGATGATTTTCTGCATCTTGAAATTCCACCGACGGTGACCAGGTTTTCTAATGCAAATTGGGCGTAAGAAGCCTGCGCCTTACCACTACGCCACCCTGCCGTCTGCAAGGTGCATCTGGAAGAATAAATATTTTTGTATCTAAATGTGCTGATAGCATTAGAAATAAGTAGAATTTTTCATCGATATGTTTTAAGCGCCATATCGATAAGATGTAAGAGCCATATCAATAGGTGTTAGATCTCAAGTACCAACTCTTTCAGCGGCACCGCAATGAGTGTGGTACAATTGCCGCCATTTTTTGACGCTCAGTTTCTCCCTGGCTGGCGGCACCTGAGCTTCGTTGGTGCAAACGGCATAAGAAATTTATTCTGTCAGAAGTATCCAAGCCAAACGAATACTCAGGGGATCATTTAAATGCCTTATAATTATCTGACATAGGCGCTGATGATTTTCTGCATCTTGAAATTCCACCGACGGTGACCAGGTTTTCTAATGCATAAATTGGGCGTAAGAAGCCTGCGCCTTACCACTACGCCACCCTGCCGTCTGCAAGGTGCATCTGGAAGAATAAATATTTTTGTATTAAATGTGCTACTAGCATTAGAAATAAGTAGAATTTTTCATCGATATGTTTCAAGCGCCATATCGATAAGATGTAGGAGCCATATCGATAGGTGTTAGATCTCAAGTACCAACTCTTTCAGCGGCACCGCAATGAGTAAGGTACAATTGCCGCCATTTTTTGACGCTCAGTTTCTCCCTGGCTGGCGGTACCTGAGCTTTCATTGGTGCAAACGGCATAGAAAATTTATTCTGTCAAGTATCCAAGCCAAACGGCATACTCAGGGGTATCATTTAATGCCTTATAATTATCGACATAGGCGCTGATGATTTTCTGCATCTTGAAATTCCACCGACGGTGACGCAGGTTTTCCATCAAATTGGGCGTAAGAGCCTGCGCCTTACCACTACGCCACCCTGCCGTCTGCAAGGTGCATCTGGAAGAATAAATATTTTTGTATCTAAATGTGCTGATAGCATTAGAAATAAGAATTTTCATCGATATGTTTCAAGCGCCATATCGATAAGATGTAAGAGCCATATCGATAGGTGTTAGATCTCAAGTACCAACTCTTTCAGCGGCACCGCAATGAGTGTGGTACAATTGCCGCCATTTTTTGACGCTCAGTTTCTCCCTGGCTGGCGGCACCTGAGCTTCGTTGTGCAAACGGCTAAGAAATTTATTCTGCTAGTATCCAAGCCAAACGAGCTCAGGGATCTTTATAGCTATATTATCGACTAGGCGGATGATTTTCTGCATCTTGAAATTCCACCGACGACCAGGTTTAATGCAAAATTGGGCGTAAGAGCCTGCGCCTTACCACTACGCACCCTGCCGCTGCAAGGTGCATCTGGAAGAATAAATATTTTTGTATATAAATGTGCTGATAGCATTTAGAAAAAGTAGAATTTTTCATCGATATGTTTCTAGCGCCATATCGATAAGATGTAAGAGCCATATCGATAGGTGTTAGATCTCAAGTACCAACTCTTTCAGCGGCACTACAATGCAGTGTGGTACCATTGCCAAAATTTTTTGACGCTAGGTTTCCTCCTAGATGGCGGCACCCGAGCTCTCGTTGATGCAAACGGCACTAGGAATTTAGTTCTGCCGAGAATATAAGTGCTAAATGGATACCAAGGCAAGGTGCATCTTTTTTCCCCAAGTGGATGCAATACTGGTATTCAATCATTACAGACCTAGTGCGTTCCCAGAGAATAGTACCAACTCTTTCGCGGCACTACAATGCGTGTAGTACCATTGCCAAAATTTTTGACGCTGGTTTCCTCCTAGATGGCGGCACCCGAGCTCTCGTTGATGCAAACGGCACTAGGAATTTAGTTCTGCCGAGAATATAAGTGCTAAATGGATACCAAGGCAAGGTGCATCTTTTTTCCCAAGTGGATGCAATATTGTATTCAATCATTACAGACTGTGCGTTCCCAGAGAATAGTACCAACTCTTTCAGCGGCACTACAATGCGGTAGTACCATTGCAAAATTTTTGACGTGTTTCCTCCTAGATGGCGGACCCGATCTCTCGTTGATGCAACGGCACTAGGAATGAGTTCCCCGAGAATATAAGTGCTAAAGGATACCAAGGCAAGGCATCTTTTCCCAAGTGGATGCAATATTCGTATTCAATCATTACAGACCTGTGCGTTCCCAGAGAATAGTACCAATCTTTAGCGGCACTACAATGCGGTAGTACCATTGCAAAATTTTTGCCCGCTGGGTTTCCTCCTAGATGGCGGCACCCGAGCTCTCGTTGATGCAAACGGCACTAGGAATTTAGTTCTGCCGAGAATATAAGTGCTAAACGGATACCAAGGCAAGGTGCATCTATTTTCCCCAAGTGATGCAATATTGATATTCAATCATTACAGACCTAGTGCGTTCCCAGAGAATAGTACCAACTCTTTCAGCGGCACTACAATGCGTGTGGTACCATTCCCAAAATTTTTGACGCTGAGTTTCCTCCTAGATGGCGGACCCGACTCTCGTTGATGCAACGGCACTAGGAATTAATATTTCTGCCGAGAATAAAGTGCAAGGATACCAAGGCAAGGTGCATCTTTTTCCCCAAGTGGATGCAATATTGGTATTCAATCATTACAGACCTAGTGCGTTCCCAGAGAATAGTACCAGACTCTTTGAGCGGCACTACAATGCGTGTAGTAACATTGGCAAAATTTTTTGACGCTGGTTTTCCTCCTAGATGGCGGCACCGAGCTCTCGTTAATGCAAACGGCACTAGGAATTTAAGTTCTGCCGAGAATATAAATGCTAAATGGATACCAAGGAAGGTGCATCTATTTTCCCCAAGTGATGCAATATTGGTATTCAATCATTACAGACCTAGTGCGTTCCCAGAGAATAGTACCAACTCTTTCAGCGGCACTACAATGCGTGTGGTACCATTGCCAAAATTTTTGACGCTGGAGTTTTCCTCCTAGATGGCGGCACCCGAGCTCTCGTTGATGCAAACGGCACTAGGAATTTAATTCTGCAGAGAATATAAATGCCAAACGGATACCAAGGCAAGGTGCATCTTTTTTCCCCAAGTGGATGCAATATTGGTATTCAATCATTACAGACCTAGTGCGTTCCCAGAGAATAGTACCAACTCTTTCAGCGGCACTACAATGCGTGTAGTACCATTGCAAAATTTTTTGACGCTGGGTTTCCTCCTAGATGGCGGCACCCGAGCTCTCGTTATGCAAACGGCACTAGGAATTTAGTTCTGCCGAGAATATAAGTGCTAAATGGATACCAAGGCAAGGTGCATCTTTTTTCCCCAAGTGGATGCAATATTGGTATTCAATCATTACAGACCTAGTGCGTTCCCAGAGAATAGTACCAACTCTTTCAGCGGCACTACAATGCGTGTGGTACCATTGCAAAATTTTTGACGCTGGGTTTCCTCCTAGATGGCGGCACCCGAGCTCTCGTTGATGCAAACGGCACTAGGAATTTATTCTGCCGAGAATATAAGTGCTAAATGGATACCAAGGCAAGGTGCATCTTTTTTCCCCAAGTGGATGCAATATTGGTATTCAATCATTACAGACCTAGTGCGTTCCCAGAGAATAGTACCAACTCTTTCAGCGGCACTACAATGCGTGTGGTACCATTGCCAAAATTTTTGACCTGTGTTTCCTCCTAGATGGCGGCACCCGAGCTCTCGTTGATGCAAACGGCACTAGGAATTAATTCTGCCGAGAATATAAATGCCAAACGGATACCAAGGCAAGGTGCATCTTTTTTCCCCAAGTGGATGCAATATTGGTATTCAATCATTACAGACCTAGTGCGTTCCCAGAGAATAGTACCAACTCTTTCAGCGGCACTACAATGCGTGTGGTACCATTGCCAAAATTTTTGACGCTGGGATTTCCTCCTAGATGGCGGCACCCGAGCTCTCGTTGCAAACGGCACTAGGAATTTAGTTCTGCCGAGAATATAAGTGCTAAATGGATACCAAGGCAAGGTGCATCTATTTTCCCCAAGTGATGCAATATTGGTATTCAATCATTACAGACCTAGTGCGTTCCCAGAGAATAGTACCAACTCTTTCAGCGGCACTACAATGCGTGTGGTACCATTGCCAAAATTTTTGACGCTGATTTCCTCCAGATGGCGGCACCCGAGCTTGTTGATGCAAACGGCACTAGGAATTTAATTCTGCCGAGAATAAAATGCCAAACGGATACCAAGGCAAGGTGCATCTTTTTTCCCCAAGTGGATGCAATATTGGTATTCAATCATTACAGACCTAGTGCGTTCCCAGAGAATAGTACCAACTCTTTCAGCGGCACTACAATGCGTGTAGTACCATTGCTCCAGAAAGTACCAAGTTACGTATCAATCGGTGAACATGATTTTTACCGGGTTCTCCTAGGGCACACTCTTAGTGCAACCAAGGATTAACTGCAAATTTTGCAAGGATCCAAGGGGGCACTTTTTTCCTGATGCAAATGGTATTAATCTCAGACTAACGTCCCAAGAAATCAATCTTTAGATCAAGGGTGGACATTGTAATTTTTACCTGTGTTCCCCTAGATGCACCCAACTTTTTGTGCAAACCAAGGAATTAAACTGCAGAATACAAACAGGATCCAAGGCAGGCATCTTTTTTCTTAAGGATGCACAGGATCAATCTTCAGACATGGTTCAAAGAAATACAATTTCAGCGATCAAGGGTGAAATGCCAATTTTTACCTAGTGCTCCAATGGTGCACCAGTCTCGTTGCAAACGGCATAGAAATAATTCTAGGAATAAATGCAAGGTACCAGAAGTGCATCTTTCTCCCAAGGGATGATTTTTTATAAACTACGATTCCAAGAATAGCCAACTTTTCACGGACAAATGTACAATGCGTGTGGTACCATTGCCAAAATTTTTGACGCTGTGTTTCCTCCTAGATGGCGGCACCCGAGCTCTCGTTGATGCAAACGGCACTAGGAATTTAATTCTGCCGAGAATATAAATGCCAAACGGATACCAAGGCAAGGTGCATCTTTTTTCCCCAAGTGGATGCAATATTGGTATTCAATCATTACAGACCTGTGCGTTCCCAGAGAAGTACCAACCTTTCAGCGCACTACAATGCGTGTGGTACCATTGCCAAAATTTTTGACGCTGGTTTCCTCCTGATGCGGCACCCGACTTCGTATGCAAACGGACTAGGAATTTAATTCGCCGAGAATATAAAGCCAAACGGATACCAAGGCAAGGTGCATCTTTTTCCCCAAGTGAGCAATATTGGTATTAATCATTCAGACCTAGGCGTTCCCAAGAATAGTACCAACTTCAGGGCACTCAATGCGTTGGTACCATTGCCAAAATTTTTGACGCTGGTTTCCTCCTAGATGGCGGCACCCGACTCTCGTTATGCAACGGCACTAGGAATTTAATTCGCCGAGAATATAAATGCCAAACGATACCAAGCAAGGTGCATCTTTCCCAAGTGGATGCAATATTGGTATTAATCATTACAGACCTGTGCGTTCCCAGAGAATAGTACCAACTCTTTCAGCGGCACTACAATGCGTGTGGTACCATTGCCAAAATTTTTGACGCTGGTTTCCTCCTAGATGGCGGCACCCGAGCTCTCGTTGATGCAAACGGCACTAGGAATTTAATTCGCCGAGAATAAAAGCCAAACGGATACCAAGGCAAGGTGCATCTTTTTTCCCCAAGTGGATGCAATATTGGTATTCAATCATTACAGACCTAGTCGTTCCCAGAGAATAGTACCAACCTTTCAGCGGCACTACAATGCGTGTGGTACCATTGCCAAAATTTTTGACGCTGGTTTCCTCCTAGATGGCGGCACCCGACTCTCGTTGATGCAAACGGCACTAGGAATTTAATTCTGCGAGAATATAAAGCCAAACGGATACCAAGGCAAGGTGCATCTTTTTTCCCCAAGTGGATGCAATATTGGTATTCAATCATTACAGACCTAGTGCGTTCCCAGAGAATAGTACCAACCTTTCAGCGGCACTACAATGCGTGTGGTACCATTGCCAAAATTTTTGACGCTGGTTTCCTCCTAGATGGCGGCACCCGAGCTCTCGTTGATGCAAACGGCACTAGGAATTTAATTCGCCGAGAATAAAATGCCAAACGGATACCAAGGCAAGGTGCATCTTTTTTCCCCAAGTGGATGCAATATTGGTATTCAATCATTACAGACCTAGTGCGTTCCCAGAGAATAGTACCAACCTTTCAGCGGCACTACAATGCGTGTGGTACCATTGCCAAAATTTTTGACGCTGGGTTTCCTCCTAGATGGCGGCACCCGAGCTCTCGTTGATGCAAACGGCACTAGGAATTTAATTCTGCCGAGAATATAAATGCCAAACGGATACCAAGGCAAGGTGCATCTTTTTTCCCCAAGTGGATGCAATATTGGTATTCAATCATTACAGACCTAGTGCGTTCCCAGAGAATAGTACCAACTCTTTCAGCGGCACTACAATGCGTGTGGTACCATTGCCAAAATTTTTGACGCTGGTTTCCTCCTAGATGGCGGCACCCGACTCTCGTTGATGCAAACGGCACTAGGAATTTAATTCTGCGAGAATATAAAGCCAAACGGATACCAAGGCAAGGTGCATCTTTTTCCCCAAGTGGATGCAATATTGGTTAATCATTACAGACCTAGTGCGTTCCCAGAGAATAGTACCAACCTTTCAGCGGCACTACAATGCGTGTGGTACCATTGCCAAAATTTTTGACGCTGGTTTCCTCCTAGATGGCGGCACCCGAGCTTCGTTGATGCAAACGGCACTAGGAATTTAATTCGCCGAGAATAAAATGCCAAACGGATACCAAGGCAAGGTGCATCTTTTTTCCCCAAGTGGATGCAATATTGGTATTCAATCATTACAGACCTAGTGCGTTCCCAGAGAATAGTACCAACTCTTTCAGCGGCACTACAATGCGTGTGGTACCATTGCCAAAATTTTTGACCTGGGTTTCCTCCTGATGGCGGCACCCGAGCTCTCGTTGATGCAAACGGCACTAGGAATTAATTCTGCCGAGAATATAAATGCAAACGGATACCAAGGAAGGTGCATCTTTTTCCCCAAGTGGATGCAATATTGGTATTCAATCATTACAGACCTAGTGCGTTCCCAGAGAATAGTACCAACTCTTTCAGCGGCACTACAATGCGTGTGGTACCATTGCCAAATTTTTGACGCTGGGTTTCCTCCTAGATGGCGGCACCGAGCTCTCGTTGATGCAAACGGCACTAGGAATTAATTCTGCCGAGAATAAATGCCAAACGGATACCAAGGCAAGGTGCATCTTTTTTCCCCAAGTGGATGCAATATTGGTATTCAATCATTACAGACCTAGTGCGTTCCCAGAGAATAGTACCAACTCTTTCAGCGGCACTACAATGCGTGTGGTACCATTGCCAAAATTTTTGACGCTGTGTTTCCTCCTAGATGGCGGCACCCGAGCTCTCGTTGATGCGAACGGCACTAGGAATTTAATTCGGCCGAGAATATAAATGCCAAACGGATACCAAGGCAAGGTGCATCTTTTTTCCCCAAGTGGATGCAATATTGGTATTCAATCATTACAGACCTAGTGCGTTCCAGAGAATAGTACCAACTTTCAGCGGCACTACAATGCGTGTGGTACCATTGGCAAAATTTTTGACGCTGTGTTTCCTCCTAGATGGCGGCACCCGACTCTCGTTGATGCGAACGGCACTAGGAATGATACCAAGGCAAGGTGCATCTTTTCCAAGTGGATCAATATTGGATTAATCATTACAGACCTGTGCGTTCCAGAGAAAGTCTTCAGCGGCACTACAATGCGGTGGTACCATTGCAAAATTTTGACCTGGTTTCCTCCTAGATGGCGGACCCGACTCTCGTTGATGCAACGGCACTAGGAATAATTGCCGAGAATAAAATGCAAACGGATACCAAGGCAAGGTGCATCTTTTCCAAGTGGATGCAATATTGGTATTATCATTACAGACCTAGTGCGTTCCAGGAATAGTACCAACTTAGCGGCACTACAATGCGGTGGTACCTTGCAAATTTTTGACGCTGTTTTCCTCCTAGATGGCGCACCCGACTCTCGTTGATGCGAACGGCACTAGGATTTAATTCGGCCGAGAATATAAATGCCAAACGGATACCAAGGAAGGTGCATCTTTTCCCAAGTGGATGCAATTTGGTATTCAATCATTACAGACCTATGCGTTCCAGAGAATATACCAACTTTAGCGGCCTCAATGCGGTGGTACCATTGCAAATTTTTGACGCTGGTTTCCTCCTAGATGGCGGCACCCGACTCTCGTTGATGCAACGGCACTAGGAATATTCGGACGAGATAGAATAAACGGAACAAGAAGTGCACTTTTTTCCCAATGGTGCATTTGTACTCAATATTCAACTGTTTCCAATAACCAACTTCAGGATACAATCTTTACCGGCCAAATTTTTGCCTTCCCTTGCGCCGTTCTCTTGATGCGAACGCCTGTTAATTCGCGAGAATTAATCACGGAAAAGAAGGCACTTTCCCAAGTGGATCATTTGATTAATCAAACTGTGTCCCAAAATAGTACCAATCTTTCAGGGACTACAATCTGGGACCATGCATTTTTGACGCGGTTTTTCCTAGGTCCCCGATCGGACACCCTGGATAATCGGCCGGAATATATGCCAAGGATACAAGGCAAGGGATCCCCCAAGTGATCATTTGGATCAATATTAGACTTCTTCCAAAAGACCAATCTTTCAGGATACAATCTGGGTACCATTGGCAAATTTGCATTTTTAGTGGGCCCCGATTCGGACGAACGCCTGGATTTAATCGGCAGAATAAATGCCAAAGATACCAAGGCAAGGCATCTTTTTTCCCCAAGTGGATGCAATATTGGTATTCAATCATTACAGACCTAGTGCGTTCCCAGAGAATAGTACCAACTCTTTCAGCGGCACTACAATGCGTGTGGTACCATTGCCAAAATTTTTGACGCTGTGTTTCCTCCTAGATGGCGGCACCCGAGCTCTCGTTGATGCAAACGGCACTAGGAATTTAATTCGCAGAGAATATAAATGCCAAACGGATACCAAGGCAAGGTGCATCTTTTTTCCCCAAGTGGATGCAATATTGGTATCAATCATTACAGACCTAGTGCGTTCCCAGAGAATAGTACCAACTCTTTCAGCGGCACTACAATGCGGTGGTACCATTGGCAAAATTTTTGACGCTGTGTTTCCTCCTAGATGGCGGCACCCGAGCTCTCGTTGATGCAACGGCACTAGAATTAATTCGGATTCTGCCAGAGAATATAAATGCCAAACGGATACCAAGGCAAGGTGCATCTTTTTCCCCAAGTGAATACAATATTGGTATTCAATCATTACAGACCTGTGCTTTCCCAGAGAATAGTACCAATCTTTCAGCGGCACTACAATGCGTGTGGTACCATTGGCAAAATTTTTGACGCTAGGTTTCCTCCTAGATGGCGGCACCCGATCTCTCGTTGATGCAACGGCACTAGGAATTTAATTCGGCCGAGAATATACAATGCCAAACGGATACCAAGGCAAGGTGCATCTTTTTTCCCCAAGTGGATGCAATATTGGTATAATCATTACAGACCTAGTGCGTTCCAGAGAATAGTACCAACTCTTCAGCGGCACTACAATGCGTTCACCATTGCAAAATTTTTGACGCTGTGTTTCCTCCTAGATGGCGGCACCCGAATCTTCGTGATGCGACGGCACTAGGAATTTAATCCGGCCGAGAATAAAATGCCAAACGGATACCAAGGCAAGGTGCATCTTTTTTCCCAAGTGGATGCAATATTGGTAGTCAATCATTACAGACCTAGTGCGTTCCCAGAGAATATTACCAATCTTTCAGCGGCCTCAATGCGTGTGGTACCATTGGCAAATTTTTGACGCTGGTTTCCTCCTAGATGTGGCACCCGATTTCTCGTTGATGCGAACGGCACTAGGAATTAATTCGCGAGAATATACAATGCCAAACGGATACCAAGGCAAGGTGAAATCTTTATCCCCAAGTGGATGCAATATTGGTATTAATCATTACAGACCTAGTGCGTTCCAGAGAATAGTACCAACTCTTTCAGCGGCACTACAATGCGGTGGTACCATTGCAAAATTTTTGACGCTGGTGTTTCCTCCTAGATGGCGGCACCCGACTCTCGTTGATGCAACGGCACAGGAATTTAATTCGCCGAGAATATACAATGCCAAACGGATACCAAGGCAAGGTGCATCTTTTTTCCCCAAGTGATGCAATATTGGTATTCAATCATTACAACCTAGTGCGTTCCCAGAGAATAGTACCAACTCTTTCAGCGGCACTACAATGCGTGTGGTACCATTGGCAAAATTTTTGACGCTGTGTTTCCTCCTAGATGGCGGCACCCGAGCTCTCGTTATGCAACGGCACTAGAATTTAATTCTGCAGAGAATATAAATGCCAAACGGATACCAAGGCAAGGTCATCTTTTTTCCCCAAGTGGATGCAATATTGGTATTCAATCATTACAGACCTAGTGCGTTCCCAGAGAATAGTACCAACTCTTTCAGCGGCACTACAATGCGTGTGGTACCATTGCCAAAATTTTTGACGCTGGTTTCCTCCTAGATGGCGGCACCCGAGCTCTCGTTGATGCAAACGGCACTAGGAATTTAATTCGGCCGAGAATATAAATGCCAAACGGATACCAAGGCAAGGTGCATCTTTTTTCCCCAAGTGGATGCAATATTGGTATTCAATCATTACAGACCTAGTGCGTTCCCAGAGAATAGTACCAACACTTTCAGCGGCACTACAATGCGTGTGGTACCATTGGCAAAATTTTTGACGCTGTGTTTCCTCCTAGATGGCGGCACCCGATCTCTCGTTGATGCGAACGGCACTAGGAATTTAATTCGGCAGAGAATATAAATGCCAAACGGATACCAAGGCAAGGTGCATCTTTTTTCCCCAAGTGGATGCAATATTGGTATTCAATCATTACAGACCTAGTGCGTTCCCAGAGAATAGTACCAACTCTTTCAGCGGCACTACAATGCGTGTGGTACCATTGCCAAAATTTTTGACGCTGGGTTTTCCTCCTAGATGGCGGCACCCGAGCTCTCGTTGATGCAAACGGCACTAGGAATTTAATTCTGCCGAGAATATAAATGCCAAACGGATACCAAGGCAAGGTGCATCTTTTTTCCCCAAGTGGATGCAATATTGGTATTCAATCATTACAGACCTAGTGCGTTCCCAGAGAATAGTACCAACCTTTCAGCGGCACTACAATGCGTGTGGTACCATTGGCAAAATTTTTGACGCTGTGTTTCCTCCTAGATGGCGGCACCCGACTCTCGTTGATGCGAACGGCACTAGGAATTTAATTCGGCCGAGAATAACAATGCCAAACGGATACCAAGGCAAGGTGCATCTTTTTTCCCCAAGTGGATGCAATATTGGTACTTAATCATTACAGACCTAGTGCGTTCCCAGAGAATAGTACCAACTCTTTCAGCGGCACTACAATGCGTGTGGTACCATTGGCAAAATTTTTGACGCTGTGTTTCCTCCTAGATGGCGGCACCCGATCTCTCGTTGATGCGAACGGCACTAGGAATTTAATTCGGCCGAGAATATAAATGCCAAACGGATACCAAGGCAAGGTGCATCTTTTTTCCCCAAGTGGATGCAATATTGGTATTCAATCATTACAGACCTAGTGCTTTCCCAGAGAATAGTACCAACTCTTTCAGCGGCACTACAATGCGTGTGGTACCATTGCCAAAATTTTTGACGCTGGGTTTCCTCCTAGATGGCGGCACCCGAGCTCTCGTTGATGCAAACGGCACTAGGAATTTAATTCTGCGAGAATATAAATGCCAAACGGATACCAAGGCAAGGTGCATCTTTTTTCCCCAAGTGGATGCAATATTGGTATTCAATCATTACAGACCTAGTGCGTTCCCGAGAATAGTACCAACTCTTTCAGCGGCACTACAATGCGTGTGGTACCATTGCCAAAATTTTTGACGCTGTGTTTCCTCCTAGATGGCGGCACCCGACTCTCGTTGATGCAACGGCACTAGGAATTTAATTCGCAGAGAATAAAATGCCAAACGGATACCAAGGCAAGGTGCATCTTTTTTCCCCAAGTGGATGCAATATTGGTATTCAATCATTACAGACCTAGTGCGTTCCCAGAGAATAGTACCAACCTTTCAGCGGCACTACAATGCGTGTGGTACCATTGCCAAAATTTTTGACGCTGTGTTTCCTCCTAGATGGCGGCACCCGACTCTCGTTGATGCGAACGGCACTAGGAATTAATTCGGCGAGAATAAAATGCCAAACGGATACCAAGGCAAGGTGCATCTTTTTCCCCAAGTGGATGCAATATTGGTATTAATCATTACAGACCTAGTGCGTTCCCAGAGAATAGTACCAACTCTTTCAGCGGCACTACAATGCGTGTGGTACCACTGCCAAAATTTTTGACGCTGGGTTTTCTCCTAGATGGCAGCACCCGAGCTCTCGTTGATGCAAACGGCACTAGGAATTTAATTCTGCGAGAATATAAATGCCAAACGGATACCAAGGCAAGGTGCATCTTTTTTCCCCAAGTGGATGCAATATTGGTATTCAATCATTACAGACCTTGTGCGTTCCCAGAGAATAGTACCAACTCTTTCAGCGGCACTACAATGCGTTGGTACCATTGCCAAAATTTTTGACGCTGAATGTTTCCTCCTAGATGGCGGCACCCGAGCTCTCGTTGATGCAACGGCACTAGGAATTTAATTCGGCCGAGAATATAAATGCCAAACGGATACCAAGGAAGGTGCATCTTTTTTCCCCAAGTGGATGCAATATTGGTATTCAATCATTACAGACCTATTGCGTTCCCAGAGAATAGTACCAACTCTTTCAGCGGCACTACAATGCGTGTGGTACCATTGGCAAAATTTTGACGCTAGGTTTCCTCCTAGATGGCGGCACCCGAGCTCTCGTGATGCAAACGGCACTAGGAATTTAATTGTGCCGAGAATATAAATGCCAAACGGATACCAAGGCAAGGTGCATCTTTTTTCCCCAAGTGGATGCAATATTGGTATTCAATCATTACAGACCTAGTGCGTTACCAGAGAATATTACCAAGACTTTGAGCGGCGCTGCAATGCGTGTGGTACCATTGGCAAAATTTTTGACGCTGTGTTTCCTCCTAGATGGTGGCACCCGATCTCTCGTTGATGCGAACGGCACTAGGAATTTAATTCGGACCGAGAATATAAATGCCAAACGTATACCAAGGCAAGGTGCATCATTTCCCCCAAGTGGATGCAATATTGGTATTCAATCATTACAGACCTAGTGCTTTCCCAGAGAATAGTACCAACTCTTTCAGCGGCACTACAATGCGTGTGGTACCATTGCCAAAATTTTTGACGCTGGTTTCCTCCTAGATGGCGGCACCCGAGCTCTCGTGATGCAAACGGCACTAGGAATTTAATTCGTGCCGAGAATATAAATGCCAAACGGATACCAAGGCAAGGTGCATCTTTTTTCCCCAAGTGTCAATCATTACAGACCTAGTGCTTCCCGAGAATAGTACCAACTCTTTCAGCGGCACTACAATGCGTGTGGTACCATTGCCAAAATTTTTGACGCTGGGTTTCCTCCTAGATGGCGGCACCCGACTCTCGTTGATGCAAACGGCACTAGGAATTTAATTCTGCAGAGAATAAATGCCAAACGGATACCAAGGCAAGGTGCATCTTTTTTCCCCAAGTGGATGCAATATTGGTATTCAATCATTACAGACCTAGTGCGTTCCCAGAGAATAGTACCAACCTTTCAGCGGCACTACAATGCGTGTGGTACCATTGGCAAAATTTTTGACGCTGGTTTCCTCCTAGATGGCGGCACCCGACTCTCGTTGATGCGAACGGCACTAGGAATTTAATTCGGCGAGAATATACAATGCCAAACGGATACCAAGGCAAGGTGCATCTTTTTTCCCAAGTGGATGCAATATTGGTATTCAATCATTACAGACCTAGTGCGTTCCCAGAGAATAGTACCAACTCTTTCAGCGGCACTACAATGCGTGTGGTACCATTGCCAAAATTTTTGACGCTGGTTTCCTCCTAGATGGCGGCACCCGACTCTCGTTGATGCAACGGCACTAGGAATTTAATTCGCGAGAATATAAATGCCAAACGGATACCAAGGCAAGGTGCATCTTTTTTCCCCAAGTGGATGCAATATTGGTATTCAATCATTACAGACCTAGTGCGTTCCCAGAGAATAGTACCAACTCTTTCAGCGGCACTACAATGCGTGTGGTACCATTGCCAAAATTTTTGACGCTAGTTTCCTCCTAGATGGCGGCACCCGAGCTCTCGTTGATGCAAACGGCACTAGGAATTTAATTCTGCAGAGAATATAAATGCCAAACGGATACCAAGGCAAGGTGCATCTTTTTTCCCCAAGTGGATGCAATATTGGTATCAATCATTACAGACCTAGTGCGTTCCAGAGAATAGTACCAACCTTTCAGCGGCACTACAATGCGTGTGGTACCATTGCCAAAATTTTTGACGCTGTGTTTCCTCCTAGATGGCGGCACCCGAGCTCTCGTTGATGCAACGGCACTAGGAATTTAATTCGGCAGAGAATATAAATGCCAAACGGATACCAAGGCAAGGTGCATCTTTTTTCCCCAAGTGGATGCAATATTGGTACTTAATCATTACAGACCTAGTGCGTTCCCAGAGAATAGTACCAACTCTTTCAGCGGCACTACAATGCGTGTGGTACCATTGCCAAAATTTTTGACGCTGTGTTTCCTCCTAGATGGCGCACCCGAGCTCTCGTTGATGCGAACGGCACTAGGAATTTAATTCTGCAGAGAATATAAATGCCAAACGGATACCAAGGCAAGGTGCATCTTTTTTCCCCAAGTGGATGCAATATTGGTATTCAATCATTACAGACCTAGTGCGTTCCCAGAGAATAGTACCAACTCTTTCAGCGGCACTACAATGCGTGTGGTACCATTGCCAAAATTTTTGACGCTGTGTTTCCTCCTAGATGGCGGCACCCGAGCTCTCGTTGATGCGAACGGCACTAGGAATTTAATTCGGCAGAGAATATAAATGCCAAACGGATACCAAGGCAAGGTGCATCTTTTTTCCCCAAGTGGATGCAATATTGGTATTCAATCATTACAGACCTAGTGCGTTCCCAGAGAATAGTACCAACACTTTCAGCGGCACTACAATGCGTGTGGTACCATTGCAAAATTTTTGACGCTGTGTTTCCTCCTAGATGGCGGCACCCGAGCTCTCGTTGATGCGAACGGCACTAGGAATTTAATTCGGCCGAGAATAAAATGCCAAACGGATACCAAGGCAAGGTGCATCTTTTTTCCCCAAGTGGATGCAATATTGGTACTTAATCATTACAGACCTAGTGCGTTCCCAGAGAATAGTACCAACTCTTTCAGCGGCACTACAATGCGTGTGGTACCATTGCCAAAATTTTTGACGCTGTGTTTCCTCCTAGATGGCGGCACCCGAGCTCTCGTTGATGCGAACGGCACTAGGAATTTAATTCGGCCGAGAATATAAATGCCAAACGGATACCAAGGCAAGGTGCATCTTTTTTCCCCAAGTGGATGCAATATTGGTATTCAATCATTACAGACCTAGTGCGTTCCCAGAGAATAGTACCAACTCTTTCAGCGGCACTACAATGCGTGTGGTACCATTGGCAAAATTTTTGACGCTGTGTTTCCTCCTAGATGGCGGCACCCGATCTCTCGTTGATGCGAAGGCATAGGTAAATTTAATTTCGCCGAGAATAACAATCCAAAGGATACCAAGGAAGGTGCATCTTTTTCCCTAAGTGGATGCAATATTGGTACTTAATCATTACAGACTATCGTTCCAGAGAATATACCAACTTTTAGCGGCACTACAATGCTGTGGTACCATTGGCAAAATTTTTGACCTGTGTTTCCTCCTAGATGGCGGCACCCGACTCTCGTTGATGCAACGGCACTAGGAATTAATTCGCGAGAATATAAATGCAAACGGATACCAAGGCATGCCAATCTTTTTTCCCCATGGAATGGGATCACTTAGCATCGTTCCAGAATAGTACCAAACTTTCAGCGGCACTACAATGCGTGGTTGCAAAATTTTTCCTGGTTTCCTCCTATGGCGGCACCCGAGTCTCGTTGATGCAAACGGCACTAGGAATTTAATTCTGCGAGAATATAAATGCCAAACGGATACCAAGGCAAGGTGCATTTTTTTCCCCAAGTGGATGCAATATTGGTACTTAATCATTACAGACCTAGTGCGTTCCCAGAGAATAGTACCAACCTTTCACGGCACTACAATGCGTGTGGTACCATTGCCAAAATTTTTGACCTATGTTTCCTCCTAGATGGGGCACCGACTCTCGTTGATGCAACGGCACTAGGAATTTAATTCGCGAGAATAAATGCCAAACGGATACCAAGGCAAGGTGCATCTTTTTCCCCAAGTGGATGCAATATTGGTATCAATCATTACAGACCTAGTGCGTTCCAGAGAATAGTACCAACTCTTTCAGCGGCACTACAATGCGTGTGGTACCATTGCCAAAATTTTTGACGCTGGTTTCCTCCTAGATGGCGGCACCCGACTCTCGTTGATGCAACGGCACTAGGAATAATTCGGCCGAGAATAACAATGCCAAACGGATACCAAGGCAAGGTGCATCTTTTTTCCCCAAGTGGATCAATATTGGTACTTAATCATTACAGACCTAGTGCGTTCCCAGAGAATAGTACCAACCTTTCAGCGGCACTACAATGCGGTGGTACCATTGGCAAAATTTTTGACGCTGTGTTTCCTCCTAGATGGCGCACCCGACTCTCGTTGATGCGAACGGCACTAGGAATTAATTCGGCCGAGAATATAAATGCCAAACGGATACCAAGGCAAGGTGCATCTTTTTTCCCCAAGTGATGCATTTGGTTTAACATTACAACTAGTGCGTTCCCAGAGAATAGTACCAACTTTCAGCGGCACTACAATGCGTGTGGTACCATTGGCAAAATTTTTGACGCTGTGTTTCCTCCTAGATGGCGGCACCCGATCTCTCGTTGATGCGAACGGCACTAGGAATTTAATTCGCGAGAATATAAATGCCAAACGGATACCAAGGCAAGGTGCATCTTTTTCCCCAAGTGGATGCAATATTGGTATTCAATCATTACAGACCTAGTGCGTTCCCAGAGAATAGTACCAACTCTTTCAGCGGCACTACAATGCGTGTGGTACCATTGCCAAAATTTTTGACGCTGGTTTCCTCCTAGATGGCGGCACCCGAGCTCTCGTTGATGCAACGGCACTAGGAATTTAATTCGGCCGAGAATATAAATGCCAAACGGATACCAAGGCAAGGTGCATCTTTTTTCCCCAAGTGGATGCAATATTGGTATTCAATCATTACAGACCTAGTGCGTTCCAGAGAATAGTACCAACTCTTTCAGCGGCACTACAATGCGTGTGGTACCATTGGCAAAATTTTTGACGCTGGTTTCCTCCTAGATGGCGGCACCCGAGCTCTCGTTGATGCAAACGGCACTAGGAATTTAATTCGCCGAGAATAAAATGCCAAACGGATACCAAGGCAAGGTGCATCTTTTTTCCCCAAGTGGATGCAATATTGGTATTCAATCATTACAGACCTAGTGCGTTCCCAGAGAATAGTACCAACTCTTTCAGCGGCACTACAATGCGTGTGGTACCATTGCCAAAATTTTTGACGCTGGTTTCCTCCTAGATGGCGGCACCCGAGCTCTCGTTGATGCAAACGGCACTAGGAATTTAATTCTGCGAGAATATAAATGCCAAACGGATACCAAGGCAAGGTGCATCTTTTTTCCCCAAGTGGATGCAATATTGGTATTCAATCATTACAGACCTAGTGCTTCCGAGAATAGTACCAACTCTTTCAGCGGCACTACAATGCGTGTGGTACCATTGCCAAAATTTTTGACGCTGTTTTCCTCCTAGATGGCGGCACCCGACTCTCGTTGATGCAAACGGCACTAGGAATTTAATTCGCAGAGAATAAAATGCCAAACGGATACCAAGGCAAGGTGCATCTTTTTTCCCAAGTGGATGCAATATTGGTATAATCATTACAGACCTAGTGCGTTCCCAGAGAATAGTACCAACTCTTTCAGCGGCACTACAATGCGTGTGGTACCATTGCCAAAATTTTTGACGCTGTGTTTCCTCCTAGATGGCGGCACCCGACTCTCGTTGATGCAACGGCACTAGGAATTTAATTCGGCCGAGAATAAAATGCCAAACGGATACCAAGGCAAGGTGCATCTTTTTTCCCCAAGTGGATGCAATATTGGTATTAATCATTACAGACCTAGTGCGTTCCCAGAGAATAGTACCAACCTTTCAGCGGCACTACAATGCGTGTGGTACCATTGCAAAATTTTTGACGCTGTGTTTCCTCCTAGATGGCGGCACCCGACTCTCGTTGATGCGAACGGCACTAGGAATTTAATTCGGCCGAGAATAAAATGCCAAACGGATACCAAGGCAAGGTGCATCTTTTTTCCCCAAGTGGATGCAATATTGGTATTAATCATTACAGACCTGTGCGTTCCCAGAGAATAGTACCAACCTTTCAGCGGCACTACAATGCGTGTGGTACCATTGGCAAAATTTTTGACGCTGTGTTTCCTCCTAGATGGCGGCACCCGATCTCTCGTTGATGCGAACGGCACTAGGAATTTAATTCGCGAGAATAAAATGCCAAACGGATACCAAGGCAAGGTGCATCTTTTTTCCCCAAGTGGATGCAATATTGGTATTAATATTACAGACCTAGTGCGTTCCCAGAGAATAGTACCAACTTTCAGCGGCACTACAATGCGGTGGTACCATTGGCAAAATTTTTGACGCTGTGTTTCCTCCTAGATGGCGGCACCCGACTCTCGTTGATGCAAACGGCACTAGGAATTTAATTCTGCAGAGAATATAAATGCCAAACGGATACCAAGGCAAGGTGCATCTTTTTTCCCCAAGTGGATGCAATATTGGTATTCAATCATTACAGACCTAGTGCGTTCCCAGAGAATAGTACCAACTCCTTCAGCGGCACTACAATGCGGGTGGTACCATTGCCAAAATTTTTGACGCTGTGTTTCCTCCTAGATGGCGGCACCCGAGCTCTCGTTGATGCGAACGGCACTAGGAATTTAATTCGGCCGAGAATATAAATGCCAAACGGATACCAAGGCAAGGTGCATCTTTTTTCCCCAAGTGGATGCAATATTGGTATTCAATCATTACAGACCTAGTGCGTTACCAGAGAATATTACCAAGACTTTGAGCGGCGAAAAAAAAAAAAAAAAAAAAAAAAAAAAAAAAAAAAAAAAAAAAAAAAAAAAAAAAAAAAAAAAAAAAAAAAAAAAAAAAAAAAAAAAAAAAAAAAAAAAAAAAAAAAAAAAAAAAAAAAAAAAAAAAAAAAAAAAAAAAAAAAAAAAAAAAAAAAAAAAAAAAAAAAAAAAAAAAAAAAAAAAAAAAAAAAAAAAAAAAAAAAAAAAAAAAAAAAAAAAAAAAAAAAAAAAAAAAAAAAAAAAAAAAAAAAAAAAAAAAAAAAAAAAAAAAAAAAAAAAAAAAAAAAAAAAAAAAAAAAAAAAAAAAAAAAAAAAAAAAAAAAAAAAAAAAAAAAAAAAAAAAAAAAAAAAAAAAAAAAAAAAAAAAAAAAAAAAAAAAAAAAAAAAAAAAAAAAAAAAAAAAAAAAAAAAAAAAAAAAAAAAAAAAAAAAAAAAAAAAAAAAAAAAAAGCGCTGATGATTGTCTGCATCTTGAAATTCCACCGACGGTGGCCAGGTTTTCTTATACAAAATTGGGCGTACGATTCATGCGCCTTACCACTACGCCACCCTGCCGGCTGCAAGGTGCATCTGGAAGAATAAATATTTTTGTATATAAATGTGCTAACTAGAATGAAGGAATAAGTAGAATTTTTCATCGATATGTTTTAAGCGCCAAATCGATAAGATGTAAGAGCCATATTGATAGCTGTTAGATCTCAAGTACCAACTTTTTCAGCGGCAACGAAATGTGTGTGGTACAATTGCCACCATTTTTTGACGCTCAGTTTTTCCCTGGCCGCGGCATCTGAACTCTCCTTAGCTCAAACGCATAATTAAATTTATTCTGTCTGGAGTATCCAAGCAAAACGGATACTCACACTGTTAAAAAAAATCTACTTAAAAATGAGTACTTCCATGTACTTGTTTTTCTTTAAGTAAAATTAACTCAAAAACGAGAACATTAAGCGCTCAAATACAAGTGATGATTCTGGTTTAAAAATGAGCTTCTGGGTAGATATAAATATAATCACTTGTCATTATAATCGCATATTAAAAATAGCAAAAGAAATAATTTAGTGAATGCGTTACTATTATGAACCTTTTAACGTGCAGAACATACAAGTTTTCACTCTTCGAAATTACGAACTATATCTTGAGCAAATGTGTTACGTAGCGCGCAAGAATACGCCGGTGATTTTGAACACATGCGTACTCACTCAGCTCCATGTGCGTTTTCAACTGCCGGCTGGTGGAAAACAACAATGGAGTTCTTTAAGGAAAAGCTGGAAGAATGGAAAATGATGGAATTCTAGGCTAACTTTGAAAGTAAGAAATATTATTTTACTTCTTATTATGCAAATAATCGTTATTTAATCAAAGTCCATTGCCTAATTCTTAGCTAATGTCTTTTGCACGTGTTTTGCTCCTGAATTTCAGAAAGATTTTTTCATCATTTCTTCTATACTTTATAATTTTCTTTTTGTGTATAATGTAAGTGGGAGTGATTTGAAAAACTTGAATCCATTAGCAATAATAAACTAACAAACTTTTTTATTAAGTATTGTATTAAAAATGAAAATGGGAAGTATTGACTATTATTGAGTATTAAATTTATCTTAACCCTAAGAACTGCCTTTAAGTTTTCTAACTCACTGATATCTCCGTAGGTATAAATTGTTTCGTGTTAACTCCCATCCATTTATAATAATTAAAGGTATTTAATTACTTATTTTACCCTGTACAATCAAAAGAAATAGAATTTATTTACCCAACTAGTAATTTAATGCTTAAGAATTAACTTCTTCAAAAAGTGCCCTTTTGCACGCTGCATTCAAAATCACTGTTTATTTTATTTAATTTTTATCATGACTACTTTTCGAACGATAAAATGTTATTTTATTTCACGCAATCTGCCAACTTCACTTAAAATTACTGCAAATTCAGTGCAATTTCCAGTTTTTCTCTTAATTTTTGGCCCCCTTCCTCCCCTAGAGTCTTATCTAAATTCTCGTCTGTGGGGAGTACAGTTTTACTAATTATTAAATCTTTTTCAGTTATTCTATTAGCTATCCAAGCCCTGCACAACAATGAGTAGTTACGTAGCTCCAGAATTCCTATATTTTAATTCAGTTTCAGCATTTTTCAACCTTCGTAAAATTTGTCTTTTATAGAGGTTTTTTAGCATTCAGAAGCCCCTTAACTAGGCCACAGGCACTCAAAAATGGATTTTAAGCCTTCATTAAGCAGTGCGCATCTCTTCTCCTTCTAATTAATATCCTTTTAATCATTCTCTGAAAGATTATTAGTATCTTCGTCATATTATCTAACTGCCGCAACTGTTCTAGCGTTGATGCAATTTTGCTTTTTCAAAATTTCTTAAATTTCTGCTAAAGTTTTTCATGTTCTAATGCTTCAGTCATGTTTAATAAGTGTCAGGGTTCCTATTTATACCACGGTTAAGTATTAATTTCACTAGTTAAGCTTTTGATGCCAGATTTTCAGATAGTCGATTTTTCCATTCTAAAAGGCTTTTTTGAGCCCTTTTTTCAGTTTTCTCACTAATTTCTATAATGTCAAATAAATTTTTGCAATTTTGGAACTCCATCTAGGATACAGTTCCTCTCTAAATCAATAATTATGTAGTTCTCCCATTAACTTACAAATATAAGCTGTTTAGATAGATTTCAATTTATTTACATTATCGACGGCATTTTTGGTACCCCTTTTGCACTTCTCTTAAGAATTCTAAGTTCATCATGGAATTTTTTGCTACAGTGGAATCTCATTTGTGCCAACACATTCAACCTTTCCAGCATTTGAAATTGTTTAACTATTTAACTTTTTGAAGTTGTTTTTTAAGATTGATTTAGGATGCGAATACCACAAACTAAGTAATTTTCCGGCTCTTCTTCAACATTGCAACTCTCAATTACAAATTTTAGTATTAAATGAAAGCTCTCTTTCACCCCTACATTGTGGTAATCCTAGGTTTTCCTTTTTTACACTCAAATCTTTAAAATTTTATTTCCTGAAATATCCATGCTTTGCGACCGGAAAATTTTCAAAGCATGAAATAATGCTTTCTAAATTCAGCGTCAACAAAATTTTCCTTTTACTATTTTTATTGCATTACTATTATTACTGCTTAGTTATTTACGTGTATATTCATTGATCACAATCGTTACCATTTGAATGTATTAATTGTGTTTGTATGGGTTTGTTTACAATTGCAAACCATAATTTTTTCGGTTGTAAATAGTACATTTTCCCCTCTCCAATGAATGAGAGAAAAAAAGATATTTCAAGTGAAAAAACAGATATTTTGGTTTAAACAGGCAGGTATACTTAAACAATTCATAAGAGCTAAGGTTTAATTTTAGATACTTCTGTAGTAGACATAAGCAGCTCAATATTTTCATGTGGTCAGGTGTGTTATGTTGCTTTTTCTAGTTAAATGTTTAGATGGTTTACACATCATTAATTTAAATCCACGCAAAATTAAAGCTCAGAATAGTGCTATTTTAGAACAATGCTATTTATGACCAAAAATAATCTGTTTTGCAAATATAAACAAACCAAATTTCATCATTTTTCTCTCCAGCGTGCGTCCAACTCTTAATAGCAATTCTAAAAGGTTTCATTGATATAAGCAGAAGTTTTGCAATAAAATTATCTAAAATACACAAACATGTGGCTCAAGGTTGTAAACTGAAATTTTGAAAATTTGGTAGAGTTGGAAAGGAGAAAATGTGCTATTTAAAACCAAAAAAACACTTCAATATTTTAAAATCTTTTCGTATTAATAAAAAATATTTTGTTATGCTTAGAGCTCTTCCGCCCTGGGACATTTGAAGGTGCAGTCTGATTATCTTCTGTGCATGACCATTTTTCCATTATTATTATAGGAGTATATCAACAGGTCATTGTGGTGGATATAGCAAAGGAAAAGTAATTGAATTTGGAAAAAGTAAATTTGTTATCATTAGATTTAAAGGAACGATTAATAAATGATGTCACGCTTTTTTCATATATTTGACCCCCTCCCCCCTTTCCTTTGTCACATGTCACGTTATGTTGCATAAGCATTATGTCACACTTGTTACCCCCTCCCCTTGTCACAATTGCACTAACACCCCCTCCACCTCAAAGCGTGACATCATTTATGAATGATCCCTAATACTTTACTTTAAAATTATTCAGTTCTTGATCACTGGATTGTGAAGTACCCCCCGAAGCAAAAAGTTAACTTAGTAGAAAAATAATCTATTTGGGCGAGGACAAATGACCTGCTAATTACAGAATTTGTGTACTAATACATACTTAAAAGTTTGTACTTGTTTATTAGGACTGTTGATAAAATGTATTTTTGTAGATATTTAATATTAAAATGCTGTCAACATGATTTTTTCACACTTAGAAAGACTAGGAATTGTTTAGAAGAGTAAACAAATTATGTACAAGTCCCGAATGTTAAAGCAAATTATATATCAATGATCAAGAAAAAAAAACACTTTGTTGATGCTTTAAAACAAATCAATAGTCACGACTACTCTTCAATGGTGTAGAACTGCACTTTTTATTGTTAATTTTAAGTGAAATTTTAACGGTCCCTTTTTTATTAATCGTTAGGCGAGAAAGGACAGTAGTTGGAACTAAAATATTTATAACATAAGCATGATTTTCGATACTGCATCATTTGAAAGCAGAATATGAGGGTGTTGCTAGTTATAAATAAATTCAGTAGTTTTTGTTAAAATACTTATTTGAATGATTTTAAATGTTTGATTTGAGTTCCCACCTTAATTATTAAATATTGTTATTGCTAATATTAATCTCATTACTATTGGGAGGAAAATATAAATCAACCCGTGCAATAGTAAAATTTTTTGAAAATGCTTTTTTTTTTTTTTTTTTTAACTTGTCTTTTAAAATCGGTTTACTTTCATCTACAAAGTGCAGAAAATCTTTTCCTTTGTTGCTTTCATCAATCAAAATAAATAACAGTAATACCCTATTATAATATATAAAGCTATATTTATGTATATACTTTTGTAATTTTTTTCTCCTCATTTTCAGAGTGCGGTAACTGCTAAGGAGGTGGAAAACATGGCCATAATACCAAATACACCATGTTTGATTTTTTCTGGTAAGTGATAAAGTTTTATGGCATGTTTTTATCTGACTTAGTTATACTTTAGTTAATTAAGATTAAAGTGTAAGCGTTCTTGTTTTAAATAAAACTAAGTGTTTTTTTTTGTATGGCAAATGGAATTTCCTCTCATAAATGACCAAATTTCGAATTTTTTTTTTTATATTTGGGATTAGTTCTTTTTGGCAGCACATCCAAAATATATTGTTAATTTTCATATCTGGCTACGTCTTAAAGCAAACAATGTGCAGTCACAGATTTGTTTTTAAAAATCTACATTTATTATTATTATTATTTTAATTTAAAATTAATCTTTTGTATCACAAATTTAAAAAATGCAATATTTACTAACATGTGAGAAAAGTTGAATCTAAAGAACTAAAACTCTTTCTCCAGTTGCATTCAATTTTAGTAGCATTACAGAAAAAGGCTAGTTATAGTTTTATGCTCACAAAGCAGGACCCCGGTGCAGAATTTTCTGTATCAATCTGTAGCATGAGTTTCAGAAGTCGAAATTTATATGCGGCACCAAATGAAGTGGAACCAAATTTACAATCATAAAAAATAGCAAGCTATGCTTTTTAAAATAGTCAAGATATAACAATAATACATGCAGACAATAAATAAATGTTATAATTATTCAATTTATAAATAAATTAATAAAATTTAAAATTGAACTTGCAATTAATGCAAGCTGAGAGAAAATGAAGTAAGGACAATACAACACAGTTTAATGTTTGAAAGGAAGGAAAAGTATTTATCCTGGGGGGAAAATATAATCATTTAAAAAACGGAAACTTCTTTCCCTTCTCGTTTTTTCTTTTTTTTTTTAATTTTGTGAGATGGCTAATTAATCTGCAAGCTTCAAGATAAATCTGCAGTACTCACTGCCTGCCATGCTGCACAATTTCTGCTACTGGGGGCAGGACATTACAAATTTCTCACTGAGCACAGCTTAATTTTAATCTTTGCCTATCATCCTTGGTTATGTATTATTATGTATTTTTGTTAGATTTTGGCCAACTTTCAGGGTGAGGGACCGTTCATAAAAAATGTCACGCTTTTTCCCCACATATTTGACTCCCCTCTCCCCTTTGTTATATGTCATGCTATGTTGCATAAGCAGGATGTCACACTTCTTGTTACCCCCTCCCTTGTCACACTTTATCACAATTTCCTGAACCCCCCTTTCCCCACAAAGTGATATCATTTATGAATGATCCCTGAGGACTCTGCTGTGACATCATACATGGTGGCCGTTGATATAAAGTTATCAATGAAAGAGGTTAAAAGCTTTGATGCTGGGCTGTTCATGGTTTTTGTTACAAGGGTGGGGGGGCGGATTATACTACAGCTTAGCCAAAATAAAAAAATATATATATAAATTTTATCCTGTTTTAAACTTAATTTTCTGATGAGATGATAAAGTTGTAACCTTTTATTTTCCCCTCAAATTTTTGTATAAAGTTATAAAGCAATTTTTATTATTGAGTGATAGTACTCAACTTATAACACCGTTATAATCAGGGTCCGACAAATCCCGGGCGACTAAAAAATATGGATTGGCGACTAGTTTTTCAGGTGGCGCCAAATGAAAATATTATAGCTGGCTCCTAAGATTTTTGGATTTTTGTCGGACTCTGGTTGTAATAAGAATTAACCCTTGAGCTGTTATCTATCAAGACATCACATAAGTGGTCACGTTGTGTCATATAGACCCGAATTAAAAATTTAGTAAATGGGGTATAATAAAAGTAAAACATTGTGTCTTAATTTTAATATAATGTAAGAATATTTAACATATAAAAAGCATAGAAAAGTAAAGAAATTAAAATTGTGCCTGGGTCAATATGACTCAATGGGACAGCTAAATGGTTAAAACAAACTTGAAAAAAAAACAAAGGGAAAATAAATAATAATAGCCTATTATTCTCTATTATATCCTAAATTCTCAAATTGGTTTTTTCTGGATTTTTACTTTTTAATTAAGCCTAGAAAAATTTAAATTTTGTAAACTGCTGTTTGTCAAAAATTAAAAGCAATTTTTTTTTTCTGCTTAATGCACCAAAAATTTATTTAAATATTTAGACCCATATTACCTTATTACACATTATTTCAGAACAATGAATAATTTTACTTATTGTTCTGAATCATTTTTGCCTTTTTTTTCCCCTCAGTTTTGGCAAAAATACAAACACTGGCATAGTGTTTGATTTTACATAAATTTTATTAAAAATGAGCTATAAAGATTTAAAATTTCAAAATAAAAAAATCAATGTAGAATTCTCTGTCCAATCTTATTTTACAGGTGTTTTCTAAAGATGAACCCCTATAAAGACTTCAAAGCATCAAAGACCAAGAAGAAAAAAAAAAGACTGCCATGAACCCAAAGTTTTGACTTTGTTAAATTATGGACTTTAAATGGTGTTAAACATGTTTTGTTTTTGAAAATAATATTATGAAAATAAACAACTTTATTTTTTTAATAGTGTCCAAGTTTTTCATTTGTTATTGCTTTGTAATCATGGTTAGATTTTTTTTTTTTTTGCAGTAATTTGGATGATTCTAATTTTGTAAGTTCACGAAGTTTTAAAACTGCATATATTAAAGTAGAATAACTCTTCCTAAAACATTAAGATTTTTAATTTAGGAAATTTAATTTGAAAATATTATATACAAAATTTAATACTAATGTGAAAAGCAATTTTAATTAGTGAACTTTTTTACTTTTGAAAATATGAAATAAATGACATCATGCTGTGTATTATATCAACACTTGCTGAAACTAAGTGGGATTTAACATATTCTATATGATACAACAATAGCCAATATATATTTCATAACTACTTTGCTAAAATCATATGGATATTTTATCATTAAGAGTTGAAAAAATTTGTTTTCACTGTCTATGGAAATAAATTCAAAATAAAGGATCAAATATAAGTATTGTTTATATGGGCAGTATTCAACTTTTATACTTAATTTAAATGATGGATAACATACTTGCAATGAATGTTGAAAGTATTGTATTTCTCACTCATGAAGATAATCAATTATTATATGCTATACATTTCACTGAAACTTAAAAATTTGTTATTAATAAAAAGTTAGTGCAGAAGTGCCAGCACTTTAACTTTGATAATGCTGATTTGAAAAAGAGGATGGAAATAAAGATTTTGGTTTTTCATTTGTTTATCATTAACTTTTGACTAAATGAGCTGGTTAACGATTTTTTAAAAATCTATAGAGGGTCGTCTAACTCAGGTATTGTACCTTTGTTTGACAAGTGGTTAAAAAATTGATTTTTTTAAAAAACTTTATTGCAGACAATTCGTTTATATATGGTAAATAAAATAACATTGACTATGGATTTAGTATGCAACTTTTATGGGAAAAACCTAGTCTCATACGGAGAAAAAAAGCATGAAGATTTATTTCATAATTTTGACGGGGAGCACTTTTTCTTTTATGGAAAGAAAAGTCGTGATTTTCAATTTACTTTACTTTTTATGTGAAAAATTTTAACTTGTATGGTTAAATTTCTTTCTGACTACGAATTTACTTTGTAATACTTTGTAATTTTTACGGGAAAAACTTCTCCTATGGCAAAAAACCGTGACTACGTCTTTACCCCGTAACTTTTACGGGGGAAATTCTCCTGTGGTAAAAAAACCGTTGCAATTACGGATTTACTCTGTAGCTTTAAGGTGGAAAATATTTTAGTACAGTATAAAAACGCTGTTACTACGGATTCACTCCGTAAATGTTACGGGAAAAAAATTCTTGTATGGTCAAAATCAGTTATAACTACGGAGTTACTTTTACGGGAAAAAACTTTCCTCCTATGGTAAAAAACCGTTATGATTACGGATTTACTCCGCAACTTTAACGGGAAAAAACTTCTCATACTGTAAAAAACCGTTATAATTACGGATTTACTCCGTAATTTTTACGGTTTTCCACAACCAACTCAGCTGCCGGTTTAAAACCATAAATTTTACAGGATTTTTTTTAGTCTAAAGTTCATGCATTAAAAAATTGAAACTCAGTTTACTTAAATTTGAGAAGTTTATATTCATATTTGAGTCCCGTATGTACTCAAAAATATGAGTGTGTGTTTTGATACATACTCCTATTCGAGTCCTGTATGTACTCAAAAATGAGTATGTGTGTTTTGATACATATTCCTATTCGAGTCCTGTATGTACTCAAAAATGAGTATGGGTTTTGATACATACTCCAATTCGAGTCCTGTATGTACTCAAAAATGAGTATGTGTGTGTTGATACATACTCCTATTCGAGTCCTGTATGTACTCAAAAATGAGTATGTGTGTTTTGATACATACTCCTATTCGAGTCCTGTATGTACTCAAAAAGGAGTATGTGTGTGTTGAAACATACTCCTATTCGAGTCCTGTATGTACTCAAAAATGAGTATGTGTGTTTTGATACATACTCATATTCGAGCTCCTGAGCGTAATCAAAAAAATGAGAACGTGCATTTCTCAAATTTAAGAGTTAATTACTCGGAGCTATTATAAGAACGTGAAGTACTCAAAAATGAGTACATTTTACTTATTTTTAAGTATCCATTTTTAACAGTGCAGGGGATCTTTTATATGCCTTTTAATTATACGACATGGGCGCTGATGATTTTCTGCATCTTGAAATTCCACCGACGTGGGCCAGGTTTTCTAATGCGAAACTGGTCGTAAGAAGGCTGCGCTTTACGACTACGCCACCCTGCCGGCTGCAAGGTGCATCTGGAAGAATAAATATTTTTGTATATAAATGTGCTAACTAGCGTGTAGAAATAAGTAGAATTTTCATCGATATGTTTTAAGCGCCATATCGATAAGATGTAAGAGCCATATTGATAGCTGTTAGATCTCAAGTACCAACTTTTTCAGCGACACCGAAATGTGTGTGGTACAATTGCCGCCATTTTTTGACGCTCAGTTTCTCCCTGGCTCGCGGCATCTGAACTCTCCTTATCGCAAACGCATAATTAAATTTATTATGTCTGGAGTATCCAAGCAAAACGGATACTCAGGGGATCTTTTATATGCCTTTTAATTATACGACATGGGCGCTGATGATTTTCTGCATCTTGAAATTCCACCGACGTGGGCCAGGTTCTCTAATGCAAAATTGGTCGTAAGAAGGCTGCGCCTTACCACTACGCCACCCTGCCGGCTGCAAGGTGCATCTGGAAGAATAAATATTTTTGTATATAAATGTGCTAACTAGCATGTAGGAATAAGTAAAATTTTTTCATCGATATGTTTTAAGCGCCATATCGATAAGATGTAAGAGCCATATCGATAGGTGTTAGATCTCAAGTACGAACTCTTTCAGCGGCACCGAAAAAAAAAAAAAAAAAAAAAAAAAAAAAAAAAAAAAAAAAAAACCCCCCCCCCCCCCCCCCCCCCCCCCCCCCCCCCCCCCGACGTGGCCAGGTTTTCTAATGCAAAATTGGTCGTAGAGGCTGCGCCTTAACACTACGCCACCCTGCCGGCTGCAAGGTGCATCTGAAAGAATAAATATTTTTGTATATAAATGCGCTAACTAGCATGTAGAAATAAGTAGAATTTTCATCGAATTGTTTTAAGCGCCATTTCGATAAGATGTAAGAGCCATATCGATAGGTGTTAGATCTCAAGTACCAACACTTTCAGCGGCACCGCAATGAGTGTGGTACAATTGCCGCGATTTTTTGACGCTCAATTTCTCCCAGGCTGGCGTTACCTGAGCTCTCGTAGGTCCAAACGGCATAAGGAAATTTATGCTGCCGGGAGTATTCAAGACAAACGGATACTCAGGAGATCATTTTTATGCCCTATAATTATCCGACTTATGCGCTGATGATTTTCTGCATCTTGAAATTCCACCGACGTGGGCCAGGTTTTCTGATGCAAAATTGGGCGTACGAGGCATGCGCCTTAACACTACGCCACCCTGAAGGTTGCAAGGTGCATCTGGAAGAATAAATATTTTTGTATATAAATGTGCTAACTAGCATGTAGAAATAAGTAGAATTTTCATCGAATTGTTTTAAGCGCCATGTCGATAAGATGTAAGAGCCATATCGATAGCTGTTAGATCTCAAGTCCCAACTCTTTCAGCGGCACCGCAATGAGTGTGGTACAATTGCCGCCATTTTTTGACGCTCAGTTTCTCCCTGGATGGCGGCACCTGAGTTCTCGTTGGTGCAAACGGCATAAGGAAATTTATTCTGTCGGGGGGTATCCAAGCCAAAGGGAATATTCAGGGGATTTTTAATATGCCTTTTAATTATCCGACATGGCGCTGATGATTTTCTGCATCTTGAAATTCCACCGAAAGTGGCCAGGTTTTCTGATGCAAAATTGGGTGTATGAGGCTTGCGCCTTACCACTACGCCACCCTGCCGGCTGCATGGTGCATCTGGAAGAATAAATATTTTTGTATATAAATGTGCTAACTAGCATGTAGAAATGAGTAGAATTTTTCATCGATGTGTTTTAAGAGAAATATCGATAATTGTTAGATCTCAAGTACCAACTCTTTCAGCGGCACCGCAATGACTGTGGTACAATTGCCGCCATTTTTTGACTCTCAGTTTCTCCCTGGCTATCCGCACCTGAACTTTCGTTGGTGCAAACGGCATAAGGAAATTTATTCTGTCGGGAGTATCCAAGCAAAACGGGTACTCAGGGGATCTTTTATATGCCTTATAGTTATCCGACATATGCGCTGATGATTTTCTGCATCTTGAAATTCCACCGACGTGGGCCAGGTTTTCTAATACAAAATTGGTCGTAAGAAGGCTGCGCCTTACCACTACTCCACCCTGCCGGCTGCAAGGTGCATCTGAAAGAATAAATATTTTTGTATATAAATGCGCTAACTAGCATGTAGAAATAAGTAGAATTTTCATCGAATTGTTTTAAGCGCCATTTCGATAAGATATAAGAGCCATATCGATAGCTGGTAGATCTCAAGTACAAACTCTTTCAGCGGCACCGAAATGAGTGTGGTAGTAATGCTGCCATTTTTTGACGCTCAGTTTCTCCCAGGCTGGCGTTACCTGATCTCTAGTAGTTCCAAACGGTATAAGGAAATTTATCCTGCCGGGAGTATCCAAGACAAACGGATACTCAGGGGATCATTTTTATGCCCTATAATATCCGACTTATGCGCTGATGATTTTCTGCATCTTGAAATTCCACCGACGGTGGCCAGGTTTTTTAATGCAAAATTGGGCGTACGAGGCATGCGCCTTAACACTACGCCACCCTGAAAGCTGCAAGGTGCATCTGGAAGAATAAATATTTTTGTATATAAATGTGCTAACTAGCATGTAGAAATAAGTAGAATTTTCATCGATTGTTTTAAGCGCCATTCGATAAGATGTAAGAGCCATATCGATAGGTGTTAGATCTCAAGTACGAACACTTTCAGCGGCCCGCAATGAGTTGGTACATTGCCGCCATTTTTGACGCTAGTTCTCCCGGTTGGCGTACCTGAGCTCTGTGTTCAAACGGCATAAGGAAATTTATCTGCGGGAGTATCCAAGCAAAACCGATACTCGTGGATCTTTTAAATGCCTTATAATTATCGACATTGCGCTGATATTTTCTGCATCTTGAAATTCCACCGACGTGGGCCAGGTTTCCTAATGCAAATTGTCGTAAGAAGGCTGCGCCTTACCACTACGCCACCCTGCCGGCTGCAAGGTGCATCTGGAAGAATAAATATTTTTGCATATATATGTGCTAACTAGCATGTAGGAATAAGTAGAATTTTTCATCGATATGTTTTAAGCGCCATATCGATAAGATGTAAGAGCCATATTGATACTGTTAATCTCAATACGAACTCTTTCAGCGGCACCGCAATGAGTGTGGTACATTGCCGCATTTTTTGACGCTCAGTTTCTCCAGGCTTGCGTTACCTGAGCTCTCGTAGGTCCAAACGGCATAAGGAAATTTATCCTGCGGGAGTATCCAAGACAACGGATACTCAGGGGATCATTTAAAGCCCTATAATTTCGACATGTGCGCTGATGATTTTCTGCATCTTGAAATTCCACCGACGTGGGCCAGGTTTTTCTGCAAATTGGGCGTTGAGGCTGCGCCTTAACATTACGCCACCCTGCCGGCTGCAAGTGCATCTGGAAGAATAAATATTTTTGTATATAAATGTGCTAACTAGCATGTAGGAATAAGTAGAATTTTTCATCATATGTTTTAAGCGCCATATGGATAAGATGTAAAGCCATATCGATAGCTGTTAGATCTCAAGTACGAACACTTTCAGCGGCACCGCAATAGTTGGTACAATTGCCGCCATTTTTGACGCTCAGTTTCTCCCAGGCTGGCGTACCTGAGCTCTGTGTCAAACGGCATAAGGAAATTTATCTGCGGGAGTATCCAAGCAAAACCGATACTCGGGGATCTTTTAAATGCCTTATAATTATCCGACATATGCGCTGATGATTTTTGCATCTTGAAATTCCACCGACGTGGGCCAGGTTTTCTAATGCAAATTGTCGTAAGAGGCTGCGCCTTACCACTACGCCACCCTGCCGGCTGCAAGGTGCATCTGGAAGAATAAATATTTTTGTATATAAATGTGCTAACTAGCATGTAGGAATAAGTAGAATTTTTCATCGAATGTTTTAAGCCCATATGATAAGATGTAAGGCCATATCGATAGTGTTAGATCTCAAGTACCAACTCTTTCAGCGGCACCGCAATGAGTGTGGTACAATTGCCGCCATTTTTTGACGTCAGTTTCTCCCATGGCTGGCGTCACCTGAGCTTTCGTTGGTGCAAACGGCATAAGGAAATTTATTCTGTCGGGAGTATCCAAGCAAAACGGATACTCAGGGGATCTTTTATATGCCTTATAATTATCGACATGCGCTGATATTTTCTGCATCTTGAAATTCCACCGACGTGGGCAAGGTTTTCTAATGCAAAATTGGTCGTAAGAAGGCTGCGCCTTACCACTACTCCACCCTGCCGGCTGCAAGGTGCATCTGGAAGAATAAATATTTTTGTATATAAATGTGCTAACTAGCATGTAGAAATAAGTAGAATTTTCATCGATATGTTTTAAGCGCCATATCGATAAGTTGTAAGAGCCATATCGATACCTGTTAGATCTCAAGTACGAACACTTTCAGCGGCACCGCAATGAGTGTGGTACTATTGCCCCCAATTTTTGACGCTCAGTTTCTCCCAGGATGGAGTTACCTGAGCTCTAGTAGTTCCAAACGGCATAAGGAAATTTATCCTGCCGGGAGTATCTAAGCAAAACGGATACTCAGGGGATCATTTAAATGCCTTAAATTTATCCGACATATGCGCTGATGATTGTTTGCATCTTGAAATTCCACCGACGGTGGCCAGGTTTTCTAATGCAAAATTGGGCGTACGAGGCATGCGCCTTACCACTACGCCACCCTGCCGGCTGCAAGGTGCATCTGGAAGCATAAATATTTTTGTATATAAATGTGCTAACTAGAATGAAGGAATAAGTAGAATTTTTCATCGATATGTTTTAAGCGCCAATCGATAAGATGTAAGAGCCATATTGATAGCTGTTAGACCACAAGTACCAACTTTTTCAGCGACACCGAAATGTGTGTGGTACAATTGCCGCCATTTTTTGACGCTCAGTTTCTCCCTGGCTCGCGGCATCTGAACTCTCCTTATCGCAAACGCATAATTAAATTTATTCTGTCTGGAGTATCCAAGCAAAACGGATACTCGGGGGATCTTTTATATGCCTTATACGACATGGGCGCTGATGATTCTCTGCATCTTGAAATTCGACCGAAGTGGGACAGGTTTTCTAATGCGAAACTGGTCGTAAGAAGGCTGCGCTTTACCACAACCCCACCCTGCCGGCTGCAAAGTGCATCTGGAAGAATAAATATTTTTGCATATATATGTGCTAACTAGCATGTAGGAATAAGTAGAATTTTTCATCGATATGTTTTAAGCGCCATATCGATAAGATGTAAGAGCCATATCGATAGCTGTTAGATCTCAAGTACGAACTCTTTCAGCGGCACCTCAATAAGTGTGGTACAATTGCCGCCATTTTTTGACGCTCAGTTTCTCCCTGGCTGGCGGCACCTGAGCTTTCGTTGGTGCAAACGGCATAAGGAAATTTATTCTGTCGGGAGTATCCAAGAAAAACGGATACTCAGGGGATCATTTAAATGCCTTATAATTATCCGACTTATGCGCTGATGATTTTCTGCATCTTGAAATTCCACCGACGGTGGCCAAGTTTTCTAATGCAAAATTATGCGTACGAGGCATGCGCCTTAACACTACGCCACCCTGAAGGCTGCAAGGTGCATCTGGAAGAATAAATATTTTTGTATATAAATGTGCTAACTAGAATGAAAGAATAAGTAGAATTTTTCATCGATATGTTTTAAGCGCCAAATCGATAAAATGTAAGAGCCATGTTGATAGCTGTTAGATCTCAAGTACGAACTCTTTCAGCGGCACCGAAATGTGTGTGGTACAATTGCCGCGATTTTTTGACGCTCAGTTTCTCCCAGGCTGGCGTTACCTGAGCTCTCGTAGGTGCAAACGGCATAAGGAAATTTATTCTGCCAGGAGTATCCAAGCAAAACGGATACTCAGGGGATCATTTAAATGCCTTAAAATTATCCGACATATGCGCTGATGATTGTCTGCATCTTGAAATTCCACCGACGTCAGCCAGGTTTTCTAATGCGAAATTGGTCGTAAGAAGGCTGCGCCTTACCACTACGCCACCCTGCCGGCTGCAAGGTGCATCTGGAAGAATAAATATTTTTGTATATAAATGTGCTAACTAGCGTGTAGAAATAAGTAGAATTTTCATCCATATATTTTAAGCTCCATATCGATAAGTTGTAAGAGCCATATCGATACCTGTTAGATCTCAAGTACGAACACTTTCAGCGGCACCGCAATGAGTGTGGTAGTATTGCCGCCAATTTTTGACGCTCAGTTTCGCCCTGGCTCGCGGATATAGATAAAAATCAATAATTTGCAATATTGTTATTCTACGCTAAATGGACAACATTCTATAAAGGGAAATTTTTTTAGGGCAAAACTAGTGATAATTGTAATAATAATAATAATAAAACTGTTGCGTTTTCCCCTTTTTTCTGCTACTGCGTTTAATTATTTACGCAACAACTATGAATCGCTAAGTTTTGTACGAAATGCTGTCGAGTCATGGGAAGGGGCGGGGGGGGGGGGGAGGCGTAAAGATGAGGTAGTAGCTAATTAAGTTTTGAAAATGGTCAGAAAGTCGAATCCAGGTGATGTAGACTTTCCTTTGAGGAATAAGAAGGTGAAATGGTTGTGATATCTTGTCTAACGCTCACTGAATTTCAAGATGGTTGGAAGTTTTCCTATTTTCCTACTATTCAATGAACAAATGCGATGCATAATACTACCCTTAAAGACCTTTAGAAAGACAGCTTTCCACTAAAAGATATTTTGCTCCTTTTAATCGCACTTTCTTGATGAATATGCACTATTAAACTTTGCTAAGAGGCAAGCGATTTTCGGAAACTCTTCTTTGTTCTGCATATATCTTTATTTTCTTTACTTTTCTCCACCAGACCCCTACCTGTTAGCCGAGGCCTTTGGATTGCTTACGCACGGGGAGAGTTAGTGGGGTCTACGGATTTTACATGCACATATCCCCAAGTATACATGGTGGTCTTCAGTGGGTATCGATCGCGCGACCTTCCAGGTGGAAGTCCGACGTGCTAACCACTAGGCTACCACGGCCCCAGTATTTTCTTTACTAACCGTATTTTTCCGAGGTAATTTTTTTTCCTACCTCTTGAAAAACTAAAAATAGGATCCCCATCAAACGGTCTAAACCCCATTGAAACTGTGTCCAACCACTTAACGCATCTGCCCGTGTCTAACACGGGCGATCCTGTATCTCGCATTATTTTATTGCTAATACCCCTTATTGCACTTTGTTTGTATAATGATTTTTACGTAACTTTTACCCCATTCCCAACTCTCTAGTCACCCCTACAACTAAAAATTAAAAAAAGTTTATGCAATACCTATATAATCATTTACTGTCAAAAAAAAAAAACTGGATCACTTTATCCAGTTTGCTGAAAAAAACTCGTGCTTCCCGGGGTTAACACGTCAATAAACGTTCACTTTCATAGCACGCCGAAAAAACACTTTAAACCATTGTGGCAGTCATTTAAATTGCGCAAAGAATTCCTCTCCAGACATTTGTGTGGTCCTGAAAAGGACCTTTTTTTTAAAAAAAATACAATATATGCGAGAATTATTCTTGGGATCCCTCTCCCCGAATACTCATTTCTGAGAAATCTTTTTGCAGATCGTCGGAGAAACTGTCATCCAGTAGATTTAGAATTTCGTCGAGTATTCGTTGGATTTCCCGAATCGTGACCAGTGACTCTTGCAATTCTTCATCTCCTCCGTACGTATCTAAAGTGGACTGGATAAAATCTCTAGATTCTCTCAGAGCATCCATATCGGTAGCAAGGTTAGATTTCAGAAATGTCTGAAGTCAACGAGAAGTTGGGGTTTAAATACTATATCTGAAAAAATACGTGAAATACTATTGGATGATAATGCAGCGACATCAATGACCGCCTTCGAACAATTAAATCCGTGCATTCTTTAAAAATCAACAACGGCTACATTTAAAAATTTTGCCAACTAAAAAAGTTTTCTATTTAAAAAATGTTCCATAAAAAATTATGTTAGATGTTGATACAATTTTGAAATATTAAAATTATAAGTTTTTTATCAGTAGTTTAATACCTTTAAGAAAGTAATGTGTTTTCGCTTTCAGTTAAATACAAAATCTTCTACTTGAGTAATAGGAGGTATGCAACTGCTCTCAAGGAAATTATTTGGGACCCCTTAAAACGTGGAACATCAGGAAAGCTAATCGACTTTCACATGCTAATCACATGCAACGATTTCTCTAAAACTTCTTCCGATCTCTCTTTCCGATTTCTCTGAGCTCATTTTTTTTAGACCTAGGATTTTAACACTTTTTTGAAGGGAATATAGAGCGTCGATTTATTATAGAACTTATTTTAACCAGTAAACCGTTTCCCAAATTGAAAAGAAAAGGGCCTCTAACCGTTAGGCCGAAATTTCTCTGGAAGTTGTTTTTCTTACAACACTTCCACCCCCTTGCATGGGCGTGTCCAAAATTTCACGTCTGACAATCAAAGCACCTGCTGAATAGAAGCGCACTTTGAAAAAGGAATGTCCCCTTCCCATTCATGGATGGATTGTGGGGTTTCTCTCCTGGGTGCAATGGTCATTCACGGATGAACTGACCACAAACGAGTTTTCAAACATGTTTTGGAAGCAGCTAAGACGGAGATTTCATTAGTTATTTGCTCAGGTTTCGGAATTGCTCTATAACGTTATTTTAATTTTCTTACGTATTACCATAACCCTATACAACATGTCAATTTTTCTAATATTTGAAAGTCAAAATTTGCAGTAAAAGAATAACGTTAAGTAAAATATCTATGCAACTCACCCATTACTTCACAGATAAAATATGCTAGATTTAGAAAAATAAGAAAACAAATTTGAATATTTAATTATTCCAGAATTGCGAACATTTATACGAAAAGCGATGACAATGGTTCAATTCATTAAAACATACTTTTTTAACTCCATATAGTAATTTTAATATTTTCTGATGAATCGGAGTTGTTTTATGAATAACAACTAGTCTGAAATATAAATTAAGAAAGAAAAAAGAAAAGAAAAGCAAAATATCGAGAATTTTGTTTTAATCCTACCTTAAGCTCAAATTTGGCATCGATATGAATTTTAAGAAATCATATGTAACAGAGTCTTGACATTTCTATGATGTAATTAGTGCTTTGCATACGTTATTTAGCTGAAAATATGATTATAGATACTCGTATAACGCATTACAAAAGATTTGAAACTTATTTGAGGCACTTGTAAATTAGGAACATCTTGGTAAAAAACAGTTATTCACATCTTAGTATTTTGATACAATGGCGTGCCAAGACTATTTAAATATCGCCCCCCCCCCCCACTCCAGGTTTTCTCTCGCAGGAAAAATAAAATTTATTCCTTCTACTTATGTTCAAAAAAACTTCATCATAAAGTATAAATGATTGTATCTAAACTATGTACAAAAAAAAAAGCAGTCTTTGTTGTCTCTGAAATCAGAGAGCAAAGGCTCAATGTGTGTCACGTGTTTTGAGCCGTGTGTGAAGAGGAAGGAAGAGCATTCTATACACGAGATGCCCCTCCCTGTAATATTTACAAAATTGATAAAATTTATTTCTGTTCTGAACAATTTTAAACAGGAGAAATTAGATTGATGTAGTGTATTCCTTAGTTTTTACCACGTTGTAATTCTGAACTACAACAATAATTAAATACTAATATTAAATATCGCTTCCTTTTTTTATAATAGCGATATGTACTTTCCAAAATTCATTCTTTACGCCACTGCGGTTTTATGTGTTCCTTGGTAATACACTTTTTAAAAATGAACTAACTTTCTACAGTGTTATGTTTTGACGGTAAGATTGCGGTAAGAAATTTCACTGTAAAAAGTTAGTTCATTTTCAACTTACCAAGGCGGAGGGTGGGATATGTAAGTTCCCCCCCTCCCATCTTTGGTTCTAAGCCATATTGTCAGTTCTAGTACAAGAATTGTTATGACTAAAGAATAAAATTCTGGTTGATCCACTAAATTTTGCTAATATCTAATGAACTAAACGTTTGAGGCATTTTCTTTTTGGTTTTATCAGTTATTAGAAAGCAACTTTTTGTTAGGATCCCTTTTTTCCTTCCAAAAAGATGCTGGTGTGATTATCTGCTTTCATATATTTGTATGGCAAGTAATGTGACCATATTTTTAAAACTAAAACTCAGGACGTGTAATGGGGAGGGGCATACATATATTTTTCAGAGGTTTTGTATAGCACACAAACGAAAGAATTCCAGATTTGACACACGCAATAAATTGACATGAGACCCCCCCTTTCTCCCCGAATTCACCTTTGTTTTCGCCTACTTTAAAAAATAGATATTTTACCCACCTTGTATCTTGCGGGAAAACCAAAGCAAATTAAACATAGAGCAAAATGTCAAAATTTCAACATTTCATTTCATTTGGCGGATTTTGAGTAAATTATAATGAGAAACATAGGGGGAAGAACTCTTGGCTTTTCCTCTTGATTACAGATAAAGATCAGCGATCAACAGTGCAATAAATGGTTTATTAATGAAAAATATTAGTTTGTTTATGACGTCATTGCGTTTTTTGACAATGAACATCCACAAAAATCACCATGTAAAAAAAAAAAAATTGGTGTATTTATATATTTCTCGTTGGGAGTACAAGCAGGGCTTTGGTGGGGCATATGCCCCGTGGGACAGTGTGAGAAAAGGCGGAACGTCTGGTCACTGTACATATGTGTGGCCCATTACATATTTTCACTGAGCCTTTTCGAGATAAAACACCGTAAAATAGGGCGAATCGAAACACTTTTCACTTTTCAAGGTTAAAAAAAAGGTAACTGATGATTTTTGATTTTTATTTCGTTTTTATATTCTATTCTTAATGTACCGCATTTCAATAAAATATCTTGACATTTTTTTAAATTTAATTTCTCTTAATTTAACATGACATAATATAATATATATATATATATATTATATACATATACAATTATTTATATTTTTAAGTTATAAATTTTCAGTTAGCTGAGCGCAAAATCTCACCAGCTAAATTTCTTTATTTTTTGGCTAGGTTTTAGGATTAGTTGCTCCACAAATGGCCTGGCAGAACCGAAAAGTATCAAACATATACAATACATATATATATATATTTGGGGAGGATAGAAAAGGTGGAAGGAGGAAAATTTGTACCTTGTACTATTACCGTCAAAAGTTTCAGGATACTTGGATAAAACTTTATGTTCTGACAACGGCTGTAAAATGTCAAATTATTCTGTTTTTTTTTTTTTTTTTTTGTTAGTTGTCAGTTATTTAGCTGCAAATTGAATGAATTGTACATGCCCCCCCCCCGAGATCGTTTAAGTGATTGCCTACGTTTTAGTGAGTATTTATATGACCATAATAAATGTTATCCGACGAATATGTGTGTCTAAACCAGAAACATTCCAAATACTCGCCAGACAGTAAATCAACGCAGCGTATTTCGCCAAGACTAGTCGTGAGGACAGGAAATGCTAATAACTCTCAGTAATTTTCACACCTCCTGGTGATTTCCTTCCTCTCAGGAAGGGGACGAAAGGTCTGGTACATATGCTGTACCGCCGTAATCTAAAGGTTAACAACTGATAGTCAATTAGTAAGCGATAATTGGCTTTTTTTTTTTTTTGCATTTCGAACATTATTCTAAATTAATCCCTGAAGAAAGAACTTATAAGCCAATTTTTAATGAATTAGCACTTTTTTTGAATTCGCACCGGTGGTATTGCGTTATCATACTCTACGCTAAGAGTTTCTCCGCCGCTCTAAAATTGAAACACCACAAACATTCCTTTAATGCTTGTATATTTTACATTAAAAAATAATAATTCGCAACAGTTCTCACTATAATGATTTATCTGTAATTTCAGACACAATAACGATAGTAAAATTTTAATTTAAAAAAATTAAAAATCATAAAAATATGCATAAATTAAAATCTTTTGAAAGTATGAACTTCTTCACAGCAAAGTATTACACATATTGCCGGGTTCGATTAGAACTCTGCAAAGAGTCTGTTTCTAGAGTTTAGAATTTCGTAAAAGATCCGTTTTTTTTAAGAGTTCAGAATTTTGTGAACAATTCACAAATAGCTCCATTTCCTTCTAAATTAGTGGTCGCCAAACTGTCGATCGTGGGGCCAGTTTTGGTAGCTCACGGCCGCGTTCAGGTGGATGTTCTGCATGTAATCATACAAGGATTGTTAGTTGTTTTTTTAAACGTCGCCAACATTCGCACTGAATAACGCGTGGCTCAGAAAGGGTCATTAAATTTTGAGGAAACTTATTAAATAAGTCACAACCAATAAAAATTCCGGACATATCTTTTCTTTACAATACGATAATCTCAGCAGTGAAAAGCTTGCTTGCTTCACAATGAAACATTTTGCGCCAGTAAAACATTTTAAATTATTGGCTTTAATAATTCCCTCTTTTTAAAAATCTTTAAAAAAAATCATTAAAAAATTTCTTTTACAGCATAGTTTATTTTATTTTTTGTAATTTATTAATTTTAACATGCACACTAAAACTAATTAAAAGCCTACCTTTTATGAGGCATGTCTAACTTTCAGAAATTTAGATTCATTTATTTTTTTTTTAAATCCAAACGAAAAAAAATAATTTAAACTTTCCTAGAGTGTTAAAAACACTTCTAAGCACCTCATGCTTAATTTTACGCCACATTCGTATCGTCTCATTTTTGCGATTACAACAAAGCTAAACTCTGTAAATATGTTTTCATTACAATGCGACTACCTTGGCGGTGAAAAACTTGCTGGTGCCTGGTATCATTTAACAACTGATACAGTAAAACCCCGTTGAAACGTTGTAAATAAAGCCATCCCGTGCACACAAATATTCTAGCCAAAAAGCTGTGAAGAAAAGTTACGAGAAATTGATAAAAGTTAAAAATGATGTAGCAAAAGCAAGTATTTCGTGAATATGGTTCCGCGGTACAGTTTCACTATACCGTGGTCATGTTATAACGCGGGTGCCAAACATGTCCCCCGACGCCCCCGTTGAAACGCGGGTTTTACTGTATCAGTTGTTAAATGATACCAGGCACCAGCAAGTTTTTCACCGCCAAGGTAGTCGCATTGTAATGAAAACATGTGGAAATATTTTCTCACTCTTTAATTGCTACTGCATTTAAAATACTAAAAATCAAGAAAATTTCTTTAATCGGTACTAAAAGACAAAGCAAATTTGACGCCGAGATAACGTAAAAGCATTTTATGTTTAAGTTTCCAATTTTTTTCTAAACAGCCTACTTTGTTTCATTACTCTGAATATCTTTTATCCACAAAATCATTCGAATTCAACAAATCTTAAATTCTAAGACAACAAATATTTTAAATTCCAAGACAAAGTGGTAAGAGCGAAAAAGTGTTCTCTTTTTAATAATATATATACTATACATGATTTCCCACTTATAAAGTAGACAAACTCTAGTTAAGATGATATGAAAACTATTTTACCTGCATACATTGATACTCTTAATAACATTTTTTAGAATTATGTGTTAAAGAGGAAGGAGGGGAGGAATTAACTCATCTTGGTAATGATGAAAAAACCTTGAAAATTCAAATTTAGAACATTGGCTCCTTATTTCTGACATGCATATTATATTTCCTGTTTATACTATGCTAATGTGTCAAGCGACTGCAGATTACTCATTGTTTTCGGTTTGACAACTAAAAACTTTTCGAGTGAACTGAAAACATTATTTGCTATTTAAGAAAAAAGGAACAACACCTTTTCTCATGCGCGAGACTACCAAAGATAAAAATATAAATATTAGAAAAATTGAAGCGTGCATTAAAAAAAATTTTTTTTTTTTCAATTTTATTCTCTGAAACAAAATTAGGTCCACATAAAATTGGAAATCCGATTTCACAAATCTGGATGAATGTTACAAAACATTTTGGGATAACGACAAAAATTAACATGGGGTAAAAAAACTATTACTATTGCTCAAAAAAATATAAATGAATGAACATTATATATAAATGTTTGAATATTGCAAAACTAGTACAGACAAGTGTTTTGGGGATAACATCCATTTTTTTCAATACCGAAGAACCAAACTTCCGACCGGAAAAGCCTAATGGAAGCGGAATCCGCGCTATTTGAATCCGATGACAAGACAATAGGCAAGAATGTAAAAAGTATTTAATTACCAAAGCTGCACAAAAAGGAACTAATTGTTCGAAACATGTTAAAAAAAAAAAGAAATCAAAAAACAAATTAAGAAACCACACTTTCTTTCTTTTTGTGCTGCGAGAAATTTTGTTAATTTTTTGATCTTGTTCATTTTTCATTTACCCACATTTATCGTTTGATATAAGTTTAAAAGTATCGGCCCTCGTTAGGTTAGTAATTTATTTTCCATTCCATTTTTTGTAAGTTAGGTATTTGCTTTTGTAATTTTAGTTTTAATATTTTAAGAAATTGAATGATTGTTTCCTTTCATTTTTTTTTTGGATTTCTTTATATTGTTTTGTTTTATTATGGTTTTATGTAATTTGCTTTTCATTTAGTTTCTATCTAAGTTACCTTTATTTAAAAATTTGTTTTTAAGGTAGTTTGCAAACCTGATCCCGTCTTTTGAATTTTATTTCCCAAGTTGCCTTAAAAGATATTTTTGTCTGTAACTACCGTCATGTTCTGCAGTTCTAAATCTCATTCTGCTGGTTTCTGTTAGATTTTTTTTCTTTAATTTATTTCGACCTTTTTATTTCATTCATATTTTTTTGTCTGCATTACTCGTATGAAATGTTTTGATTTTCATTTTCTGAATTTCATGTTGTTTCTTAATTTATCTCTTGATTTCTAGGTTTTTTAAAATTTAATCTTTATTTAAAAAGTTTTTTTTTTGCAGCTTTGGAAATTTAAATAGTTTATATTTATCAATTTCATAGCTTTATATTTTAGGAATTAATTTCTCTTTGCATTAAATTGGTCAGCCAGATGGCTAATTCTTGCACCAATGGCTTCTCGAAGCTGGTCCGTTTCATACAAATACCATTAATTCTTTGCTCGGCTGCTTCGGGAGCAACAGATTAGTGTCGGTGCCTCAAAAGTAGTTTTTATTTGAAAAAGGGGTTTCTTTTATCCCAAAAACACTGGCCTGCAGTCACTTTTCAATATTTTTGCCACGTCTTTCGCTTGTACATTTTAGAAAATTTAGACGACCGATTCAGAGTCGAGATACATATGTAGTAAAATATTTAAGAATTTCTTTCAAGTAGTATTTTTTTAAACAATTTGAATGAAAACAGTTCTATTTTGTGTAAATTGGTCTTAGACACAATAATTAGACACTTAAAAAGTTTTCGAAAAAAATAGAGTGTCTGTAATTGTTCTTTATCAGTGCGATAAAGCACTTGTCGAGCACAAATGCTAAAGTAACGGAATGTAACATAAATAAAAAAAATCATTTGTTTTAAATTTATAGGAGCAATTATTTAAATCAAAGGAAAACATCCCATACCAAGTGGATAATCATTTATAGTGTAAAATATTAAATTCCAAAAATAAACCTTGGGTGCGTGGCCGATTCTCACCGAAAAGGAATTTCTTGAAATCAAAGTTTTTGGCAAAAGTATGCACCATTAATTTGATATAAAAATTACAAATGTACTTAGGTGCACATGCCCCTCCCCATCACGCATACGTGTTTATACTTATACATACGCTCAAAAAAATGCTTTAAGTATTAACTAAATAAAAGGTCTAATATTAATACCAAACGTCTTTTTCCCCTGTAAATGTAAATGTTATGTTGTCTTGGAAGTTTTTTTGGAGTAGTGCAAAATAGTGTACTGTAAGAAGGAAGAAAGAAAAGTTCAGATATTATTCGTCAAAGAAATCTTAAGATCAATAAACCGAAAAATGTTCAGAAAACGGATTTTTTTTAAAAGTTTTTGGAACAGTCCTTGAAAATTTTTAGCAATTTAGTAGGATTTCGGATCAGAATCACCGCTGCTTGGGTGTCGATAAGAGTGTGATGCATATACCGAATTAAATTTATGTCTTCAAAGACTATGAAATACCCAAACTTCCAGTAGTGAAGACATTATCTTGCTTACTTCTACTTCTAATCATATTTTGATAAATTTAAAACAATTACTACAGTTTCTGTACCAGTCACATTTAAATCTATTTTTCTTATAAGCAGTTTTAAGATTTTATTTATAAAGAATTACTAAATAGCGTCTACTTTGATTAAAGAAAATCTACTAACACCATTCTTAGATGATTCCCGTTATGTTCATGTGAGCGAAAAGTTTTTTGTTTTTCATAATGACAGTGTTACCTTCTTTTAGTAAATATATATTAAGTAGTATAAATCTTTAAATAGAAATACATATGTATGATAACAGGTATTTAATAAATTAAGCATCGAGATTAAGTATTTTGCAACTTATGACTAACAAGCTCATGTCAATGAGGTATGCTAATGTGACACTGTATTAAATCTGGTGTACGCAGACTGTGCGGGAGTCTAGTATTCGGAAAGCTCATGGAGTTTTTTAGAATTGGGTCAAAGAGTTCTACCAGGCCTCCAACCGTCTCGAAAGATGAGTGCGAAACTACTTGCAGATCATTATAGAGCATGCATTTACGACGTCGGGATAGCAGAGACTAGGCATGACGACAACTTAAAAACCAAGTTCTGTGTTGCGTCCGAAATTTACGATGCTTAACGAACTACTTCATTAATCAGAGTTTTTGCTATTATAGTTTATTTTGAGTGATTAAATTGTCTGGCTTAACTACTACTTGCCAAGATATTATGAAAGAAAAAAAAGGGGTCATAGCAATGCTGTAGAGATATCGGCTGTATTTATAACCGGCATCTCTAAGTAAATGAGAGTTTGAATGACTACTGCTAAATGCTGTGCTGCCGAGCACTTTAAATATGCATTGCACAAGTCCATGTGGGAAGGGGTACACCGATTGAGAGGAACGAATGGGACAGGTGCATTCTATTTTGTAGGTCAGATTTAAGAAAATACTAAGCTACTTATCCGACTTGTTGTTGAAATGAAAAAGAACTGTTGAAATGTGCCAACCATATACATAATTGTTCAAAATGTATTGAAAATAAATAAGAAATAATCCATTATTAGTTACAAGTTGGAATGAGTGACAGACAATTACAGGATTGTTCAAAGCATACTTAGAAATAAACAGAAAAATATTCCAACAGTTTTTGTTTAGGTTCATTACTTTATGTGTGTCGAATTTCGAGTCCTCTAAGAAAATACTGGATTCAATAAAAGATGTCTAAAAAAGTTACTGCAAAGGTAACAAAAACATTCTTTCAACAGACATAAAATAATAAAGTTGAATATGAGCTGTTCATGTCACTTCATCCTTAAAGAAAGAACTCCACCCCTACTCACCAGAGGGTGCTTCAAAAAGGAAGCACAAGTTAAAGAAAAAAATCTTGATACTTAAGAATTTTGTGAAATATTTGAATTTTATGAAGATTATAATGTAAAAATGAAGAATAGTTCAATACGTACGAGAACATATCACCACAAACACCAAAAATATTTTCTACAAACTTTAGAGTGGATTAACCAACATTTTTAACTAAAATGAATCGTTAAGGTTGAAAAACTTTCGAAAGTCTAAAAACATGTAATGGAGCAGAATTCATAAATGTGATAATTTGCAAAAACAAAAGCCTCCTTATTTAGTGGCAATTTTTTTAGCTAAGTTAATAAGGGCCACCTTGTCCAATGAAACAATAAAAGACGTCACCATTTCGCATCTGTAAGTGTTTTGTTTATGGGAAAACTTTTTGTGCTATGTAATGTACATTTTAACTAAGTGAAGATAAACATGTAATGCATAATAACAATAACTACAGCCAAATTACAATTGATTCTTAAACAGGGGGACGAACAGGCTCCAATTTTCCGAAAACAAATCTCGGAGCACAGATGTGACGTTAAAGAATGACTTACAATATTATCTAGATTAAGTAAATTGATAGAATTCCTCAGTATAGCTTTTTCTGCACGTAATAATGGAAAAGGATTCTTTTGGTTCTTAGAAATGTGCCGATCACCTATTAAAATATATTAACTTATGTTGACTCCTTATTTTAACACCAAAATGGACGACATCACATTCTATATCAATGACAATGCAACATCAGAGTCTATCCAGCATTTTTTCCAAAATTTGTAAAAAATCAAATACGTTTGTGCAAATTCAAATATTTTTGAGAAAATTCAAATTTTGAACATACAGTGACAAAAATTTATTACTTTTTACTGCTTATTCAATAAACAAGTCTGTAAAAAGTGCTATTTGGTAGCTCGAAATTTTGAGACTGGTCCATTTCAATTGATAGGAATTTTATGAAGGGTTCATTTTTATCAATTGGAATTTCATAAAGGGTCCATTTTGATTCAATTGGAATTTTGTGAAGGGTCCATTTTGATTCAATTGGAATTTTGTGAAGGGTCCATTTTGATTCAATTGGAATTTTGTGAAGGTTCCATTTTGATTCAATTGGAATTTTGTGAAGGTTCCATTTTGATTAAATTGGAATTTTGTGAAGGGTCCATTTTGAGTAATTGAAATGTTAGGAAGGGCCCGGAAATGGTACTGAATTCTCTCTGGCGTGACTCCTGAGCACAAGCACATGAATCAATAATAACGTATAACATGATCAAGCTTTTGATAATAGGAGACCAATAAGTAATTTAATTTTGATTTCCTTTATCATTCCTCAATTATAATAAAATCAAAATAGATGAAGAGCATAAAAATTATACATAAACAGATAAGTTCAAAATAAAACCAAAAGAAACTTAAAAAATGTGTTTAAAATCAAATTGGAGACCTTGAATGTTGATCATCTTTTCGTGCTACCAACTTGTGTTTGAATGACAAATATATTAAAATTTGAAAATGGTAGTCTAACCTAATTGAATTCAGAGATCCATTATGTACAAATGTTTTCAAACAAGAGAAATATAAACTATTATAAAACCGTGTAAAAATGTTTTAAGTTAGACTTCAACTCAAAATTCAAAACATTGTTGCATTATCCAAACATTCCACATGCAACACAAAGCTATCGTTGCCATTCGAAAAATAATAATTCTGATAATTTCCTCAGAGCCAAAGTTATTAATTTTTCTTCCTAATTAACGTTATAAAATGGATGGAATATTGTATTTTCATCAAAGATAAACTTGCATGCAAAGTTTGAAGATAATTTATGCAATAATAGTGGGCGAAAACTGTGTAACAAACTTCCAAGACGAATCAAGTTAAATAAAACCGTGTAATAACTCATAATTATGCTATTTTAGATACTATTTAATTTCACTATTAGAAAAGTAATGATGAAATAATTCATGTAAAAAACGTTACCTTGTTTGATGCTTTAAAATGAATCCCTGCAGCAAAGATTAAATAAGTAGAAGATGAAAATGTGCCGATTTTTTTTTTTTTTGGTCAGGTACAAATAAATCAATATTTTGTCTGAGAAATTCCATAACATCATGATTATAAGGGGCACATTTAGTGTAGAGAGGGAAAGACAATATACCAGAGATAAACACTAAAAAAATATTGGAACCATAGTTTTAAAAGAGATTAAAATTTAAAATGGATTCAGTACCTTGTATTTTAATATTCTAAATATAAAACTACAAATTCATGAAAAACAATGTACAGAGTAGCACTTTGGCCAAGTATACTACCATTTACTACTCGGCAGAGTACCGAATACTGATTAGTTGTGAATAGAAAAAGAATATTGATGTGCACATGAAGAATTTTGTATATAATGAAACAAAAAGACACATTTTAACTTTATATAAACTAATGAAAGAAAATAAATAAGAATTCCAGACTAGAATTCTTTAAACATTACAACTCTTTCTAAAAATCAGCTTATCAAAAATGAGTATTGGTTGTAGTAAAAATACATTTTTCATCATTATTTTAATAATTACAAAAAGGGCTTCTTTAATTTTTACATAAAATAAAGTGATTTTTTTAAACGTAATTATATTTTTAAAATCCAAGTTACAAAATTATCAATGTCAAATAATTTTAAGAAAATACACGAATTTCTAAGTACTATGACATAAATTAAGATTCATTGATTTAAAATAGAAACATATTACTCCTCAGATGCAAAATGAATCACTCAAAATTGTTCAGTAGATATCACTGATTAAATGGATTGATTCTGCCAATATTTTATCTACATCAGAATTTTTTTTAATCATTGCATTTATATATTTATATTTGCATATTATTGCACAAATCAGTTAACAATTTATCTACTATTAGTAATCTCAAAAAAATTATGAAACTTTTACAACTACTCAGTAATGGCCGAGTACTTGATATTATACAGAGTACTCGGTACACCCCTGTTCATGAACTAGGTTTGTTTCCACAGAAATATTCTCTATTTCTAGAGAGCTGTGGGTAAGGAAATGACATTTTGGTACAATATATAAAGTACATAAGAAACAAATTATAAATTTTAGGCCTCTTTCCTTTTTAAACTACATTTTGAAAAACCACCCTCTATCCCAGTGATTCCCAAAGTTGTCAATATTGAGCCCCAAGAGTCGTCGACAATCTGCAAGGGGTTCATGGCAAATGGAAAAAAAATTGGGGGTGAATGAAATGAAAATGGGGATCAACGATAGTGGACCTCTTATATTTTTCGATTTGAGATTAAACCTAATTTTATGCCAAATGTTGATTATTTATTATTAAAGCATCAGGTTCATCCTCCCCACTAAAAGCATTTATTTATTGCTTAGTTATTTTATATGACAGATATTAAATTTTAATTTGATTCATTTTCATTTGAATTTATGTAATAAATGCCTAATATTAAAATGCGTTTTTTCTCTCAAGTTTTTCACACTACAGTTATAAATTGAAAACTGTCACAGTGAGTAGCACTATACCAGCTGTCAGAAATGCATTTGAAGTTGATGAATTTACAAAAAAAAATCAGTATCGAGCCAAGCAGGAGGTCTACCCAAAACCAAAAAACACGGCAAAGGAAGGGGCCTACGAGACAAAAAAGTTTGGGAACCACTGCTCTACGCCTATAAAAGTGCACTAGTCAAAACATTTACACAGCACAGCAAAGAAAAAAATGACCCATTTAAAAAGAACTCTGAAACTCACCTTGCCGGGCATATGTCATTGAAGCCAGCAATAACCATACCTGTTGCAACAGGTAGATTAGTCGGTCCACCATATAGGATTTGTGCCAAAACATTCTGAAAAGGAAAAATAATGCTTCAAATTAAGAGAACATTACATTTTGGCTCAACATGCTTTGTATACAAGTTGAGATTTGTGAAAGGATGGTTACAAAATAACTGGAAAAAACCAGTGCAAAAATGGGGGAAATATGTATTGTTCTTAAATAATGTGCAGCAGAGGTCTAAATAATTAAACTAAAGCTATTGGGTATTATTGAATTCGACCGTAATTCATTATTTCTTGAAGTTCACCCTCCCTTCCTAATTTTAAAACTTTTAGACAGTTCAGTCCTTTACCTACAGGGATAAGACAATCTAAAAAAAACACAAATTCAGAATAAAAAATATCGCAAAAAGCTATTTCGAAGCTACGGTGGAGCCTATTCATCAATTTTGGTTCACTCACAGCTCGCTAGTTGTGCGCTTCTTTTCTGCACCGATGAAGAGGTTCCATTGTAGCTTCGAAATAGCTATTTGTTATATTTTTTATTCTGAATTTGCTTTTTTAGGTTGTTTTATCTTTGTACTTACATCTTATAGTTCAGTCGTTTGTTTTATTTAAATATCTCAATAAGTGACAATCACTCCTCGACCATTGCGACTCATTAACCACTGAGTCAATCGGGCGCATCGAATTTTACACATTGTTACACATATTATACCTTAATTTATTTTTCTGTGCCATATTATTTCTGAATAAACTAGAAGTACACACATTTATTTTCAATCAGTGGTGTAATCAAGGGGGGACGCAGGGGGAAAACCTTTTCATTTTAATACCCCCCCAAAATTTTTACATTTTAACCTAAGCGTCCCACCTTTTGATACCAATTGCTTATATTCTTATCTATAGGCGTCCCCCCCCCCTACTTTTTTGTCAGGACGACACCACTGCTTTCAATTTAATAGAGTTCAAAATGACAATGCATATCGACAGACTTTCGAAACATCGATTCGAAGCAAAATAACGAGTCGCTGAAATTCTCATTTTATTCTATATTAGGACATTGTTAGCTTCAGATTATTTTATTTTGTTAGACCTTGTACTGGACGTTTTATTATATATATATTTTGGGGGAAGAAATTATCGACACCTCAAGATTAGTATCATTTTGCTTTGGCATTCATATAATGGAGTACATTTTCTCTTTTACTTTGTTCTCGACATTTCTTCTTTGAATTCTAAACAGTAAAAAAGTACAGAGTGCAGAACAAATATTGCCGATTTAAGTAACGGTATGAAAGTGCAACGAATAAAGACTTCTACAAAAAAGGCTTCGAATCTACATCGCAAGTAGGAGGAAAAGGAACCATTTCCAAAATTTTTAACTGTTAGCACTAAAAATCACCAATAACTGCTAAATAAAAAAAAGTAAAAAAATAGATTGACAAACAGATAAAACGGTACTTAGGAATCATTCATAAATGATGTTGCGCTTTGAGGGGGGAGGGGGTTTGTGAAACCGATATGGGGAAGAGGTAACAAGTGCGACATCATGCTTATACAATGTAGCGTGACATGTGATAAAGGAGGTAGGGGGTCATGGAGGTGTGGCATTTTGTGACAAAGGGGGGGAGGGATGTCGAATATATGGGAAAAATCACATCATTTATGAAAAGTCCCTTAACTGTTTTATCTTTGCTTATTTATGTATAGATAAATACCTATTGTGAATGATTTTGAACATTAAAATAAATGAATAAACAAAAATTAAAAACAAAGAAAGGAATTTGTTAAATTTAAGAAATTCAACATTTTGCAAAATGCTGGCAGCTTATGTTTTTGTCCCTCCTCATGGGAATAGTAGTCTCTCTGACTATTGATTCCTTTGCCAAAATTGGACTTTTTATTTTTATTATTGAGAGTCAACAAGGCCAAGAGCTTAGCAATTTAAATATCACAAGGGCTCACAAACAATCTCATTTCTAAAGGCTCAAAATTGTTTCCACTTAAACCAACTAACAATTTAAAAGTAATTAGCATTCCCTCATTATTATTAATTACAAAACATCCCATAATAAATGAATATTTATAAATCATTAAAATAAATTCATAGTTTTCACAAAAAAACAGAAATCCTTTGCAGTATGATTTCTAATGGGGGGCGTAACACCCCCCCCTTTCCTACGCGCCTGAACATGACCTAGATTTTTAAGCACAGAGCATGAGCTGTATAGCATTATGTAAATAAGGAGAAGCTCTATTTAACATGCATGGTTCAAGTTTTCCCCTCGGTACTAAATTTGATTTAACACAGGTAAAACTTTAGTAAAATTAAATAAATCCAAAAATGTCACCTTCGGGCCTGTTACGTCCTGTGCGCAACTCTATGTAAATTTACCTGCCGGCGCAAAAGGTGCTATACAGCGCCATCTCAAACCGTATATAAGCCGCTGACAGAAGGTAACCTGGGTAAGTTTTCTTTGACCAGTAAGGTTGCAATACCAATAAATAAAATTGTTGTACCAAGTTTAAGGTCACGTATTATTTAAACACTTCAATACAGTCCATAAACCAGCAACTTAACATAAGTGGTCCGTCGAGCCGGAGTTTTACAAATGGCGAGAAATTACACGACAACCGAATTAAATAGAATGCGTGGCCGAATCAAAGCAAGACTTGCAATGATTGCGAACTTTGACAAGAAAGAAAAAGAAGTGGACGAAAGAGTCAAAGTGGAATGCGAAAAGAAACTGCGTGATATTGCACAGTTGAAAGAAGAGTCGGATAGAATTTTTGAATTGTACGGCGAATTGAATTTGAAGGAAGATGAAGAAAAAGAATGTAGTGCCGCATTTGAGGAATTGGATACCACTTGCGACACTCTGGAGGTAAACATTAGGTACTTTCTTACTAAATTTAATGATAAAACGAACGTACCAAAAAATGAAGATTTCAATACTAGTACAAATTCCTTTAAGTTTGATTTAGCTCCAAAATTGCCTGACATTCCATTACCTAAATTTAACGGTAAAATAGAAGAATTCGCAAATTTCAAATCTCAGTTTCAATCTATTATTTCTGTAAATGAAAATATTTCTGAAACTCAAAAGCTGTTCTACTTAAAAGCTTCCTTATGCGGTGAAGCAAAAATGTTAGAAACGAGCGAAGACACATTTAAATCATTATTTAAAGCATTAGAGGCTAGGTATGAAAACAAACGCGCAGTTGTGGATATACACATTCAGGAAATGTTAAGAATAGAAAAAATACATGTTGAAAATGCAAAGTTATTGAGAAACCTATCTGATAAAATCAAAAAGAATCTAAGAGGTTTAAAAGTACTTAAGTTGGAATCCAATGATCTTTCTAATGCAATTATAACAAACATCGTTCTTCAAAAGCTAGATAAAGATACTAGAAAGGCGTACGAACTTTCGGTAACGTCTAAGGAAATTCCGACATTAGATGAACTATTGCAATTTATAGATAATAGATCAATGGTGCTAGACCAACTAAATGCGAATGTTTACAATAAAGTTGGAAAGGGATTTCAAAATTCTACGTTTAAACCCAAAAACTTATTAGTTAATTCTGATAAACCAATTAAACCTTGTGTTTTGTGTAATGAACAACATTCGTTATTTACGTGTAACAAATTTAACAACTTGGATATTCCCCAACGGTTAGAAATTGTAAAAATGCATAAATTATGTAGAAATTGTTTAAACCAACATAAGTCCGAGTGTCGATCAAATTTTAAGTGTTCAATATGCTTTAAAAAACATAATACCCTGTTACATAATGAAAATTCTAAAACAATTCAAGGTAAATTAACACCTCCAATTGTAAGTGAATATAATTCATTCGCTACAGTTCAGGAATCTTTTTCACCCAAACAAGAGGCGTCGCTTGCTAGTACGCTTAAAGGTAAAAAATCCGGAATTTTATGCACAGTTTTCATTTTTGTGACTAATTCGCGAGGTGAAAGAGTAAGAATGAAGGGAATTTTGGATTGTGGTAGTACTGTAAATTGCATTTCTAGTGAAGCTGCGGAATTTCTTGAGTTAAAAAAGGAAAAGTCTAATCTTTTTATTTCTGGTATTAACGGTAAAGAGAATTTCGTTAAAAATTCAATAACTGCAACTATTTCGAATAAAGAGGGAGATTATTCCAAAACGACAAAGTTTCTAATCTTGAAAAAAAATTACTGGATTAGTACCAACAACGCGACTTAATGTCTCGCAATTAGAATTTCCAAACGGAATAGAATTAGCAGACTCTGAATTTTTCGTTCCTCACAAAATTCATGTATTAATTGGCTGTGAATTCTTTTTTGAATTACTTAGGCCAGGGAAATTTAAATCAATTGATAACTCGTTATTTTTACAAAACACTGTATTCGGATATGTAGTATCTGGAACTATGAATAACGTAAATTCAAGTTTGTTTATTGGCGTAATTTCGGAACAAGAAAGGTTAAATTCAGAACTTCAAGAGTTTTTCAAAATTGAATCGTTTCCCGGTGATAATAAAGATAAACAAAATATTTCTGTTGAGGAATTGTTTTGCGAAGAATATTTCGTTAAAACAACTAAGCGTAGTACGGATGGTAGGTACATAGTAAAACTTCCGAAAAAGGAAAATTATGGGGATTCTTTGGGAAACTCCAGAGATGTCGCAGAAAAACGCTTGAATCAACTTTGGCGGAAGTTAAGCCAAAATCCAGACATGGCAAAACAGTACAAGGCCTTTATTGAAGAATACCACCTTCTCAATCACATGGAAAAAATTGCTGATGATTGCCCAAGAACGGACAGTTATTTTATTCCACATCATGCAATATTACGTCCGGATAATTCCTCTACCCCTTTACGTGTTGTATTTGATGCGTCAGCCAAGACAGACCGAGGTGCATCGCTCAACTCTATCTTACTCAACGGAGGTAATGTTCAACAGGACTTATTTTCTATTGTAGTGAGATTCAGAAAACATCATTACGCCTTCAGTGCTGATATAGAAAAGATGTATCGTCAAATACTAGTAGCTCCAGAGGACCGACATTTACAACAGATTCTTTGGAAACGCGATCCATCGGCGGCCGTTGAAGTTTATCAGCTGAGAACAGTAACGTATGGTACTTCGTGCGCGCCGTACCTTGCCACTCGTACCTTAAAGGCATTAGCGGACGATGAACAAAAGAACTTTCCCATAGCATGTGAGGTGGCTCGCAATGATTTCTACGTTGATGACGTTCTTTCTGGTTCAGAAAGTTTGAAAGAGGCTAAATGCCTACAGACTGAACTAATTCAACTGCTGCAAACGGGAGGCATGGAGCTCCATAAATTCGTGTCTAACCATTCTGAATTGCTTCAGGGCAATGCAGGCACGGAATATTCCTTTGCTTCTCAAGATGCTGCAGTAAAAACCTTGGGCATGTTCTGGTGCTCAAAAGCGGATTTCTTCACATTTAAGGTGAATGTAACTGTTAGTGAAACCTACACAAAACGTGAAGTCCTCTCTACGATTGCGAGGCTGTTTGATCCCTTGGGATTAATACAGCCAATCATTTCTAAAGCAAAGATCTTTCTTCAGAGACTTTGGAAGCTCTCGCTGAACTGGTCGGATCCTCTTCCTCCGCAGGAGCTCGAGGAATGGTTGGGTTTCCTGACTCAACTGCCGGCTGTGAATCAAGTGAAAATTCCTAGATGTGTTCTCCTTCCTCATGCAACTGTTATCGAGCTTCATGGATTCTCAGATGCCTCCCAACAAGCCTTTGGTGCAGTCTTGTACCTGAAATCCAAGAATGAGCTTGGATGCATTAAGACTACTCTTTTATGCAGCAAGTCAAGGGTGTCTCCTATCAAGACCCTGACTATTCCTCGTTTGGAGTTGTCTGCAGCTCTTCTCCTAACTCGTATCACAACAAAGGTTGTACCAATTCTACAGTTTCCTGTGGATCGTATAAAAAAAAAAAAAAAAAAAAAAAAAAAAAAAAAAAAAAAAAAAAAAAAAAAAAAAAAAAAAAAAAAAAAAAAAAAAAAAAAAAAAAAAAAAAAAAAAAAAAAAAAAAAAAAAAAAAAAAAAAAAAAAAAAAAAAAAAAAAAAAAAAAAAAAAAAAAAAAAAAAAAAAAAAAAAAAAAAAAAAAAAAAAAAAAAAAAAAAAAAAAAAAAAAAAAAAAAAAAAAAAAAAAAAAAAAAAAAAAAAAAAAAAAAAAAAAAAAAAAAAAAAAAAAAAAAAAAAAAAAAAAAAAAAAAAAAAAAAAAAAAAAAAAAAAAAAAAAAAAAAAAAAAAAAAAAAAAAAAAAAAAAAAAAAAAAAAAAAAAAAAAAAAAAAAAAAAAAAAAAAAAAAAAAAAAAAAAAAAAAAAAAACACCAAGGAGCCCGGACTCGACAAATCTACCAACACCGAATCTCCTGAGCAGCCGTCCACATCCGAGAAATATTGCCAGACGATCCGCAGGCCTGGAGGACTCCTTCACATTATGGAAGCTGGCTGCACCACCTGCTCTTGCGCTACAGAGGGATGCCCATTGGGCGAACTCACTAAGAGAAGGTTAGTGGCCTTTAAGTCCAATCTGGGTTTAGAACATGTTCCAGATACGGAACTATATCAATTGTACGCTCAGGTAATTGAGAATTTGAGGAGGGAATTTCCCGCCGAGCAGATTCCACGTAGGAAAAAGGGATTTTTTGGCAGGTTGTCCTGTCTTCCCTGTAGGAAAAAATAGGGACACGGCGGGAATAACTAGATGAATAGGATTGGGAGAGGGGGAGGGTTTTTTTTTTTAAATTTTGGCTTACTATCATTTCAGATATGAAAGAATTTAGATATTAGATCAATAACCAGACTAGGCGTTTTGTTTTCAAACTTACATTTATTTACCGATTCGAATAAGTGGTTTATATTCGAAATTTATATATTTATTTTTCAGATATAGTAAAGATATTTTATCAAGTATGACAAACTTTAAGTTTTATAAGGCATTAAAATATTTCGTTAATTCTTACTACTTCTAACGATCGATAGAAATGCAATGGATTTTTATCTTTATTTCTGCTATTTTTACTGTTATTCTCTTTCTTAGTTAACTTAAAAAAAATTTTTGTATCATTTTAATATTCGTACTTTTTAGTAAAAACGCAGCAAAAAAAAATTCCATCATTAAAAATGTAAACTATTAATAAGTTTTAATTTAATAAATAAGTTTTATTTTTATCTGAATTTTTAAAACTAAATTTATCGTAAAAGGAAGTCTCAGAAAGCATTTAATAGATAGAATACAAAAAAGTTCAGAAAGTTTGGTGACGGATCTGATAATTGAACTCTCTCTTGGGAAGCGGGCTGGGGATTGAGGACGCTGAAGATCGATTTAAATTTAGAAGAGTTTCGGTAGAAGTTTTGTGGAAGCAAAGGTTTCAGAAAACCATTCGGCCCATCAACAAAATTTTTATTATGCGTTGTAATCATTAGTTTTGTATAGAAGTTTCGATTATAAATGTATATTTGACATTTTTGTTGAACTTGAGGGGTACTTGTTGTTCATATTTCTTATTATCTTTATATCATTAAAAATCACACGTTTTGACCGTCATGCTCAAAATTTTATGATGCAGAGTTTTATGATTGTTTACCTATGTTTCAATGAAATGACACTTTTTGGCAGCCATCTCCAATTTTTTATCATTCCGATGTTTTACTCTTGTGAAGAGGATTTATTTTGATTGTTGACCTCAAGTTCCTGTTTTCTATGAATTCGTTTACAAAGTTTTTCATAAAATGCGTAATAAAACTGAAACTTTGCTTCGACTCTTTTCCTGAAATTCTGTTCGAATTGTCTCTAAAATTTATTTTCACTTAATTAAACAATTAAAGAAAAGATTTCTGTTAATTTTTGATATGGGTTTATATTCTCTAGCCACTAAATTATTGTAGTAAAAAGATCAGACCATCGGAAAAATGCGAGAAACGCGAATTTTCAATGTCGCGAATGTTCTGTATCGAGCGAAAATTAGAATTCATTTCAAAAAATAAATATAAGAAAACAACAATAGAAATAAGCAAAATTTAATGATATTAACTCAGAATTAAAGCAACAATAAAGGAAAGCTCATCGGAAAAATGAACCCTTTTCAATATTTTTTTTCAAAAAAAAACAAAAGGCACATTTCCGATCTTAAGCATGTTTATTACATTTTATTTTCCTGCTCTTTAAATCTCCTATTTCCGAAAAAAAAAACGGTGTAAAACATTTCCCGATTGTTTTTCAAAACAACAATTAATAAACTCTAATTGCAAAAGCAAACCCTTTTCTGAAAATCGCGAAATATATTTTTTTGAAAACAGCACATATCCGATCTTAAACATGTTCATTGCAGTTTATTTTCCTTCTCTTTAAAACGCCTATTTCCAAAAGAAAAACGGTGCAAAACATTTCCCGTTTTTTTTTTTTCAAAAAACAAAAGCTCTCTTTTTTTTTTTTTTTCAGCTGCCGATTTTTTTCGAAAAAGTTCCATATTTTGTGTTTCCCGGATTTCGGGACTCCAAAATTGGGGTCTCATACTGTATTATTCATGTCAAGCAATCATTAAATGATGATTCAGGGGAGGGGGGAATCTAAATTCTTAAAAAAACTTTAGATCTGAAAAATTTTTAGCAGTTGCAGATTATATATATCGCTCAGAAAATTGCATTATGACCTCTTTTTATTTCCATCCCTCCCCCCCCCCCCCCAATAAAAAGGAATTGCACAAAGTTCAGATAGGAAAAAAAATAGTGCACCCCCCCCCCCCCGTAAAGAATTTTTCTGATTGTGCCACTCATACTGTCATTATGTATGACAGTGATACCGTGTAACTATCACAACTAAAATTATAAAATCAGGCAAGTTTTTGAAGCTCAATCAGAGAATTTTTCTTGGATTTTGTTACTACCATGAAATTACAAAAACAGTATCGAATAATCGAACGGTTTGTTTCCTACAATGATACAGAAAATTAACACAGTATTTTCAGTCTGAATAATTTTGATGAAATATCAAATTTAGATTTATTTTACGTGAAATTTTCTAATCCTTAAACAAGTATAAAAAATATTTAAAAGGTATCATTTGCAAAATAAATTTTAAAATAAGTAACAATTTGAGAAAGAAATTAATTTAAAAAAATAACTTTTGCCTCTCTCACTCTTAGTCATTTATGGGTTTTGAAAAAGGTATTTATGAACATAGTTACAGGTATAAAAATTCTTATTTTTGAATAGGCTATGAATTTTTTATTTAAGTTGGGTAAAAGCTCTATTTATTCAAGGTTAGTTTTCAAAAGATGTCGAAACTGCTCTTTTTCAAGTTATATTTAGTTTAAATAAAAAAACAAACACACAAATTTATATTTTAATGGTCACTATTTTGGTCACTTTTTTTAAAGCTGTGGTCACTTTTTTCACTATTTTGAAGACTCCAAAGGGCGCCGAGCCCTGCGGTCATCTTCTGTTTTCGGGGAGTTCCCGAGTTCGAATTTCTCAGTGTGGATTATTCAATTTTTAGTGTGGTGTCTCGACTGCAAGGAGGATTTCCTGGAGAATAACAATTAAGGAAAACACACCACCACGAGTCCAGTAGAATTTACGGATAATGAATGAGATGTAAATGCTGCTGAAAAATTAAAGTTTCTCTGACTCCCAAAAATATTACCATCGATGTACTTCGTGTTGCAGAAAATTCCACTGAATCCAAAGTCCCGCAGTAGCTAATGATCTGGACTTTTAAAGTCATCAATGAACATTTTTGTCAATGAACTGTTTAGTGTCGCATCTCTGACCACCCAGCCCGTTGTATCAGGATGAGGAACAAGAACTGTGCCTGATAGAGCAGTGTGAGTGATCGTTCAAAGATCAAATAAATATTTAATTTGTCAACTTATGTGTCGTCAATTGGATGAGTGACATCTTCATTTTCCCTATTGCACGCTAACACCGGCCGAGATACTGTGAAGCGCATTCCTTTATTTTAGGATCGTTCCTGGGGGAATTGAGAATAATTATTTCGTTTACTATTTTCATATTTTTATACATCTGGCCTTCTCAATATAACAGGACTATTACCGGCAAAGTCGCAAAATTCACACACATTCATTAAAGGACGGCAAATGCAGCAATGCCTCAAAAGGGTAGAAAGTTTGGACTGAAATTTGATTTGTTAAAATGGCAACAAGGCAGATAAAATGAAACGATCATAAAGCTTTCAATTTTTTTGAGTTTTTAATTAATATCTTCGCTTTTTAAATTATCTCTGTGATGAGAATTAGCAAAGCGACTCCGTTGGAAAATTTTGAATTTTTTAATACCTCACCAGAGTTTTAGCTCCCAGCTGTTTGTGAGGAGATTCCGCGACATAGATAAGTTTCTTTACATTTGGATTTTACTATATAAGATGAATAATGAACCAATTGAAAAAAGTTTTATCGTCTTCCATTGTAAATAAATTAAAGATAGTTTCAATAGCCATTAAGTTTTCTGCTTTATTGGTATTACGTGCAGATTTAATTTTGTTTATCAAGATTTTTTAAAAACCACTGCATTTAAGTTTTTGGTAATATTTGAAATTTAAAAAATAAATAAATAAAATAAATGAATAAAAATTGAGAGTTGTATTAGAAAAGGGACATAATCCTTCTATTGATTTTTCTCCCTTTGAAATCATTTCTTGCTGCATAAACACAAAGCAAATAAAACACAGTAGTACGAATATAATTTATTTTTATGAGTGTTCATTTACTTTGCTGTTAAGTCTACACTTTAAATTAAGTGCCTGGCTGTTTTGTGAATTTATTTCAATCTCAAATTATTAAAAAAAATCTTCCTAAAAATTGATTTTATTAGGTAAAAGAGGCAGTGACTACTTTTGGACTCGACTGTCCTTAGCCACAACAAGTCAAATGAATTATTGCATTCTGTTCGTTAGAGATAAAATCTACCACCATTAAAAATTGTGGTTGAATCAGACTTTAAGGAAACGTTGCGTAACTTTGAATCTCTCTTTTGATATATGAATATGAGAAAGCTTTGTCTGTTGAGACATGCTGGAAAATCCACGACAAGATGCCTTAGTGTTAATAAATGTCTTAGCATTAGAGTAGATTTTAGAGTTTAGCCTTTAATTACTTTAAGCATGCTTCTTGGCTTATGTTTAGTTTGTAGAGGCTGTCCTGCTTTCTTCAGCGTTTCATTTCAGGCAAATGTTGCATCATTTTCAAGCAATGCATTTTTGTTACAAATGTGGCATTTCGAGTTAAATGGCAGGTGAAGAGCAAAAAAGCGACATCAGTATCACTTGGATAAAGTTTGCAGCATTCCTTGCCGTAGTTGTATAATATTTTATCACTAATCTAACATATCTTTTTTTTTCTGACCAACTAACAACTTCTACTGCAGGAATGCCGAATTTTTTAGCAAGATCGGCTTTTGCTCCATTTTAATTTAAACAGTATTCATTGCCTCTTCCTCCCCCACCTCACAGAAAATCTATATGCTAATATTATACCTTAAATTTTTTGATTATGTAAATTTACAATGTTTGCTTTATCACGATTGGGGAAGTAAGGATTAATATGTATTTAAAATCTGCTACCGAAGATTTTTATTTTTAATGTGTTAATGTAACAAGGTTATATTTTAAAGGGAAAAGAAAGTTTTATGATGGATGTCCTAATAGTCCTCTTCATCAATTAAAGATAAGCAAAAGAAACCTTCTACACAAAAATGTTGAAATGAATATTGCATTAAATATGTAACAGAAAAGCATGAAATTACTATTAAAACTAATATATATAAATATATTTTATTAACAGTAGACGGGTTTCTTTTCAAAAACTTTTTTTTATAAATGAAGCTTAAATTTCTTTTGATGTTAATTATTGTGACAAAGGGTATATAGTACATTTCAATGTGAATGGTTTTCCGAAATGTATCGCTCATAAAATTTAATGTATAAGAGACATCTATAGTTGCTCAAAAGTTATGCTTGCTAAGATTTGAATCATATTTATTTGAAATAATTCTAATAATTTAAGGTATTTCAAACAGTCCCTTTTTTGAGGGAAGTACAAGTCAGTACTTAATGTAAAAGGATATTGAATTCATTTTCCTAAATTAATGGATATTGTTACAACAGCTAAATTGTCAAGTTATTTGATAGGAAAGTCTGATTGGTGTTTTGACCACTTAAGTGGCATTACCGGAAAAGTTCTGAATCTGGCGTCACGAATCTGTGTGAATGTTGTTCCCCTTTCAAGGAATCATGTGCATTAATTCTTCAGGAAGGAAATAAACTGCATTTTATAAAATTATATGCACCTAGAAATCAATGAACCATAATTTTAAAGCTCGGCGTGTACGGGATGACATAGTGCCTAAACAAATAGATACAAACTCAGAACGTGAGAAATATAAGGATATTAATTGACCAGTAGCAGTAAAATCTGTAAACTCCTAAGAGAGCCCACCTCGTTTCAAAATCTCCAATTTGGCGTCCATCTCGCAGAACGATAGAAGCCGGTTTTTAATCAAATCAGGGTTACCAAGATTGCGTACTCATCGCCAACCTCGCCAATCTGGTGGGCTCTCCTAAGATCCAACTGTAAATTACTTGGTGGGACATTGAATACCAAAGCTGTAGATCTGTCTAGAAGCCAATCTACATAATGAGCGATCAACCAGTTAGCTAAGTGGTTGAAGTTTCCTTACCAACTTGTTCTGAATATGTTTTAAACAACCAAAACCAGTTGGCTTGGTGGGCCTTTTAAACTACATTACATCTCTGCAAACATAGTTATAGGAATCGGGCAAACGTTGCTAAGCATTTTCTTGCCGACAAAGTGGAACCTTGGTGAGTGGATTATGTAGCACCTTAAGTTTCAAAAGGGCGTCGAAGAATCTGCAACCCAACACTGCTAGAAATTTCATCATGAAATTACGGTTAAATGACCGGCAGCAGTCTATCCATCTAAATCACCGTTAAATTTACGGTTTGGAACATTTTTCGATCTTTACGGGACCTAACCATTTCCAATTAACTTTGTTAAAAAGCCGTAAATACCAAAGTTTACTGTTTTATAACCATTTAAAAATGGTTTCAAAACAAAATTTTCACTGTTTTTGAACTATTTCGAGGCATAGAATCTTCGAGGCGTAGAAACCGTAAAGAAAGCTTGCAGGACTCGAACCCCGAATGCGTGGTGTACACACTGAGCTAAATAAGAGAAATCTGGAGTGAGGACTTCCCATGCTTCAACAAGGCAGCTTGCGAGCCGACGCGCATGAATACAGTGCTCGAGCCATCAAGGCAAAACATCGCTGACTTCCCATTGTGGAAGCATTGGCTCGTGTCTTGTATTGTTACAAATTTCGGTTTAATTTAACATAGTTTATCAAAAAATTTTATTTTCGTCATTTAGCAATATCGTGAAACTTAAAAGAAAACGGTGTTAAAGCTCATTTTGATGGCGAATTGGCTATTTAAACTTTAAATGCCTTGTTCTCGTATTCTATCTTTGAATGGCCTTTTTCACAGAAATTTAATTACTACGACCATAATGTACACAAAATTGTTTTTTGAATGAATAAATTTTACCTTAAATCATAATATTACAACTTAATTACATTGCTGAAAAACTTTTTCTTTTAGCATTATAGACTAAATATTTCTCCTGTTTTCTCGATAGTCAAACCTTATTACGTAATATTTGATTATAAGTGAAAGTATCAGTTATACAAATAGTTAAATCATGTACCTTTTTTGCTTTTATCTTAATTTGCTAGTTAATGAAAATTTCAATAATAATTTTGATGTTTTTGAATTAACTTTTCCTTTGAGTAAAATTTTGATTTTTGCGTGTGTTAATTTTTATTTTGTCAAAATGTGGCTGTTTTTTAAAAACATTAATTTTATTATTATTTATTATTTTATTACTAAATTAACATCTACACTCAAAGATTTTTAATGAGTTCATAAAGCTTTGAATTGCAGCACTTTCCCCCTGTAAATATACTCAGATCAGCTGAAATTTTTATTTGTGCATGATTTAAAAAATCATGATAAATATTATTATGAGCATGTTTGTTTTTGTTACTAAATTAACATCTGCACTCAAAGAGTTTTAATGTGTTTATAAAACTTTGAATTACAGAGCACACTTTTTCCCAGCAGATGTACTGATCAGCTATATTTTTAATTTGTGCATGGTTAAAAAAATAAGTAGTATTTCTTTATTATTCTTATTTACATTTAATATCCATAAATGAAATGTTCTATTAGTGAGAAATATTTAACTTGGTCATAGGCAAGCAAACTTGTAAAATATAAAATTTGTAAATGCTTATACATTTCAGATTAATCTCAAAATGACATGCTCCATTTCAGTTATTTGCAAAATTTTTTTAATAAAATTGTTATCCTATAATATCTCCAAAAAATGACTTTCTTCTTTTTTTGAGTGCTTCTTCTTTTTTAATTGTATTATGTTTAAGTGCAATATCGAAGTGTAAGAACTCTAAAAACGCATTTATCGTTTTTGGGAATAAAAGTCGCTATATTGATGCTGTTCGAAGCTGCTCACTGAAACTTCTTATGAGATTTATAATTTAACTGTGTAAAGTATTTATTCATCAGTAATCAAGGAGAGTAAACCAATTAATCAGGGTGTCTTCCTGTCTAAATAAACGTTTTTTAAACCTGCCATAGTCGCACACTCCCATATAGCATTCAAAGATAATAAAAAGTGTCGTATAATGTTTTTTATCGTGAAAAAATGTATGAATAATTGTTCTAAAATGCTATGAGACATTTTAAATTATTATATTTCAGGCATTAGAATATAATTTTTTAGAAATATCGGAAAAGAATTAAGAGCTCGAGAGCTTTTAAAGTTAGCCGTTTTATCATTGCGCGAATTGGTAGTTTGCGCGTTTTGCCTTGATGGCTGAAAAGGGTGTGAAGCGGTTCGACCGCCCAGTCCTCGCCCCAGGTTTCTCTTATTTAGCTCAGTGGGTGTACAAGTCTTCCTCTCTACCCACTCGGCCACCGTCATCACGTAAAGCGGACGTTTATTTATCAATAAATCTGCTTTTCTAACAGGCAAACGGCCTTAAAATTGAGATTTCAGTTTTTGATTGGATCCAAATTTATTTTTAGGCTAAATTTACTGTATATTGACGAAAATCATTTTATTTGCTGCAAAAATTAAAATACAAACAAGCTTCAGCAGCTCAAATGATGGGTTCGCTCATTCGCAAACAGTTTTGGGAACCCGATGTCTCAAATTTTTGATTTACGTGTGTATGTGTTTCTATTTAGTGTGCACTGCTTAAGCCATTTTTTTTCTTCTTTTTTTTATATACACATGCAGATTTTAACTGATAAATCCGTATTCCTATTTTAAAACAACGTACGACCGGTAAGGTTTCGCAACCAAGATGGAGCCAGATTCTTATTGAGCGCTTGAAAATTACGGTTAGTTAAACGTTCTTTAGGATAAACAGAGAATAAACGATGTTTTTCGTAATCAACGGTTTGAGTACCATCTTTTTAATGGTTATTCAACTGTTGTAATTAAATATGGTAAAATAACAATCAAATAAATGGTTATTTTACTATTTTCTTACGGAAATTTTTAACAGTGAACGGTAGAGACAAAATTCATTGGTTGTCCCTGCAGTTTGCTTCTTAAATTGCCCACTACCGCCCCTCCCCCCCCAACAGATGCCTGAATGTACTACGTTCAGAAAATCTAACTATGGTATGCATTGGTATGGGGCTGACATGTTAATTATTTGCAAAACACCATTATTGCACTAACATACCTAGTTTCGCACCTATGCGTTCTATTCAGCGTGATTTTCTTCCTTGATCGGAGCGTACAAAATGGAATTGTATTTAAATTCCCCCGATTTAAACAGTAAAAATACAAGAAAATTAGTTTTAAGAAATGGGATAATTTTTCCGACAAAGTATAATAGAATTCTTTTGTTATAGTTGCTCGTTCAATAATTAAAAGATACAGATGAATTTTGAGACAAGAATAAAGTATCATAAAAAAAGAATTTAAAAAATTAGAAACAAAAAGTTTTGTTTTCTTTATCTTGGAACAATAAAAAAAAAAAATCTGCTGGAATCTTTTTAGCGTTAAAAATTATCAATTTTTCTTCAGATGCCTATTTTATTTTCTGGCAAACGTTCTTTCTCATTGTTTCATCAAAGGAAATTCGCTTTTTGATCAGGAGTCTTACATCTCAATTCCTTGCCATTAACTCTAAAATTCTGTAACCTTTAACAACTTGCTCATAAGATATTAAATATTATGAGAGGAGTCGATTACTGGCATCTCTAAAATATTGCTCAGCATGTTAAAAGCTCGTTTCTCTTGAAATTAGTGTCCAAAATATAAATTTGATTTCTAATTTTTCTTGGAACGGAGTACTAGATCTCTTAAGTGCTACTTGCTTTGCATTTTTGCTGCACTTTGCACGCCTGCCTCCACTATTCATTGGGGCTGAAATGTTAATTATTTACATAGCTCAGTTACATCACCTTAGAACTTCCAACTCTGGTTCAATTCTGTCCGTGTTCATTTTTTATTGTGTATAAAACACGGCAAATTATCTTGATTTATAATTATAAATTTATAACCTGAAAAGACAAAGGGACTGAAATCAGTTTTACATGGTTTCTACAGAATTTCTTCACCTAAGTAAATTGTAACAATTTTTTTTCTTAGCTTGTTAAAAAATAAATAAAAATTAAATTAAATAAAAAGTTTTGAAGCACAAAAGAAAACATTGTTTTTGTTTGGTACAAAATTAGTTTTCAGCAATTAAAATTTGTATTTTGAAACTTATTACAATAAAAATAATCATATTCAGTATTTCTTTCTGCTGTCAAGTAGATCAATTGGAATCAGTATTTCTTTTGTTGTCTTATTGAACAAAATCTGTTTTTCAATCGAGAGTCGTTAAAATTTCAATTTCTCCTCATTCCTTGTAAAGTTCTTGATTTTTCATCATTTTGCTAGAAAATATTCAATATTAGGAAAAGAGTTGCTTACTCGAATTTTCCTTACAAGTTAATACTCAGTACTGAATTAGTTTGCCTTGAAGTGAAAAAAAGATTCCTTCCTAAGAGTAGATTGTGTAAATTGTTTTGCTGAGAGATGAGTTTTTAACATTTTTATCAACAACAATTGGCAACATGATGGCTGGCTACTCCTCTGAATTGCAGGTACTATCTTTTTCGCTCTATAAACTTTGAAGCTTCTCATGGGGTCTTTTTGGCACGCAGGTCTGTTTCTTAGCGGTTGTTTCTCTGCTAGACTAATATACTAAGATCCGTATTTATTGTTCAACAATATTTATGAAATAAGACAATTATGTACTAAAATTTATAAATAACGAAGTAAATATTATGTATAATCTATACAGAATACACCGTTTCAGATGAGCAAATGTGCAGAGCAGAATTATGTTTAGTTGTGTTCAGTTTTAATCTTGCCTTTCCATCTGGTGCAGGATATACTTCAAAAATCTACACATCAATCTTTATTTATTGGAATATATATATTTCAGGTAAACTTCATACTAAATTACTTACGATATAGTTTTTCGGACTCGTTTTTGGCAAATGCTCAATGACAAATAGTTTTAAGTTGAAACTAATCTTAAAAATAACAGCTGAAATTATTGAAGTTGTTAAAATATGTTTAAAAAGACATATTAAAGGAACTCGTGTCAGTTACAGCAATGGATTCAATGTTTGATACGCCATTTAGATTTTACATTTCAGTTAGTGTTCAGTTATTTTCAGAAGGTCTGTTAAATTATCAACTATTACATATTCCTTTAAATGGAGGGCGTTCATCGCTGATGAATGCATCATGTTTTGATGCAGAAACAGCTGTCTCTTAAACGTACTTCGCTTCAAAATAGCTATTGATTTCAGAAATCGTGAAATAAGAAGGGCACAAATAAATTTCAAGTCTTTATCCAGACATTTTTTTTAGCTCAGTTGGTGCTTTTTTATTCCGTTCATCAGTTTTTTTCTCCAAGTTCATTTACACAGCAGGTTTCAATAAAGCATTTATTTTCAATTCTATCAATGAATGCTTTTTACATAGTTATATGTATCACTAAGTACTTGAATAACTTGTTGACTTTACCCAAAAAATCTGACCAATTATTGGTATTGTGAATGATTCATTTAAAATCATCTTTTAAGATGAACCACTGTTCTAAACAGTACATTAAATTTTGACTATAACAATTACGATTATCTTGGTTGTTGTTGGGTGTGAAGATAGATTAATTTAAGGAAAATTAATAAAGTCCGTTTTCTTATAGACGCACTTGATGCTATTTTTTAAAGCCTTTCCATTTTGATGAAAACCTTCAAATTCTTAATATATTGCAGCACATTTGTATAATTTAAGATCTTCATATCGAGACACTATAGTTCTTCCCACTGTCGAGATACTCTTCACAGTTTTCTTCATGACAAAGCTCTGGGCCTAAGAGCAACTTTTCATGTCATACAGGTGCATTTAAATGAATAAACAAAAGCACTTGACAGATATGTTAGTTTAATTACACTATCTTCTCTTTTACCTATATCTATTAAAAACTTCCTCTTTGGCACTGTTTTAATGAAATGTCAAAGTTTTTGAATTTGTCTTTTCAGATCAATTTACCGAAATCTTGTTTTCATTTGTACATTCCCGAAAGTAAATGCTTTTCTTTTACAGAAATACTAATAAGATAAAACTGAAAAGAGACATTAAGTTATTTAAATTTTACTTTCAATTCTTAAGTCTCGTTTTCAGTAAACCAAATGTGCGTTGAGTGCAAAGAATGCTAAGATCATTTTTAACAAATTTAATGATCCTTTTGATAGAAAATGTTTCTTACTATAGAACCTTCAGTGCTATAAAAAATATTACAGTACTATAGAAAATAATAAATTCAAATAGATCTCCATTTTTGTTTTGCAAAGGATACTTTCCATTTGATTTCAGGACATTTTAATATAATAAAATGATGTTTAGGGGCTACTTTTTGAGTCGCATCACATCACATAAACTTTAAGGAGACTTTGTTTGATGACAAAAATAAACCCTGCGTTCTTCAATCGATAATTGTCTAGTAAAACTCTGAAAAATTGTTCTATTCTCATCCTGATTGTCAAAAATCGCTCTGTTGAGTTTCCTTTAATAGTTGTGGATAATCACATGATACATGACGTGTTATGCAATCTTGCTTCAACCCAGTTCCTGATTCTGTAACAAGTTTTCATTTTAGGTTGATCAGAGATTGGTTCAGCCTCTCTGCTAATCCATTTTTTGTGGTGAGTGAGAAACATACTATAGCACATGTTTAAAAAAGTATTTGGTGAACTCTCCACCAATTTCCTATACAATATCTTGTTCTGCTGGTTATGGAGATTTTCAGACATATGTTTGAACACAAACCGAACAATGCCAAATTTAACCAACCTAAAGAAAACTTGGGATACATGCAGACTTATTTTTCCCCTTAGCCTTAAACGTTTCGTGCAGCAAGCTTTTATTAAATTTGTTCCGAATGTGTTTCCCAACTCTAAATTTGGGGTGTAATTTTGCGATTTCCTGGGTGTTTGAAATCTATATCGTAATCCGACAGGTTTTGCGTAGCAGATTTTGTTTTAAGTCCAAAGAAAATCTATGGGGATCTGAAAGGTCTTGGCCACTCCTTTCAGGTATCCGTAGGTGTGAATCAGCGAGAATCTGGTAAATTCTCTTTGTTTCACATTTTCTTTTGGGCACTATTCAAAAATTGATTTTTTTTTAATTTTTAACTTTTCAGCATCTTAAAGTATTAGAAGCTTGCTGGATGGACTGCTTAAGGTTAAGAAATGCAGCATGAAGATGGAATAGTAGGTAGGGTTCTGAAATAAGTTAGCTTAATGCGTTGCATGGTTTCCCCACTTGCAGTAGTTTCTTCCTGAAATAACTATCCTCTGCTACATTGTATGCACTTTTTTCGTTTTGAAAATTCTAAAGGTAATTTAAAACCGGACGTTTTAAAGAAAGTTTGGCTCATCGAAGCATGTTATATTGAACGCAGTCACTTCCAATGTCTTCCTTCACAAGCACGAAAGAAAGTGTCAATCACTACTTTATCAGCAATTTTCTTTGCATTCTCATAAAATGAGGAACATAATAGAAAAAAATGGAGTTTAAAGAAGCTAAAATTCAAGCTATCTGCAAATGCTTAACTTTAAATTTTGTCATATTGGACATTAATTTATAATGGTTTAAATAGAATTTTCAAATTTGTGATCACATTAAACTTTTCAGTCGTCATTCGTTAGGGGTACATATGTTTTTGATACTTGAAATTAAAATCCAAAATTGTGCATTTTTTCATGAAAAGTGAAAAACTGAAATGTCTATGGTAAAATTTTCTTAAAAATTGAAATTGTAAGATAGTCCTGTTTCCTTCATTTAAATTTTGTTTTCATTCAGTTGTAGATGCTTAAATATCTCTCTCAGCACCTACTCTGACTAGATTGTAGAAGCTTGGTGCTTGCAAAGCTAAGCTAACAGCACTTTATTGCTACTAAAATCCTCATGACATCAACAGGTGTCTGGGTTAACCACTTTAAATAATTGTTTATGAAATTTAATGCATTCATCAATGAGTTTATCTTGTATAATGTCTTCGAAAAATGGTGTAAGCAGAATACTGATTCTTGTCACAAAGAATTGGCACTTGGGGTTTGAAAAGATGGGCACCTAGTCGCTGAATGGGCAAGTGGTCAATGAATTCTTAAAAACGTTGGGTTGGAAAAAAAGGAATATCGTTCTTGTAGTAAGAGGTTAAAAATGGTTATAATTGTTTCCTGGAATGACTGAAGGTCTTTAATTTGATGTAGAACTTTAGGAATTGTGTTTTGGGAACTTGAAATAAACAATCTGCAAAGTGAAGCACTATTGCTGTGTCCCTGAATGTAGAGTCAGATGATCTAGCAGTATAGGCTTTGACATTGTCATGATAAGAGAAATGGTCAAAGATTGTAATGAACGGTCTATAGCAGCCTTTTGCAGAAGACTGATTCTTAGTCACAAAATGTGGGCACCTGTAGTTTGAAAAGATTGAGCACCTTATCGCTGAATGGGCAAGTGGTCGGTGGATTCTTAAAATGGCATGATGGAAAAATAGAGATGTCATTCATGTAGTAGGTAGCTAAAAATAGTTATAATTGTTTCCTGGATTATCTAAAAATATTAAATTTGACACAGAACTCGAGGAATTGTTTTTGGGGATTTGTGCGATAGAAACAATCTGCAGGGAGAGGCACCACTATTGCTGTGTTCCTGAATGTAGAGTCGGATGATCTAGTAGTGTAGGCAGTAACGTAGTCATGCTATTAGAGATGGTCAAAGATTGTAATGAACAGTCCATAGCTGCCTTCAGCAGAAGACTGATTATTGGTCACAAATTGGGTGCACCTGTAGTTTGGAAAGAATGGGCACCTGGTCGCTGAATGGGCAAGTGGTCGGTGGATGCTTAAAAATGGCGGGATGGAGAAAAAAGAATGTTATTGATGTCGTAGGACGCTAAAAATGGTTGTAATTGCTTCCTGGATTGACTTTAAGTGTTGAATTTGATGTAGAACTCGAGGAATTGTTTTGGGGATTTGTGTGTGTTATGGTGTGTGTTAGTCTGTTGCAATGGTGGGATTTAATTATTAAACTAAATTTGGGCACCAAAGCAATAAACCAACACAGTGTGATCGTATAGTGGTTTTTTTTTTTTTGTTATGCGTTGTGTAATTATGAATTCAATTCAAATATATATATATAAATTCATACCAAATGAATAGAATTATAAAATACTTTAGAAAAAGGAAATGTATTTCAGGTTTAACCGACTCAATAAGTTTTGTAAATTTTAGATTTTCTTTTAGATCTTGGACTTCTTTTGATGAATTTTCCAAATTTATATAGTTGTTTGCAGCAATTTCTATTTCTGTTATTAAATCAGAAACTGATTGGTTTTGTTTCTGTCTTATATTTGAAAAATTTGTTTGGATTTGCTGAAAATCCTGCTTTTTGCTAAATTTGTTGATAAGAGCTGCTGATAAGTCATCAAAAGTTGTTGCCGATTTGGCTTTAGGATCATTAATTAGATAATCTAATGCTTTATTTTTTAGATTAAGTTTCAGAAAAATTAGTCGTTTTTCTGGAGTCCAATTCTCTAAATCTGCGACATCACTTAACTGTTTTATGAAAAATTCGACGTTTTCAGTGTCATTTCCGGAGAAATGATTGAGTGCATTTGCCAAAGACATATTTGTGGGTAAGTGGTTCAGATCTTTCTGACTTTGATTTGGGATTGGGTTTATTGATTTTGATTTGTTTACTCGACTTCTAGTGTTCATTAACCCTTTTTGCAAAACATTGACCAAGAATCAATTCAAATGGAAAAAAAAAATTCAACATAACTGTCCATAATTCAAAATAAAATATTGCATAAAGCAATGCATATTCAATGCAATTCAAAATATCATTCAAATAATAAATGATTGTTTAAATCCCAAAAGTAAAATCAGTTAAAATATATAAGTTCATCACCCAAAATTATATTCATTTCACATATAATTAACTTTCATTCATATATCAGAAAAAGTAAAAAAGATGCACACTTTAAATAAATAGAACCAATATCAATAAGTTCATTATATGGTGAATGACTGAATGATCAAGTTATATTTCAGAAAAAAAAAAAACCCGAGTTCTCAACCTAGTTTAAAACATTACTAATTTTCTTTTTTTCACGGCACCATATGTTATGGTGTGTGTTAGTCTGTTGCAATGGTGGGATTTAATTATTAAACTAAATTTGGGCACCAAAGCAATAAACCAACACAGTGTGATCGTATAGTGGTTTTTTTTTTTTTGTTATGCGTTGTGTAATTATGAATTCAATTCAAATATATATATATAAATTTAGTTTTTAAGTCTGTCAAAAATTTTCTGTAAAAGGACTGACATTTCATTGATGTTGTCAGCAGCGACAATGATGTCATCAAGAAAAAATTGAACATTTTCCCCAGTTAACCCATTTAATGCTTTGGAAATTGCTAAATGAAAAAAACTAGTTGCATTTTTTGCCCCCTGTGGCAATCTAGCTGGTCGAAAAAATCCTATTTCAGAACAAAAAGCAAATTTGTCTTTGTCTTCATCCTTTAACCTGATTTGAAAAAATGCAGATTTAAGATCTAGCACACAATAGTAATTACGGCCTGCAATGTTTTGGATAATTTCAGAGATTTTTGGCAAGCAGATTTTTAAAGGTTCAGTGATGTTATTTATTAACCTATAATCTACTACCATACGAAATTTAAGATCTTCTGGTTTTTGACCAGGAAGAGACTTTTTCTTAACAAAAATTATTGGAAAATTATATGAAGATGTTGATGGTTCAATGATGCCTGCTTCTAAAAGTTCAGCTATTTCTTTTTGGGCAAAATTCTTTGCTATTTTAGGAATTGGGTAAGGCTTTGTCTGTAAAGGGAAATCATGCAATAATTTGAAGTCTGGAATGATTGCTGAAGTTAAACCTAACGTTTTATAACTTTTGGAAAAAACAGAGTAGTTAGTCATCAATAATTTAAGAATTTTTTGTTTTTCATGACTTTTTAAATGGTCAAGATCAAAATCCGATTCTTTCAACTCTTCTTTTCTCAATTTATCAACATCAGATGTTGTCAAATTGTTGATTTGAGATACATGTTTATCATCAGGTTGTATTAGATCAAAGTTTTCATATGGTTCAATATTACCAATAATTGTTTTCTTTTTAATGCTTATTTTTTTTGAAGTTTCATTCTCAATTATGGTATAAATATGGGAACATGGACTGATTTGGTGGACAGAATTTTGGATTAAATAATTTAGTTTATTTGATTTTGGAGTTAATATTACTTGGTTATGTTTTTTCATGGAATCAGGAATCTCTAATTTTACAATTTCAAATTTTCCTGGCAAAATGGAAACATTGTTTACAATTTTGACATAGTTTAGACTACTGTTGTTGCCAATTTTGGTAATATTGGACTTTTGAGGAACATTGTCAGGAGTCCAAAAATTGAAAAAAAAATTGTTCATGATAAGTCTGTTATTAGATGAATCAATTAACAGTTTGTTTTTTTGAATGAAGTCATAGCTGAGAATAAATTGATAGTTAGACTGCCAATTATTTTGAGTTACAAAAAATAAATTTCTAAACCATTTTGTGTCAATTTTGAAGGATAAATTGACAGATGACATATATGGAACAGTAGAACTATCAAGTAGTTGAATTTTGACAGATCTTGAAACATATTCAACTTTTGCAACTTCTTTAATTTGTGACAAAATATTAGGCTGTACCAAAGAAATGCTTGCACCGGAATCAATTAGTGCCTTAAAGTGCATGTCACCAAATTTGATTTCAATCACAGGTAGATCACACTGTTCTACAGTATTGCATGATGAGATATTTTCTATTACCAATTTACTAACATTTTGGTTGTGACATTATTCACTACTGAACACTCCTCATCATTTAGAGCATTTTCTATGTTTCTGGCAATTTTTGATGCTTCAGAAAAATTTGATGGACCTAGCATTTTTAACTCGCGTCTTATTTCAGGTTTAACCGACTCAATAAGTTTTGTAAATTTTAGATTTTCTTTTAGATCTTGGACTTCTTTTGATGAATTTTCCAAATTTATATAGTTGTTTGCAGCAATTTCTATTTCTGTTATTAAATCAGAAACTGATTGGTTTTGTTTCTGTCTTATATTTGAAAAATTTGTTTGGATTTGCTGAAAATCCTGCTTTTTGCTAAATTTGTTGATAAGAGCTGCTGATAAGTCATCAAAAGTTGTTGCCGATTTGGCTTTAGGATCATTAATTAGATAATCTAATGCTTTATTTTTTAGATTAAGTTTCAGAAAAATTAGTCGTTTTTCTGGAGTCCAATTCTCTAAATCTGCGACATCACTTAACTGTTTTATGAAAAATTCGACGTTTTCAGTGTCATTTCCGGAGAAATGATTGAGTGCATTTGCCAAAGACATATTTGTGGGTAAGTGGTTCAGATCTTTCTGACTTTGATTTGGGATTGGGTTTATTGATTTTGATTTGTTTACTCGACTTCTAGTGTTCATTAACCCTTTTTGCAAAACATTGACCAAGAATCAATTCAAATGAAAAAAAAAAATTCAACATAACTGTCCATAATTCAAAATAAAATATTGCATAAAGCAATGCATATTCAATGCAATTCAAAATATCATTCAAATAATAAATGATTGTTTAAATCCCAAAAGTAAAATCAGTTAAAGTATATAAGTTCATCACCCAAAATTATATTCATTTCACATATAATTAACTTTCATTCATATATCAGAAAAAGTAAAAAAGATGCACACTTTAAATAAATAGAACCAATATCAATAAGTTCATTGTATGGTGAATGACTGAATGATCAAGTTATATTTCAGAAAAAAAAAAACCCGAGTTCTCAACCTAGTTTAAAACATTACTAATTTTCTTTTTTTCACGGCACCATATGTTATGGTGTGTGTTAGTCTGTTGCAATGGTGGGATTTAATTATTAAACTAAATTTGGGCACCAAAGCAATAAACCAACACAGTGTGATCGTATAGTGGTTTTTTTTTTTTTTTGTTATGCGTTGTGTAATTATGAATTCCATTTTAAATATATATATATAAATTCATACCAAATGAATAGAATTATAAAATACTTTAGAAAAAGGAAATACACTGCATTAAATTTAAGTTATTTATTAAATTCTGGGTTTTCATAAAATAAAATATTTTATCAGATTAGGTGCACCTCAATTTTAGAATAAAAGCATGAGTAAAAATCACATCATAAGTTATAAAAGATAAAAATATTCATTCATTGAAACAGTCATGATGAGCGATAAATGAAGATGGTATTAAGAGTTCGTGTGAACCACAAGTTAGATGAAAAAGTTAAAACCGTTGGGTTTATCTTAAATGCTCATAGCTTTTATTTGAGCTATATCCTTTTATCAACTCGTCGAGAGGGTCAGGAATCGACGGCCTTACCCCTTTCAGACGGTGACTTGTAAAGTATTATAAAAAAATATTGCTTCAAGGTAGCTTGGAATTTGCACGTGGTGATGCCCTCCTTCCATTGGAATTTTGGGAAAGGTCTTTTTCAAACTTGATGATCCACAGTTGCACGTCATATGAAGATCATTGCATACCTTTCGTTCCCTTGCTTGCACGACGGTAATTCATCGAAAATATTTCATACTGGGAATATGTTGGGAAAGTTCATTGCAGCATCATGCATGACTCTTATCCTTCATCTTTTTTGATCGTGCGCTCACCTTCTCATAACTTAATACTTTCTTGGTTATTTAATGATTATATTGATGCTTTCCATATGCATAGATTTAGTTTTAGGAAATTCATCCTATTTTAGCAACATATTTTTTTTTTTTTTTTCCCCCTCTTTTTTCTTCCCTTTACCTTTTTCTCCTCGCCAATTCCACGACCTTCCATCTTCGCAGATGGGGAGAGAAGCCTCGAAACTTCTAGAACAAAAATGTAATTCAATTTTCTCTTTGTGACGTAGTTGGACCTTTCGTGTCTGATTCGTTAACTATTAGTGTGAGACTGTGGTTAAGGTAAATCACGTTAGCTGGTGGTGCCATCTGGCAACGAATTTTGCTATTAGCTAACATTTTGATTATAATGTAACATTTTCGTTACAGTGTGATAGAAACAATCTGCAGGGAGAAGCAAAATTGCTGTGCCGCTGAAAGTAGTCGGATGATCCATCAGTGTAGGCCTTGACATGGTCATGCTATGGGAGATGGTCAAAGGTTGTAATAAATGGTCTATAGTTGCCTTTATCAGAATACTGATTCTTGGTCACAAAGAGTGGGAATTTGTGGTTTGAAAAGAATGGGCACCTGGTCGCTGAATGGGCAAGTGGGCTGTGGATTATTAAGAATGGCAAGATGGAAAAAAGAATGAATGTCGTTCATGTATTAGTGGGCTGAAGATGTTGTCTTTGTGCTCTGAATCGGGTGAAAGTGGAATTTGAAGCAGGAACTCAAGGAATGGTGTTTTTGGAATTTTGTTTGGAAGTAAAAACAATCTGTGGGGAGAAACAGGAGGACTCTGTCACACTGAATGTAGAGTCGAACGATGAATCAATGCAGGCTGTGACACTGTCATGTGATGAGGAAGAAGGCAAAAAGGTTGTAATTTAAAAAAAAAAAAAAAAAAAAAAAAAAAAAAAAAAAAAAAAAAAAAAAAAAAAAAAAAAAAAAAAAAAAAAAAAAAAAAAAAAAAAAAAAAAAAAAAAAAAAAAAAAAAAAAAAAAAAAAAAAAAAAAAAAAAAAAAAAAAAAAAAAAAAAAAAAAAAAAAAAAAAAAAAAAAAAAAAAAAAAAAAAAAAAAAAAAAAAAAAAAAAAAAAAAAAAAAAAAAAAAAAAAAAAAAAAAAAAAAAAAAAAAAAAAAAAAAAAAAAAAAAAAAAAAAAAAAAAAAAAAAAAAAAAAAAAAAAAAAAAAAAAAAAAAAAAAAAAAAAAAAAAAAAAAAAAAAAAAAAAAAAAAAAAAAAAAAAAAAAAAAAAAAAAAAAAAAAAAAAAAAAAAAAAAAAAAAAAAAAAAAAAAAAAAAAAAAAAAAAAAAAAAAAAAATAATGTTTAGCCTCTTGAAATTTTTTTGGTTATAGGCACATGTTAATATGTTCACGTACGAAAAATGGACTTCTCGTATTGAGATTTATACCTCACTAATACAGCGGTGTTAGGTGGTCATTTTCCCTTTGCTTCGTTTCCCTTGCATCGTCCCCCCGTGCGACGGCGACCTTCGAGTCTGACCCCTTGTGTTCCGGAGGGGTGTAGATCCTTCGAGAAGCGAACTTTCTGGAACGAAGAGAAAGTGATAAAGCGGGGATGTTCAGTGAAAGATGAGGAAGAGCTTGCGTAGCCGGCGGAGAGAAGGTAGCGGTCACAGGGGTCGGCGCGAGTCACTTTTTTCACTAAAAGTCTCTTTTTTTTGCATTGGTCACTTTTAGTCACTTTTTCAAAAATTGGTCACTATTTTCACTTTTTTAAAAAAATTGGTCAATATTTTCACTTTTTTGCCCTTTCTCTGGCAGAGCAACCAAAAAAGTTACTTTGTCTGTCTATGAGTTAAGAAAACATTGCAATTTTGCATAAAAATACGTGTGCCAGGATTGAAGCTTCCGCGTGTCCGCCTTTTTTGGTCCTGTAAGTCCGCCATTTTTGGTCGTTTTTTGAAATTCGGCGTGGCGCCGGCCCCGAGTGTGCCGAAGTTAAGGTTTGATATTGCAGTGTGATGCAACCAGAAGGGTAGGCCTAGAGGGCCCATGACCTCTCCCCCCATCTAGACTGATGATTTTAATTGTTTTTAATTTTTTTACTCGAGAAGAGCAAATCCTAAGAAAATAAAATAAAGCGATATTTAAGTAAGAAAAGAAAAAAAAAATCAGACTAAATTTTTAGCAGTTGCAAATTATATCACTCAGAAAATTACCTTAATTTATCTTTTCTTTCATTCCCCCCCCCCCCCTTTCCCCTCCCGAACTAACTCACAATCGCAAAAGAAATTTTTGGTGAGGATTTCTTAACGAAAAGACAATACGCATCTCGAGAAAATAAAATTGCACTATGGGACCTCAAATCCGGAACGCTCGGGGCCGTGATCTTTCCGGATTTTGGGTCCTCATTCAAAAAATTTTGTAAGTAGCATCAAAGCCCATGTAATTTGCTCTGGAACTTTTTACTAGCATTTTGCCCATTTATAGTATTTTTATTATACTCGCCTATAACTCGCGAAATTTAGCACAAAAAACGAAGTTTGAGTAGGCTTACCTACGAGGCAAAGCATCGAAAAATCTAGACTTTTCTCAATGTCATTTTAACCTATTTAATTAAACAATTAAAGAAAAGATTTCTGTTAATTTTTGATATGGGTTTATATTCTCTAGCCACTAAATTATTGTAGTAAAAAGATCAGACCATCGGAAAAATGCGAGAAACGCGAATTTTCAATTTCGCGAATGTTCTGTATCGAGCGAAAATTAGAATTCATTTCAAAAAATAAATATAAGAAAACAACAATAGAAATAAGCAAAATTTAATGATATTAACTCAGAATTAAAGCAACAATAAAGGAAAGCTCATCGCAAAAATGAACCCTTTTCAAAAAATCGCGAAATAATTTTTTTCAAAAAAAACAAAAGGCACATTTCTGATCTTAAGCATGTTTATTACATTTTATTTTCCTGCTCTTTAAAACTCCTATTTCCGATAAAAAAAAAACGGTGTAAAACATTTCCCGATTGTTTTTCAAAACAACAATTAATAAACTCTAATTGCAAAAGCAAACCCTTTTCTGAAAATCGCGAAATATATTTTTTTGAAAACAGCACATATCCGATCTTAAACATGTTCATTGCAGTTTATTTTCCTTCTCTTTAAAACGCCTATTTCCAAAAGAAAAACGGTGCAAAACATTTCCCGTTTTTTTTTCTTCAAAAAACAAAAGCTCTCTTTTTTTTTTTTTCAGCTGCCGATTTTTTTCGAAAAAGTTCCATATTTTGTGTTTTCCGGATTTCGGGACTCCAAAATTGGGGTCCCATACTGTATTATTCATGTCAAGCAATCATTAAATTATGATTCAGGGGAGGGGGGAATCTAAATTCTTAAAAAAACTTTAGATCTGAAAAATTTTTAGCTGTTGCAGATTATATATATCGCTCAGAAAATTGCATTATGACCTCTTTTTATTTCCATCCCTCCCCCCCCCCCCCAATAAAAAGGAATTGCACAAAGTTCAGATAGGAAAAAAAATAGTGCACCCCCCCCCCCCCCCCGTAAAGAATTTTTCTGATTGTGCCACTCATACTGTCATTATGTATGACAGTGATACCGTGTAACTATCACAACTAAAATTATAAAATCAGGCAAGTTTTTGAAGCTCAATCAGGGAATTTTTCTTGGATTTTGTTACTACCATGAAATTACAAAAACAGTATCGAATAATCGAACGGTTTGTTTCCTACAATGATACAGAAAATTAACACAGTATTTTCAGTCTGAATAATTTTGATGAAATATCAAATTTAGATTTATTTTACGTGAAATTTTCTAATCCTTAAACAAGTATAAAAAATATTTAAAAGGTATCATTTGCAAAATAAATTTTAAAATAAGTAACAATTTGAGAAAGAAATTAATTTAAAAAAATAACTTTTGCCTCTCTCACTCTTAGTCATTTATGGGTTTTGAAAAAGGTATTTATGAACATAGTTACAGGTATAAAAATTCTTATTTTTGAATAGGCTATGAATTTTTTATTTAAGTTGGGTAAAAGCTCTATTTATTCAAGGTTAGTTTTCAAAAGATGTCGAAACTGCTCTTTTTCAAGTTATATTTAGTTTAAATAAAAAAACAAACACACAAATTTATATTTTAATGGTCACTATTTTGGTCACTTTTTTTAAAGCTGTGGTCACTTTTTTCACTATTTTGAAGACTCCAAAGGGCGCCGAGCCCTGCGGTCATCTTCTGTTTTCGGGGAGTTCCCGAGTTCGAATTTCTCAGTGTGGATTATTCAATTTTTAGTGTGGTGTCTCGACTGCAAGGAGGATTTCCTGGAGAATAACAATTAAGGAAAACACACCACCACGAGTCCAGTAGAATTTACGGATAATGAATGAGATGTAAATGCTGCTGAAAAATTAAAGTTTCTCTGACTCCCAAAAATATTACCATCGATGTACTTCGTGTTGCAGAAAATTCCACTGAATCCAAAGTCCCGCAGTAGCTAATGATCTGGACTTTTAAAGTCATCAATGAACATTTTTGTCAATGAACTGTTTAGTGTCGCATCTCTGACCACCCAGCCCGTTGTATCAGGATGAGGAACAAGAACTGTGCCTGATAGAGCAGTGTGAGTGATCGTTCAAAGATCAAATAAATATTTAATTTGTCAACTTATGTGTCGTCAATTGGATGAGTGACATCTTCATTTTCCCTATTGCACGCTAACACCGGCCGAGATACTGTGAAGCGCATTCCTTTATTTTAGGATCGTTCCTGGGGGAATTGAGAATAATTATTTCGTTTACTATTTTCATATTTTTATACATCTGGCCTTCGCAATATAACAGGACTATTACCGGCAAAGTCGCAAAATTCACACACATTCATTAAAGGACGGCAAATGCAGCAATGCCTCAAAAGTGTAGAAAGTTTGGACTGAAATTTGATTTGTTAAAATGGCAACAAGGCAGATAAAATGAAACGATCATAAAGCTTTCAATTTTTTTGAGTTTTTAATTAATATCTTCGCTTTTTAAATTATCTCTGTGATGAGAATTAGCAAAGCGACTCCGTTGGAAAATTTTGAATTTTTTAATACCTCACCAGAGTTTTAGCTCCCAGCTGTTTGTGAGGAGATTCCGCGACATAGATAAGTTTCTTTACATTTGGATTTTACTATATAAGATGAATAATGAACCAATTGAAAAAAGTTTTATCGTCTTCCATTGTAAATAAATTAAAGATAGTTTCAATAGCCATTAAGTTTTCTGCTTTATTGGTATTACGTGCAGATTTAATTTTGTTTATCAAGATTTTTTAAAAACCACTGCATTTAAGTTTTTGGTAATATTTGAAATTTAAAAAATAAATAAATAAAATAAATGAATAAAATTTGAGAGTTGCATTAGAAAAGGGACATAATCCTTCTATTGATTTTTTTCCCTTTGAAATCATTTCTTGCTGCATAAACACAAAGCAAATAAAACACAGTAGTACGAATATAATTTATTTTTATGAGTGTTCATTTACTTTGCTGTTAAGTCTACACTTTAAATTAAGTGCCTGGCTGTTTTGTGAATTTATTTCAATCTCAAATTATTAAAAAAAATCTTCCTAAAAATTGATTTTATTAGGTAAAAGAGGCAGTGACTACTTTTGGACTCGACTGTCCTTAGCCACAACAAGTCAAATGAATGGTTTGCATTCTGTTCGTTAGAGATAAAATCTACCACCATTAAAAATTGTGGTTGAATCAGACTTTAAGGAAACGTTGCGTAACTTTGAATCTCTCTTTTGATATATGAATATGAGAAAGCTTTGTCTGTTGAGACATGCTGGAAAATCCACGACAAGATGCCTTAGTGTTAATAAATGTCTTAGCATTAGAGTAGATTTTAGAGTTTAGCCTTTAATTACTTTAAGCATGCTTCTTGGCTTATGTTTAGTTTGTAGAGGCTGTCCTGCTTTCTTCAGCGTTTCATTTCAGGCAAATGTTGCATCATTTTCAAGCAATGCATTTTTGTTACAAATGTGGCATTTCGAGTTAAATGGCAGGTGAAGAGCAAAAAAGCGACATCAGTATCACTTGGATAAAGTTTGCAGCATTCCTTGCCGTAGTTGTATAATATTTTATCACTAATCTAACATATCTTTTTTTTTCTGACCAACTAACAACTCCTACTGCAGGAATGCCGAATTTTTTAGCAAGATCGGCTTTTGCTCCATTTTAATTTAAACAGTATTCATTGCCTCTTCCTCCCCCACCTCACAGAAAATCTATATGCTAATATTATACCTTAAATTTTTTGATTATGTAAATTTACAATGTTTGCTTTATCACGATTGGGGAAGTAAGGATTAATATGTATTTAAAATCTGCTACCGAAGATTTTTATTTTTAATGTGTTAATGTGACAAGGTTATATTTTAAAGGGAAAAGAAAGTTTTATGATGGATGTCCTAATAGTCCTCTTCATCAATGAAAGATAAGCAAAAGAAACCTTCTACACAAAAATGTTGAAATGAATATTGCAATAAATATGTAACAGAAAAGCATGAAATTACTATTAAAACTAATATATATAAATATATTGTATTAACAGTAGACGGGTTTCTTTCCAAAAACTTTTTTTATAAATGAAGCTTAAATTTCTTTTGATGTTAATTATTGTGACAAAGGGTATATAGCAGGCTTGGAGTCGATTACAAAGAAACGTAATCGATTACGATTACGATTACAAAGGGAGAAATTGAGGGATTATGATTACGATTACGATTGTAATCCTTTGCCAAAAGGTAATTACGATTACGGCAGCGATTACAGTCGTTGAAAAATGTAATCGATTACGATTATGACATCCGATTACGATTTTGATTACGATTAGATTAGCATAAAATTATCCGATTTTATGCATACAACTCTCATTTTCACAATAGTGTCATAAATCAAAAAGTTATGATTTTTAATTAAATTTTTGATTTTATAAGAGATAACTGAAATGATGATGAATGCAATTATAATGAAACAATTTCATCATCACAGTTCTGGAATTATGACGTCGTTGCAGAAATGAAAAATTTGCATTATATATATATATATATGTATAATCAGGAAAGGCACATTCAGTATTTTTCGAATATTTAAAACTCATGTGAGGGATAACTACATTGATCGTATTTTGTATATAAGCAAAGACGATGCACTAAATGTATATATAATGCATAAGTGATTTACCTGGTTCATTGTTATTTTGTGTGCATACAATCAAAATTTAGTTGGCCGCAATTTCTGAAAATGTATATTTCTCCATTGTATTTATTTTCTAGTTTAAATTGTGCAAATATTTCACATAACACCAATTAGTTTACTGAAAATAATAATTTTCTATGATTCTTTATGAAATCACTTATAAGATGTGCATGAATTGCACGGGATAACAAAATATTCAGATCGTGTAAGAGATAAATAATCTTTTGAAAATAAATGCTGCATTTTAGAATAATTTCAAAAAATTTGAACATGAACATTCAAATAACTCTTAGCAAAATTAGTAATCGTTAAAAAGTAATATGAAGAATAATTATAATACGAATGACTTATAATATTTTAATATGATTTTTGTGTTTTTTTTTTTTTAACATGCACGAGCATATATTTTTTTCCATGTACTAACTGTTTTAATAAAAAAATAAAGTGCAAGTAATTTTACAACACAAATTTAACGTACAAGATTCAACTGAAATACAAAATTCTGTTGAGGTAATTCTAAGAAGAAAAAGATAATTAATTTTTTTAAATAATTCCTAAATATTAATTCATGCATGTAAAAAACAATTGGGAAAATGTCTGAACATATATCATTTTCTTTTACATATCTATTAATTAAAAAGAATATTAGCATTAAAATATAAATAAATTTAAGATTTAAATGTATGTACTTTTTTAAATATTCGAAGAACATATTTTTAAAAAGAATAATAATCACACGTACCAGGGTTAAGATTTCATGCATCTTAAGCATAGAGCATCATGTAACGCCTGCTCCTAAATTGCTGAAGTGTAAATGTGCTATTCTTTAGAAAAATTCTTCACTTCTGCTGTTAAAGAAAGGCGAAAACACGAAAGTCATTTCATGTCTCTTTATGTGTGTAGGTGATAGTACCAACACTAGATTTTCAGGGGGGCAGTCTACTTCGATTATTGAAAGGGAAAATGGGGCGCCCATTCTTAATGCCGGCTCCAAACCGGGACCCCCGCGGAGAGAAGAAAGGGGGAACTCTCTTTTACTCCCGGCGGTCCCGTCCAGACTCTCGCCTATTGCCCAACCGTTTGAATATGTTTTGAAGGGGTAATTAAGGAAGCAAAATGACCGATGCATTTGGTCCTTCTATAGACACCTTCCCCTTTCTTATCTACCCCGAAATCTGTGACTTGCGGACAGATTACCGCTCTTGTACCGAAACTGGACGACGCGAGGAGACCGGAGACACCCCCCCCCCCCCCGAGAGCCCCAAGGCGATGCGAGTGACATATCCAGACCAGACTCCCTTTCTTCTCGGGCTCTCCAGCCATTCCCCATGGAGAGTGGAGCCGCAATTAAGAATTCTGAGAGACCGCAACAAGTAGGACAACAAGCGTCTCTAGCAGACTTTATATGGTCCTGCCATCAAGGCTCTGCGACCATAACACAGAACCTTTTATATTATGATCGCCCATAGGTTACAGACCGCTTAGGATAGGACTTCAGTACACAGTTTGAATCCTTTTTCTTGTAATCTTATCTCTTCTATCCAAGGGTAGCACTAAAAATTTCAGCTTTCAGCAGGTCAAGATTACACGATTGCAGGACTAGAAGATTACGGATTTTTTCCTTAAGATTACGATTAAAATTCCGGGAGAAAAAGGATTACGGGATTACACAACTTCGATTATGATTATGAGAATATGCCATCATCAGATTACGATTACGATTACGATTTTGTCAAAATGTAATCGATTACAGCCGATTACGATTACGTAATCGCGATTACTCCAAGCCTGGTATATAGTACATTTCAATGTGAATGCTTTTCCGAAATGTATCGCTCATAAAATTTAATGTATAAGAGACATCTATAGTTGCTCAAAAGTTATGCTTGCTAAGATTTGAATCATATTTATTTGAAATAATTCTAATAATTTAAGGTATTTCAAACAGTCCCTTTTTTGAGGGAAGTACAAGTCAGTACTTAATGTAAAAGGATATTGAATTCATTTTCCTAAATTAATGGATATTGTTACAACAGCTAAATTGTCAAGTTATTTGATAGGAAAGTCTGATTGGCGTTTTGACCACTTAAGTGGCATTACCGGAAAAGTTCTGAATCTGGCGTCACGAATCTGTGTGAATGTTGTTCCCCTTTCAAGGAATCAGGTGCATTAATTCTTCAGGAAGGAAATAAACTGCATTTTATAAAATTATATGCACCTAGAAATCATTGAACCATAATTTTAAAGCTCGGCGTGTACGGGATGACATAGTGCCTAAACAAATAATTACAAACTCAGAACATGAGAAATATAAGGATATTAATTGACCAGTAGCAGTAAAATCTGTAAACTCCTAGGAGAGCCCACCTCGTTTCAAAATCTCCAATTTGGCGTCCATCTCGCAGAACGATAGAAGCCGGTTTTTAATCAAATCAGGGTTACCAAGATTGCGTACTCATCGCCAACCTCGCCAATCTGGTGGGCTCTCCTAAGATCCAACTGTAAATTACTTGGTGGGACATTGAATACCAAAGCTGTAGATCTGTCTAGAAGCCAATCTACATAATGAGCGATCAACCAGTTAGCTAAGTGGTTGAAGTTTCCTTACCAACTTGTTCTGAATATGTTTTAAACAACCAAAACCAGTTGGCTTGGTGGGCCTTTTAAACTACATTACATCTCTGCAAACATAATTATAGGAATCGGGCAAACGTTGCTAAGCATTTTCTTGCCGACAAAGTGGAACCTTGGTGAGTGGATTATGTAGCACCTCAAGTTTCAAAAGGGCGTCGAAGAATCTGCAACCCAACACTGCTAGAAATTTCATCATGAAATTACGGTTAAATGACCGGCAGCAGTCTATCCATCTAATTCACATTTAAATTTACGGTTTGGAACATTTTTCTATCTTTACGGGACCTAACCATTTCCAATTAACTTTGTTAAAAAGCCGTAAATACCAAAGTTTACTGTTTTATAACCATTTAAAAATGGTTTCAAAACAAAATTTTCACTGTTTTTGAACTATTTCGAGGCATAGAATCTTCGAGGCGTAGAAACCGTAAAGAAAGCTTGCAAGACTCGAACCCCGAATGCGTGGTGTACACACTGAGCTAAATAAGAGAAATCTGGAGTGAGGACTTCCCATGCTTCAACAAGGCAGCTTGCGAGCCGACGCGCATGAATACAGTGCTCGAGCCATCAAGGCAAAACATCGCTGACTTCCCATTGTGGAAGCATTGGCTCGTGTCTTGTATTGTTACAAATTTCGGTTTAATTTATCATAGTTTATCAAAAAATTTTATTTTCGTCATTTAGCAATATCGTGAAACTTAAAAGAAAACGGTGTTAAAGCTCATTTTGATGGCGAATTGGCTATTTAAACTTTAAATGCCTTGTTCTCGTATTCTATCTTTGAATGGCCTTTTTCACAGAAATTTAATTACTATGCCCATAATGTACACAAAATTGTTTTTTGAATGAATAAAGTTTACCTTAAATCATAATATTACAACTTAATTACATTGCTGAAAAACTTTTTCTTTAGCATTATAGACTAAATATTTCTCCTGTTTTCTCGATAGTCAAACCTTATTACGTAATATTTGATTATAAGTGAAAGTATCAGTTATACAAATAGTTAAATCATGTACCTTTTTTGCTTTTATCTTAATTTGCTAGTTAATGGAAATTTCAATAATAATTTTGATGTTTTTGAATTAACTTTTCATTTGAGTAAAATTTTGATTTTTGCGTGTGTTAATTTTTATTTTGTCAAAATGTGGCTGTTTTTTAAAAACATTAATTTTATTATTATTTATTATTTTATTACTAAATTAACATCTACACTCAAAGATTTTTAATGAGTTCATAAAGCTTTGAATTGCGGCACTTTCCCCCTGTAAATATACTGATCAGCTGAAATTTTTATTTGTGCATGATTTAAAAAATCATGATAAATATTATTATGAGCATGTTTTTTTTTGTTACTAAATTAACATCTGCACTCAAAGAGTTTTAATGTGTTTATAAAACTTTGAATTACAGAGCACACTTTTTCCCAGCAGATGTACTGATCAGCTATATTTTTAATTTGTGCATGGTTAAAAAAATAAGTAGTATTTCTTTATTATTCTTATTTACATTTAATATCCATAAATGAAATGTTCTATTAGTGAGAAATATTTAACTTGGTCATAGGCAAGCAAACTTGTAAAATATAAAATTTGTAAATGCTTATACATTTCAGATTAATCTCAAAATGACATGCTCCATTTCAGTTATTTGCAAAATTTTTTTAATAAAATTGTTATCCAATAATATCTCCAAAAAATGACTTTCTTCTTATTTTGAGTGCTTCTTCTTTTTTAATTGTATTATGTTTAAGTGCAATATCGAAGTGTAAGAACTCTAAAAACGCATTTATCGTTTTTGGGAATAAAAGTCGCTATATTGATGCTGTTCGAAGCTGCTCACTGAAACTTCTTATGAGATTTATAATTTAATTGTGTAAAGTATTTATTCATCAGTAATCAAGGAGAGTAAATCAATTAATCAGGGTGTCTTCCTGTCTAAATAAACGTTTTTTAAACCTGCCATAGTCGCACACTCCCATATAGCATTCAAAGATAATAAAAAGTGTCGTATAATGTTTTTTATCGTGAAAAAATGTATGAATAATTGTTCTAAAATGCTATGAGAAATTTTAAATTATTATATGTCAGGCATTAGAATAGAATTTTTTAGAAATATCGGAAAAGAATTAAGAGCTCGAGAGCTCTTTAAAGTTAGCCGTTCTATCATTGCGCGAATTGGTAGTTGGCGCGTTTTGCCGTGATGGCTGAAAAGGGTGTGAAGCGGTTCGACCGCCCAGTCCTCGCTCCAGGTTTCTCTTATTTAGCTCAGTGGGTGTACAAGTCTTCCTCTCTACCCACTCGGCCACCGTCATCACGTAAAGCGGACGTTTATTTATCAATAAATCTGCTTTTCTAACAGGCAAACGGCCTTAAAATTGAGATTTCAGTTTTTGATTGGATCCAAATTTATTTTTAGGCTAAATTTACTGTATATTGACGAAAATCATTTTATTTGCTGCAAAAATTAAAATACAAACAAGCTTCAGCAGCTCAAATGATGGGTTCGCTCATTCGCAAACAGTTTTGGGAACCCGATGTCTCAAATTTTTGATTTACGTGTGTATGTGTTTCTATTTAGTGTGCACTGCTTAAGCCATTTTTTTTCTTCTTTTTTTTATATACACATGCAGATTTTAACTGATAAATCCGTATTCCTATTTTAAAACAACGTACGACCGGTAAGGTTTCGCAACCAAGATGGAGCCAGATTCTTATTGAGCGCTTGAAAATTACGGTTAGTTAAACGTTCTTTAGGATAAACAGAGAATAAACGATGCTTTTCGTAATCAACGGTTTGAGTACCATCTTTTTAATGGTTATTCAACTGTTGTAATTAAATATGGTAAAATAACAATCAAATAAATGGTTATTTTACTATTTTCTTAGGGAAATTTTTAACAGTGAATGGTAGAGACAAAATTAATTGGTTGTCCCTGCAGTTTGCTTCTTAAATTGCCCGCTACCGCCCCCCCCCCCAACAGATGCCTGAATGTACTACGTTCAGAAAATCTAACTATGGTATGCATTGGTATGGGGCTGACATGTTAATTATTTGCAAAACACCATTATTGCACTAACATACCTAGTTTCGCACCTATGCGTTCTATTCAGCGTGATTTTCTTCCTTGATCGGAGCGTGCAAAATGGAATTGTATTTAAATTCCCCCGATTTAAACACTAAAAATACAAGAAAATTAGTTTTAAGAAATGGGATAATTTTTCCGACAAAGTATAATAGAATTCTTTTGTTATAGTTGCTCGTTCAATAATTAAAAGATACAGATGAAATTTGAGACAAGAATAAAGTATCATAAAAAAAGAATTTTAAAAATTAGAAACAAAAAGTTTTTTTTTCTTTATCTTGGAACAATAAAAAAAAAAATTCTGCTGGAATCTTTTTAGCGTTAAAAATTATCAATTTTTCTTCAGATGCCTATTTTATTTTCTGGCAAACGTTCTTTCTCATTGTTTCATCAAAGGAAATTCGCTTTTTGATCAGGAGTCTTACATCTCAATTCCTTGCCATTAACTCTAAAATTCTGTAACCTTTAACAACTTGCTCATAAGATATTAAATATTATGAGAGGAGTCGATTACTGGCATCTCTAAAATGTTGCTCAGCATGTTAAAAGCTCGTTTCTCTTGAAATTAGTGTCCAAAATATAAATTTGATTTCTAATTTTTCTTGGAACAGAGTACTAGATCTCTTAAGTGCTACTTGCTTTGCATTTTTGCTGCACTTTGCACGCCTGCCTACACTATTCATTGGGGCTGAAATGTTAATTATTTACATAGCTCAGTTACATCACCTTAGAACTTCCAACTCTGGTTCAATTCTGTCCGTGTTCATTTTTTATTGTGTATAAAACACGGCAAATTATCTTGATTTATAATTATAAATTTATAACCTGAAAAGACAAAGGGACTGAAATCAGTTTTACATGGTTTCTACAGAATTTCTTCACCTAAGTAAATTGTAACAATTTTTTTTCTTAGCTTGTTAAAAAATAAATAAAAATTAAATTAAATAAAAAGTTTTGAAGCACAAAAGAAAACATTGTTTTTGTTTGGTACAAAATTAGTTTTCAGCAATTAAAATTTGTATTTTGAAACTTATTACAATAAAAATAATCATATTCAGTATTTCTTTCTGCTGTCAAGTAGATCAATTGGAATCAGTATTTCTTTTGCTGTCTTATTGAACAAAATCTGTTTTTCAATTGAGAGTCGTTAAAATTTCAATTTCTCCTCATTCCTTGTAAAGTTCTTGATTTTTCGTCATTTTGCTAGAAAATATTCAATATTAGGAAAAGAGTTGCTTACTCGAATTTTCCTTACAAGTTAATACTCAGTACTGAATTAGTTTGCCTTGAAGTGAAAAAAAGATTCCTTCCTATGAGTCGATTGTGTAAATTGTTTTGCTGAGAGATGAGTTTTTAACATTAACTTTTATCAACAACAATTGGCAACATGATGGCTGGCTACTACTCTGAATTGCAGGTACTATCTTTTTCGCTCTATAAACTTTGAAGCTTCTCATAGGGTCTTTTTGGCACGCAGGTCTGTTTCTTAGCGGTTGTTTCTCTGCTAGACTAATATACTAAGATCCGTATTTATTGTTCAACAATATTTATGAAATAAGACAATTATGTACTAAAATTTATAAATAACGAAGTAAATATTATGTATAATCTATACAGAATACACCGTTTCAGATGAGCAAATGTGCAGAGCAGAATTATGTTTAGTTGTGTTCAGTTTTAATCTTGCCTTTCCATCTGGTGCAGGATATACTTCAAAAATCTACACATCAATCTTTATTTATTGGAATATATATATTTCAGGTAAACTTCATACTAAATTACTTACGATATAGTTTTTCGGACTCGTTTTTGGCAGATGCTCAACGACAAATAGTTTTAAGTTGAAACTAATCTTAAAAATAACAGCTGAAATTATTGAAGTTGTTAAAATATGTTTAAAAAGACATATCAAAGGAACTCGTGTCAGTTACAGCAATGGATTCAATGTCTGATACGCCATTTAGATTTTACATTTCAGTTAGTGTTCAGTTATTTTCAGAAGGTCTGTTAAATTATCAACTATTGCATATTCCTCTAAATGGAGGGCGTTCATCGCTGATGAATGCATCATGTTTTGATGCAGAAACAGCTGTCTCTTAAACGTACTTCGCTTCAAAATAGCTATTGATTTCAGAAATCGTGAAATAAGAAGGGCACAAATAAATTTCAAGTCTTTATCCAGACATTTTTTTTAGCTCAGTTGGTGCTTTTTTATTCCGTTCATCAGTTTTTTTCTCCAAGTTCATTTACACAGCAGGTTTCAATAAAGCATTTATTTTCAATTATATCAATGAATGCTTTTTACATAGTTATATGTATCACTAAGTACTTGAATAACTTGTTGACTTTACCCAAAAAATCTGACCAATTATTGGTATTGTGAATGATTCATTTAAAATCATCTTTTAAGATGAACCACTGTTCTAAACAGTACATTAAATTTTGACTATAACAATTACGATTATCTTGGTTGTTGTTGGGTGTGAAGATAGATTAATTTAAGGAAAATTAATAAAGTCCGTTTTCTTATAGACGCACTTGATGCTATTTTTTAAAGCCTTTCCATTTTGATGAAAACCTTCAAATTCTTAATATATTGTAGCACATTTGTATAATTTAAGATCTTCATATCGAGACACTATAGTTCTTCCCACTGTCGAGATACTCTTCAGAGTTTTCTTCATGACAAAGCTCTGGGCCTAAGAGCAACTTTTCATGTCATACAGGTGCATTTAAATGAATAAACAAAAGCATTTGACAGATATGTTAGTTTAATTACACTATCTTCTCTTTTGCCTATATCTATTAAAAACTTCCTCTTTGGCACTGTTTTAATGAAATGTCAAAGTTTTTGAATTTTTCTTTTCAGATCAATTTACCGAAATCCTGTTTTCATTTGTACATTCCCGAAAGTAAATGCTTTTCTTTTACAGAAATACTAATAAGATAAAACTGAAAGGAGACATTAAGTTATTTAAATTTTACTTTCAATTCTTAAGTCTCGTTTTCAGTAAACCAAATGTGCGTTGAGTGCAAAGAATGCTAAGATAATTTTTAACAAATTTAATGATCCTTTTGATAGAAAATGTTTCTTACTATAGAACCTTCAGTGCTATAAAAAATATTACAGTACTATAGGAAATAATAAATTCAAATAGATCTCCATTTTTGTTTTGCAAAGGATACTTTTCATTTGATTTCAGGACATTTTAATATAATAAAATGATGTTTAGGGGCTACTTTTTGAGTCGCATCACATCACATAAACTTTAAGGAGACTTTGTTTGATGACAAAAATAAACACTGCGTTCTTTAATCGATAATTGTCTAGTAAAACTCTGAAAAATTGTTCTATTCTCATCCTGATTGTCAAAAATCGCTCTGTTGAGTTTCCTTTAATAGTTGTGGATAATCACATGATACATGACGTGTTATGCAATCTTGCTTCAACCCAGTTCCTGATTCTGTAACAAGTTTTCATTTTAGGTTGATCAGAGATTGGTTCAGCCTCTCTGCTAATCCATTTTTTGTGGTGAGTGAGAAACATACTATAGCACATGTTTAAAAAAGTATTTGGTGAACTCTCCACTAAGGCTCGACCGATGCATCGGCCTCGCCGATGCATCGGCGCCGATTGTTCAACGAAGTTGCCATCGGCCATCGGCATCGGCGGCAGATGTTAACTTTAGAAAAACATCGGCCCATCGGCCTTAAAAAACATCTAAAAGCCGATGCAAGGCCGATGTTTTTCGCAGGGACAACTTTCCAGAAAACATTCTGTCTTTCACTTTCTTTTTTTCTCCATAGCTCAATTTCAATTTCCATACAATAACAGGCGGTGCATAAGTTAAAAAAAAAACACAAAAATAGTGTCTTTCTACAAAAGTATTTGATAAAAAATTCGGAAAACAAGTTTAAGCGATCGCTGACCGAAAACCTTCATTATTAAAATAGTTCTCTTTGAGCAGAATGCTCGCGAAATAGAATATGTTAAAGTAAAAGTCATAGAGGCTTCTTATGAGTGCTACGTATTTGTTTTTCGCACTAGGTTAGTTGCCTCATTTTTGTCCATTTTTCTTTTAATAATGACTTAGTGCAGCGCTTCCCAACCGGTGGTTCGCGAACCCCCAGTGGTTCGTGTGATGTAGAAAGAGGGTTCGCGAAAATAATATTGCAATGGCGGAATTTTTAATTGCTAACGTAAAGAAAAAACGAAATAATAAATAAATAAAAGTGTAAAAATAACTTTTCCTTTTAAGGGGACTCGGCACCTAAAAATCCACCGAAATTGTGTATTCCGAAATTGTAAACAATAAAAAGTCAACTCAATCAATGTACGATAATAATTTTAATTTTTAACAGCGTAATTTTTTTTTCTCTTTGCGTTGTTTTTTTTTTTTTTTTCTGCTTTTTGTGTGCGGTTGTTCTCTTTATTTCATTTTTAGTTTACAACACAGAAAAGATTGGTCAAAAATAAGAAAAAAAATTCCAGTATAAATATTTATTGATCGAAATTTTATGTGTCGCAATTTTTAAAAATTGAATTCTCAAAATGCGAGTTCGCGCGACAGGATTTAATAACATCTTAATAAAAATGCTAAAATTTCTTTATTTTCAAAGATTGATCAATGCATTTTTTTTTCAAAATACATCTTAGCATTTTTTGTACGATAATTATTTTAATTTTTCCCCGTTTATACATTTTGTTTTTTGGCTTCTTTGATGCCACGTGTTAGAGAGTTGATAGTTTTTCTGCAATTGTACAACAATCTCGTTGCATCTGCTTTCAGTTTAGAATATTTCTTGTACAACGTAGAACATATTGATAAAAAATATGAATCAATTTTTCAGTATAAATGCTTATTGATCGAAATTTTATGTGTCCAAGTTCGACTTGCAATTTTCAAAAATTTAATTTTTAAAAACGAGTTTGGGATACAGGGTGGAACAATACCTTAATAAAAATGCTACAATTTCATTAATTTAAAAAATTGTCAACGTATATAAAAATATGTATATTTTTTTTCAAATTACATCTTAATTTTTATAAACGATCACGTGTTTTCAGAAGTTTATTTGTCAACAGAAAACTGCTGGTGCTGAAAATATTGGTTTATTTCGGTGTCCTTACATTGTGCTCATGGAAATATAAAGAACATGTCAAGTATTTTAGTGTAATTTTCAACTCATAAGAAAAAAAAATCTAATAAGTTTAATTCCTAAGACCCAGCATTCATTTGTAATGACAAAAAATCTCACGTCTATGTTTTTAAAGCAATATTCAGTATTTTTTGGCTATGAACAAGATATATACTATACAAGGGGTAATACTGCGAGCGAATTTTTAAAAATTTTTTTTTTATTTCAGAAAAAGAGCTTAAAATAACTTTTTTAATGAAAAATAAACATGTAATCGTTCCCGCTTTTCTTTTAAAAACGGGGGGGGGGGATCATGAAAAAAAGATGAGAGGAGGGGGTTGACAGTTTCGTTAAAAATACAAACCCACATTATTTGTTAGTCTGTGTCATAACATCTGCATTCCTCTCCATGAAAAAAATAAGAAAATAAAGGCAGCTGCACTTGGCATTTGCAGTGCAGATGTTATAAAGTGAAAATGTTGAAGGAAAGGGAATTAGACCCGAGCCGATCCAATAGTTGTTGAGTTTTTTTTTTTTTTTTTTTGCAAAGATAAGAAAAAAGAATTGAAAATCCTCTGATATAGCATTTTTTAATTTTTTAACCTCCAAATAGTATAATTACTTTACTACAATCGCGAGTGATTCTTTCAGTTGTAATTATTATGTAAACTTCCCCCAAACAATTTTACGGTGCTTGAATAATGCATTTATGCTTTTATAAACATAAAAATAAATAGTAAATGATTTAAATGACATTTTTGACAAGCATTCTACACGTTTTAATGGTTTAAAGCGACTTTTTTTTCCATCGGCCATCGGCCGATGGAAGAGGAGAATAATCGGCAATCGGCCATCGGCCCATCTCGGAACAATCGGCATCGGCCCATCGGCCAAAAAATGCCATCGGTCGAGCCCTACTCTCCACCAATTTCCTATACAATATCTTGCTCTGCTGGTTATGGAGATTTTCAGACATATGTTTGAACACAAACCGAACAATGCCAAATTTAACCAACCTAAAGAAAACTTGGGATACATGCAGACTTATTTTTCCCCTTAGCCTTAAACGTTTCATGCAGCAAGCTTTTATTAAATTTGTTCCGAATGTGTTTCCTAACTCTAAATTTGGGGTGTCATTTTGCGATTTCCTGGGTGTTTGAAATCCATATCGTAATCCGACAGGTTTTGCGTAGCAGATTTTGTTTTAAGTCCAAAGAAAATCTATGGGGATCTGAAAGGTCTTGGCCACTCCTTTCAGGTATCCGTAGGTGTGAATCAGCGAGAATCTGGCCAATTCTCTTTGTTTCACATTTTCTTTTGGGCACTATTCAAAAATTGATTTTTTTTAAAATTTTTAACTTTTTCAGCATCTTAAAGTATTAGAAGCTTGCTGGATGGACTGCTTAAGGTTAAGAAATGCAGCATGAAGATGGAATAGTAGGTAGGGTTCTGAAATAAGTTAGCTTAATGCGTTGCATGGTTTCCCCACTTGCAGTAGTTTCTTCCTGAAATAACTATCCTCTGCTACATTGTATGCACTTTTTTCGTTTTGAAAATTCTAAAGGTAATTTAAAACCGGACGTTTTAAAGAAAGTTTGACTCATCGAAGCATGTTATATTGAACGCAATCACTTCCAATGTCTTCCTTCACAAACACGAAAGAAAGTGTCAATCACTACTTTATCAGCAATTTTCCTTGCATTCTCATAAAATGAGGAACATAATAGAAAAAAATGGAGTTTAAAGAAGCTAAAATTCAAGCTATCTGCAAATACTTAACTTTAAATTTTGTCATATTGGACATTAATTTATAATGGTTTAAATAGAATTTTCAAATTTGTGATCACATTAAACTTTTCAGTCGTCATTCGTTAGGGGTACATATGTTTTTGATACTTGAAATTAAAATCCAAAATTGTGCATTTTTTCATGAAAAATGAAAAACTGAAATGTCTATGGTAAAATTTTCTTAAAAATTGAAATTGTAAGATAGTCCTGTTTCCTTCATTTAAATTTTGTTTTCATTCAGTTGTAGATGCTTAAATATCTCTCTCAGCACCTACTCTGACTAGATTGTAGAAGCTTGGTGCTTGCAAAGCTAAGCTAACAGCACTTTATTGCTACTAAAATCCTCATGACATCAACAGGTGTCTGGGTTAACCACTTTAAATAATTGTTTATGAAATTTAATGCATTCATCAATGAGTTTATCTTGTGGAATGTCTTCGAAAAATGGTGTAAGCAGAATACTGATTCTTGTCACAAAGAATTGGCACTTGGGGTTTGAAAAGATGGGCACCTAGTCGCTGAATGGGCAAGTGGTCAATGAATTCTTAAAAACGTTGGGTTGGAAAAAAAGGAATATCGTTCTTGTAGTAAGAGGTTAAAAATGGTTATAATTGTTTCCTGGAATGACTGAAGGTCTGGAATTTGATGTAGAACTTTAGGAATTGTGTTTTGGGAACTTGAAATAAACAATCTGCAAAGTGAAGCACTATTGCTGTGTCCCTGAATGTAGAGTCAGATGATCTAGCAGTATAGGCTTTGACATTGTCAGGATAAGAGAAATGCTCAAAGATTGTAATGAACGGTCTATAGCAGCCTTTTGCAGAAGACTGATTCTTAGTCACAAAATGTGGGCACCTGTAGTTTGAAAAGATTGAGCACCTTATCGCTGAATGGGCAAGTGGTCGGTGGATTCTTAAAATGGCATGATGGAAAAATAGAGATGTCATTCATGTAGTAGGTAGCTAAAAATAGTTATAATTGTTTCCTGGATTATCTAAAAATATTAAATTTGACACAGAACTCGAGGAATTGTTTTTGGGGATTTGTGCGATAGAAACAATCTGCAGGGAGAGGCACCACTATTGCTGTGTTCCTGAATGTAGAGTCGGATGATCTAGTAGTGTAGGCAGTGACATAGTCATGCTATTAGAGATGGTCAAAGATTGTAATGAACAGTCCATAGCTGCCTTCAGCAGAAGACTGATTATTGGTCACAAATTGGGTGCACCTGTAGTTTGGAAAGAATGGGCACCTGGTCGCTGAATGGGCAAGTGGTCGGTGGATGCTTAAAAATGGCGGGATGAAGAAAAAAGAATGTTATTGATGTCGTAGGACGCTAAAAATGGTTGTAATTGCTTCCTGGATTGACTTTAAGTGTTGAATTTGATGTAGAACTCGAGGAATTGTTTTGGGGATTTGTGTGATAGAAACAATCTGCAGGGAGAAGCAAAATTGCTGTGCCGCTGAAAGTAGTCGGATGATCCATCAGTGTAGGCCTTGACATGGTCATGCTATGGGAGATGGTCAAAGGTTGTAATAAATGGTCTATAGTTGCCTTTATCAGAATACTGATTCTTGGTCACAAAGAGTGGGAATTTGTGGTTTGAAAAGAATGGGCACCGCTGAATGGGCAAGTGGGCTGTGGATTATTAAGAATGGCAAGATGGAAAAAAGAATGAATGTCGTTCATGTATTAGTGGGCTGAAGATGTTGTCTTTGTGCTCTGAATCGGGTGAAAGTGGAATTTGAAGCAGGAACTCAAGGAATGGTGTTTTTGGAATTTTGTTTGGAAGTAAAAACAATCTGTGGGGAGAAACAGGAGGACTCTGTCACACTGAATGTAGAGTCGAACGATGAATCAATGCAGGCTGTGACACTGTCATGTGATGAGGGAGAAGGCAGAAAGGTTGTAATTTAAATGGTCTATTATCGATAATGGCTGTTTTGAGGATTGTCTTGGTGCCTTTGGTGCACTCATGTGGTTTATGGCTGTGATACCAAGTGGAACGATACCTCTGGGGGTGCCCAATCCCAGGTGGCGGTCTCTCATCTGGGAGTTGGTTCAAAAAATTAAGAGATTTTTCAAAGGGGCGGAAATCGGACTCCTGCCTATAAGGGCCCCGTTAGACTCAGGAGTAGCGTACCCATTCTTCCTCGCCACGTGCGAGGACACAACAACAACAATTGTGTTGCGCAAGCACAAAAGGGTGGAGAGGGGTGTCATATTCCCAATGACCGCCCCATTGTATATGCGCTCGACAAAAGCGCAATGACACAAATTTATTTTAAAAAAGAAAAGTGTAATTGCTAATTGCCTCCTACCATTGTATCCTTACCCCTGAAGCAATAAGAGATCATTCGTAAATGATGCCACGCTTCTAGGGGGCAGGGGGGTTCGTGAAATTGTGACAATGGAAGGGGATTAGGTAACAAGAAGTGTGGCATCATGCTTATGTAGCATGACTTGTGAAAAAGGGGTAGGGGTATGTTGAAGTATGACGGTTTGTGACAAAGGGAAGGTCAAATATATAGGAAAAATCGTGACATTTATGGACGGTCCTTAAACACAACGCTCTATTTAAAAACGTTATGTAATTTATGAACAAACAGTTCCCTATAATATTGATGGGCTATTGATCATGGCCGGATTAATGGTGGTGCGGGGATTGGCTTCTCCCAGTATTTTTGAGATTGCTTTTAATCTTACATTTTTAAAGAAAAGTACGGTACATTTAAAAATACTTGCCCCCCCCCCTCTCCCCAGTCCGTTTGAGATTGCTTTTATTCATTTTTTTAATCCCTTAACTGGTTAATCTTTTTTACTACAAATGTTCCTCAAAAAAGGCATTTTTTATTGCATATAATTAAAGTAGTAACTTGATATAAAGGGAAAATGAAAGAATTTTTTTTTTTTAGTTTCATAAATAATGAACTTAAGCATTTTTTATTTTATAATTTTGAACCAGAAATGCCCCTAAATGTTGGCTTTTTGCAATCCCAAAGTATATACAGTGAAGATTGTATTGCAGATCTCACGATCTATTTAAATATTCTAATACTAAAGACTCTCTTTCAATCTATTAAAAATACAGGCACGTCAAAACAAGAAAGGCGGAAATGTCAATGCCCGTACACCGTACGGGCAAACCAGTTAAGGTGTTAAAGAAAAGTACGGTACATTTAAAAATACTTGACCCCCTCTCCCCACGATCTGAGTCCTAAATCCGCCCATGCTAGAGGAAGGCTATGATATACTAACTTTCATATGTTAAAAAATAAAATTCGGAAGAAAATTTTACAGGGGTGTCTGCAAGAGGTAGGGAGTTATGGCACAAACTGCGTTATTGAAATTTACGGGGTATTGTCAAGGAGTTTTATCCTTTTTAGGGGGACATCGTCCTGGGAGCTCTGTAGCTTTTTCTTGGAGGGGGAGGATGTGCATTGCAAAAAAAATGTTCCACTTGTTTCATGCATTTCCACTTTGTATAGGAAAAAAAATCTTGTCAGTTCATTTGGGTTGGGGGGGGGGGGGGTCGATCAGCTTAGGTCCTTAGCTCCTCCCACGAATCCGTGCTTGTAGTAGATCGAATATATTTCCGACATTACGAAATATTTGTTTACCCTTTTTTAATGCGTAATACAAGTCTTAAAATGTTTTTATTTCGTTAGACAGGATATGCTACACTAAGGATCTTACAACTCTCTACTTACCGTGATGTCCCATGACTTCTACCTCTAATTTTCCGTGACTTACACGGGGCTGTTGTTTCGACAAGAACAGAACTGCTCAAAACGTAAAAATATTCGCCAGATAATTTCTTCAAAAAGAAAAAAGTGCTAATTCATTGAAAATTGAATGCTCAGATATTAGTTCTTTCTTCAGGGGTTAATATAGAATTGTTCGACAAACTTTTGAGGACACTGAGCAACCGTACCGTTTTAAAACCCCATCCCGTCTCCGTCGCAAAAAAAGTTATAACGAAAAAAGTCAATTCTCTGTTGCTAATCTAGTACAGCAAAACCCCACTATACCTCGCCTCAGTATACCGCGGTGATCACCATGTACCCCGACGTTTAAACCATGATCCTTTATCATTGCCATTTAAAGGTGATTCCTTATTTAACATTGTAAATAAAGCCATCCCGTGCACACAAATATTCTAGCCAAAAAGCTGTGAAGAAAAGCTACGAGAAATTGATAAAAGTTAAAAATGATGTAACAAAAGCAAGTATTTCGTGAATATGGTTCCGCGGTACAGTTTCACTATACCGTGGTCATGTTATAACGCGGGTGCCAAACATGTCCCCCGACGCCCGCGTTTCCACGGGGTTTTACTGTATCACTTGTTAAATGATACCAGGCACCAGCAAGTTTTTCACCGCCAAGGTAGTCGCATTGTAATGAAAACATATTTACAGAGTTTAGCTTTGTTGTAATCGCAAAAATGAGACGATACGAATGTGGCGTAAAATTAAGCATGAGGTGCTTAGAAGTGTTTTTAACACTCTAGGAAAGTTTAAATTATTTTTTTTCGTTTGGATTTTAAAAAAAATAAATGAATCTAAATTTCTGAAAGTTAGACATGCCTCATAAAAGGTAGGCTTTTAATTAGTTTTAGTGTGCATGTTAAAATTAATAAATTACAAAAAATAAAATAAACTATGCTGTAAAAGAAATTTTTTAATGATTTTTTTAAAGATTTTTAAAAAGAGGGAATTATTAAAGCCAATAATTTAAAATGTTTTACTGGCGCAAAATGTTTCATTGTGAAGCAAGCAAGCTTTTCACTGCTGAGATTATCGTATTGTAAAGAAAAGATATGTCCGGAATTTTTATTGGTTGTGAATTATTTAATAAGTTTCCTCAAAATTTAATGACCCTTTCTGAGCCACGCGCTATTCAGTGCGAATGTTGACGACGTTTAAAAAAACAACTAACAATCCTTGTATGATTACATGCAGAACATCCACCTGAACGCGGCCGTGAGCTACCAAAACTGGCCCCACGATCGACAATTTGGCGACCACTAATTTAGAAGGAAATGGAGCTATTTGTGAATTGTTCACAAAATTCTGAACTCTTAAAAAAAACGGATCTTTTACGAAATTCTAAGCTCTAGAAACAGACTCTTTGCAGAGTTCTAATCGAACCCGGCAATATGTGTAATACTTTGCTGTGAAGAAGTTCATACTTTCAAAAGATTTTAATTTATGCATATTTTTATGATTTTTAATTTTTTAAATTAAAATTTTATTATCGTTATTGTGTCTGAAATTACAGATAAATCATTATAGTGAGAACTAGTGCGAATTATTATTTTTTAATGTAAAATATACAAGCATTAAAGGAATGTTTGTGGTGTTTCAATTTTAGAGCGGCGGAGAAACTCTTAGCGTAGAGTATGATAACGCAATACCACCGGTGCGAATTCAAAAAAAGTGCTAATTCATTAAAAATTGGCTTATAAGTTCTTTCTTCAGGGATTAATTTAGAATAGTGTTCGAAATGCAAAAAAAAAAAAAAAAAAGAAGCCAATTATCGCTTACTAATTGACTATCAGTTGTTAACCTTTAGATTACGGCGGTACAGCATATGTACCGCAGAATAGTTTGGCCTTCCTTACGGCTGCGGTACAGCATATGTACCAGACCTTTCGTCCCCTTCCTGAGCGGAAGGAAATCACCAGGAGGTGTGAAAATTACTGAGAGTTATTAGCATTTCCTGTCCTCACGACTAGTCTTGGCGAAATACGCTGCGTTGATTTACTGTCTGGCGAGTATTTGGAATGTTTCTGGTTTAGACACACATACTCGTCGGATAACATTTATTATGGTCATATAAATACTCACTAAAACGTAGGCAATCGCTTAAACGATATCGGGGGGGGGGGGCATAGCGACCTGACTTTTAGATACATAATGTATTTATACGTGTGTTTATGTATTATTACGTGTTCTTGCTTTTTATCTATAAATTTAATATATTTCCTTTGCTCACCCCTCCCAAGAGACGTGACTAGAGGGGGGCAAATGGGGCACATGCCCCGGGCTCCAGATTATTTTAGGGGAGCTAAATTGACTAAATGTGTGGGTTTAACCTAAATATACACTTTTTTTTTTGCATATAAGGCGGCAGGGGGCGCTAAATCCTGAGGGGCGATAAATTGACTAAATGTGTGTGTTTAACCTAAATATATACTTTTTTTGTATATAAGGGGGCAGGGGGCGCTAAATCCTGGGCTTCCCCCAGTTAGAAAATGACCTAGTTAAGTTTCTCCCCTCCCCCCGTAGAAAATATTGAAATGACGGGCCGGATTAAAATTTTCAATATTTGTCATCTTTTGGTATTAATTTTAAAAAGAGTTATTCTGTCGCGCTCAGAGCTCTGCCGCCCTGGGTTATAATCCAATTAGCAGCTCGATGCGCTAGAGGTAACATTCTATGTTTATAATTATTTCTTTCTTGGTTTCCTAATAAAATCCACATGTACACTACGCGTGTTGAAGTCGAAATAATAAGAGTCCACCCCATGTCATACATTCCGGTAAGTGCATTCAACTAAAAATAAGTAAAAGAGTTGAAGTGATTGTGAGGGGAATGCAAGTACAATAGCTGGACATTCGGTCTTGCTTTTGTTAACAAAGGACCTCCCCCCGGAGCCATCGGCAGACAGGAGTTTGTTAGAAGTACAACAAACAGTTTGAAGCGCCTTCTGATTATCTTCGGTGAATGACCGCTTTCCAGTTGCTATATGAGTAAATCAACAAGTCATTGTGGTGAAAATAGCAAAGGAAAATTGTCTATTCATCCCTGCAATTTTTAAGTGAATTAGGATACTGTAAAATAATAAGAACTCTGAAGTGGACTGTATGTTAAACTCTTTATTTTGTTGCGGCGGACTGCCCTCTCTTGGGTGTTACATCGTTCAGGCTCTGGGCTCAAGTGTCAATCTCAGCTTTTTAATACACAAGGTGGCGCTGCTGCAACAGCGCTCTCTGTTTAGTATGGAACATTCCGCCCCACGTTGCAATGGTCACATTCAACCACAACATGTACAGTCATTTCACACACAAAGAATGTAAAAATAACAATAAGCAAATAAGCACAATGATTAATACACAAATAAAATATAAACTTGAACTACACATTCACAGGCAAAATACAAATTTTTGCAATTGATCTTTTGAAGACACCAGACTGAGTTTTCACCTCAACTACTCTGACCCGTTTGTCAGTACCAAAATAGAGCTTCACTATTCTACCCAAGGGCCATTTTTGAGGCGGTAAATTTTCATCCTTAAGTAACACTAGCTCATTAATTTTCACATTATCTTTCTCTACCCTCCACTTGGACCTCTGCTGTAAATTATTAAGGTACTGCACTTGCCATTTTCTCCAAAATGTTTGAATTATTTTTGTCATTTTTTTCCAATTAGATAACCGATTTTCTTTAACCTCAATTAAATTTGGCTCTACAATAGCATTTAACGGTCTGCCGATTAGGAAATGAGCAGGGGTTAATGCATCATATACTTCAGTATCTGATGACAGAGGTACAAGAGGTCTTGAATTTAAATTGCCCTCTATTTGGGTAATGACTGTGATGAATTCTTCGTAAGTCAGTCTGGAGTCTGCAACACCTCTTTTAAAGTGATACTTAAATGCCTTCACTCCACTTTCCCAAAGACCACCAAAATTAGGGGCTCTAGGTGGAATAAAATGCCACTCGATTCCCTCAGTTGACATGTAATTAGCAAGGCTTTCGTCTGGTTTTACGGCTAAATTATGTAACCTGGAAAGCTCTTTATCCGCACCTGTAAAATTTGTTGCGTTATCTGAATATAATTTCGAACACAAACCTCTGCGGGCCACAAATCTTTTTAAGCATGCTATAAATGCCTCAGACGTTAGTTCAGTTACAATTTCGAGGTGAACGGCTTTTGTAACTAAGCACACAAAAATGCAAACATAAACTTTATGAAAGACACCTCTTCTTTGATGTTTATACTTAATAATGAATGGGCCACAAAAATCTACTCCTGAGCAATTGAATGGAAAATCAGGAGTCACTCTCTCTTTGGGCAAATCACCCATTATTTGTTCAACTCCTACGGGTTTAGCTCGGAAGCATCTAATGCATTCATGCACAACTTTTCTGCACAATGCTTTACCTTGTACTGGCCAAAACTTTTGTCTTACATAGTGCAGTAAAGCTGTAGGACCTAAATGAAAGTATCTCTTATGATATGCTTCTAGAATTAGCTTTGTAAGCTCATGACCTTTGGGCAGGATTATAGGGAATCTAAGATCATAACTTACATTAGCTTGTTTTATTCTACCGTTTACTCTAATTAACCCGTCTTTGTCTAGAGAGGGGTTTAAAAACCTTATCTTACTTTTTCCAGGGATGCTTTTCTGGAGACTTAAAGATTTGAGCTCCTCTGAGAGCCCTTGTCTTTGGACCTCTCTCAAAATGAAGATTTCTCCTTCCTTGATTTCCTCTGTTCTCAAAGGTCCCAACTTCCTTTTTGCGGTGTTTCTTACGTTATGCAAAAACCTGAAAATATAACTAAAAACATGCAATAATTTTGTGTAACTATTACTAATATTAAATAACTCTTGAATAAATGTATTAGGCGTTAAAGTAAGCACTGGTAAGTCACTTTTGTCCGAATTTTTCAGTTCAGACGTAAACTCGTCTCGTATGACTGATGAAGGTACTTCGCGACTGGGATATTCTTTGTCAGCCAAGAAAGTAGGGCCGTTGAACCACAGTTCAGTCTTAAGCAGCTTCTCAGGATTCATGCCCCTGGAAATAAAATCCGCGGGATTGTCCTCGGAAGACACATGACGCCACTGTTGGACTGATGTTAAGTCCTGGATTGTCATCACACGGTTTGCCACAAATGTTTTTAGTTGATAGGGCTCTTTTCGTATCCATGAAAGGGCTATCATGGAGTCACTCCACAGGTAGACATCACTGTCTTTAATCTGTTTAAGTTGTAAGGCGTTTCTCACTTTTGTTACTAACTTCGCTAAAAGAACAGCTGCGCAGAACTCCAGTCTAGGGACTGTAGCTCGTTTAAGAGGCGACACCCGTGATTTACTGCAGACCAGTTTTACTTCAAAAGCTCCAGTCTCTGATGTCGATTTGCAATATATGATGCAACCATATGCAGACTCAGACGCGTCCGCAAATCCGTGAATCTCAATATGCACTGCTTTATCTAGAAGTATGCATCTCTTAAAACTGATGCTGTTTATTGTTGGTAAGGATTCGATGAAGTCCTTCCACTGCTGCGCTTCCATCTCAGGAAGTGGGTCACTCCAATCTATTTTCAAGCACCACAGTTTTTGTAGAAATATCTTTGCTCTCGTCACTACCGGCCCAAGAGACCAAGAGGGTCGAAAATTCGAGCAATTGTGGAGAGCACCGATCTCTTTGTTGGTAGACCAACTTTTTCAATTTGAATTTGAAAGGTGAAACAGTCAAGGCTATGGTTCCACGAAACACCTAGAGCTTTTGTCTCTTCCTGAAAATTATAATCACTGTTATGTCCTCCTGTTGTCGGAGTTATTACTACACCACTTATGTAGTGTCATTCCTCCGCTCTTCAGAGCTTCTATTAGTTTGGTTTGAATGTTTTTCGCCTGGGTGATGGTGGAAGCACCACTTAGAACGTCATCTATATACATGTCTTTCTCTAATACTTCTGAAGCTAGAGGGTAATTTTTGTGCACGTCTCTTGATAACTGAAGTAGCACTCTAGTAGCGAGATAAGGTACACTTACTGTGCCATAGGTCACAGTTTTGAGCTCATACGTCTTAACTGGTTCATTCACTCCCTCCCTCCAAAGAATTCTCTGAAGTTTCGTTTGGCTAGGATCAATGAGAATCATCCTATACATTTGCCTAATGTCAGCCACGAAAGCAAAAATGTGCTTACGAAACCTCACCATTAATGAAAAAAGATCCTCCTGTAAAACTCCACCGTTATATTGCAAGGAATTGAGTGAATTTCCCAGAGTTGTTGGTGATGAAGCATTAAACACTACACGAAGTTTAGTTGTACTTTTATCAGGGCGATAGACTCCTAACTGAGGTATATAGTATGTACCTACTTCCTCAGACCCAGAAATTTCTTTCATATGCCCCTGTTCCTCATATTCGCGCAGAAATTCTCGATATAACTTTAAATACTCAGGCTCTCTTAAAAACCGATTCCACAGCGAATTTAATTTTTTAAGGAATATATCTCTTGATTTCCCTAAACACTTTGGATCCTCCTTTAAAGGCATTTTTACTATATATCTCCCTGAACTATCTCTTCTAAAGTTTTTCTGAAAATGCTCTTCACAAGTTATCTCTTCTTTATTTTTGGGCACCTCTAAGTTTTCTAACTTCCAAAATTTATCTACCGCTTCGTTTAAATCTGTATTATTTACAATGAACCCGCAATGTACTTTTCCCTCAATTGCACTTGGTAAACTTCCACTAACTACATATCCAAAAACTGTATTTTGGAGTATTAAATTAATTATTAAATTAGTATTATTAGGATAAATTTGACCTGGACGCAACAACTCATAAAAGATTTCAGCACTCAAAAGCAAATCTACACGACCTGGCCGATTAAAGTTTTCATCCGCTAGTTTTGCATAATTTAATTCTGGAACCTCAACTTTAAGCATTTTTGACGGCATTAAATCTGTAATTTTGGATACAACCAAAAAATCTAACTCTTTTTCATAACTCCTCTCGAGATTGGAAATCGTCGCCGTGACTGCAGACTTAATCGTTGTTAATGTATCTCCGATACCGCACACTGTCACATTAATTTTATCTCTTTTTAAACCAAGACTATTCGCGCAGTCTGCTGTCATGCAATTATTCATGGCGCCTTGATCCAAAATAGCACGTGCTTTATGGAGATCTCCCTTCTGATCCCTCAATAAACAATTCACTGTACTCAACAACACAGATTTTGACTGGTTTATTACTCGGGTGGAGAGCATCGGATTATTTTGACTAGTTGTTTCAAAGACCTCAGCTGTAGGCGAAAGTGATGAATGTGCTACTTGAGACTGGGGGGTCCTCAAATCCGCGTTTCCAATGTTTATCTCATTCGGATTGCGCTCGTGAGTTTTCGGGTAATGTAAAGAACTATGATGGCGTCTCCTTTTTCCCTCTTGTTTACACAAATAGCAAGAAATATGCGATTTGCAAGCACTGACCAGATGTTTTCCTAAACAATTGAAGCAGTAATTATTTTTCTTTACGATCTCTACTCTTTCAGAAATAGGTAACGAATTATAACTTGTACACTTAAATATGGGGTGATTTTCTGGGCAAAGAATACATTTTGAACTCCTACTATCAGATAAAAATACTCTGGACACATTTTTGAAATTACTGATTTTGTGAGTGAGTGGTTTGTTTTCCACCACTAGCGGTTTTCCTCGGGACGTGAAAAACAGGTCAATTTCTTTTCCTAATTTTACTGGATCAAACCAAGAATCTGATTGTCTTACACTAATATGAGTCGCGGTTTCTCTATCTAAAGTTTGAAACAACTTGTCTGACACCATTAATTGTTTTAATGACTCAAAATCAGACACATTTCTCCGTTTTAAATAGTAATCAAAATTTGTTGTCAACCGTGACGCAAATTGAACATGAGTTTCATTGGGCTGTTTAATAGCTTTTCGGAATTGCTCTAAACAAGACTGTGGGGTAGGCTCAAACTCTCTCAGTACAATTTTCTCAACTTTCTCATAATCGCTCAACTCATCATCACTTATATAGGAAATGACGTTTGACGCTTTCTCTCCCAGCAGATTTAAAAGAATCTCTGCTTTAAACTGATCGGGTACGCTTTTTGTAGCGAATGATCTCTCTAAAGAAGCAAAATATAAACCCCATTCTTCCGGTCTGTTCGGAACTCTCATCGTTAAAGTTTTTATGCTCTTTATTAAAGAATCTAAAGATTCGATAACCTCATTTTTAATTTCTGATTTAGTGTCCTTAGATTTCATATTTCCCCGCGCGAGGGTCAACTCTAGTTCAGCTTTTGCTCTCTCTAATTTTATTTGCTCTAGCTGCAACTCTTCTTTGCGGTTCTCTATTATCCCCTTTAAGAGGTCAGACACATAGTCAGGCTCGTTTTTGAATTGCTCATTATTCTTTATGACATTAGTTAACTCTAGAACTGTCATTTTCTCATTGACTACCTCTCCTAACTCTATAGCAGCAAGCTGCAAATCACCTTTTATCGCGTTTCTAAACATTTTTAAAAACAAAACTTAAACTCAAAATTCACAAATAAACTCTACAGAAATAAATAAAATCAATGAAAAAAGTTATCAAAAGTTATCTCGGGGGAGCAAATGACCATGTAAGTACAAGCTCAAGCACCTACCTCCCTACTGGATGTTTTCATCTCTCTCTGAGCGTTCGACTGTTGCTGTACTCAAACTTCACTACTTTTACACAACTCTTTGTCAAAAAACTTCGGCCGCACAATACTCCTCATATGGATTGCCCGTCCTCCGGCTCGACGGACCAGATGTAAAATAATAAGAACTCTGAAGTGGACTGTATGTTAAACTCTTTATTTTGTTGCGGCGGACTGCCCTCTCTTGGGTGTTACATCGTTCAGGCTCTGGGCTCCAGTGTCAATCTCAGCTTTTTAATACACAAGGTGGCGCTGCTGCAACAGCGCTCTCTGTTTAGTATGGAACAGATACAGTAAATCCGTTATAAGGATATCAGTTTCAGCAATGAGGAGATACTTTACTTCCTTGTTCAGTTTGTGATCGTTTCATATTCTTATCATGAAATACCACGTAAAGCAAGATGTTAACTTAGGAGAAAAATAATAATCTATTACGGAGGGTGCGGGGAGGAATAAAGCGCTGCGAATTATAGAATTCGTGTACTAATAATATACTTAAAATGTTTTACTTGTTTATTGAAGTTGTTGACAATGTATGTTGCAGATGTTTAATATAAAATGCTGTCATGACTTCGCACCTGAGATGTTTGTCGAAATCTAGGCAAATTATGTACAAGTTCCGAAAGAAAGCAAATCAAATGTCACAGAGCAGAAAAATCGCAAAAATATATATATATTGACGCTCTAAAGCAATGAAAGGTCACTACTATTCAACTATATGGAACCAGTGGCGTACGCAAGGGGGGTTTAGGGGTTTAAAACCCCCCCTTGAGCCCTAAATAATAGTGCTTTATTACATACTCGAATTTCTTTTAGTAGTTTCAGAACATTATGAATCACCCCCCCTTGAAAAAATTCTGCGTACGCCACTGTATGGAACAGCACTTTTTATTGTCAATTTTAACTCTAATTTTACAGAAATTTTGATTGCCTTATTAGCTTAGCAAAAATTTTTAGACAAACATAGGGAAACTTCAATAATAAGTTGCATTTTTTTTCTTTCCTCATTTAAACTACATGTTTCCGAAATTATTATTATTATTTTCATATCTTCCTTTTTTACTTTCTTTCGGAAATTGACTTTAGAAATCATATAATTACTTCGAATTGGCGATTGGGAGCAAAAAAATAGCAACTGAGTAATGAAAGTTTATATTTTGGCAACCCTTCTAATGAAGTCAATCACACTCAGAAGAGGTATAATGGGAGTTAAGGGCCCCCGTGGTCACACTGAGGGGAAAAAAAATGCTCAGTTTTGCCGTTGTATGGATGAATTTCGGGAGCTCGAGCGCCGTAACTTAAAGATTAAATGATACGAGGCAGTAGCAAGTTTTTCACCGCCAAGGTAGTCGCATTGTAAAAAAAAACATATGTACGGAGTTCAGTTAGTCGGTTGTAGTCGCAAAAATGAGACTCTACGACAGAACTGGAAGTTCTAGTCTCGGTGGTATCGGATAAAGGAGCACAACTTGCGGCGATGATCAATCACTCTTTTTCATTCCACTGCGAAGTAAAAGACAACAAAACGGTCACGACTTGTTCGAAAAGAGCAAAAAGCAACCATGACGTCACTGAGGCTTGTAAAATCCGACCACTTCTCGAATTTTGCACGCACGGCAAGAGTACAGCTTTACTTGGAAGATGTAGCACGCGGATTCAATTTTTTCTATGGTAACTCGAATCACGGCCGAAATGCCGCGCAAGCCCGACATTCCAGTGAACTCTTGTGGTATGTTCCGAATAATTTTTTGTGATGTATTATGAGTGCATTTTAAGAAGAAAAGGTGAGGATATAAGTTTTAAATTAAGTTGTAGCAGTATTAGCTTTTTCATATTTTGGGTACTGTATGTTTGTGATTTGATTAGTGTGATTAGTTTATGCTTCCCATCTTCTTTTCAATTTCGTTTGGATTTTTTACATGTTGGGCGGAATTCGGACTGTTTACTTATTAACCAGCAAACCGTTTCAAACGAGCTGAGCTCGGGTTGGCTTTTCGTGGCCCTAACCGGCCAGCCCGAAGAAAACTAGCCAGAACATTGGGCTTTCTTACAACGCACATTCTTCCCTCAAGAGTGCTTTTCCCCTTTTTGCGGAGCCACAAAGCTTGGACGTACAAGAAGGGTCATCATTTGAATGCGGCCGCTGTCAATCTACCTCCTTTCTTTTGCTGGTCTGTGGTCCCCAAGTCCCTGATGGCTCATTCCCACATGGATGAGCTTCACCTTTGATGGCCCGCTTCCACGTGGGTCTTTCTTCCTAAGCTGCATGCTTCTTTGTATGAGAGTGCAAACGATGTTACTTTCATTCATATCGAGTGTTTTTAAAACTATTTTCCTCAAATTATCTGCTGACTCAATTTTACTTAGCAAATTAATGATGCAACCATTATTTAGTGAATATTTCGCACAAATCGCAACAGAAATTGCAATTAAAATTTATTCAAATGAAATATATTACATCTGCTGAACTTCTAATATAAAGGGCTCCAAATAAATTGCCTGGAGGTTCAGGTTTTCGATGTTATCTGAGTAAAAAATGCAATTATTTCGGAAAAACGCAAGTGTTATGGTTCTAATATATATACTTAATATAATTGCGGGCCTATAATATAGATCAATTTTGCCTTCACTCCACTTTCCCAAAGACCACCAAAATTAGGGGCTCTAGGTGGAATAAAATGCCACTCGATTCCCTCAGTTGACATGTAATTAGCAAGGCTTTCGTCTGGTTTTACGGCTAAATTATGTAACCTGGAAAGCTCTTTATCCGCACCTGTAAAATTTGTTGCGTTATCTGAATATAATTTCGAACACAAACCTCTGCGGGCCACAAATCTTTTTAAGCATGCTATAAATGCCTCAGACGTTAGTTCAGTTACAATTTCGAGGTGAACGGCTTTTGTAACTAAGCACACAAAAATGCAAACATAAACTTTATGAAAGACACCTCTTCTTTGATGTTTATACTTAATAATGAATGGGCCACAAAAATCTACTCCTGAGCAATTGAATGGAAAATCAGGAGTCACTCTCTCTTTGGGCAAATCACCCATTATTTGTTCAACTCCTACGGGTTTAGCTCGGAAGCATCTAATGCATTCATGCACAACTTTTCTGCACAATGCTTTACCTTGTACTGGCCAAAACTTTTGTCTTACATAGTGCAGTAAAGCTGTAGGACCTAAATGAAAGTATCTCTTATGATATGCTTCTAGAATTAGCTTTGTAAGCTCATGACCTTTGGGCAGGATTATAGGGAATCTAAGATCATAACTTACATTAGCTTGTTTTATTCTACCGTTTACTCTAATTAACCCGTCTTTGTCTAGAGAGGGGTTTAAAAACCTTATCTTACTTTTTCCAGGGATGCTTTTCTGGAGACTTAAAGATTTGAGCTCCTCTGAGAGCCCTTGTCTTTGGACCTCTCTCAAAATGAAGATTTCTCCTTCCTTGATTTCCTCTGTTCTCAAAGGTCCCAACTTCCTTTTTGCGGTGTTTCTTACGTTATGCAAAAACCTGAAAATATAACTAAAAACATGCAATAATTTTGTGTAACTATTACTAATATTAAATAACTCTTGAATAAATGTATTAGGCGTTAAAGTAAGCACTGGTAAGTCACTTTTGTCCGAATTTTTCAGTTCAGACGTAAACTCGTCTCGTATGACTGATGAAGGTACTTCGCGACTGGGATATTCTTTGTCAGCCAAGAAAGTAGGGCCGTTGAACCACAGTTCAGTCTTAAGCAGCTTCTCAGGATTCATGCCCCTGGAAATAAAATCCGCGGGATTGTCCTCGGAAGACACATGACGCCACTGTTGGACTGATGTTAAGTCCTGGATTGTCATCACACGGTTTGCCACAAATGTTTTTAGTTGATAGGGCTCTTTTCGTATCCATGAAAGGGCTATCATGGAGTCACTCCACAGGTAGACATCACTGTCTTTAATCTGTTTAAGTTGTAAGGCGTTTCTCACTTTTGTTACTAACTTCGCTAAAAGAACAGCTGCGCAGAACTCCAGTCTAGGGACTGTAGCTCGTTTAAGAGGCGACACCCGTGATTTACTGCAGACCAGTTTTACTTCAAAAGCTCCAGTCTCTGATGTCGATTTGCAATATATGATGCAACCATATGCAGACTCAGACGCGTCCGCAAATCCGTGAATCTCAATATGCACTGCTTTATCTAGAAGTATGCATCTCTTAAAACTGATGCTGTTTATTGTTGGTAAGGATTCGATGAAGTCCTTCCACTGCTGCGCTTCCATCTCAGGAAGTGGGTCACTCCAATCTATTTTCAAGCACCACAGTTTTTGTAGAAATATCTTTGCTCTCGTCACTACCGGCCCAAGAGACCAAGAGGGTCGAAAATTCGAGCAATTGTGGAGAGCACCGATCTCTTTGTTGGTAGACCAACTTTTTCAATTTGAATTTGAAAGGTGAAACAGTCAAGGCTATGGTTCCACGAAACACCTAGAGCTTTTGTCTCTTCCTGAAAATTATAATCACTGTTATGTCCTCCTGTTGTCGGAGTTATTACTACACCACTTATGTAGTGTCATTCCTCCGCTCTTCAGAGCTTCTATTAGTTTGGTTTGAATGTTTTTCGCCTGGGTGATGGTGGAAGCACCACTTAGAACGTCATCTATATACATGTCTTTCTCTAATACTTCTGAAGCTAGAGGGTAATTTTTGTGCACGTCTCTTGATAACTGAAGTAGCACTCTAGTAGCGAGATAAGGTACACTTACTGTGCCATAGGTCACAGTTTTGAGCTCATACGTCTTAACTGGTTCATTCACTCCCTCCCTCCAAAGAATTCTCTGAAGTTTCGTTTGGCTAGGATCAATGAGAATCATCCTATACATTTGCCTAATGTCAGCCACGAAAGCAAAAATGTGCTTACGAAACCTCACCATTAATGAAAAAAGATCCTCCTGTAAAACTCCACCGTTATATTGCAAGGAATTGAGTGAATTTCCCAGAGTTGTTGGTGATGAAGCATTAAACACTACACGAAGTTTAGTTGTACTTTTATCAGGGCGATAGACTCCTAACTGAGGTATATAGTATGTACCTACTTCCTCAGACCCAGAAATTTCTTTCATATGCCCCTGTTCCTCATATTCGCGCAGAAATTCTCGATATAACTTTAAATACTCAGGCTCTCTTAAAAACCGATTCCACAGCGAATTTAATTTTTTAAGGAATATATCTCTTGATTTCCCTAAACACTTTGGATCCTCCTTTAAAGGCATTTTTACTATATATCTCCCTGAACTATCTCTTCTAAAGTTTTTCTGAAAATGCTCTTCACAAGTTATCTCTTCTTTATTTTTGGGCACCTCTAAGTTTTCTAACTTCCAAAATTTATCTACCGCTTCGTTTAAATCTGTATTATTTACAATGAACCCGCAATGTACTTTTCCCTCAATTGCACTTGGTAAACTTCCACTAACTACATATCCAAAAACTGTATTTTGGAGTATTAAATTAATTATTAAATTAGTATTATTAGGATAAATTTGACCTGGACGCAACAACTCATAAAAGATTTCAGCACTCAAAAGCAAATCTACACGACCTGGCCGATTAAAGTTTTCATCCGCTAGTTTTGCATAATTTAATTCTGGAACCTCAACTTTAAGCATTTTTGACGGCATTAAATCTGTAATTTTGGATACAACCAAAAAATCTAACTCTTTTTCATAACTCCTCTCGAGATTGGAAATCGTCGCCGTGACTGCAGACTTAATCGTTGTTAATGTATCTCCGATACCGCACACTGTCACATTAATTTTATCTCTTTTTAAACCAAGACTATTCGCGCAGTCTGCTGTCATGCAATTATTCATGGCGCCTTGATCCAAAATAGCACGTGCTTTATGGAGATCTCCCTTCTGATCCCTCAATAAACAATTCACTGTACTCAACAACACAGATTTTGACTGGTTTATTACTCGGGTGGAGAGCATCGGATTATTTTGACTAGTTGTTTCAAAGACCTCAGCTGTAGGCGAAAGTGATGAATGTGCTACTTGAGACTGGGGGGTCCTCAAATCCGCGTTTCCAATGTTTATCTCATTCGGATTGCGCTCGTGAGTTTTCGGGTAATGTAAAGAACTATGATGGCGTCTCCTTTTTCCCTCTTGTTTACACAAATAGCAAGAAATATGCGATTTGCAAGCACTGACCAGATGTTTTCCTAAACAATTGAAGCAGTAATTATTTTTCTTTACGATCTCTACTCTTTCAGAAATAGGTAACGAATTATAACTTGTACACTTAAATATGGGGTGATTTTCTGGGCAAAGAATACATTTTGAACTCCTACTATCAGATAAAAATACTCTGGACACATTTTTGAAATTACTGATTTTGTGAGTGAGTGGTTTGTTTTCCACCACTAGCGGTTTTCCTCGGGACGTGAAAAACAGGTCAATTTCTTTTCCTAATTTTACTGGATCAAACCAAGAATCTGATTGTCTTACACTAATATGAGTCGCGGTTTCTCTATCTAAAGTTTGAAACAACTTGTCTGACACCATTAATTGTTTTAATGACTCAAAATCAGACACATTTCTCCGTTTTAAATAGTAATCAAAATTTGTTGTCAACCGTGACGCAAATTGAACATGAGTTTCATTGGGCTGTTTAATAGCTTTTCGGAATTGCTCTAAACAAGACTGTGGGGTAGGCTCAAACTCTCTCAGTACAATTTTCTCAACTTTCTCATAATCGCTCAACTCATCATCACTTATATAGGAAATGACGTTTGACGCTTTCTCTCCCAGCAGATTTAAAAGAATCTCTGCTTTAAACTGATCGGGTACGCTTTTTGTAGCGAATGATCTCTCTAAAGAAGCAAAATATAAACCCCATTCTTCCGGTCTGTTCGGAACTCTCATCGTTAAAGTTTTTATGCTCTTTATTAAAGAATCTAAAGATTCGATAACCTCATTTTTAATTTCTGATTTAGTGTCCTTAGATTTCATATTTCCCCGCGCGAGGGTCAACTCTAGTTCAGCTTTTGCTCTCTCTAATTTTATTTGCTCTAGCTGCAACTCTTCTTTGCGGTTCTCTATTATCCCCTTTAAGAGGTCAGACACATAGTCAGGCTCGTTTTTGAATTGCTCATTATTCTTTATGACATTAGTTAACTCTAGAACTGTCATTTTCTCATTGACTACCTCTCCTAACTCTATAGCAGCAAGCTGCAAATCACCTTTTATCGCGTTTCTAAACATTTTTAAAAACAAAACTTAAACTCAAAATTCACAAATAAACTCTACAGAAATAAATAAAATCAATGAAAAAAGTTATCAAAAGTTATCTCGGGGGAGCAAATGACCATGTAAGTACAAGCTCAAGCACCTACCTCCCTACTGGATGTTTTCATCTCTCTCTGAGCGTTCGACTGTTGCTGTACTCAAACTTCACTACTTTTACACAACTCTTTGTCAAAAAACTTCGGCCGCACAATACTCCTCATATGGATTGCCCGTCCTCCGGCTCGACGGACCAGATGTAAAATAATAAGAACTCTGAAGTGGACTGTATGTTAAACTCTTTATTTTGTTGCGGCGGACTGCCCTCTCTTGGGTGTTACATCGTTCAGGCTCTGGGCTCCAGTGTCAATCTCAGCTTTTTAATACACAAGGTGGCGCTGCTGCAACAGCGCTCTCTGTTTAGTATGGAACAGATACAGTAAATCCGTTATAAGGATATCAGTTTCAGCAATGAGGAGATACTTTACTTCCTTGTTCAGTTTGTGATCGTTTCATATTCTTATCATGAAATACCACGTAAAGCAAGATGTTAACTTAGGAGAAAAATAATAATCTATTACGGAGGGTGCGGGGAGGAATAAAGCGCTGCGAATTATAGAATTCGTGTACTAATAATATACTTAAAATGTTTTACTTGTTTATTGAAGTTGTTGACAATGTATGTTGCAGATGTTTAATATAAAATGCTGTCATGACTTCGCACCTGAGATGTTTGTCGAAATCTAGGCAAATTATGTACAAGTTCCGAAAGAAAGCAAATCAAATGTCACAGAGCAGAAAAATCGCAAAAATATATATATATTGACGCTCTAAAGCAATGAAAGGTCACTACTATTCAACTATATGGAACCAGTGGCGTACGCAAGGGGGGTTTAGGGGTTTAAAACCCCCCCTTGAGCCCTAAATAATAGTGCTTTATTACATACTCGAATTTCTTTTAGTAGTTTCAGAACATTATGAATCACCCCCCCTTGAAAAAATTCTGCGTACGCCACTGTATGGAACAGCACTTTTTATTGTCAATTTTAACTCTAATTTTACAGAAATTTTGATTGCCTTATTAGCTTAGCAAAAATTTTTAGACAAACATAGGGAAACTTCAATAATAAGTTGCAGTTTTTTTCTTTCCTCATTTAAACTACATGTTTCCGAAATTATTATTATTATTTTCATATCTTCCTTTTTTACTTTCTTTCGGAAATTGACTTTAGAAATCATATAATTACTTCGAATTGGCGATTGGGAGCAAAAAAATAGCAACTGAGTAATGAAAGTTTATATTTTGGCAACCCTTCTAATGAAGTCAATCACACTCAGAAGAGGTATAATGGGAGTTAAGGGCCCCCGTGGTCACACTGAGGGGAAAAAAAATGCTCAGTTTTGCCGTTGTATGGATGAATTTCGGGAGCTCGAGCGCCGTAACTTAAAGATTAAATGATACGAGGCACTAGCAAGTTTTTCACCGCCAAGGTAGTCGCATTGTAAAGAAAACATATGTACGGAGTTCAGTTAATCGGTTTTAGTCGCAAAAATGAGACTCTACGACAGAACTGGAAGTTCTAGTCTCGGTGGTATCGGATAAAAGATCACAACTTGCGGCGATGATCAATCACTCTTTTTCATTCCACTTCGAAGTAAAAGACAACAAAACGGTCGCGACTTGTTCGAAAAGAGCAAAAAGCAACCATGACGTCACTGAGGCTTGTAAAATCCGACCACTTCTCGAATTTTGCACGCACGGCAGTACAGCCAAGTACAGCTTTACTTGGAAGATGTAGCACGCGGATTCAATTTTTTCTATGGTAACTCGAATCACGGCCGAAATGCCGCGCAAGCCCGACATTCCAGTGAACTCTTGTGGTATGTTCCGAATAATTTTCTGTGATGTATTATGAGTGCATTTTAAGAAGAAAAGGTGAGGATATAAGTTTTAAATTAAGTTGTAGCAGTATTAGCTTTTTCATATTTTGGGTACTTTATGTTTGTGATTTTATTAGTGTGATTAGTTTATGCTTCCCATCTTCTTTTCAATTTCGTTTGAATTTTCACATGTTGGGCGGAATTCGGACTGCTTACTTATTAACCAGCAAACCGTTTCAAACGAGCTGAGCTCGGGTTGGCTTTTCGTGGCCCTAACCGGCCAGCCCGAAGAAACCTAGCCAGAACATTGGGCTTTCTTACAACGCACATTCTTCCCTCAAGAGTGCTTTTCCCCTTTTTGCGGAGCCACAAAGCTTGGACGTACAAGAAGGGGCATCATTTGAATGCGGCCGCTGTCAATCTACCTCCTTTCTTTTGCTGGTCCGTGGTCCCCAAGTCCCTGATGGCTCATTCCCACATGGATGAGCTTCACCTTTGATGGCCCGCTTCCACGTGGGTCTTTCTTCCTAAGCTGCATGCTTCTTTGTATGAGAGTGCAAACGATGTTACTTTCATTCATATCGAGTGTTTTTAAAACTATTTTCCTCAAATTATCTGCTGACTCAATTTTACTTAGCAAATTAATGATGCAACCATTATTTAGTGAATATTTCGCAGAAATTGCAATTAAAATTTATTCAAATGAAATATATTACATCTGCTGAACTTCTAATATAAAGGGCTCCAAATAAATTGCCTGGAGGTTCAGGTTTTCGATGTTATCTGAGTAAAAAATGCAATTATTTCGGAAAAACGCAAGTGTTATGGTTCTAATATATATACTTAATATAATTGCGGGCCTATAATATAGATCAATTTTGCACTTAGTTTTCCCTTTTTACCATAACGACGATTTAAAGAAATAGAAGCAAAAATAGAATAATACTTAAACTTCAATGTTTATTATTAATCTCTTAATGATATTAATCAATCAAGAAATATATACATAAGCATAGAAGGGTTAAAATTCGCATTTTTAAGTGCAGGGGAGGCTCCCCACCAAGCTTTATAGTACAGTCGAACTTCGATAACTCGAAGTCCCAGGGGACCCTCTAAAATATTCGACTTATCCGAAGTTCGAGTTATCGAAGTTTCCTCCCATTCCTCGGCACTTGATGTTCGACATGGTTTAAGTGGTTTGATATGTGCCATAATACTACAGTTGTACGCGTTTCAATTTTTTGATAGCCTATGTAAACAACAAGAGAAGAATGGGGTGAAAAGGTTTATTAAAAGTCACAATATTTGGCCTCTTACATATTAGTATACATACCATGTAAATCTCATTTGAAAAAAGCAGTTAATTTTTAATGTTTGCATTTTTTAAAGTTGTTGGCATTCACAAAGTCACCTAATTTTTGAACACAGTTAAATAGGGTGTTGTCTGTACCTTCGGTGGTCTCCAGGTATTGTTGTAAGATGTGAACAGCGTCCTGTGCTTGCTTACTTGTTGGAGGTGGGGGGATTTCAGCTTCCTCTTCGTCCTCATCTCCTTCGGGCTCTCCGCAAATAGCATTAATTATTGCTTCGTCAGACAAGGGTTCTGACGTTACAATGTTGTCATCGATGCAAATGAAATCTTTTTGCCAGTCCATATCACGCATGCTTCAATGTTGTCATCGATGCACATGAAATCTTTTTCCCAGTCCATATCACCCATGCCTTCTGAGGGATCGCAATTGTCGTCTTTCGCTACATTGTTATTTGAACTGAAGAAACCACAGTTCTTGAAACAGTTCTCGATCACCGTTTGAGAAACATCACTCTCCCAGGAGCGCGAAATGAGGCGCATGGCATCTAGCACTTTGGTTTTGTGCTCTACGCCATTCTCCACTTCCTCGATGGATTGGCGCACGAAGCGTTTTCGATAGGCATGCTTCAGGCACTTGATGATTCCTTGATCTGCAGGCTGAAGTTTTGCCGTTGTGTTGGCCGGCAGGAAGAGCAACTTAATCGCGGACAATATCTTTCAAAATTGTAGATAAAGTGTTTGGAGGTATGCCGTACTTAGAAGCCACATCTTTCTTTTTCAACTGAGGATTTTTTTCAATCTCCAAAATAAGCTTTGCTTTTTGATCTAAAGTAAGCGTGATCAATTTCCGTTTAGACCTTCCGGATACAAAATTCTGATTAATTCAACAAGCGCATTTCAAAGAACGGAACTGCAACGTCACGGAGTCAAAGAAAGAAGAGCAGCCAGCTGGGAATCCTTATCAGGAATGTGCAACTATTTCTACACGCTGCCGGGAAGGACCCAATTTTCACAAAACAGGTGAAAACCTACCCAACCCCACAAAACAGGAGCTCTCTCCCCCCCTACAATCTCCAAAGTGAACCCACCCCCAAGACAGTGACCATCTTTGTTCAGTCCACTCCAACCTCCCCTTCCCCCTTCCCTCCACAATCGCTTATCTCTGTTTATCCTCTCGGACAATGGAGGGGAGGGGGTGAAGAGTATTCCAAGAATGTGTGACATAAGTGGATGCCATTGCAATTCACAGAAGGAAGACATGAGTGGACTGGCATTCGAACTTTTGAACTTAATCGTTTTTTTTCCCGGGGAAATCTATCGTAAAAACTTCGACTTAGAAGATGTTCACTTCGAGTTATCGAGACAGTTTTTTAAAGAAAAGTATAGAAATTATTCGGGACTTGATTAAAAGTTCGAGTTAGCGGATTATTCGACTTATAGGAAGTCGAGTTATCGAAGTTCGACTGTATATGGAGAAGATTGCAATTTTTTTGGAAGGGAAAACAACAGTAACATTTATTATTTGACTATCTATATACTTTATAACCAAAATGTGTTTTTTACCTGTTTTGATAATAATAATATTGGAAACATTACATAAAAGTGAAAACAGCGGATTTTTGCGTTTTCATCTAAAATTTTTGAACTTTCCGCAGGTTGAGACTTCCTACCGGATCTGAGAAATACACCCGCCCTGAATTTTAGCCCTTGATATACAAATGAAAATTTTAAAAGATGAAGTCTGCGCCATGACCCCCCCCCCCCCTTCTCCTGTAAATATATATTACGTACATTCAGAACTGGAAAGTAAAATTAACTCAGCTAGCACAATGGCATAGTCCTGGGTAGGGGAAAGTGGGGGGAGGACGCTTACAGATGCGAACATAAATAAGTAGGGGGCGATTGAGATGCAATAGTGAAAAGGTGGGGGCTTGATATAAAATAAAAGCTGTGGTGATGCCGTTCCCCGACGTCACCCTCGACAATACACTCATCAGTTATTACTTATCACTAGAAAGATTTTTTGTTTTGACAGTTTTATTTTCGTGCGGGATTTTGAAGGCTCAAGAAACATTACACTGAAATACCAACCGTTGAAGCTGGAGGAGTAGAGTAGAAATGAAACCTATACTTAATTCCTTTGTAGGTATAAAATATAGCACAAATGAAGGAAATATACAGATTGGGAAGATTCTTTAGCGTCCCAATCTGTATTTTTTAGTCCGCAATGTAAATTTTAAAAAAAGTTCATCAATTAAAAAAAAAAAAAACACACACACACACACACAAAACGGGATAAATAAACGCATAAGTTTCCTAATTTTGCATAAGTTTTTCCGTATTCCTAATATTTGGGGGAAAAAACTGCTTTTGTCCTCCTCCCATTTTTTTTTTAGTTATTTTTAGAAACACACACACGCTTTTAATTTATTCCTGTGTTTATCTCTTTCAAAGTGTGTATGTATATGTGTATAACATGAAAGAAATAAAATTTTAATGATGTCGATACTGATTGGTTACGAAAAAAAAAATTTAGGAGTCCTGAAGCTCCAGAGAGTCTGATGAGGTGGAATGTGATTGACTGCCTTCCTTTTCTTTTCTTTTTACAATTTTTAACATCCCATATTAAAGAAAATTTTCTTTCTCTGATATTTTACGTGTGATTTGTTCTTTTCTGACTAGGTGCCCAGAAAGGGGACGTAAACCCAGGTTTGTCTGGGCATATATACTGAGAGGATACCAGTAACTCCCCAACCCTCAGAGTCGCAAACACCTTTATTCTATCCGGATTGCTTCATTAGCAGCTGCGTCTTGAACAATGGACTTGCATATTTTTCGTATAAGACATATATATTAATATACATGTATATTAATACTACATGTATATTAATATACATGTAGGCAGACAGAAACACATACAAACACACAGACACACACACACACACACACACATATATATATATATCTAAAAGCGATAGCGCACCACCACCCTTAAAAAAAAAAAAAAAAAACAAGGAGCCCCAAAACTAATGACCAGGGTCCGACACGTTCCGGGCGCCAGGTCGCCCGGGCGACTAAAAAAATGCCTGGGAGCCTAGTTTTTCAGGTGGCTACTATGTTCGCAAATGAAAATATTATAGCTGGCTCTTAAAAATTTTCCCTGGCTCCTAAGATGTTCGCATTTTTGTAGGACTCTGCTAATGACCTCCTAAAATCGTCTAAAACCTCCTAAAATCAAACTCTTTAAAATTAAAATGACGCATTTTGCGCCATGACCCCCCCCCCCCCCCCCCTCTGGTGAGCAGACCTGCTTAACGTTTTGAGTAATTGCACCGGACATTCTGAGCCCACAAAAACGAAATGAAGCATTTCATGATAAAACGAAGAAAAAGAATTGCTAAACTCCAAAAAAATCAGATGCAAAATCAGAAGTTGGGAGTCTAAAAAGTAATTCCTTGTGGTTTAGTATTTATTTGTTCCAGGAAGGAGCACTTCTCATAATAATTTTCGCTGAAAGCAAATGAAATAATGAGAAGTAGTGGGAACTAGAAATCAAGATGATTTTCCAGAAAATAGTGATAGTGTGGGGAAGCCATAGGGATTATCCTGTCAAATGCATGAATTTTTGTTCAATACTTTCTGTAACAACAGATAAAACATACCCTAGCAAAGTCATTTTTGAGCCTTAGTGGGGCGGTAAAAAATACAAATGCAGGAGTTTCAAAAGGAACGAAGCGTAGATAAAGCGGGTTTCAAGAATGGTTGCCTTTTGTTCCGTGTTTCTTGCTATTTTGTGTGGATCATTTTTTTTTCTGAATGCAGCGACTCTCTATTTTACATCGGTAAAAGTAACTTTTACTTCCTTATAAATAAACTGCTAAAATGCATCCCCCCGAAAGAGAAGCGGATTGGACGTTATAACCGTAAATTCACTAAATACGACTTCGACAGTCGATATATATATATGTCTATGTACTATGTATATGTCTATTGTGTCGATATATAAATGTGTGTGAGGCAGAATATGAGTTGATCGAACAATGCTCCAGATTATCGTCTGTGCTCTTCCCTCTTAGCAACGAAAACCAGAATAACCAAGAATGTTACCATACGAGCTCTCCTCAATGCTATCAGTCTCAGACATCATGTACAATTCATTCAATTTGCAGATAAATAACTGACAACTAACAAAAAAAAAAAAAAAAAACGAATCAGAATAATTTGGACATTTTACAGCCGTTGTCAGAACATAAAGTTTTATCCAAGTATCCTGAAACTTTTGACGGTAATAGTACAAGGTACAAATTTTCCTCCTTCCACCTTTTCTATCCTCCCCAAATATATATATATATATGTATTGTATATGTTTGATACTTTTCGGTTCTGCCGGGCCATTTGTGGAGCAACTAATCCTAAAACCTAGCCAAAAAATAAAGAAATTTAGCTGGTGAGATTTTGCGCTCAGCTAACTGAAAATTTATAACTTAAAAATATAAATAATTGTATATGTATATAATATATATATATATATATATTATATTATGTCATGTTAAATTAAGAGAAATTAAATTAAAAAAAATGTCAAGATATTTTATTGAAATGCGGTACATTAAGAATAGAATATAAAAACGAAATAAAAATCAAAAATCATCAGTTACCTTTTTTTTAACCTTGAAAAGTGAAAAGTGTTTCGATTCGCCCTATTTTACGGTGTTTTATCTCGAAAAGGCTCAGTGAAAATATGTAATGGGCCACTCATATATACAGTGACCAGACGTTCCGCCTTTTCTCACACTGTCCCACGGGGCATATGCCCCACCAAAGCCCTGCTTGTACTCCCAACGAGAAATAATGATTTTTGTGGATGTTCATTGTCAAAAAACGCAATGACGTCATAAACAAACTAATATTTTTCATTAATAAACCATTTATTGCACTGTTGATCGCTGATCTTTATCTGTAATCAAGAGGAAAAGCCAAGAGTTCGTCCCCCTATGTTTCTCATTATAATTTACTCAAAATCCGCCAAATGAAATGAAATGTTGAAATTTTGACATTTTGCTCTATGTTTAATTTGCTTTGGTTTTCCCGCAAGATACAAGGTGGGTAAAATATCTATTTTTTAAAGTAGGCGAAAACAAAGGTGAATTCGGGGAGAAAGGGGGGGGGGTCTCATGTCAATTTATTGCGTGTGTCAAATCTGGAATTCTTTCGTTTGTGTGCTATACAAAACCTCTGAAAAATATATGTATGACCCTCCCCATTACACGTCCTGAGTTTTAGTTTTAAAAATATGGTCACATTACTTGCCATACAAATATATGAAAGCAGATAATCACACCAGCATCTTTTTGGAAGGAAAAAAGGGATCCTAACAAAAAGTTGCTTTCTAATAACTGATAAAACCAAAAAGCCTCAAACGTTTAGTTCATTAGATATTAGCAAAATTTAGTGGATCAACCAGAATTTTATTCTTTAGTCATAACAATTCTTGTACTAGAACTGACAATATGGCTTAGAACCAAAGATGGGGGGGGGGGGGGAAATTACATATCCCACCCTCCGCCTTGGTAAGTTGAAAATGAACTAACTTTTTACAGTGAAATTTCTTACCGCAATCTTACCGTCAAAACATAACACTGTAGAAAGTTAGTTCATTTTTAAAAAGTGTATTACCAAGGAACACATAAAACCGCAGTGGCGTAAAGAATGAATTTTGGAAAGTACATATCGCTATTATAAAAAAAAAGGGAAACGATATTTAATATTAGTATTTAATTATTGTTGTAGTTCAGAATTACAACGTGGTAAAAACTAAGGAATACACTACATCAATCTAATTTCTCCTGTTTAAAATTGTTCAGAACAGAAATAAATTTTATCAATTTTGTAAATATTACAGGGAGGGGCATCTCGTGTATAGAATGCTCTCCCTTCCTCTTCACACACGGCTCAAAACACGTGACACACATTGAGCCTTTGCTCTCTGATTTCAGAGACAACAAAGACTGCTTTTTTTTTGTACATAGTTTAGATACAATCATTTATACTTTATGATGAAGTTTTTTTGAACATAAGTAGAAGGAATAAATTTTATTTTTCCTGCGAGAGAAAACCTGGAGTGGGGGGGGGGGCGATATTTAAATAGTCTTGGCACGCCATTGTATCAAAATACTAAGATGTGAATAACTGTTTTTTACCAAGATGTTCCTAATTTACAAGTGCCTCAAATAAGTTTCAAATCTTTTGTAATGCGTTATACGAGTATCTATAATCATATTTTCAGCTAAATAACGTATGCAAAGCACTAATTACATCATAGAAATGTCAAGACTCTGTTACATATGATTTCTTAAAATTCATATCGATGCCAAATTTGAGCTTAAGGTAGGATTAAAACAAAATTCTACATATTTTGCTTTTCTTTTCTTTTTTCTTTCTTAATTTATATTTCAGACTAGTTGTTATTCATAAAACAACTCCGATTCATCAGAAAATATTAAAATTACTATATGGAGTTAAAAAAGTATGTTTTAATGAATTGAACCATTGTCATCGCTTTTCGTATAAATGTTCGCAATTCTGGAATAATTAAATATTCAAATTTGTTTTCTTATTTTTCTAAATCTAGCATATTTTATCTGTGAAGTAATGGGTGAGTTGCATAGATATTTTACTTAACGTTATTCTTTTACTGCAAATTTTGACTTTCAAATATTAGAAAAATTGACATGTTGTATAGGGTTATGGTAATACGTAAGAAAATTAAAATAGCGTTATAGAGCAATTCCGAAACCTGAGAAAATAACTAATGAAATCTCCGTTTTAGCTGCTTCCAAAACATGTTTGAAAACTCGTTTGTGGTCAGTTCATCCGTAAATGACCATTGCACCCAGGAGAGAAACCCCACAATCCATCCATGAATGGGAAGGGGACATTCCTTTTTCAAAGTGCGCTTCTATTCAGCAGGTGCTTTGATTGTCAGACGTGAAATTTTGGACACGCCCATGCAAGGGGGTGGAAGTGTTGTAAGAAAAACAACTTCCAGAGAAATTTCGGCCTAACGGTTAGAGGCCCTTTTCTTTTCAATTTGGGAAACGGTTTACTGGTTAAAATAAGTTCTATAATAAATCGACGCTCTATATTCCCTTCAAAAAAGTGTTAAAATCCTAGGTCTAAAAAAAATGAGCTCAGAGAAATCGGAAAGAGAGATCGGAAGAAGTTTTAGAGAAATCGTTGCATGTGATTAGCATGTGAAAGTCGATTAGCTTTACTGATGTTCCACGTTTTAAGGGGTCCCAAATAATTTCCTTGCGAGCAGTTGAATACCTCCTATTACTCAAGTAGAAGATTTTGTATTTAACTGAGGCGAAAACACATTACTTTCTTAAAGGTATTAAACTACTGATAAAAAACTTATAATTTTAATATTTCAAAATTGTATCAACATCTAACATAATTTTTTATGGAACATTTTTTAAATAGAAAACTTTTTTAGTTGGCAAAATTTTTAAATGTAGCCGTTGTTGATTTTTAAAGAATGCACGGATTTAATTGGTCGAAGGCGGTCATTGATGTCGCTGTATTATCATCCAATAGTATTTCACGTATTTTTTCAGATATAGTATTTAAACCCCAACTTCTCGTTGACTTCAGACATTTATGAAATCTAACCTTGCTACCGATATGGATGCTCTGAGAGAATCTAGAGATTTTATCCAGTCCATTTTAGATACGTACGGAGGAGATGAAGAATTGCAAGAGTCACTCGTCACTATTCGGGAAATCCAACGAATACACGACGAAATTCTAAATCTACTGGATGACAGTTTCTCCGACGATCTGCAAAACGATTTCTCAGAAATGAGTATTCGGGGAGAGGGATCCCAAGAATAATTCTCGCATATATTGTATTTTTTAAAAAAATGTCCTTTTCAGGACCACACAAATATCTGGAGAGGAATTCTTTGCGCAATTTAAATGACTGCCACAATGGTTTATAGTGTTCTTTCGGCGTGCTATGAAAGTGAACGTTTATTGACGTGTTAACCCCGGGAAACACGAGTTTTTTTCAGCAAACTGGTAAAAGTGATCCAGTTTTTTTTTCTTTTTTTTTGACAGTAAATGAATATATAGGTATTGCATAAACTTTTTTTAAGTTTCAGTTGTAGGGGGTGACTAGAGAGTTGGGAATGGGGTAAAAGTTACGTAAAAATAATTATACATACAAAGTGCAATAAGGGGTATTAGCAATAAAATAATGCGAGATACAGGATCGCCCGTGTTAGACACGGGCAGATGCGTTAAGTGGTTGGACACAGTTTCAATGGGGTTTAAACCGTTTGATGGGGATCCTATTTTTAGTTTTTCAAGAGGTAGGAAAAAAAAATACCTCGGAAAATACGGTTAGTAAAGAAAATACTGGGGCCGTGGTAGCCTAGTGGTTAGCACGTCGGACTTCCACCTGGAAGGTCGCGCGTTCGATACCCACTGAAGACCACCATGTATACTTGGGGATATGTGCATGTAAAATCCGTAGACCCCACTAACTCTCCCCGTGCGTAAGCAATCCAAAGGCCTCGGCTAACAGGTAGGGGTCTGGTGGAGAAAAGTAAAGAAAATACTGATATATGCAGAACAAAGAAGAGTTTCCGAATATCGCTTGCCTCTTAGCAAAGTTTAATAGTGCATATTCATCAAGAAATTTCGATTAACGGAGCAAAATATCTTTAAGTGGAAAGCTGTCTTTCTAAATGTCTTTAAGGGTAGTATTATGCATCGCATTTGTTCATTGAATAGTAGGAAAATAGGAAAACTTCCACCCATCTTGAAATTCAGTGAGCGTTAGACAAGATATCCCAACCATTTCACCTTCTTATTCCTCAAAGGAAAAACTACATCACCTGGCTTCGACTTTCTGACCATTTTCAAAACTTAATTAGCTACTACCTCATCTTTACGCCTCCCCCCCCGCCCGCCTCTTCCCATGACTCGACAGCATTTCGTACAAAACTTAGCGATTCATAGTTGTTGCGTAAATAATTAAACGCAGTAGCAGAAAAAAGGGGAAAACGCAACAGTTTTATTATTATTATTATTACTATTATCACTAGATTTGCCCTAATAAAATTTCCCTTTATAGAATAATGTCCATTTAGCGTAGAATAACAATATTATAAATTATTGATTTTTATCAATATCCGCGAGCCAGGGCGAAACTGAGCGTCAAAAATTGGCGGCAATAGTACCACACTCATTGCGGTGCCGCTGAAAGTGTTCGTACTTGAGATCTAACAGGTATCGATATGGCTCTTACAACTTATCGATATCGCGCTTAAAACATATGGATGAAAATTCTACTTATTTCTACACGCTAGTTAGCACATTTATATACAAAAATATTTATTCTTCCAGATGCACCTTGCAGCCGGCAGGGTGGCGTAGTGTTAAGGCGCAGCCTTCTTACGACCAATTTCGCATTAGAAAACCTGGCCCACGTCGGTGGAATTTCAAGATGCAGAAAATCATCAGCGCCCATGTTGTAAAATTAAAAATCATATAAAAGATCCGTTGAGTATCCGTTTCGCTTGGATACTCCCGACAGAATAAATTTCCTTATGACGATTGCAATAAGGAGAGCTCAGATGCCATTAGCCAGGGAGAAACTGAGCGTCAAAAAATGGCGGTAATTGTACCACACACATTGCGGTGCCGCTGAAAGAGTTGGTACTTGAGATCTAACAGCTATCGATATGGCTCTTACATCTTATCGATTTGGCGCTTAAAACATATCGATGAAAAATTCTACTTATTTCTACATGCTAGTTATTACATTTATATACAAAAATATTTATTCTTGCAGGTGCACTTTGCAGCCGTCAGGGTGGCGTAGTGGTAAGGCGCAAACCTCTTACGCCCAATTTTGCATTTGAAAACCTGGCAAACGTCGGTAGAATTTCAAGATGCAGAAAATCATCAGTGCCCATGTCGTATAATTAAAAGGCATATAAAAGATCCCCTGAGTATCCGTTTTGCTTGGATACTCCCAAACAGAATAAATTTCATTATGCCGTTTGCAATAAGGAGAGCTCAGATGCCGCAAGCCAGGGAGAAACTGAGCGTCAAAAAATGGCGGCAATTGTACCACACACATTGGGGTTGCCGTTGAAAGAGTTGTTACTTGAGATCTAACAGCTATCGATATGGCTCTTACATCTTATCGATTTGGCGCTTAAAACATATCGATAAAAAATTCTACTTATTCCTACATGCTAGTTAGCACATTTATATACAAAAATATTTATTCTTCCAGATGCACCATGCAGCCGGCAGGGTGGCGTAGGGGTTAATGCGCAGGCCTCTTACGCCTAATTTTGCATGAAAACCTGGCCCACGTCGGTGGAATTTTAAGATGCAGAAAATCATCAGCGCCCATGTCGTATAATTAAAAGGCATTATAAAAGATCCCTGAGTATCCGTTTTGCTTGGATACATCCCGACAGAATAAATTTAATTATGCGTTTGCACATACGAGAGCTCAGGTGCCGCGAGCCAGGGAGAAACTGAGCGTCAAAAAATGGCGGCAATTGTACCACACTCATTGCGGTGCCGCTGAAAGAGTTGGTACTTGAGATCTAACACCTATCGATATGGCTCTTACATCTTATCGATATGCGCTTAAAACATATCGATGAAAAATTCTACTTATTTCTACATGCTAGTTAGCACATTTATATACAAAAATATTTATTCTTCCAGATGCACCTTGCAGCCGGCAGGGTGGCGTAGTGGTAAGGCGCAAGCTTCATACGCCCAATTTTGCATTAGAAAACCTGGCACACGTCGGTAGAATTTCAAGATGCAGAAAATCATCAGCGCCCATGTCGTATAATTAAAATCATATAAAGATCCCCTGAGTATCCGTTTTGCTTGGATACTCCCGACAGAATAAATTTCCTTATGACGTTTGCAATAAGGAGAGTCAATGCCGCAGCCAGGGAGAAACTGAGCGTCAAAAAATGGCGGCAATTGTACCACACACATTGCGGTGCCGCTGAAAGAGTTGGTACTTGAGATCTAACAGCTATCGATATGGCTCTTACATCTTATCGATATGGCGCTTAAAACATATCGATGAAAAATTCTACTTTTTTCTACATGCTAGTTAGCACATTTATATACAAAAATATTTATTCTTCCAGATGCACCTTGCAGCCGGCAGGGTGGCGTAGTGGTAAGGCGCAGGCCTCTTACGCCCAATTTTGCATTGAAAACCTGGCCACGTCGGTGGAATTTCAAGATGCAGAAAATCATCAGCGCCCATGTCGTATAATTAAAAGGCATATAAAAGATCCCTGAGTATCCGTTTCGCTTGGATACTCCCGACAGAATAAATTTCCTTATGACGTTTGCAATAAGGAGAGCTCAGATGCCTTAGCCAGGGAGAAACTGAGCGTCAAAAAATGGCGGTAATTGTACCACACACATTGCGGTGCCGCTGAAAGAGTTGGTACTTGAGATCTAACAGCTATCGATATGGCTCTTACATCTTATCGATATGGCGCTTAAAACATATTCGATGAAAAATTCTACTTATTCCTACATGCTAGTTAGCACATTTATATACAAAAATATTTATTCTTCCAGATGCACCTTGCAGCCGGCAGGGTGGGTAGTGGTAAGGCGCAGGCCTCTTACGCCCAATTTTGCATTAGAAAACCTGGCCCACGTCGGTAGAATTTCAAGATGCAGAAAATCATCAGCGCCCATGTCGTATAATTAAAAGGCATATAAAAGATCCCCTGATATCCGTTTTGCTTGGATACTCTTGACAGAATAAATTTCCTTATGCCGTTTGCAATAAGGAGAGCTCAGATGCCGCTAGCCTGGGAGAAACTGAAAGTCAAAAAATGGCGGCAAATGTACCATACACATAGCGGTGCCGCTGAAAGAGTTGGTACTTGAAATCTAAGAGCTATCGATATGGCACTTACATCTTATCGATATGGCGCTTAAAACATATTCATGAAAAATTCTACTTATTCCTACATGCTAGTTAGCACATTTATATACAAAAATATTTATTCTTCCAGATTTACCTCTCAGCCGGCAGGGTGGCGTAGTGGTAAGGCGCAAGCCTCAGGCGCCCAATTTCGCAGGACAAAACCTGTCCCACGATCGTGGAATTTCAAGATGCAGAAAATCATCAGCGCCCATGTCGTACAATTAAAAGTCATATAAAAGATCCCATGAGTATCCGTTTGGCTTTGATACACCCGACAGAATAAATTTCCTTATGCCGTTTGCACCAACGAGAGCTCAGGTGCCGCCAGCCAGGGAGAAACTGAGCGTCAAAAAATGGCGGCAGTTGTATCACACTGATTGCGTGCCGCTGAAAGAGTTGGTATTTGAGATCTTACACCTGTCGATATGGCTCTTACATCTTATCGATATGGCGCTTAAAACATATCGATGAAAAATTCTACTTATCCCTACATGCTAGTTAGCACATTTATATACAGAAATATTTATTCTTCCAGATGCACCTTGCAGCCGGATGGGTGGCGTAGTGGTAAGGCGCAGGCCTCTTACGCCCAATTTTGCATTAGAAAACCTGGCCACCTTCGGTGGAATTTCAAGATGCTGAAAATCGTCAGCGCATATGTCAGATAATTATAATGCATTTAAATGATCCCCTGAGTATCCGTTTGGCTTGGATACTCCCGGCAGAATAAATTTCCTTATGCCGTTTGCACCTACGAGAGCTCAGGTAACGCCAGCCTGGGAGAAACAGAGCATCAAAAAATGGCGGCAATAGTTCCACACTCCTTGCGGTGCCGCTGAAAGAGTTGGTACTTGAGAACTAACATCTATCAGTATGGCTCCTACATCTTATCGATATGGCGCTTAAAACATATAGATGAAAAATTCTACTTATTCCTACATGCTAGTTAGCACATTTATATACAAAAATATTTATTCTTCCAGATGCACCTTGCTGCCGGCTGGGTGGCGTAGTGGTAAGGCGCAGGCTTCTTACGATTAATTTCGCATTACAAAACCTGGCAAACGTCGGTGGAATTTCAAGATGCAGAAAATCATCAGCGCCCATGTCGTATAATTAAAAGGCATATAAAAGATACCTGTGTATCCGTTTTGCTTGGATACTCCCGACAGAATAAATTTCATTATGCCGTTTGCAATAAGGAGAGCTCAGATGCCGCTAGCCAGGGGGAAACTGAGCGTCAAAAAATGCGGCAATTGTACCACACACATTGCGGTGCCGCTGAAAGAGTTGGTACTTGAAATCTAACAGCTATCGATATGGCTCTTACATCTTATCGATATAGCGCTTAAAACATATCGATGAAGAATTCTACTTATTCCTACATGCTAGTTAGCACATTTATATACAAAAATATTAACTCTTCCAGATTCACCTCTCAGCCGGCAATGTGGCGTAGTGGTAAGGCTCAGGCCTCACACGCCCAATTTCGCAGGACAAACATGGCCCACGTCGGTGGAATTTCAAGATGCAGAAAATCATCAGCGCCCATGTCGTATAATTAAAAGGCATATAAAAGATCCCCTGAGTATCCATTTTGCTTGCATACTCCCTACAGAATAAATTTCCTTATGACGTTTGCAATAAGGAGAGCTCAGATGCCGCGAGCCAGGGAGAAACTGAGCGTCAAAAAAAGCAATTGTACCACACTCATTGAGTGCCGCTGAAAGAGTTGGTACTTGAGATCTAACAGCTATCGATATGGCTCTTACATCTTATCGATATGGCGCTTAAAACATATCGATGAAAAATTCTACTTATTCCTACATGCTAGTTAGCACATTTATATACAGAAATATTTATTCTTCCAGATGCGCCTTGCAACCGGCAGGGTGGCGTAGTGGTAAGGCGCAAGCCTCTTACGCCCAATTTTGCATTAGAAAATCTGGCACACGTCGGTAGAATTTCAAGATGCAGAAAATCATCAGCGCCCATGTCGTATAATTAAAAGTCATATAAAAGATCCCCTGAGTATCGTTTTGCTTGGATACTCCCGACAGAATAAATTTCCTTATGCCGTTTGCAATAAGGAGAGCTCAGATGCCGCAGCCAGGGAGAAACTGAGCGTCAAAAAATGGCGGCAATTGTACCACACACATTGCGGTGCCGCTGAAAGAGTTGGTACTTGAGAATCTAACAGCTATCGATATGGCTCTTACATCTTATCGATATGGCGCTTAAAACATATCGATGAAAAATTCTACTTATTCTACATGCTAGTTAGCACATTTATATACAGAAATATATTTCTTTTCCAGATGCACCTTGCAGCCGGCAGGGTGGCGTAGTGGTAAGGCGCAAGGCCTCTTACGCCCAATTTCGCAGGACAAACTGGCCACGTCGGTGGAATTTCAAGATGCAGAAAATCATCAGCGCCCATGTCGTATAATTAAAAGGCATATAAAAGATACCCTGAGTATCCGTTTTGCTTGGATACTCCCGACAGAATAAATTTCCTTATGCCGTTTGCAATAAGGAGAGCTCAGATGCCGCAGCCAGGGAGAAACTGAGCGTCAAAAAATGGCGGCAATTGTACCACACACATTGCGGTGCCGCTGAAAGAGTTGGTACTTGAGATCTAACAGCTATCAATATGGCTCTTACATCTTATCGATATGGCGCTTAAAACATATCGATGAAAAATTCTACTTATTCCTACATGCTAGTTAGCACATTTATATACAAAAATATTTATTCTTCCAGATGCACCTTGCAGCCGGCTGGGTGGCGTAGTGGTAAGGCGCAGGCCTCTTACGCCCAATTTCGCAGGACAAACCTGGCCACGTCGGTGGAATTTCAAGATGCAGAAAATCATCAGCGCCCATGTCGTATAATTAAAAGGCATATAAAAGATACCTGAGTATCCGTTTTGCTTGGATACTCCCGACAGAATAAATTTCCTTATGCCGTTTGCACCAACGAGAGCTCAGGTGCCGCCAGCCAGGGAGAAACTGAGCGTCAAAAAATGGCGGCAATTGTATCACACTCATTGCGTGCCGCTGAAAGAGTTGGTATTTGAGATCTTACACCTATCGATATGGCTCTTACATCTTATCGATATGGCGCTTAAAACATATCGATGAAAAATTCTACTTATTCCTACATGCTAGTTAGCACATTTATATACAAAAATATTTATTCTTCCAGATGCACCTTGCAGCCGGCTGGGTGGCGTAGTGGTAAGGCGCAGGCTTCTTACGACCAATTTCGCAGGACAAAACCTGGCAAACGTCGGTGGAATTTCAAGATGTAGAAAATCATCAGCGCCCATGTCGTATAATTAAAAGGCATATAAAAGATCCCCTGAGTATCCGTTTTGCTTGGATATTCCCGACAGAATAAATTTCCTTATGCCGTTTGCAATAAAGGGAGCTCGGATGCCGCTAGCCAGGGAGAAACTGAGCGTCAAAAATGCGGCAATTGTACCACACTCATTGCGGTGCCGCTGAAAGAGTTGGTACTTGAGATTTACACTATCGATATGGCTCTTACATCTTATCGATATGGCGCTTAAAACATATCGATGAAAAATTCTACTTATTCCTACATGCTAGTTAGCACATTTATATACAGAAATATTTATTCTTCCAGATGCACCTTGCAGCCGGCAGGGTGGCGTAGTGGTAAGGCGCAGGCCTCTTACGCCCAATTTCGCATTAGAAAACCTGGCCCACCTTCGGTGGAATTTCAAGATGCAGAAAATCATCAGCGCATATGTCAGATAATTATAGTGCATTTAAATGATCCCCTGAGTATCCGTTTGGCTTGGATACTCCCGGCAGAATAAATTTCCTTATGCCGTTTGCACCGACGAGAGCTCAGGTAACGCCAGCCTGGGAGAAACAGAGCGTCAAAAATGGCGGCAATTGTTCCACACTCCTTGCGGTGCCGCTGAAAGAGTTGGTACTTGAGATCTAACAGCTATCGATATGGCTCTTACATCTTATCGATATGGCGTTTAAAACATATCGATGAAAAATTCTACTTATTCCTACATGCTAGTTAGTACGTTCATATACAGAAATATTTATTCTTCCAGATCACCTTGCAGCCGGCAAGGTGGCGTAGTGTTAAGGCGCAGGCCTCACAAGCCCAATTTCGCAGGACAAACATGGCCCACTTCGGTGGAATTTAAGATGCAGAAAATCATCAGCGCCCATGTCGTATAATTAAAAGGCATATAAAAGATCCCCTGAGTATCGTTTTGCTTGGATACTCCCGACAGAATAAATTTCCTTATGCTGTTTGCAATAAGGAGAGCTCAGATGCCGCGAGCCAGGAAGAAACTGAGCGTCAAAAAATGCGGCAATTGTACCACACACATGCCGTGCCGTTGAAAGAGTTATTATTTAGACCTAACAGCTATCGATATGGCTCTTACATCTTATCGATATGGCGCTAAAACATATCGATGAAAAATCTACTTATTCCTACATGCTAGTTAGTACGTTCATATACAGAAATATTTATTCTTCCAGATGCACCTTGCAGCCGGCAGGGTGGCGTAGTGTTAAGGCGCAGGCCTCAGGCCCAATTTGCAGGAAAACATGGCCACTTCGGTGGAATTAAGATGGAGAAAATCATCAGCGCCCATGTCGATAATTAAAGGCATATAAAAGATCCCCTGAGTATCCGTTTTGCTTGGATACTCCCGACAGAATAAATTTCCTTATGCTGTTTGCAATAAGGAGAGCTCAGATGACGCGAGCCAGGGAGAAACTGAGCGTCAAAAAATGGCGGCAATTGTACCACACCTTGCCGTGCCGTTGAAAGAGTTATTTTTTAGATCTAACAGCTATCGATATGGCTCTTACATCTTATCGATTTGGCGCTTAAAACATATCGAAGAAAAATTATACTTATTCCTACATGCTAGTTAGCACATTTATATACAGAAATATTTATTCTTCCAGATGCACCTTGCAGCCGGCAGGGTGGCGTAGTGTAAGGCGCAGGCCTCACACGCCCAATTTCGCAGGACAAACATGGCCCACGTCGGTGGAATTTAAGATGCAGAAAATCATCAGCGCCCATGTCGTGTAATTAAAAGGCATATAAAAGATCCCCTGAGTATCCGTTTTTCTTGGATACTCCCGACAGAATAAATTTCTTATGCCGTTTGCAATAAGGAGAGTTCAGATGCCGCTAGCCAAGAGAAACTGAGCGTCAAAAAATGCGGCAATTGTACCACACACATTGCGGTGCCGCTGAGGAGTTGGTATTTAGATCTTACACCTATCGATATGGCTCTTACATCTTATCGATATGGCGCTTAAAACATATCGATGAAAAAAGCAACGAATTCCTACATGCTAGTTAGCACATTTATATACAGAAATATTTATTCTTCCAGATGCACCTTGCAGCCGGCAGGGTTGCGTAGTGGTAAGGCGCAGGCCTCACGCCCAATTTTGCAGAAAACCTGGCCACTTCGGTGGAATTTAAGATGCAGAAAATCATCAGCGCATGTCGATAATTAAGGCATTTAAAGATCCCCTGAGTATCCGTTTGGCTTGGATACTCCCGGCAGAATAAATTTCCTTATGCCGTTTGCACAGAGAGCTCAGGTACGCCAGCCGGGAGAAACGAGCGTCAAAAAATGGCGGCAATTGTTCCACACCTTGCGGTGCCGCTGAAAGAGTTGGTACTTGAGATCTAACAGCTATCAATATGGCTCTTACATCTTATCGATATGGCGCTTAAAACATATCGATGAAAAATTCTACTTATTCCTACATGCTAGTTAGACTTATATACAGAAATATTTATTCTTCCAGATGCACCTTGCAGCCGCAGGGTGGCGTAGTGTTAAGGCGCAGGCCTCACAAGCCCAATTTCGCAGGACAAACATGGCCCACTTCGGTGGAATTTAAGATGCAGAAAATCATCAGCGCCCATGTCGTATAATTAAAAGGCATATAAAAGATCCCCTGAGTATCCGTTTTGCTTGGATACTCCCGACAGAATAAATTTCCTTATGCTGTTTGCAATAAGGAGAGCTCAGATGCCGCAGCCAGGGAGAAACAGAGCGTCAAAAAATGGCGGCAATTGTAACACACACATGCCGTGCCGTTGAAAGAGTTTTACTTTAGATCTAACAGCTATCGATATGGCTCTTACATCTTATCGATATGGCGCTTAAAACATATCGATGAAAAATTCTACTTATTCCTACATGCTAGTTAGTACGTTCATATACAGAAATATTTATTCTTCCAGATGCACCTTGCAGCCGGCAGGGTGGCGTAGTGTTAAGACGCAGGCCTCACAAGCCCAATTTCGCAGGACAAACATGGCCCACTTCGGTGGAATTATAAGATGCAGAAAATCATCAGCGCCCATGTCGTATAATTAAAAGGCATATAAAAGATCCCCTGAGTATCCGTTTTGCTTGGATACTCCCGACAGAATAAATTTCCTTATGCTGTTTGCAATAAGGAGAGCTCAGATGCCGCGAGCCAGGAAGAAACTGAGCGTCAAAAAATGGCGGCAATTGTACCACATGCTGTTGATATTAAAAATAAATGCCTTCACGCAGCGTAGCATCAAGCCAATTCAAATGCACTTGTGAATTATAGAAACTCAGCCAGTCGATAGTAGCCATTTGCTGGAACTCCGCGATTTCTATGCGAAACTCAGCGCGAAAAGATAAAAATGCGATTCCACTTGCTCCGGAAATTTTTAATAAAGCTATGCCACCAGATGGCGTAAAAAATCGGAATTTACATCCTCTGCGTTAGATATTGAATTTACTTCAATGCTTCACGAGTGGGTTTAGCATAACCAATTCCAGGCATGCCATTGTGAATTATCAGAAACTCAGCGCAGTCGTTTGGTAGCCTACCTTCTTGGAACTCCCGCGAATTAGCTGCAAAAAATCAGCCTGCAAAAGCTAAAAATCCTGTACCACTTGTCCCGAGATGTTTTAGCTCATACGAAGCTCAACGAGCCTAAAACTACGTAAAAAAGCACATTCCTCATGCGTGCAATTTATTAGAATTTATCAATGCCTTCACGATGTAGGGTAACTTAGCCAGCAAACCTGCACTGTAATTTAATCAGAAAATATCCCAATGTCAGATAGTGCTTTAGCCCCTTACCTTTGCTGACGCAATCTTGCTTTCACGAGAGATCATACGCCAGCGAAAAAAGGCAAAAGCGCTGTTCCACACATTGCCGTGCCGTTGAAAGAGTTATTACTTGAGATCTAACAGCTATCGATATGGCTCTTACATCTTATCGATTTGGCGCTTAAAACATATCGAAGAAAAATTTACTTATTCCTACATGCTAGTTAGCACATTTATATACAGAAATATTTATTCTTCCAGATGCACCTTGCAGCCGGCAGGGTGGCGTAGTGTTAAGGCGCAGGCCTCACACGCCCAATTTCGCATCACAAACATGGCGCCGTGAAAGAGTTGTATTTAATCTACACTATCGATATGGCTCTTACATCTTATCGATTGGCGCTTAAAACATATCGAGAAAAATCTACTTATTCCTACTGCTAGTTAGTACATTTATATACAGAAATATTTATTCTTCCAGATGCACCTTGCAGCCGGCAGGGTGGCGTAGTGTTAAGGCGCAGGCCTCACACGCCCAATTTCGCAGGACAAACATGGCCAACGTCGGTGGAATTTCAAATGCAGAAAATCATCAGCGCCCATGCGTACAATTAAAAGTCATATAAAAGATCCCATGAGTATCCGTTTTGCTTTGATACTCCCGACAGAATAAATTTCCTTATGCCGTTTGCATAACGAGAGCTCAGGTGCGCAGCCAGGGAGAAACTGAGCGTCAAAAAATGCGGCAGTTGTATCACACCATTGCGTGCCGCTGAAAGAGTTGGTATTTAGATCTTACACCTATCGATATGGCTCTTACATCTTATCGATATGCGCTTAAAACATATCGATGAAAAAACAACAATTCCTACATGCTAGTTAGCACATTTATATACAGAAATATTTATTCTTCCAGATGCACTTGCAGCCGGCAGGGTGGCGTAGTGGTAAGGCGCAAGCCTCTTACGCCCAATTTTGCATTAGAAAACCTGGCCAACGTCGGTGGAATTTCAAGATGCAGAAAATCATCAGCGCCCATGTCGTACAATTAAAAGTCATATAAAAGATCCCATGAGTATCCGTTTTGCTTTGATACTCCCGACAGAATAAATTTCCTTAAGCCGTTTGCATTAACGAGAGCTCAGGTGTCGCCAGGCAGGGAGAAACTGAGCGTCAAAAAATGGCGGCAGTTGTATCACACTCATTGCGTGCCGCTGAAAGAGTTGGTACTTGAGATCTAACAGCTATCAATATGGCTCTTACATCTTATCGATATGGCGCTTAAAACATATCGATGAAAAATTCTACTTATTCCTACATGCTAGTTAGTACGTTCATATACAGAAATATTTATTCTTCCAGATGCACCTTGCAGCCGGCAGGGTGGCGTAGTGTTAAGGCGCAGGCCTCACAAGCCCAATTTCGCAGGACAAACATGGCCGCGCCCATGTCGTATAATTAAAAGGCATATAAAAGATCCCCTGAGTATCCGTTTTGCTTGGATACTCCCGACAGAATAAATTTCTTATGCGTTTGCAATAAGGAGAGCTCAATGCCGCTAGCCAGGAGAAACTGAGCTCAAAAAATCGGCAATTGTACCACACACATTGCGGTGCCGTGAAAGAGTTGGTACTTGAGATCTAACAGCTATCGATATGGCCTTACATCTTATCGATATGGCGCTTAAAACATATCGATGAAAAATCTACTTATTCCTACTGCTAGTTAGTACATTTATATACAGAAATATTTTTTCTTCCAGATGCACCTTGCAGCCGGCAGGGTGGCGTAGTGTAAGGGCAGCCTCACGCCCAATTGCAGAAAACTGGCCAACGTCGGTGGAATTTCAAGATGCAGAAAATCATCAGCGCCCATGTCGTACAATTAAAAGTCATATAAAAGATCCCTGAGTATCCGTTTTGCTTTGATACTCCGACAGAATAAATTTCCTAGCCGTTTGCACAACGAGAGCTCAGGTGCGCCAGCAGGGAAAACTGAGCGTCAAAAAATGGCGGCAGTTGTATACACTCATTGCGTGCCGCTGAAAGAGTTGGTATTTGAGATCTTACACCTATCGATATGGCTCTTACATCTTATCGATTGGGCTTAAAACATATCGATGAAAAATTTACTTATTCCTACATGCTAGTTAGCACATTTATATACAGAAATATTTATTCTTCCAGATGCACCTTGCAGCCGGCAGGGTGCAGTGGTAAGGCGAGGCCTCTACGCCCAATTTTGCATGAAAACCTGGCCACGTCGGTGGAATTTCAAGATGCAGAAAATCATCAGCGCATGTCGATAATTAAAGCATTTAAAGATCCCCTGAGTATCCTTTGGCTTGGATACTCCCGGCAGAATAAATTTCCTTATGCGTTTGCACTAGAGAGCTCAGGTACGCCAGCCTGAGAAACGAGCGTCAAAAAAGCGGCAATTGTTCCACACCCTTGCGGTGCCGCTGAAAGAGTTGGACTTGAGATCTAACAGCTATCGATATGGCACTTACATCTTATCGATATGGGCTTAAAACATATCGATGAAAAATTCTACTTATTCCTACTGCTAGTTAGACATTTATATACAGAAATATTTATTCTTCCAGATGCACCTTGCAGCCGGCAGGGTGGCGAGTGGTAAGGCGCAGCCTCTTACGCCCAATTTTGCATTAGAAAACCTGGCCACGTCGGTGGAATTTCAAGATGCAGAAAATCACAGCGCCCATGTCGTAAATTAAAAGGCATATAAAAGATCCCTGAGTATCCGTTTTGCTTGGATACTCCCGACAGAATAAATTTCTTAGCCGTTTGCAATAAGGAGAGCTCAGTGCCGCAGCCAGGGAGAAACTGAGCTCAAAAAATGCGGCATTGTACACACCATTGCGTGCCGTGAAAGAGTTGGTATTTGAGATCTTACACTATCGATATGGCTCTTACATCTTATCGATATGGCGCTTAAAACATATCGATGAAAAACACTATTCCTACATGCTAGTTAGACATTTATATACAGAAATATTTTTCTTCCAATGCACCTTGCAGCCGGCAGGGTGGCGTAGTGTTAAGGGCAGGCCTCTACGCCCAATTTTGCATGAAAACCTGGCCACCTTCGGTGGAATTTCAAGATGCAGAAAATCATCAGCGCCCATGTCGAAATTAAGTCATTTAAAGATCCCCTGAGTATCCGTTTTGCTTTGATACTCCCGGCAGAATAAATTTCCTTATGCCGTTTGCACCACGAGAGCTCAGGTACGCCAGCCGGGAGAAACGAGCGTCAAAAAATGGCGGCATTGTTCACACTCCTTGCGTGCCGCTGAAAGAGTTGGTATTTGAGATCTTACACTATCATATGGCTCTTACATCTTATCGATATGGCGCTTAAAACATATCGATGAAAAATTCTACTTATTCCTACATGCTAGTTAGACTTATATACAGAAATATTTATTCTTCCAGATGCACCTTGCAGCCGGCAGGGTGGCGAGTGTTAAGCGAGGCCTCTAGCCCAATTTTGCATGAAAACCTGGCCCACTGGTGGAATTTCAAGATGCAGAAAATCACAGCGCCAATGTCGTATAATTAAAAGGCATATAAAAGATCCCTGAGTATCCGTTTTGCTTGGATACTCCCGACAGAATAAATTTCCTTATGCCGTTTGCAATAAGGAGGCTCAGATGCCGCAGCCAGGGAGAAACTGAGCGCAAAAAATGCGGCAATTGTTCCACACACCTTGCGGTGCCGTGAAAGAGTTGGTATTTGAGATCTAACAGCTATCGATATGGCTCTTACATCTTATCGATATGGCGCTTAAAACATATCGATGAAAAATCTACTTATTCCTACATGCTAGTTAGTAAATTTATATACAGAAATATTTATTCTTCCAGATGCACCTTGCAGCCGGCAGGGTGGCGTAGTGTTAAGGCGCAGGCCTCACACCCCAATTTCGCAGGACAAACATGGCCAACGTCGGTGGAATTTCAAAATGCAGAAAATCATCAGCGCCCATGTCGTACAATTAAAAGTCATATAAAAGATCCCATGAGTATCCGTTTTGCTTGGATACTCCCGACAGAATAAATTTCCTTATGCTGTTTGCAATAAGGAGAGCTCAGATGCCGCGAGCCAGGGAGAAACTGAGCGTCAAAAAATGGCGGCAATTGTATCCACACACATTGCGGTGCCGTTGAAAGAGTTATTATTTGAGATCTAACAGCTATCGATATGGCTCTTACATCTTATCGATATGGCGCTTAAAACATATCGATGAAAAATTCTACTTATTCCTACATGCTAGTTAGTACATTTATATACAGAAATATTTATTCTTCCAGATGCACCTTGCAGCCGGCAGGGTGGCGTAGTGTTAAGGCGCAGGCCTCACACGCCCAATTTCGCAGGACAAACATGGCCAACGTCGGTGGAATTTCAAGATGCAGAAAATCATCAGCGCCCATGTCGTACAATTAAAAGTCATATAAAAGATCCCATGAGTATCCGTTTTGCTTTGATACTCCCGACAGAATAAATTTCCTTATGCCGTTTGCACTAACGAGAGCTCAGGTGCCGCCAGCCAGGGAGAAACTGAGCGTCAAAAAATGCGGCAGTTGTATCACACTCATTGCGTGCCGCTGAAAGAGTTGGTATTTGAGATCTTACACCTATCGATATGGCTCTTTTACATCTTATCGATATGGCGCTTAAAACATATCGATGAAAAATACTAATTCCTACATGCTAGTTAGCACATTTATATACAGAAATATTTATTCTTCCAGATGCACCTTGCAGCCGGCAGGGTGGCGTAGTGTTAAGGCGCAGGCCTCACACGCCCAATTTCGCAGGACAAACATGGCCCACTTCGGTGGAATTTCAAGATGCAGAAAATCATCAGCGCCCATGTCGTATAATTAAAAGGCATATAAAAGATCCCTGAGTATCCGTTTTGCATGGATACTCCCGACAGAATAAATTTCATTATGCCGTTTGCAATAAGGAGAGCTCAGATGCCACTAGCCAAGGAGAAACTGAGCGTCAAAAAATGGCGGCAGTTGTATCACACTCATTGCGTGCCGCTGAAAGAGTTGGTATTTGAGATCTTACACCTATCGATATGGCTCTTACATCTTATCGATATGGCGCTTAAAACATATAGATGAAAAATTCTACTTATTCCTACATGCTAGTTAGCACATTTATATACAGAAATATTTATTCTTCCAGATGCACCTTGCAGCCGGCAGGGTGGCGTAGTGGTAAGGCGCAGGCCTCTTACGCCCAATTTTGCATTAGAAAACCTGGCCACCTTCGGTGGAATTTCAAGATGCAGAAAATCATCAGCGCATATGTCAGATAATTATAATGCATTTAAATGATCCCCTGAGTATCCGTTTGGCTTGGATACTCCCGGCAGAATAAATTTCCTTATGCCGTTTGCACCTACGAGAGCTCAGGTAACGCCAGCCTGGAGAAACAGAGCGTCAAAAAATGGCGGCAATTGTTCCACACTCCTTGCGGTGCCGCTGAAAGAGTTGGTACTTGAGATCTAACAGCTATCGATATGGCTCTTACATCTTATCGATATGGCGCTTAAAACATATCGATGAAAAATTCTACTTATTCCTACATGCTAGTTAGTACATTTATATACAGAAATATTTATTCTTCCAGATGCACCTTGCAGCCGGCAGGGTGGCGTAGTGTTAAGGCGCAGGCCTCACACGCCCAATTTCGCAGGACAAACATGGCCCACGTCGGTGGAATTTCAAGATGCAGAAAATCATCAGCGCCCATGTCGTATAATTAAAAGGCATATAAAAGATCCTGAGTATCCGTTTTGCTTTGATACTCCCGACAGAATAAATTTCCTTATGCCGTTTGCAATAAGGAGAGCTCAGATGCCGCAGCCAGGGAGAAACTGAGCGGCAAAAAATGGCGGCATTGTACCACACACATTGCGTGCCGCTGAAAGAGTTGGTACTTGAGATCTAACAGCTATCGATATGGCTCTTACATCTTATCGATATGGCGCTTAAAACATATCGATGAAAAATTCTACTTATTCCTACATGCTAGTTAGCACATTTATATACAGAAATATTTATTCTTCCAGATGCACCTTGCAGCCGGCAGGGTGGCGTAGTGTTAAGGCGCAGGCCTCACACGCCCAATTTCGCAGGACAAACATGGCCACGTCGGTGGAATTTCAAGATGCAGAAAATCATCAGCGCCCATGTCGTACAATTAAAAGTCATATAAAAGATCCCATGAGTATCCGTTTTGCTTGGATACTCCCGACAGAATAAATTTCCTTATGCCGTTTGCAATAACGAGAGCTCAGGTGCCGCAGCCAGGGAGAAACTGAGCGTCAAAAAATGCGGCAGTTGTATCACACTCATTGCGTGCCGCTGAAAGAGTTGGTACTTGAGATCTAACAGCTATCGATATGGCTCTTACATCTTATCGATATGGCGCTTAAAACATATCGATGAAAAATCTACTTATTCCTACATGCTAGTTAGTACATTTATATACAGAAATATTTATTCTTCCAGATGCACCTTGCAGCCGGCAGGGTGGCGTAGTGTTAAGGCGCAGGCCTCACACGCCCAATTTCGCAGGACAAACATGGCCAACGTCGGTGGAATTTCAAGATGCAGAAAATCATCAGCGCCCATGTCGTACAATTAAAAGTCATATAAAAGATCCCTTGAGTATCCGTTTTGCTTTGATACTCCCGACAGAATAAATTTCCTTATGCCGTTTGCACCAACGAGAGCTCAGGTGCCGCCAGCCAGGGAGAAACTGAGCGTCAAAAAATGGCGGCAGTTGTATTCACACTCATTGCGTGCCGCTGAAAGAGTTGGTATTTGAGATCTTACACCTATCGATATGGCTCTTACATCTTATCGATATGGCGCTTAAAACATATCGATGAAAAATTCTACTTATTCCTACATGCTAGTTAGCACATTTATATACAGAAATATTTATTCTTCCAGATGCACCTTGCAGCCGGCAGGGTAGCGTAGTGGTAAGGCGCAGCCTCTTACGCCCAATTTTGCATTAGAAAACCTGGCCACTTCGGTGGAATTTCAAGATGCAGAAAATCATCAGCGCATATGTCAGATAATTATAGTGCATTTAAATGATCCCCTGAGTATCCGTTTGGCTTGGATACTCCCGGCAGAATAAATTTCCTTATGCCGTTTGCACCGACGAGAGCTCAGGTAACTCCAGCCTGGGAGAAACAGAACGTCAAAAAATGGCGGCAATTGTTCCACACTCCTTGCGGTGCCGCTGAAAGAGTTGGTACTTGAGATCTAACAGCTATCGATATGGCTCTTACATCTTATCGATTTGGCGCTTAAAACATATCGATGAAAAATTATACTTATTCCTACATGCTAGTTAGCACATTTATATACAAAAATATTTATTCTTCCAGATGCACCTTGCAGACGGCAGGGTGGCGTAGTGTTAAGGCGCAGGCCTCACACGCCCAATTTCGCAGGACAAACATGGCCAACGTCTGTGGAATTTCAAGATGCAGAAAATCATCAGCGCCCATGTCGTAGAATTAAAAGTCATATAAAAGATCCCATGAGTATCCGTTTTGCTTTGATACTCCCGACAGAATAAATTTCCTTATGCCGTTTGCACCAACGAGAACTCAGGTGCCGCCAGCCAGGGAGAAACTGAGCGTCAAAAAATGGCGGCAGTTGTATCACACTCATTGCGTGCCGCTGAAAGAGTTGATTTTTGACATCTTACACCTATCGATGTGGCTCTTACATCTTATCGATATGGCGCTTAAAACATATCGATTAAAAATTCAACTTATTCCCACATGCTAGTTAGCACATTTATATACAGAAATATTTATTCTTCCAGATGCACCTTGCAGCCGGCAGGGTGGCGTAGTGTTAAGGCGCAGGCCTCACAAGCCCAATTTCGCAGGAAAAACATGGCCCACGTCGGTGGAATTTCAAGGTGCAGAAAATCATCACCGCATAAATCGGAACATTATAAGGCATTTAAATGATCCCCTGATATTCGTTTGGCTTGGATCCTTCTGACAGAATAAATTTCCTTTTGCCGTTTGCACCAACGAGAGCTCAGGTAACGCCAGCCTGGGAGAAACAGAGCGTCAAATAATGGCGGCAATTGTTCCACACTCCTTGCGGTGCCGCTGAAAGAGTTGGTACTTGAGATCTAACAGCTATCGATATGGCTCTTACATCTTATCGATATGGCGCTTAAAACATATCGATGAAATATTCTACTTATTCCTACATGCTCGTTAGTACGTTCATATACAGAAATATTTATTCTTCCAGATGGACCTTGCAGCCTGCAGGGTGGCGTAGTGTTAAGGCGCAGGCCTCACAAGCCCAATTTCGCAGGAAAAACATGGCCCACGTCGGTGGAATTTCAAGATGCAGAAAATCATCACCGCATAAATCGGAACATTATAAGGCATTTAAATGATCCGCTGATATTCGTTTGGCTTGGATCCTTCTGACAGAATAAATTTCCTTTTGCCGTTTGCACCAACGAGAGCTCAGGTAACGCCAGCCTGGGAGAAACAGAGCGTCAAAAAATGGCGGCAATTGTTCCACACTCCTTGCGGTGCCGCTGAAAGAGTTGGTACTTGAGATCTAACAGCTATCGATATGGCTCTTACATCTTATCGATATGGCGCTTAAAACATATCGATGAAATATTCTACTTATTCCTACATGCTCGTTAGTACGTTCATATACAGAAATATTTATTCTTCCAGATGCACCTTGCAGCCGGCAGGGTGGCGTAGTGTTAAGGCGCAGGCCTCACAAGCCCAATTTCGCAGGACAAACATGGCCCACGTCGGTGGAATTTCAAGATGCAGAAAATCATCAGCGCCCATGTCGTACAATTAAAAGTCATATAAAAGATCTTATGAGTATCCGTTTTGCTTTGATAATCCCGAGAGAATAAATTTCCTTATGCCGTTTGCCCCAACGAGAGCTCAGGTGCCGCCAGCCAGGGAGAAACTGAGCGGCAAAAAACGGCGGCAGTTGGATCACACTCATTGCGTGCCGCTGAAAGAGTTGGTATTTGAGATCTTACACCTATCGATATGGCAATTACATCTTATCGATATGGCGCTTAAAACATATCGATGAAAAATTCTACTTATTCCTACATGCTAGTTAGCACATTTATATGCAGAAATATTTATTCTTCCAGATGCACCTTGCAGCCGGCAGGGTGGCGTTGTGGTAAGGCGCAAGCCTCTTACGCCCAATTTTGCATTAGAAAACCTGGCCAACGTCAATGGAATTTCAAGATGCAGAAAATCATCAGTGCATATGTTGGAACATTATAAGACATTTAAATGATCCCCTGATATTCGTTTGGCTTGGATACTTCTGACAGAATAAATTTTCTTATGCCGTTTGCAACAACGAAAGCTCAGGTGCGGCCAGCCAGCGAGAAACTGAGCGTCAAAAAATGGCGGCAAATGTACCACACACATTGCGGTGCCGCTGAAAGAGTTGGTACTTGAGATCTTACACCTATCGTTATGGCTCTTACATCTTATCGATATGGCGCTTACAACATATCGATGAAAAATTCTACTTATTCCTACATGCTAGTTAGCACATTTATATACAGAAATATTTATTCTTCCAGATGCACCTTGCAGCTGGCAGGGTGGCGTAGTGGTAAGGCGCAAGCCTCTTACGCCCAATTTTGAATTAGAAAACCTGGCAGACGTCGGTAGAATTTCAAGATGCAGAAAATCATCAGCGCCCATGTCGTATAATTAAAAGGCATGTAAAAGATCCCCTGAGTATCCGTTTTGCTTGGATACTCCCGACAGAATAAATTTCATTATGCCGTTTGCAATAAGGAGAGCTCAGATGCCGCGAGCAGGGAGAAACTGAGCTTCAAAAAATGGCGGCAATTGTACCACACACATTGCGGTGCCGCTGAAAGAGTTGGCACTTGAGTTCTAACAGCTATCGATATGGCTCTCACATCTTATAGTAATGGCGCTTAAAACATAACCATGAAAAACTTTACTTATTCCTACATACTAGTAAGCACATTTATATACAAAAATATTTATTCTTCCAGATGCACCTTGCAGCCGGCAAGGTGCCGTAGTGGTAAGGCGCAGGCTTCTTACTTCCAATTTTGCATAAGAAAACCTGGCACACGTCGGTGGAATTTCAAGATGCAGAAAATCATCAGCGCATACGTCGGAACATTATAAGGCATTTAAATGATCCCCTGATATTCGTTTGGCTTGGATCCTTCTGACAGAATAAATTTCCTTATGCCGTTTGCACCAACGAGAACTCAGGTGCCGCCAGCCAGGGTAAAACTGAGCGTCAAAAATGGCGGCAGTTGTATCACTTTCATTGCTTGCCGCTGAAAGAGTTGGCATTTGAGATCTTACACCTATCGATATGGCTCTTACATCTTATCGATATGGCGCTTAAAACATATCGATGAAAAATTCTACTTATTCCTACATGCTAGTTAGCACATTTATGTACAAAAATATTTATTCATCCAGATGCACCTTGCAACCGGCTGGGTGGCGTAGTGGTAAGGCGCAGGCTTCATACGACCAATTTTGCATTAGAAAACCTGGTCACCGTCGGTGGAATTTCAAGATGCAGAAAATCATCAGCGCATATTTCGGAACATTATAAGGCATTTAAATGATCCCCTGATATTCGTTTGGCATGAATCCTTCTGACAGAATAAATTTCCTTATGCCGTTTGCACCAACGAGAACTCAGGTGCCGACAGCCAGGGAGAAACTGAGCCTCAAAAAATGGCGGCAGTTGTATCACACTCATTGCGTGCCGCTGAAAGAGTTGGTACTTGAGATGTAACACCTATCGATATGGCTCTTACATCTTATCGATATGGCGCTTAAAACATATCGATGACAAATTCTACTTATTCCTACATGCTAGTTAGCACATTTATATACAGAAATATTTATTCTTCCAGATGCACCTAGCAGCCGGCAGGGTAGCGCAGTGGTAAGGCGCACGCCTCTTACGCCCAATTTTGCATTAGAAAACCTGGCACACGTCGGTAGAATTTCAAGATGCAGAAAATCAACAGCACCCATGTCGTATAATTAAAAGGCATATAAAAGATCCCCTGAGTATCCGTTTTGCTTGGATACTCCCGACAGAATAAATTTCATTATGCCGTTTGCAATAAGGAGAGCTCATATGCCGCTAGCCAGGGAGAAACTGAGCTTCAAAAAATGCGGCAATTGTACCACACACATTGCGGTGCCGCTGAAAGAGTTGGTACTTGAGATCTAAAAGCTATCGATATGGCTCTTACATCTTATCGATATTACTCTTAAAACATATCGATGAAAAATTCTACTTATTCCTACGTGCTAGTTAGCACATTTTATTAATACAAAAATATTTATTCTTCCAGATGCATCTTGCAGACGGCAGGGTGGCGTAGTGTTAAGGCGCAGGCCTCACACGCCCAATTTCGCAGGACAAACATGGCCAACGTCTGTGGAATTTCAAGATGCAGAAAATCATCAGCGCCCATGTCGTAGAATTAAAAGTCATATAAAAGATCCCATGAGTAACCGTTTTGCTTTGATACTCCCGACAGAATAAATTTCCTTATGCCGTTTGCACCAACGAGAACTCAGGTGCCGCCAGCCAGGGAGAAACTGAGCGTCAAAAAATGGCGGCAGTTGTATCACAATCATTGCGTGCCGCTGAAAGAGTTGGTATTTGACATCTTACACCTATCGATATGGCTCTTACATCTTATCGATATGGCGCTTAAAGGATATCGATGAAAAATTCTACTTATTCCTACATGCTAGTTAGCACATTTATATACAGAAATATTTATTCTTCCAGATGCACTCTGCAGCCGGCAGGGTGGCGTAGTGGTAAGGCGCAGGCCTCTTACGCCCAATTTTGCATTAGAAAACCTGGCCAACCTCGGTGGAATTTCAAGATGCAAAAAATCATCAGCGCATATGTCAGATAATTATAATGCATTTAAATGATCCCCTGAGTGGCCGTTTAACTTGGATACTCCCGGCAGAATAAATTTCCTTATGCCGTTTGCACCAACGAGAACTCAGGTGCCGACAGCCAGGGAAAAACTGAGCGTCAAAAATGGCGGCAGTTGCATCACTTTCATTGCTTGCCGCTGAAAGAGTTGGCATTTGAGATCTTACACCTATCGATATGGCTCTTACATCTTATCGATATGGCGCTTAAAACATATCGATGAAAAATTCTACTTATTCCTACATGCTAGTTAGCACATTTATATGCAGAAATATTTATTCTTCGAGATGCACCTTGCAGCCGGCAGGGTAGCGCAGTGGTAAGGCGTACGCCTCTTACGCCCAATTTTGCATTAGAAAACCTGGCACACGTCGGTAGAATTTCAAGATGCAGAAAATAATCATCGCCCGTGTCGTATAATTAAAAGGCATATAAAAGATCCCCTAAATATCCGTTTTGCTTGGATACTCCCGACAGAATAAATTTCCTTATGCCGTTTGCAATAAGGAGAGCTCATATGCCGCTAGCCAGGGAGAAACTGAGCTTCAAAAAATGCGGCAATTGTACCACACACCTTGCGGTGCCGTTGAAAGAGTTATTATTTGCGATCTAACAGCTATCGATGTGGCTCTTACATCTTATCGATTTGGCGCTTAAAACATATCGATGAAAAAGTATACTTACTCCTAGATGCTTGTTAGCACATTTATATACAGAAATATTAATTCTTCCAGATGCACCTTGCAGCCGGCAGGGTTGCGTAGTGTTAAGGCGCAGGCCTCACACGCCCAATTTCGCAGGACTAACATGGCCCACGTCGGTGGAATTTCAAGATGCAGAAAATCATCAGCACCCATGTCGTATAATTAAAAGGCATATAAAAGATCTCTGAGAATAAGTTTTGCTTGGATACTCCCGGCAGAATAAATTTCATTATGCCGTTTGCAATAAGGAGAGCTCAGATGCCGCTAGCCAGGGAGAAACTGAGCGTCAAAAAATGCGGCAATTGTACCACACACATTGCGGTGCCGCTGAAAGAGTTGGTACTTGAGATCTAACAGCTATCGATATGGCTCTTACATCTTATCGATATTGCGCTTAAAACATTGATGAAAAATTCTAATTCCTACATGCTAGTTAGTACATTTATATACAGAAATATTTATTCTTCCAGATGCACAATGCAGCCGGCAGGGTGGCGTAGTGGTAAGGCACAGGCCTCTTACGCCCAATTTTGCATTAGAAAACCTGGCACACGTCGGTGGAATTTCAAGATGCAGAAAATCATCAGCGCATATGTCAGATAATTATAATGCATTTAAATGATACCCTGAGTATCCATTTGGCTTGGATACTCCCGGCAGAATAAATTTCCTTATGCCGTTTGCACCTACGAGAGCTCAGGTAACGCCAGCCTGGGAGAAACAGAGCGTCAAAAAAAGGCGGCAATTGTTCCACACTCCTTGCGGTGCCGCTGAAAGAGTTGGCACTTGAGATCTAACAGCTATCGATATGGCACTTACATCTTATCGATATGGCGCTTAAAACATATCGATGAAAAATTCTACTTATTCCTACATGCTAGTTAGCACATTTATATACAGAAATATTTATTCTTCCAGATGCACTCTGCAGCCGGCAGGGTGGCGTAGTGGTAAGGCGCAGGCCTCTTACGCCCAATTTTGCATTAGAAAACCTGGCACACGTCGGTGGAATTTCAAGATGCAGAAAATCATCAGCGCCCATGTCGTATAATTAAAAGGCATATAAAAGATCCCTGAGTATCCGTTTTGCATGGATACTCCCGACAGAATAAATTTCATTATGCCGTTTGCAATAAGGAGAGCTCAGGTGCCGCCAGCCAGGGAGAAACTGAGCGTCAAAAAATGGCGGCAGTTGTATCACACTCATTGCGTGCCGCTGAAAGAGTTGGTATTTGAGATCTTACACCTATCGATATGGCTCTTACATCTTATCGATTTGGCGCTTAAAACATATAGATGAAAAATTCTACTTATTCCTACATGCTAGTTAGCACATTTATATACAGAAATATTTATTCTTCCAGATGCACTATGCAGCCGGCAGGGTGGCGTAGTGGTAAGGCGCAGGCCTCTTACGCCCAATTTTGCATTAGAAAACATGGCCAACGTCGGTGGAATTTCAAAATGCAGAAAATCATCAGCGCCCATGTCGTACAATTAAAAGTCATATAAAAGATCCCATGAGTATCCGTTTTGCTTTGATACTCCCGACAGAATAAATTTCCTTATGCCGTTTGCACCAACGAGAGCTAAGGTGCCGCCAGCCAGGGAGAAACTGAGCGTCAAAAAATGTCGGCAGTTGTATCACACTCATTGCGTGCCGCTGAAAGAGTTGGTATTTGAGATCTTACACCTATCGATATGGCTCTTTTACATCTTATCGATATGGCGCTTAAAACATATCGATGAAAAATTCTACTTATTCCTACATGCTAGTTAGCACATTTATATACAGAAATATTTATTCTTCCAGATGCACTCTGCAGCCGGCAGGGTGGCGTAGTGGTAAGGCGCAGGCCTCTTACGCCCAATTTTGCATTAGAAAACCTGGCACACGTCGGTGGAATTTCAAGATGCAGAAAATCATCAGCGCCCATGTCGTATAATTAAAAGGCATATAAAAGATCCCTGAGTATCCGTTTTGCATGGATACTCCTGACAGAATAAATTTCATTATGCCGTTTGCAATAAGGAGCGCTCTGGTGCCGCCAGCCAGGGAGAAACTGAGCGTCAAAAAATGGCGGCAGTTGTATCACACTCATTGCGTGCCGCTGAAAGAGTTGGTATTTGAGATCTTACACCTATCGATATGGCTCTTACATCTTATCGATATGGCGCTTAAAACATATAGATGAAAAATTCTACTTATTCCTACATGCTAGTTAGCACATTTATATACAGAAATATTTATTCTTCCAGATGCACCTGCAGCCGGCAGGGTGGCGTAGTGGTAAGGCGCAGCCTCTTACGCCCAATTTTGCATTAGAAAACCTGGCACACGTCGGTGGAATTTCAAGATGCAGAAAATCATCAGTGCATATGTTGGAACATTATAAGGCATTTAAATGATCCCCGGATATTCGTTTGGCTTGGATACTTCTGACAGAATAAATTTTCTTATGCCGTTTGCACCAACTAAAGCTCAGGTGCGGCCAGCCAGCGAGAAACTGAGCGTCAAAAAATGGCGGCAAATGTACCACACACATTGCGGTGCCGCTGAAAGAGTTGGTACTTGAGATCTTACACCTATCGTTATGGCTCTTACATCTTATCGATATGGCGCTTACAACATATCGATGAAAAATTCTACTTATTCCTACATGCTAGTTAGCACATTTATATACAGAAATATTTATTCTTCCAGATGCACCTTGTGGCCGGCAGGGTGGCGTAGTGGTAAGGCGCAGGCTTCTTACTTCCAATTTTGAATTAGAAAACCTGGCAGACGTCGGTAGAATTTCAAGATGCAGAAAATCATCAGCGCCCATGTCGTATAATTAAAAGGCATATAAAAGATCCTCTGAGTATCCGTTTTGCTTGGATACTCCCGACAGAATAAATTTCATTATGCCGTTTGCAATAAGGAGAGCTCAGATGCCGCGAGCAGGGAGAAACTGAGCTTCAAAAAATGGCGGCAATTGTACCAGACACATTGCGGTGCCGCTGAAAGAGTTGGTACTTGAGTTCTAACAGCTATCGATATGGCTCTCACATCTTATAGTAATGGCGCTTAAAACATAAATATGAAAAACTTTACTTATTCCTACATACTAGTTAGCACATTTATATACAAAAATATTTATTCTTCCAGATGCACCTTGCAGCCGGCAAGGTGCCGTAGTGGTAAGGCGCAGGCTTCTTACTTCCAATTTTGCACTAGAAAACCTGGCACACGTCGGTGGAATTTCAAGATGCAGAAAATCATCAGCGCATATTTCGGAACATTATAAGACATTTAAATGATCCCCTGATAATCGTTTGGCATGGATCCTTCTGACAGAATAAATTTCCTTATGCCGTTTGCACCAACGAGAGCTCAGGTGCCGCCAGCCAGGGAGAAACTGAGCGTCAAAAAATGGCGGCAGTTGTATCACACTCATTGCGTGCCGCTGAAAGAGTTGGTACTTGAGATCTTACACCTATCGATATGGCTCTTACATCTTATCGATATGGCGCTTAAAACATATCGATGAAAAATTCTACTTATTCCTACATGCTAGTTAGCACATTTATATACAGAAATATTTATTCTTCCAGATGCACCTTGCAGCCGGCAGGGTGGCGTAGTGGTAAGGCGCAGGCCTCTTACGCCCAATTTTGCATTAGAAAACCTGGCACACGTCGGTAGAATTTCAAGATGCAGAAAATCATCAGCGCCCATGTCGTATAATTAAAAGGCATATAAAAGATCCCTGAGTATCCGTTTTGCTTGGATACTCCCGACAGAATAAATTTCCTTATGCCGTTTGCAATAAGGAGAGCTCAGATGCCGCGAGCCAAGGAGAAACTGAGCTTCAAAAAATGGCGGCAATTGTTCCACACTCCTTGCATTGCCGTTGAAAGAGTTATTATTTGCGATCTAACAGCTATCGATATGGCTCTTACATCTTATCGATTTGGCGCTTAAAACATATCGATGAAAAAGTATACTTACTCCTAGATGCTAGTTAGCACATTTATATACAGAAATATTAATTCTTCCAGATGCACCTTGTAGCCGGCAATGTGGCGTAGTGTTAAGGCCCAGGCCTCACACGCCCAATTTCGCAGGACAAACATGGCCAACGTCGGTGGAATTTCAAAATGCAGAAAATCATCAGCGCCCATGTCGTACAATTAAAAGTCATATAAAAGATCCCATGAGTATCCGTTTTGCTTTGATACTCCCGACAGAATAAATTTCCTTATGCCGTTTGCACCAACGAGAGCTAAGGTGCCGCCAGCCAGGGAGAAACTGAGCGTCAAAAAATGTCGGCAGTTGTATCACACTCATTGCGTGCCGCTGAAAGAGTTGGTATTTGAGATCTTACACCTATCGATATGGCTCTTTTACATCTTATCGATATGGCGCTTAAAACATATCGATGAAAAATTCTACTTATTCCTACATGCTAGTTAGCACATTTATATACAGAAATATTTATTCTTCCAGATGCACTCTGCAGCCGGCAGGGTGGCGTAGTGGTAAGGCGCAGGCCTCTTACGCCCAATTTTGCATTAGAAAACCTGGCACACGTCGGTGGAATTTCAAGATGCAGAAAATCATCAGCGCCCATGTCGTATAATTAAAAGGCATATAAAAGATCCCTGAGTATCCGTTTTGCATGGATACTCCTGACAGAATAAATTTCATTATGCCGTTTGCAATAAGGAGCGCTCTGGTGCCGCCAGCCAGGGAGAAACTGAGCGTCAAAAAATGGCGGCAGTTGTATCACACTCATTGCGTGCCGCTGAAAGATTTTGGTATTTGAGATCTTACACCTATCGATATGGCTCTTACATCTTATCGATATGGCGCTTAAAACATATAGATGAAAAATTCTACTTATTCCTACATGCTAGTTAGCACATTTATATACAGAAATATTTATTCTTCCAGATGCACCTTGCAGCCGGCAGGGTGGCGTTGTGGTAAGGCGCAAGCCTCTTACGCCCAATTTTGCATTAGAAAACCTGGCACACGTCGGTGGAATTTCAAGATGCAGAAAATCATCAGTGCATATGTTGGAACATTATAAGGCATTTAAATGATCCCCGGATATTCGTTTGGCTTGGATACTTCTGACAGAATAAATTTTCTTATGCCGTTTGCACCAACTAAAGCTCAGGTGCGGCCAGCCAGCGAGAAACTGAGCGTCAAAAAATGGCGGCAAATGTACCACACACATTGCGGTGCCGCTGAAAGAGTTGGTACTTGAGATCTTACACCTATCGTTATGGCTCTTACATCTTATCGATATGGCGCTTACAACATATCGATGAAAAATTCTACTTATTCCTACATGCTAGTTAGCACATTTATATACAGAAATATTTATTCTTCCAGATGCACCTTGTGGCCGGCAGGGTGGCGTAGTGGTAAGGCGCAGGCTTCTTACTTCCAATTTTGAATTAGAAAACCTGGCAGACGTCGGTAGAATTTCAAGATGCAGAAAATCATCAGCGCCCATGTCGTATAATTAAAAGGCATATAAAAGATCCTCTGAGTATCCGTTTTGCTTGGATACTCCCGACAGAATAAATTTCATTATGCCGTTTGCAATAAGGAGAGCTCAGATGCCGCGAGCAGGGAGAAACTGAGCTTCAAAAAATGGCGGCAATTGTACCAGACACATTGCGGTGCCGCTGAAAGAGTTGGTACTTGAGTTCTAACAGCTATCGATATGGCTCTCACATCTTATAGTAATGGCGCTTAAAACATAAATATGAAAAACTTTACTTATTCCTACATACTAGTTAGCACATTTATATACAAAAATATTTATTCTTCCAGATGCACCTTGCAGCCGGCAAGGTGCCGTAGTGGTAAGGCGCAGGCTTCTTACTTCCAATTTTGCACTAGAAAACCTGGCACACGTCGGTGGAATTTCAAGATGCAGAAAATCATCAGCGCATATTTCGGAACATTATAAGACATTTAAATGATCCCCTGATAATCGTTTGGCATGGATCCTTCTGACAGAATAAATTTCCTTATGCCGTTTGCACCAACGAGAACTCAGGTGCCGCCAGCCAGGGAGAAACTGAGCGTCAAAAAATGGCGGCAGTTGTATCACACTCATTGCGTGCCGCTGAAAGATTTGGTATTTGAGATCTTACACCTATCGATATGGCTCTTACATCTTATCGATATGGCGCTTAAAACATATCGATGACAAATTCTACTTATTCCTACATGCTAGTTAGCACATTTATATACAGAAATATTTATTCTTCCAGATGCACCTAGCAGCCGGCAGGGTAGCGCAGTGGTAAGGCGCACGCCTCTTACGCCCAATTTTGCATTAGAAAACCTGGCACACGTCGGTAGAATTTCAAGATGCAGAAAATCAACAGCGCCCATGTCGTATAATTAAAAGGCATATAAAAGATCCCCTGAGTATCCGTTTTGCTTGGATACTCCCGACAGAATAAATTTCATTATGCCGTTTGCAATAAGGAGAGCTCATATGCCGCTAGCCAGGGAGAAACTGAGCTTCAAAAAATCCGGCAATTGTACCACACACATTGCGGTGCCGATGAAAGAGTTGGTACTTGAGATCTAACAGCTATCGATATGGCTCTTACATCTTATCGATATGGCGCTTAAAACATATCGATGAAAAATCTACTTATTCCTACATGCTAGTTAGTACATTTATATACAGAAATATTTTTTCTTCCAGATGCACCTTGCAGCCGGCAGGGTGGCGTAGTGTTAAGGTGCAGGCCTCACACGCCCAATTTCGCAGGACAAACATGGCCAACGTCGGTGGAATTTCAAGATGCAGAAAATCATCAGCGCCCATGTCGTACAATTAAAAGTCATATAAAAGATCCCTTGAGTATCCGTTTTGCTTTGATACTCTCGACAGAATAAATTTCCTTATGCCGTTTGCACCAACGAGAGCTCAGGTGCCGCCAGCCAGGGAGAAACTGAGCGTCAAAAAATGGCGGCAGTTGTATTACACTCATTGCGTGCCGCTGAAAGAGTTGGTATTTGAGATCTTACACCTATCGATATGGCTCTTACATCTTATCGATATGGCGCTTAAAACATATCGATGAAAAATTCTACTTATTCCTACATGCTAGTTAGCACATTTATATACAGAAATATTTATTCTTCGAGATGCACCTTGCAGCCGGCAGGGTAGCGCAGTGGTAAGGCGTACGCCTCTTACGCCCAATTTTGCATTAGAAAACCTGGCACACGTCGGTAGAATTTCAAGATGCAGAAAATCAACAGCGCCCATGTCGTATAATTAAAAGGCATATAAAAGATCACCTGAGTATCCGTTTTGCTTGGATACTCCCGACAGAATAAATTTCCTTATGCTGTTTGCAATAAGGAGTGCTCAGATGCCGCGAGCCAGGGAGAAACTGAGCGTCAAAAAATGGCGGCAATTGTTCCACACACCTTGCGGTGCCGTTGAAAGAGTTGGTATTTGAGATCTAACAGCTATCGATATGGCTCTTACATCTTATCGATATGGCGCTTAAAACATATCGATGAAAAATTCTACTTATTCCTACATGCTAGTTAGTACATTTATATACAGAAATATTTATTCTTCCAGATGCACCTTGCAGCCGGCAGGGTGGCGTAGTGTTAAGGCGCAGGCCTCTTACGCCCAATTTTGCATTAGAAACCTGGCCACCTTCGGTGGAATTTCAAGATGCAGAAAATCATCAGCGCATATGTCAGATAATTATAATGCATTTAAATGATCCCCTGAGTATCCGTTTGGCTTGGATACTCCCGGTAGAATAAATTTCCTTATGCCGTTTGCACCTACGAGAGCTCAGGTAACGCCAGCCTGTGAGAAACAGAGCGTCAAAAAATGGCGGCAATTGTTCCACACTCCTTGCGGTGCCGCTGAAAGAGTTGGTACTTGAGACCTAACAGCTATCGATATGGCTCTTACATCTTATCGATATGGCGCTAAAAACATATCGATGAAAAATCTACTTATTCCTACATGCTAGTTAGTACATTTATATACATAAATATTTATTCTTCCAGATGCACCTTGCACCCGGCAGGGTGGCGTAGTGTTAAGGCGCAGGCCTCACACGCCCAATTTCGCAGGACAAACATGGCCCACGTCTTTGGAATTTCAAGATGCCGAAAATCATCAGCGCCCATGTTGTATAATTAAAAGTCATATAAAAGATCTTATGAGTATCCGTTTTGCTTTGATACTCCCGAGAGAATAAATTTCCTTATGCCGTTTGCCCCAACGAGAGCTCAGGTGCCGCCAACCAGGGAGAAACTGAGCGGCAAAAAACGGCGGCAGTTGGATCACACTCATTGCGTGCCGCTGAAAGATTTGGTATTTGAGATCTTACACCTATCGATATGGCTCTTACATCTTATCGATATGGCGCTTAAAACATATCGATGACAAATTCTACTTATTCCTACATGCTAGTTAGCACATTTATATACAGAAATATTTATTCTTCCAGATGCACCTAGCAGCCGGCAGGGTAGCGCAGTGGTAAGGCGCACGCCTCTTACGCCCAATTTTGCATTAGAAAACCTGGCACACGTCGGTAGAATTTCAAGACGCAGAAAATCAACAGCGCCCATGTCGTATAATTAAAAGGCATATAAAAGATCCCCTGAGTATCCGTTTTGCTTGGATACTCCCGACAGAATAAATTTCATTATGCCGTTTGCAATAAGGAGAGCTCATATGCCGCTAGCCAGGGAGAAACTGAGCTTCAAAAAATCCGGAAATTGTACCACACACATTGCGGTGCCGATGAAAGAGTTGGTACTTGAGATCTAACAGCTATCGATATGGCTCTTACATCTTATCGATATGGCGCTTAAAACATATCGATGAAAAATCTACTTATTCCTACATGCTAGTTAGTACATTTATATACAGAAATATTTTTTCTTCCATATGCACCTTGCAGCCGGCAGGGTGGCGTAGTGTTAAGGTGCAGGCCTCACACGCCCAATTTCGCAGGACAAACATGGCCAACGTCGGTGGAATTTCAAGATGCAGAAAATCATCAGCGCCCATGTCGTACAATTAAAAGTCATATAAAAGATCCCTTGAGTATCCGTTTTGCTTTGATACTCTCGACAGAATAAATTTCCTTATGCCGTTTGCACCAACGAGAGCTCAGGTGCCGCCAGCCAGGGAGAAACTGAGCGTCAAAAAATGGCGGCAGTTGTATTACACTCATTGCGTGCCGCTGAAAGAGTTGGTATTTGAGATCTTACACCTATCGATATGGCTCTTACATCTTATCGATATGGCGCTTAAAACATATCGATGAAAAATTCTACTTATTCCTACATGCTAGTTAGCACATTTATATACAGAAATATTTATTCTTCGAGATGCACCTTGCAGCCGGCAGGGTAGCGCAGTGGTAAGGCGTACGCCTCTTACGCCCAATTTTGCATTAGAAAACCTGGCACACGTCGGTAGAATTTCAAGATGCAGAAAATCAACAGCGCCCATGTCGTATAATTAAAAGGCATATAAAAGATCACCTGAGTATCCGTTTTGCTTGGATACTCCCGACAGAATAAATTTCCTTATGCTGTTTGCAATAAGGAGTGCTCAGATGCCGCGAGCCAGGGAGAAACTGAGCGTCAAAAAATGGCGGCAATTGTTCCACACACCTTGCGGTGCCGTTGAAAGAGTTATTATTTGCGATCTAACAGCTATCGATGTGGCTCTTACATCTTATCGATTTGGCGCTTAAAACATATCGATGAAAAATTCTACTTATTCCTACATGCTAGTTAGTACGTTTATATACAGAAATATTTATTCTTCCAAATGCACCTTGCAGCCGGCAGGGTGGCGTAGTGTTAAGGCGCAGGCCTCACACTCCCAATTTCGCAGGACAAACATGGCCAACGTCGGTGGAATTTCAAAATGCAGAAAATCATCAGCGCCCATGTCGTACAATTAAAAGTCATATAAAAGATCCCATGAGTATCCGTTTTGCTTTGATACTCCCGACAGAATAAATTTCCTTATGCCGTTTGCACCAACGAGAGCTCAGGTGCCGCCAGCCAGGGAGAAACTGAGCGTCAAAAAATGTCGGCAGTTGTATCACACTCATTGCGTGACGCTGAAAGAGTTGGTATTTGAGATCTTACACCTATCGATATGGCTCTTTTACATCTTATCGATATGGCGCTTAAAACATATCGATGAAAAATACTACTTATTCCTACATGCTAGTTAGCACATTTATATACAGAAATATTTATTCTTCCAGATGCACCTTGCAGCCGGCAGGGTGGCGTGGTGTTAAGGCGCAGGCCTCACACGCCCAATTTCGCAGGACAAACATGGCCCACGTCGGTGGAATTTCAAGATGCAGAAAATCATCAGCGCACATGTCGTATAATTAAAAGGCATATAAAAGATCTCTGAGTATAAGTTTTGCTTGGATACTCCCGGCAGAATAAATTTCATTATGCCGTTTGCAATAAGGAGAGCTCAGATGCCGCTAGCCAGGGAGAATCTGAGCGTCAAAAAATGCGGCAATTGTACCACACACATTGCGGTGCCGATGAAAGAGTTGGTACTTGAGATCTAACAGCTATCGATATGGCTCTTACATCTTATCGATATGGCTCTTACATCTTATCGATATGGCGCTTAAAACATCGATGAAAAATTCTAATTCCTACATGCTAGTTAGTACATTTATATACAGAAATATTTATTCTTCCAGATGCACCTTGCAGCCGGCAGGGTGGCGTAGTGTTAAGTCGCAGGCCTCACAAGCCCAATTTCGCAGGACAAACATGGCCCACTTCGGTGGAATTTCAAGATGCAGAAAATCATCAGCGCCCATGTCGTATAATTAAAAGGCATATAAAAGATCCCTGAGTATCCGTTTTGCATGGATACTCCCGACAGAATAAATTTCATTATGCCGTTTGCAATAAGGAGAGCTCAGATGCCACTAGCCAAGGAGAAACTGAGCGTCAAAAAATGGCGGCAGTTGTATCACACTCATTGCGTGCCGCTGAAAGAGTTGGTATTTGAGATCTTACACCTATCGATATGGCTCTTACATCTTATCGATATGGCGCTTAAAACATATAGATGAAAAATTCTACTTATTCCTACATGCTAGTTAGCACATTTATATACAGAAATATTTATTCTTCCAGATGCACTCTGCTGCCGGCAGGGTGGCGTAGTGGTAAGGCGCAGGCCTCTTACGCCCAATTTTGCATTAGAAACCTGGCCACCTTCGGTGGAATTTCAAGATGCAGAAAATCATCAGCGCATATGTCAGATAATTATAATGCATTTAAATGATCCCCTGAGTATCCGTTTGGCTTGGATACTCCCGGTAGAATAAATTTCCTTATGCCGTTTGCACCTACGAGAGCTCAGGTAACGCCAGCCTGTGAGAAACAGAGCGTCAAAAAATGGCGGCAATTGTTCCACACTCCTTGCGGTGCCGCTGAAAGAGTTGGTACTTGAGACCTAACAGCTATCGATATGGCTCTTACATCTTATCGATATGGCGCTAAAAACATATCGATGAAAAATCTACTTATTCCTACATGCTAGTTAGTACATTTATATACATAAATATTTATTCTTCCAGATGCACCTTGCACCCGGCAGGGTGGCGTAGTGTTAAGGCGCAGGCCTCACACGCCCAATTTCGCAGGACAAACATGGCCCACGTCGGTGGAATTTCAAGATGCCGAAAATCATCAGCGCCCATGTTGTATAATTAAAAGTCATATAAAAGATCTTATGAGTATCCGTTTTGCTTTGATACTCCCGAGAGAATAAATTTCCTTATGCCGTTTGCCCCAACGAGAGCTCAGGTGCCGCCAACCAGGGAGAAACTGAGCGGCAAAAAACGGCGGCAGTTGGATCACACTCATTGCGTGCCGCTGAAAGATTTGGTATTTGAGATCTTACACCTATCGATATGGCTCTTACATCTTATCGATATGGCGCTTAAAACATATCGATGACAAATTCTACTTATTCCTACATGCTAGTTAGCACATTTATATACAGAAATATTTATTCTTCCAGATGCACCTAGCAGCCGGCAGGGTAGCGCAGTGGTAAGGCGCACGCCTCTTACGCCCAATTTTGCATTAGAAAACCTGGCACACGTCGGTAGAATTTCAAGACGCAGAAAATCAACAGCGCCCATGTCGTATAATTAAAAGGCATATAAAAGATCCCCTGAGTATCCGTTTTGCTTGGATACTCCCGACAGAATAAATTTCATTATGCCGTTTGCAATAAGGAGAGCTCATATGCCGCTAGCCAGGGAGAAACTGAGCTTCAAAAAATCCGGAAATTGTACCACACACATTGCGGTGCCGATGAAAGAGTTGGTACTTGAGATCTAACAGCTATCGATATGGCTCTTACATCTTATCGATATGGCGCTTAAAACATATCGATGAAAAATCTACTTATTCCTACATGCTAGTTAGTACATTTATATACAGAAATATTTTTTCTTCCAGATGCACCTTGCAGCCGGCAGGGTGGCGTAGTGTTAAGGTGCAGGCCTCACACGCCCAATTTCGCAGGACAAACATGGCCAACGTCGGTGGAATTTCAAGATGCAGAAAATCATCAGCGCCCATGTCGTACAATTAAAAGTCATATAAAAGATCCCTTGAGTATCCGTTTTGCTTTGATACTCTCGACAGAATAAATTTCCTTATGCCGTTTGCACCAACGAGAGCTCAGGTGCCGCCAGCCAGGGAGAAACTGAGCGTCAAAAAATGGCGGCAGTTGTATTACACTCATTGCGTGCCGCTGAAAGAGTTGGTATTTGAGATCTTACACCTATCGATATGGCTCTTACATCTTATCGATATGGCGCTTAAAACATATCGATGAAAAATTCTACTTATTCCTACATGCTAGTTAGCACATTTATATACAGAAATATTTATTCTTCGAGATGCACCTTGCAGCCGGCAGGGTAGCGCAGTGGTAAGGCGTACGCCTCTTACGCCCAATTTTGCATTAGAAAACCTGGCACACGTCGGTGGAATTTCAAGATGCAGAAAATCATCAGCGCATATGTCAGATAATTATAATGCATTTAAATGATACCCTGAGTATCCATTTGGCTTGGATACTCCCGGCAGAATAAATTTCCTTATGCCGTTTGCACCTACGAGAGCTCAGGTAACGCCAGACTGGGAGAAACAGAGCGTCAAAAACAGGCGGCAATTGTTCCACACTCCTTGCGGTGCCGCTGAAAGAGTTGGCACTTGAGATCTAACAGCTATCGATATGGCACTTACATCTTATCGATATGGAGCTTAAAACATATCGATGAAAAATTCTACTTATTCCTACATGCTAGTTAGCACATTTATATACAGAAATATTTATTCTTCCAGATGCACTCTGCAGCCGGCAGGGTGGCGTAGTGGTAAGGCGCAGGCCTCTTACGCCCAATTTTGCATTAGAAAACCTGGCACACGTCGGTGGAATTTCAAGATGCAGAAAATCATCAGCGCCCATGTCATATAATTAAAAGGCATATAAAAGATCCCTGAGTATCCGTTTTGCATGGATACTCCCGACAGAATAAATTTCATTATTCCGTTTGCAATAAGGAGAGCTCAGGTGCCGCCAGCCAGGGAGAAACTGAGCGTCAAAAAATGGCGGCAGTTGTATCACACTCATTACGTGCCGCTGAAAGAGTTGGTATTTGAGATCTTACACCTATCGATATGGCTCTTACATCTTATCGATATGGCGCTTAAAACATATAGATGAAAAATTCTACTTATTCCTACATGCTAGTTAGCACATTTATATACAGAAATATTTATTCTTTCAGATGCACCTTGCAGCCGGCAGGTTAGCGCAGTGGTAAGGCGCACGCCTCTTACGCCCAATTTTGCATTAGAAAACCTGGCACACGTCGGTAGAATTTCAAGATGCAGAAAATCAACAGCGCCCATGCCGTATAATTAAAAGGCATATAAAAGATCCCCTGAGTATCCATTTTGCTTGGATACTCCCGACAGAATAAATTTCCTTATGCTGTTTGCAATAAGGAGTGCTCAGATGCCGCGAGCCAGGGAGAAACTGAGCGTCAAAAAATGGCGGCAATTGTTCCACACTCCTTGCCTTGCCGTTGAAAGAGTTATTATTTGCGATCTAACAGCTATCGATATGGCTCTTACATCTTATCGATTTGGCGCTTAAAACATATCGATGAAAAAGTATACTTACTCCTAGATGCTAGTTAGCACATTTATATACAGAAATATTAATTCTTCCAGATGCACCTTGTAGCCGGCAGGGTGGCGTAGTGTTAAGGCGCAGGCCTCACACGCCCAATTTCGCAGGACAAACATGGCCAACGTCGGAGGAATTTCAAAATGCAGAAAATCATCAGCGCCCATGTCGTACAATTAAAAATCATATAAAAGATCCCATGAGTATCCGTTTTGCTTTGATACTCCCGACAGAATAAATTTCCTTATGCCGTTTGCACCAACGAGAGCTAAGGTGCCGCCAGCCAGGGAGCAACTGAGCGTCAAAAAATGTCGGCAGTTGTATCACACTCATTGCGTGCCGCTGAAAGAGTTGGTATTTGAGATCTTACACCTATCGATATGGCTCTTTTACATCTTATCGATATGGCGCTTAAAACATATCGATGAAAAATTCTACTTATTCCTACATGCTAGTTAGCACATTTATATACAGAAATATTTATTCTTCCAGATGCACTCTGCAGCCGGCAGGGTGGCGTAGTGGTAAGGCGCAGGCCTCTTACGCCCAATTTTGCATTAGAAAACCTGGCACACGTCGGTGGAATTTCAAGATGCAGAAAATCATCAGCGCCCATGTCGTATAATTAAAAGGCATATAAAAGATCCCTGAGTATCCGTTTTGCATGGATACTCCTGACCGAATAAATTTCATTATGCCGTTTGCAATAAGGAGAGCTCAGGTGCCGCCAACCAGGGAGAAACTGAGCGGCAAAAAACGGCGGCAGTTGGATCACACTCATTGCGTGCCGCTGAAAGATTTGGTATTTGAGATCTTACACCTATCGATATGGCTCTTACATCTTATCGATATGGCGCTTAAAACATATCGATGACAAATTCTACTTATTCCTACATGCTAGTTAGCACATTTATATACAGAAATATTTATTCTTCCAGATGCACCTAGCAGCCGGCAGGGTAGCGCAGTGGTAAGGCGCACGCCTCTTACGCCCAATTTTGCATTAGAAAACCTGGCACACGTCGGTAGAATTTCAAGACGCAGAAAATCAACAGCGCCCATGTCGTATAATTAAAAGGCATATAAAAGATCCCCTGAGTATCCGTTTTGCTTGGATACTCCCGACAGAATAAATTTCATTATGCCGTTTGCAATAAGGAGAGCTCATATGCCGCTAGCCAGGGAGAAACTGAGCTTCAAAAAATCCGGAAATTGTACCACACACATTGCGGTGCCGATGAAAGAGTTGGTACTTGAGATCTAACAGCTATCGATATGGCTCTTACATCTTATCGATATGGCGCTTAAAACATATCGATGAAAAATCTACTTATTCCTACATGCTAGTTAGTACATTTATATACAGAAATATTTTTTCTTCCAGATGCACCTTGCAGCCGGCAGGGTGGCGTAGTGTTAAGGTGCAGGCCTCACACGCCCAATTTCGCAGGACAAACATGGCCAACGTCGGTGGAATTTCAAGATGCAGAAAATCATCAGCGCCCATGTCGTACAATTAAAAGTCATATAAAAGATCCCTTGAGTATCCGTTTTGCTTTGATACTCTCGACAGAATAAATTTCCTTATGCCGTTTGCACCAACGAGAGCTCAGGTGCCGCCAGCCAGGGAGAAACTGAGCGTCAAAAAATGGCGGCAGTTGTATTACACTCATTGCGTGCCGCTGAAAGAGTTGGTATTTGAGATCTTACACCTATCGATATGGCTCTTACATCTTATCGATATGGCGCTTAAAACATATCGATGAAAAATTCTACTTATTCCTACATGCTAGTTAGCACATTTATATACAGAAATATTTATTCTTCGAGATGCACCTTGCAGCCGGCAGGGTAGCGCAGTGGTAAGGCGTACGCCTCTTACGCCCAATTTTGCATTAGAAAACCTGGCACACGTCGGTGGAATTTCAAGATGCAGAAAATCATCAGCGCATATGTCAGATAATTATAATGCATTTAAATGATACCCTGAGTATCCATTTGGCTTGGATACTCCCGGCAGAATAAATTTCCTTATGCCGTTTGCACCTACGAGAGCTCAGGTAACGCCAGACTGGGAGAAACAGAGCGTCAAAAACAGGCGGCAATTGTTCCACACTCCTTGCGGTGCCGCTGAAAGAGTTGGCACTTGAGATCTAACAGCTATCGATATGGCACTTACATCTTATCGATATGGAGCTTAAAACATATCGATGAAAAATTCTACTTATTCCTACATGCTAGTTAGCACATTTATATACAGAAATATTTATTCTTCCAGATGCACTCTGCAGCCGGCAGGGTGGCGTAGTGGTAAGGCGCAGGCCTCTTACGCCCAATTTTGCATTAGAAAACCTGGCACACGTCGGTGGAATTTCAAGATGCAGAAAATCATCAGCGCCCATGTCATATAATTAAAAGGCATATAAAAGATCCCTGAGTATCCGTTTTGCATGGATACTCCCGACAGAATAAATTTCATTATTCCGTTTGCAATAAGGAGAGCTCAGGTGCCGCCAGCCAGGGAGAAACTGAGCGTCAAAAAATGGCGGCAGTTGTATCACACTCATTACGTGCCGCTGAAAGAGTTGGTATTTGAGATCTTACACCTATCGATATGGCTCTTACATCTTATCGATATGGCGCTTAAAACATATAGATGAAAAATTCTACTTATTCCTACATGCTAGTTAGCACATTTATATACAGAAATATTTATTCTTTCAGATGCACCTTGCAGCCGGCAGGTTAGCGCAGTGGTAAGGCGCACGCCTCTTACGCCCAATTTTGCATTAGAAAACCTGGCACACGTCGGTAGAATTTCAAGATGCAGAAAATCAACAGCGCCCATGCCGTATAATTAAAAGGCATATAAAAGATCCCCTGAGTATCCATTTTGCTTGGATACTCCCGACAGAATAAATTTCCTTATGCTGTTTGCAATAAGGAGTGCTCAGATGCCGCGAGCCAGGGAGAAACTGAGCGTCAAAAAATGGCGGCAATTGTTCCACACTCCTTGCCTTGCCGTTGAAAGAGTTATTATTTGCGATCTAACAGCTATCGATATGGCTCTTACATCTTATCGATTTGGCGCTTAAAACATATCGATGAAAAAGTATACTTACTCCTAGATGCTAGTTAGCACATTTATATACAGAAATATTAATTCTTCCAGATGCACCTTGTAGCCGGCAGGGTGGCGTAGTGTTAAGGCGCAGGCCTCACACGCCCAATTTCGCAGGACAAACATGGCCAACGTCGGAGGAATTTCAAAATGCAGAAAATCATCAGCGCCCATGTCGTACAATTAAAAATCATATAAAAGATCCCATGAGTATCCGTTTTGCTTTGATACTCCCGACAGAATAAATTTCCTTATGCCGTTTGCACCAACGAGAGCTAAGGTGCCGCCAGCCAGGGAGCAACTGAGCGTCAAAAAATGTCGGCAGTTGTATCACACTCATTGCGTGCCGCTGAAAGAGTTGGTATTTGAGATCTTACACCTATCGATATGGCTCTTTTACATCTTATCGATATGGCGCTTAAAACATATCGATGAAAAATTCTACTTATTCCTACATGCTAGTTAGCACATTTATATACAGAAATATTTATTCTTCCAGATGCACTCTGCAGCCGGCAGGGTGGCGTAGTGGTAAGGCGCAGGCCTCTTACGCCCAATTTTGCATTAGAAAACCTGGCACACGTCGGTGGAATTTCAAGATGCAGAAAATCATCAGCGCCCATGTCGTATAATTAAAAGGCATATAAAAGATCCCTGAGTATCCGTTTTGCATGGATACTCCTGACCGAATAAATTTCATTATGCCGTTTGCAATAAGGAGAGCTCTGGTGCCGCCAGCCAGGGAGAAACTGAGCGTCAAAAAATGGCGGCATTTGTATCACACTCATTGCGTGCCGCTGAAAGAGTTGGTATTTGAGATCTTACACCTATCGATATGGCTCTTACATCTTATCGATATGGCGCTTAAAACATATAGATGAAAAATTCTACTTATTCCTACATGCTAGTTAGCACATTTATATACAGAAATATTTATTCTTCCAGATGCACTCTGCAGCCGGCAGGGTGGCGTAGTGGTAAGGCGTAGGCCTCTTACGCCCAATTTTGCATTAGAAAACCTGGCACACGTCGGTGGAATTTCAAGATGCAGAAAATCATCAGCGCCCATGTCGTACAATTAAAAGTCATATAAAAGATCTTATGAGTATCCGTTTTGCTTTGATACTCCCGAGAGAATAAATTTCCTTATGCCGTTTGCCCCAACGAGAGCTCAGGTGCCGCCAGCCAGGGAGAAACTGAGCGGCAAAAAACGGCAGCAGTTGGATCACACTCATTGCGTGCCGCTGAAAGAGTTGGTACTTGAGATCTTACACCTATCGATATGGCTCTTACATCTTATCGATATGGCGCTTAAAACATATCGATGAAAAATTCTACTTATTCCTACATGCTAGTTAGCAAATTTATATACAGAAATATTTATTCTTCCAGATGCACCTTGCACCCGGCAGGGTGGCGTAGTGTTAAGGCGCAGGCCTCACACGCCCAATTTCGCAGGACAAACATGGCCCACGTCGGTGGAATTTCAAGATGCAGAAAATCATCAGCGCCCATGTCGTATAATTAAAAGGCATATAAAAGATACCTGAGTATCCGTTTAGCATGGATACTCCCGACAGAATAAATTTCATTATGCCGTTTGCAATAAGGAGAGCTCAGATGCCGCTAGCCAAGGAGAAACTGAGCGTCAAAAAATGGCGGCAATTGTTCCACACTCCTTGCATTGCCGTTGAAAGAGTTATTATTTGCGATCTAACAGCTATCGATATGGCTCTTACATCTTATCGATTTGGCGCTTAAAACATATCGATGAAAAAGTATACTTACTCCTAGATGCTAGTTAGCACATTTATATACAGAAATATTAATTCTTCCAGATGCACCTTGTAGCCGGCAGGGTGGCGTAGTGTTAAGGCGCAGGCCTCACACGCCCAATTTCGCAGGACAAACATGGCCAACGTCGGTGGAATTTCAAAATGCAGAAAATCATCAGCGCCCATGTCGTATAATTAAAAGGCATATAAAAGATCCCTGAGTATCCGTTTTGCATGGATACTCCTGACAGAATAAATTTCATTATGCCGTTTGCAATAAGGAGCGCTCTGGTGCCGCCAGCCAGGGAGAAACTGAGCGTCAAAAAATGGCGGCAGTTGTATCACACTCATTGCGTGCCGCTGAAAGAGTTGGTATTTGAGATCTTACACCTATCGATATGGCTCTTACATCTTATCGATATGGCGCTTAAAACATATAGATGAAAAATTCTACTTATTCCTACATGCTAGTTAGCACATTTATATACAGAAATATTTATTCTTCCAGATGCACCTTGCAGCCGGCAGGGTGGCGTTGTGGTAAGGCGCAAGCCTCTTACGCCCAATTTTGCATTAGAAAACCTGGCACACGTCGGTGGAATTTCAAGATGCAGAAAATCATCAGTGCATATGTTGGAACATTATAAGGCATTTAAATGATCCCCGGATATTCGTTTGGCTTGGATACTTCTGACAGAATAAATTTTCTTATGCCGTTTGCACCAACTAAAGCTCAGGTGCGGCCAGCCAGCGAGAAACTGAGCGTCAAAAAATGGCGGCAAATGTACCACACACATTGCGGTGCCGCTGAAAGAGTTGGTACTTGAGATCTTACACCTATCGTTATGGCTCTTACATCTTATCGATATGGCGCTTACAACATATCGATGAAAAATTCTACTTATTCCTACATGCTAGTTAGCACATTTATATACAGAAATATTTATTCTTCCAGATGCACCTTGTGGCCGGCAGGGTGGCGTAGTGGTAAGGCGCAGGCTTCTTACTTCCAATTTTGAATTAGAAAACCTGGCAGACGTCGGTAGAATTTCAAGATGCAGAAAATCATCAGCGCCCATGTCGTATAATTAAAAGGCATATAAAAGATCCTCTGAGTATCCGTTTTGCTTGGATACTCCCGACAGAATAAATTTCATTATGCCGTTTGCAATAAGGAGAGCTCAGATGCCGCGAGCAGGGAGAAACTGAGCTTCAAAAAATGGCGGCAATTGTACCAGACACATTGCGGTGCCGCTGAAAGAGTTGGTACTTGAGTTCTAACAGCTATCGATATGGCTCTCACATCTTATAGTAATGGCGCTTAAAACATAACCATGAAAAACTTTACTTATTCCTACATACTAGTTAGCACATTTATATACAAAAATATTTATTCTTCCAGATGCACCTTGCAGCCGGCAAGGTGCCGTAGTGGTAAAGCGCAGGCTTCTTACTTCCAATTTTGCACTAGAAAACCTGGCACACGTCGGTGGAATTTCAAGATGCAGAAAATCATCAGCGCATATTTCGGAACATTATAAGGCATTTAAATGATCCCCGGATATTCGTTTGGCTTGGATCCTTCTGACAGAATAAATTTCCTTATGCCGTTTGCACCAACGAGAACTCAGGTGCCGCCAGCCAGGGAGAAACTGAGCGTCAAAAAATGGCGGCAGTTGTATCACTTTCATTGCTTGCCGCTGAAAGAGTTGGCATTTGAGATCTCACACCTATCGATATGGCTCTTACATCTTATCCATATGGCGCTTAAAACATATCGATGAAAAATTCTACTTATTCCTACATGCTAGTTAGCACATATATATACAAAAATATTTATTCATCCAGATGCACCTTGAAGTTGGCTGGGTGGCGTAGTGGTAAGGCGCAGGCTTCTTACGAATAATTTTGCATTAGAAAACCTGGTCACAGTCGGTGGAATTTCAAGATGCAGAGAATCATCAGCGCATATGTCGGAACATTATAAGGCATTTAAATGATCCCCTGATATTCGTATGGCTTGGTTTTTCTGACAGAATAAATTTCCTTATGCCGTTTGCACCAACGAGAACTCAGGTGCCGCCAGCCAGGGAGAAACTGAGCGTCAAAAATGGCGGCAGTTGTATCACACTCATTGCGTGCCGCTGAAAGATTTGGTATTTGAGATCTTACACCTATCGATATGGCTCTTCCATCTTATCGATAGGGCGCTTAAAACATATCGATGAAAAATTCTACTTATTCCTACATGCTAGTTAGCACATTTATATACAGAAATATTTATTCTTCCAGATGCACCTTGCCGCCGGCAGGGTAGCGCAGTGTTAAGGAGCAGGATTCTTACGGCCAATTTTGCATGAGAAAACCTGGTCACCTTCGGTGGAATTTCAAGATGCAGAAAATCATCAGCGCCCGTGTCGTATAATTAAAAGGCATATAAAAGATCCCCTGAGTATCCGTTTTGCTTGGATACTCCCGACAGAATAAATTTCCTTATGCCGTTTGCAATAAATAGAGCTCAGATGCCGCGAGCCAGGGAGAAACTGAGCGTCAAAAAATGGCGGCAATTGTACCACACACATTGCGGTGCCTCTGAAAGAGTTAGTACTTGAGATCTAACAGGTATCGATATGGCTCTTACATGTTCTCGATATGGAGCTAAAACATATCGATGAAAAATTCTACTTATTCCTACATGCTAGTTAGTACGTTCATATACAGAAATATTTATTCTTCCAGATGCACCTTGCAGCCGGCAGGGTGGCGTAGTGTTAAGGCGCAGGCCTCAGAAGCCCAATTTAGCAGGACAAACATGGCCCACTTCGGTGGAATTACAAGATGGAGAAAATGAACAGCGCCCATGTCGTGTAATTAAAAGGCATATAAAAGATACCTGAGTATCCGTTTTGCTTGGATAAAAAAAAAAAAAAAAAAAAAAAAAAAAAAAAAAAAAAAAAAAAAAAAAAAAAAAAAAAAAAAAAAAAAAAAAAAAAAAAAAAAAAAAAAAAAAAAAAAAAAAAAAAAAAAAAAAAAAAAAAAAAAAAAAAAAAAAAAAAAAAAAAAAAAAAAAAAAAAAAAAAAAAAAAAAAAAAAAAAAAAAAAAAAAAAAAAAAAAAAAAAAAAAAAAAAAAAAAAAAAAAAAAAAAAAAAAAAAAAAAAAAAAAAAAAAAAAAAAAAAAAAAAAAAAAAAAAAAAAAAAAAAAAAAAAAAAAAAAAAAAAAAAAAAAAAAAAAAAAAAAAAAAAAAAAAAAAAAAAAAAAAAAAAAAAAAAAAAAAAAAAAAAAAAAAAAAAAAAAAAAAAAAAAAAAAAAAAAAAAAAAAAAAAAAAAAAAAAAAAAAAAAAAAAAAATAAATTTCCTTATTACGTTTGCAATAAGGAGAGCTCAGATGCCGCGAGCCAGGGAGAAACTGAGTGTCAAAAAATGGCGGCAATTGTACCACACACATTGCGGTGCCGCTGAAAGAGTTGGTACTTGAGATCTAACAGCTATCGATATGGCTTTTACATCTTATCGATATGGCGCTTAAAACATATCCATGAAAAATTCTACTTATTCCTACATGCTAGTTAGCACATTTATATACAAAAATATTTATTCTTAAAGATGCATCTTGCAGCCGGCAGGGTGGCGTAGTGGTAAGGCGCAGGCTTCTTACGACCGATTTTGCATTAGAAAACCTGGTCACCGTCAATGGAATTTCAAGATGCAGAAAATCATCATCGCATATGTCGGAACATTATAAGGCATTTCAATGATCCCCTGATATTCGTTTGGCTTGGATCCTTCTGACAGAATAAATTTCCTTATGCCGTTTGCACCAACGAGAGCTCTGGTGCCGCCAGTCAGGGAGAAACTGAGCGTCCAAAAATGGCGGCAGTTGTATCACACTCATTGCGTGATGTTGAAAGAGTTGGTATTTGAGATATTACAACTATCGATATGGCTCTTACATCTACTCGATATGGCGCTTAAAACATATCGGTGAAAACTTCTACTTATTCCTACATGCTAGTTAGCACATTTATAAACAGAAATATTTATTCTTCCAGATGCACCTTGCAGCCGGCAGGGTGGCGTAGTGGTAAGGCGCTGGCTTCTTACGACCAATTTCGCAGGACAAAACCTGGCAAAAGTCGGTGGAATTTCAAGATGCAGAAAATCATCAGCGCCCATGTCGTATAATTAAAAGGCATATAAAAGATCCCTGAGTATCCGTTTTGCTTGGATACTCCCCACAGAGTAAATTTCATTATGCCGTTTGCAATAAGGAGAGCTCAGATGCCGCTAGCCAGGGAGAAACTGAGCGTCAAAAAATGCGGCAATTGTACCACACACATTGCGGTGCCGCTGAAAGAGTTGGTACTTGAGATCTAACAGCTATCGATAAGGCTCTTAAAACATATCGATGAAAAATTCTACTTATTCCTGCTACATTTATATACAAAAATATTTATTCTTCCAGATGCACCTTGCAGCCTTCAGGGTGGCGTAGTGGTAAGGCGCAAGCCTCAGACGCCCAATTTCGCAGGACAAACATGGCCCACGTCGGTGGAATTTCAAGGTGCAGAAAATCATCAGCGGCAATGTCGTATAATTAAAAGGCATATAAAAGATCTCTGAGTATCTGTTTTGCTTGGATACTCCCGATAGAATAAATTTCATTATGCCGTTTGCACCAACGAGAGCTCAGGGGCCGCCAGCCATCGAGAAACTGAGCGTCAAAAAATGGCGGCAGTTGTATCACACTCATTGCGTGCCGCTGAAAGAGTTGGTATTTGAGATCTTACACCTATCGATATGGCTCTTACATCTTATCGATATGGCGCTTAAAACATATCGATGAAAAATTATACTTATTCCTACATGCTAGTTAGCACATTTATATACAGAAATATTTATTCTTCCAGATGCACCTTGCAGCCGGCTGGGTGGCGTAGTGGTAAGGCGCAGGCCTCTTACGCCCAATTTTGCATTAGAAAACCTGGCCACCTTCGGTGGAATTTCAAGATGCAGAAAATCATCAGCGCATATGTCAGATAATTATAATGCATTAAAATGATCCCCTGAGTATCTGTTTGGCTTGGATACTCCCGGCAGAATAAATTTCCTTATGCCGTTTGCACCTACGACAGCTCAGGTAACGCCAGCCTGGGAGAAACAGAGCATCAAAAAATGGCGGCAATAGTTCCACACTCCTTGCGGTGCCGCTGAAAGAGTTGGTACTTGAGATCTAACATCTATCAGTATGGCTCTTACATCTTATCGATATGGCGCTTAAAACATATCGATGAAAAATTCTACTTATTCCTACATGCTAGTTAGTACATTTATATACAGAAATATTTATTCTTCCAGATGCACCTTGCAGCCGGCAGGGTGGCGTAGTGTTAAGGCGCAGGCCTCACACGCCCAATTTCGCAGGACAAATATGGCCCACGTCGGTGGAATTTCAAGATGCAGAAAATCATCAGCGCCCATGTCGTATAACTAAAAGGCATAAAAAAGATCTCAGAGTATCCGTTTTGCTTGGATACTCCCGACAGAATAAATTTTATTATGCCGTTTGCAATAAGAAAAGCTCAGATGCCGCTAGCCAGGGACAAACTGAGCGTCAAAAAATGCGGCAATTGTACCACACACATTGCGGTGCCGTTCAAAGAGTTGGTACTTGAGATCTAACAGCTATCGATATGGCTCTTACATCTTATCGATATGGCGCTTAAAACATATCGATGAAAAATTCTACTTATTCCTACATGCTGGTTAGTAGATTTATATACAGAAATATTCATTCTTCCAGATGCACCTTGCAGCCGGCAGGGTGGCGTAGTGTTAAGGCGCAGGCCTCACACGCCCAATTTCGCAGGACAAACATGGCCCACGTCGGTGGAATTTCAAGATGCAGAAAATCATCAGCGCCCATGTCGTATATCTAAAAGGCATAAAAAAGATCTCAGAGTATCCGTTTTGCTTGGATACTCCCGACAGAATAAATTTCATTATGCCGTTTGCAATAAGAAAAGCTCAGATGCCGCTATCCAGGGACAAACTGAGCGTCAAAAAATGCGGCAATTGTACCACACACATTGCGGTGCCGTTCAAAGAGTTGGTACTTGAGATCTAACAGCTATCGATATGGCTCTTAAATCTAATTGATATGGCGCTTAAAACATATCGATGAAAAATTCTACTTATTCCTACATGCTGGTTAGTAGATTTATATACAGAAATATTCATTCTTCCAGTTGCACATTGCAGCCGGCAGGGTGGCGTAGTGTTAAGGCGCAGGCCTCACACGCCCAATTTCGCAGGACAAACATGGCCCACGTCGGTGGAATTTCAAGATGCAGAAAATCATCAGCGCCCATGTCGTATAACTAAAAGGCATAAAAAAGATCTCAGAGTATCCGTTTTGCTTGGATACTCCCGACAGAATAAATTTCATTATGCCGTTTGCAATAAGAAAAGCTCAGATGCCGCTAGCCAGGGACAAACTGAGCGTCAAAAAATGCGGCAATTGTACCACACACATTGCGGTGCCGTTCGAAGAGTTGGTACTTGAGATCTAACAGCTATCGATATGGCTCTTACATCTTATCGATATGGCGCTTAAAACATATCGATGAAAAATTCTACTTATTCCTACATGCTGGTTAGTAGATTTATATACAGAAATATTCATTCTTCCAGATGCACCTTGCAGCCGGCAGAGTGGCGTAGTGTTAAGGCGCAGGCCTCACACGCCCAATTTCGCAGGACAAACATGGCCAACGTCGGTGGAATTTCAAGATGCAGAAAATCATCAGCGCCCATGTCGTACAATTAAAAGTCATATAAAAGATCCCATGAGTATCCGTTTTGCTTTGATACTCCCGACAGAATAAATTTCCTTATGCCGTTTGCACCAACGAGAGCTCAGGTGCCACCAGCCAGGGAGAAACTGAGCGTCAAAAAATGCGGCATATGTACCACACACATTGCGGTACCGCTGAAAGAGTTGGTACTTGAGATTTAACAGCTATCGATATGGCTCTTAAATCTTATCGATATGGCGCTTAAAACATATCGATGAAAAATTCTACTTATTCCTACATGCTGGTTAGTAGATTTATATACAGAAATGTTCATTCTTCCAGATGCACCTTGCAGCCGGCAGGGTGGCGTAGTGTTAAGGCGCAGGCCTCACACGCCCAATTTCGCAGGACAAACATGGCCCACGTCGATGGAATTTCAAGATGCAGAAAATCATCAGCGCCCATGTCGTATAATTAAAAGGCATAAAAAAGATCTCAGAGTATCCGTTTTGCTTGGATACTCCCGACAGAATAAATTTCATTATGCCGTTTGCAATAAGAAAAGCTCAGATGCCGCTAGCCAGGGACAAACTGAGCGTCAAAAAATGCGGCAATTGTACCACACACATTGCGGTGCCGTTCAAAGTGTTGGTACTTGAGATCTAACAGCTATCGATATGGCTCTTACATCTTATCGATATGGCGCTTAAAACATATCGATGAAAAATTCTACTTATTCCTACATGCTAGTTAGCACATTTATATACAGAAATATTTATTCTTCCAGATGCACCTTGCAGCCGGCTGGGTGGCGTAGTGGTAAGGCGCCGGCTTCTTACGACCAATTTTGCATTAGAAAACATGGTCACCGTCAATGGAATTTCAAGATGCAGAAAATCATCATCGCATATGTCGGAACATTATAAGGCATTTCAATGATCCCCTGATATTCGTTTGGCTTGGATCCTTCTGACAGAATAAATTTCCTTATGCCGTTTGCACCAACGAGAGCTCTGGTGCCGCCAGTCAGGGAGAAACTGAGCGTCAAAAAATGGCGGCAGTTGTATCACACTCATTGCGTGATGTTGAAAGAGTTGGTACTTGAGATCTAACAGCTATCGGTATGGCTCTTACATCTTATCGATATGGCGAGTAAAACATATCAATGAAAAATTCTACTTATTCCTACATGCTAGTTAGTACATTTATATACAGAAATATTTATTCTTCCAGATGCACCTTGCAGCCGGCAGAGTGGCGTAGTGTTAAGGCGCAGGCCTCACACGCCCAATTTCGCAGGACAAACATGGCCCACGTCGGTGGAATTTCAAGATGCAGAAAATCATCAGCGCCCATGTCGTATAACTAAAAGGCATAAAAAAGATCTCAGAGTATCCGTTTTGCTTGGATACTCCCGACAGAATAAATTTCATTATGCCGTTTGCAATAAGAAAAGCTCAGATGCCGCTAGCCAGGGACAAACTGAGCGTCAAAAAATGCGGCAATTGTACCACACACATTGCGGTGCCGTTCAAAGTGTTGGTACTTGAGATCTAACAGCTATCGATATGGCTCTTACATCTTATCGATATGGCGCTTAAAACATATCGATGAAAAATTCTACTTATTCCTACATGCTAGTTAGCACATTTATATACAGAAATATTTATTCTTCCAGATGCACCTTTCAGCCGGCAGGGTGGCGTAGTGGTAAGGCGTAGGCCTCTTACGCCAAATTTTGCATTAGAAAACCTGGCACACGTCGGTAGAATTTCAAGATGCAGAAAATCATCAGCGCCCATGTCGTATAATTAAAAGGCATATAAAAGATCCCCAGAGTATCCGTTTTGCTTGGATACTCCAGACAGAATAAATTTCCTTATGCCGTTTGCACCAACGAGAGCTCTGGTGCCGCCAGTCAGGGAGAAACTGAGCGTCAAAAAATGGCGGCAGTTGTATCACACTCATTGCGTGCCGTTGAAAGAGTTGGTATTTGAGATCTTACACCTATCAATATAGCTCTTACATCTTATCGATATGGCGCTTAAAACATATCGGTGAAAACTTCTACTTATTCCTACATGCTAGTTAGCACATTTATATACAGAAATATTTATTCTTCCAGATGCACCTTGCAGCCGGCAGGGTGGCGTAGTGTTAAGGCGCAGGCCTCAGAAGCCCAATTTCGCAGGACAAACATGGCCCACTTCGGTAACATTTCAAGATGCAGAAAATCATCAGCGCCCATGTCGTATAAGTAAAAGGCATATAAAAGATCCCATGAGTATCCGTTTTGCTTGGATTTTCCCGACAGAATAAATTTCATTATGCCGTTTGCAATAAGGAGAGCTCAGATGCCGCTAGCCAGGGAGAAACTGAGCGTCAAAAAATGCGGCAATTGTACCACACACATTGCGATGCCGCTGAAAGAGTTGGTATTTGAGATCTTACACCTATCGTATGTCTTACATCTTACGAATGGCTCTTACATCTTATCGATATGGCGCTTAAAACATATCGATGAAAATTCTACTTATTCCTACATGCTAGTTAGCACATTTATATACAGAAATATTTATTCTTCCAGATGCACCTTGCAGCCGGCTGGGTGGCGTAGTGGTAAGGCGCAAGCCTCTTACGCCTAATTTTGCAATAGAAAACCTTGGCTCCTTCGGTGGAATTTCAAGATGCAGAAAATCATCAGCGCAATGTCAGATAATTAAATGCATTTAAATGATCCTCTGAGTGTCCGTTTGGCTTGGATACTCCCGCAGAATACATTTCCTTATGCCGTTTGCACCTACGAGAGCTCAGTACGCCAGCCTGGGAGAAAAATGACCGTCAAAAAATGGGCGGCAATAGTTCCACACTCCTTGCGGTGCCGCTGAAAGAGTTGGTACTTGAGATCTAACACTATCAGTATGGCTCTTACATCTTATCGATATGGCGCTTAAAACATATCGATGAAAAATTCTACTTATTCCTACATGCTAGTTAGCACATTTATATACAAAAATATTTATTCTTCCAGATGCACCTTGCAGCCGGCAGGGTGGCGTAGTGGTAAGGCGCAGGCCTCTTACGCCAATTTCGCAGACAAAACCTGGCCCACGTCGGTGGAATTTCAGATGCAGAAAATCACCACCGCATATGTCGGAACATTATAAGGCATTTAAATGATCCCCTGATATTCGTTTGGCTTGGATCCTTCTGACAGAATAAATTTCCCTATGCCGTTTGCAACAACGAGAGCTCAGGTGCCGCCAGCCAGGGAGAAACTGAGCGTAAAAAATTGCGGCAGTTGTATCACACTCATTGCGTGCCGCTGAAAGAGTTGGTATTTGAGATCTTACACCTATCGATATGGCTCTTACATCTTATCGATATGGCGCTTAAAACATATCGATGAAAAATTCTACTTATTCCTACATGCTAGTTAGCACATTTATATACAGAAATATTTATTCTTCCAGATGCACCTTGCAGCCGGCAGGTGGCGTAGTGTTAAGGCGCAGGCCTCACACGCCCAATTTCGCAGGACAAACATGGCCCACGTCGGTGGAATTTCAAGATGCAGAAAATCATCAGCGCCCATGTCGTATAATAAAAGGCATAAAAAGATCCGAGTATCCGTTTTGCTTGGATACTCCCGACAGAATAAATTTCTTATGCCGTTTGCAATAAGGAGAGCTAGATGCCGCTAGCCAGGGAGAAACGAGCGTCAAAAAATGCGGCAATTGTACCACACACATTGCGGTGCCGCTGAAAGAGTTGGTACTTGAGATCTAACACTATCAGTATGGCTCTTACATCTTATCGATATGGCGCTTAAAACATATCGATGAAAAATTCTACTTATTCCTACATGCTAGTTAGCACATTTATATACAAAAATATTTATTCTTCCAGATGCACCTTGCAGCCGGCGGGTGGCGTAGTGGTAAGGCGCAGGCCTCATTACGCCCAATTTGCATTAGAAAACCTGGCCCACGTCGGTGGAATTTCAAGATGCAGAAAATCACAGCGCAATGTCGAACATTATAAGGCATTAATGATCCCCTGATATTCGTTTGGCTTGGATCCTTCTGACAGAATAAATTTCCTATGCCGTTTGCACAACGAGAGCTCAGGTGCCGCCAGCCAGGGAGAAACTGAGCGTCAAAAAATGGCGGCAATTGTACCACACTCATTGCGTGCCGCTGAAAGAGTTGGTATTTGAGATCTAACACCTATCGATATGGCTCTTACATCTTATCGATATGGCGCTTAAAACATATCGATGAAAAATTCTACTTATTCCTACATGCTAGTTAGCACATTTATATACAAAAATATTTATTCTTCCAGATGCACCTTGCAGCCGGCAGGGTGGCGTAGTGGTAAGGCGCAGGCCTCTTACGCCCAATTTTGCATTAGAAAACCTGGCCACGTCGGTGGAATTTCAAGATGCAGAAAATCATCAGCGCCCATGTCGTATAATTAAAAGGCATATAAAAGATCCCCTGAGTATCCGTTTTGCTTGGATACTCCCGACAGAATAAATTTCCTTATGCCGTTTGCAATAAGGAGAGCTCAGATGCCGCTAGCCAGGGAGAAACTGAGCTGTCAAAAAATGGCGGCAATTGTACCACACACATTGCGGTGCCGCTGAAAGAGTTGGTACTTGAGATCTAACACCTATCGATAGGCTCTTACATCTTATCGATATGGCGCTTAAAACATATCGATGAAAAATTCTACTTATTCCTACATGCTAGTTAGCACATTTATATACAAAAATATTTATTCTTCCAGATGCACCTTGCAGCCGGCAGGGTGGCGTAGTGGTAAGGCGCAGGCCTCATACGCCCAATTTCGCAGGACAAACTGGCCCACGTCGGTGGAATTTCAAGATGCAGAAAATCATCAGCGCCCATGTCGTATAATTAAAAGGCATATAAAAGATCCCCTGAGTATCCGTTTTGCTTGGATACTCCCGACAGAATAAATTTCCTTATGCCGTTTGCAATAAGGAGAGCTCAGATGCCGCGAGCCAGGGAGAAACTGAGCGTCAAAAAATGGCGGCAATTGTACCACACACATTGCGGTGCCGCTGAAAGAGTTGGTACTTGAGATCTAACAGCTATCGATATGGCTCTTACATCTTATCGATATGGCGCTTAAAACATATCGATGAAAAATTCTACTTATTCCTACATGACTAGTTAGCACATTTATATACAAAAATATTTATTCTTCCAGATGCACCTTGCAGCCGGCAGGGTGGCGTAGTTAAGGCGCAGGCCTCTATACGCCCAATTTTGCATTAGAAAACCTGGCACGTCGGTGGAATTTCAAGATGCAGAAAATCATCAGCGCATATGTCGAAATTATAAGTGCATTTAAATGATCCCCTGAGTATCCGTTTGGCTTGGATACTTCTGACAGAATAAATTTCCTTATGCCGTTTGCACCAACGAGAGCTCAGATGCCGCCAGCCAGGGAGAAACTGAGCGTCAAAAAATGGCGGCAATTGTACCACACACATTGCGGTGCCGCTGAAAGAGTTGGTACTTGAGATCTAACACCTATCGATATGGCTCTTACATCTTATCGATATGGCGCTTAAAACATATCGATGAAAAATTCTACTTATTCCTACATGCTAGTTAGTACATTTATATACAGAAATATTTATTCTTCCAGATGCACCTTGCAGCCGGCAGGGTGGCGTAGTGTTAAGGCGCAGGCCTCACACGCCCAATTTCGCAGGACAAACATGGCCAACGTCTGTGGAATTTCAAGATGCAGAAAATAGTCAGCGCCCATGTCGTACAATTAAAAGTCATTTAAAAGATCCCATGAGTATCCGTTTTGCTTTGATACTCCCGACAGAATAAATTTCCTTATGCCGTTTGCACCAACGAGAGCTCAGGTAACGCCAGCCTGGGAGAAACAGAGCGTCAAAAAATGCGGCAATTGTACCACACTCACTACGGTGCCGCTGAAAGAGTTGGTACTTGAGATCTAACAGCTATCGATATGGCTCTTACATCTTATCAACATGGCGCTTAAAACATATCGATGAAAAATCTACTTATTCCTACATGCTAGTTAGTACATTTATAAACAGAAATATTTATTCTTCCAGATGCACCTTGCAGCCGGCAGGGTGGCGTAGTGTTAAGGCGCAGGCCTCACACGCCCAATTTTGCAGGACAAAGATGGCCCACGTCGGTGGAATTTCAAGATGCAGAAAATCATCAGCGCCCATGTCGTACAATTAAAAGTCATATAAAAGATCCCATGAGTATCCGTTTTGCTTTGATACTCCCGACAGAATGAATTTCATTATGCCGTTTGCACCAACGAGAGCTCAGGTGCCGCCAGCCACGGAGAAACTGAGCGTCAAAAAATGGCGGCAATTGTACCACACACATTGCCGTGCCGTTGAAAGAGTTATTACTTGAGATCTAACAGCTATCGATATGGCTCTTACATCTTATCGATTTGGCGCTTAAAACATATCGATGAAAAATTATACTTATTCCTACATACTAGTTAGCACATTTATATACAGAACTATTTATTCTTCCAGATGCACCTTGCAGCCGGCAGGTTGGCGTAGTGTTAAGGCGCAGGCCTCACATGCCCAATTTCGCAGGACAAACATGGCCCACGTCGGTGGAATTTCAAGATGCAGAAAATCATCATCGCCCATGTCGCACAATTAAAAGTCATATAAAAGATCCCATGAGTATCCGTTTTGCTTTGATACTCCCGACAGAATAAATTTCCTTATGCCGTTTGCACCAACGAGAGCTCAGATGCCGCCAGCCAGGGAGAAACTGAGCGTCAAAAAATGGGGCAATTGTACCACACACATTGCGGTGCCGCTGAAAGAGTTGGTACTTGAGATCTAACACCTATCGATATGGCTCTTACATCTTATCGATATGGCGCTTAAAACATATCGATGAAAAATTCTACTTATTCCTACATGCTAGTTAGCACATTTATAGACAAAAATATTTATTCTTCCAGATGCCCCTTGCAGCCGGCAGGGTGGCGTAGTGGTAAGGCGCAATCCTCTTACACCCAATTTTGCATTAGAAAACCTGGCACACGTCGGTAGAATTTCAAGTTGCAGAAAATCATCAGCGAACATGTCGTATAATTAAAAGGCATATAAAAGATCCCCTGATTATCCGTTTTCCTTGGATACTCCCGACAGAATAAATTTCCTTATGCTGTTTGCAATAAGGAGAGCTCAGATGCCGCGAGCCAGGGAGAAACTGAGCGTCAAAAAATGGCGGCAATTGTACCACACACATTGCCGTGCCGTTTAAAGAGTTATTACTTGAGATCTAACAGCTATTGATATGGCTCTTACATCTTATCGATTTGGCGCTTAAAACATATCGATGAAAAATTATACTTATTCCTACATGCTAGTTAGCACATTTATATACAGACCTATTTATTCTTCCAGATGCACCTTGCAGCCGGCAGGTTGGCGTAGTGTTAAGGCGCAGGCCTCACATGCCCAATTTCGCAGGACAAACATGGCCCACGTCGGTGGAATTTCAATATGCAGAAAATCACCACCGCATATGTCGGAACATTATAAGGCATTTAAATTTTCCCCTGATATTCGTTTGGCTTGGATCCTTCTGACAGAATAAATTTCCTTATGCCGTTTGCAACAACGAGAGCTCAGGTGCCGCCAGCCAGGGAGAAACTGAGCGTAAAAAAATGGCGGCAAGTTGTATCACACTCATTGCGTGCCGCTGAAAGAGTTGGTATTTGAGATCTTACACCTATCGATATGGCTCTTACATCTTATCGATATGGCGCTTAAAACATATCGATGAAAAATTATACTTATTCCTACATGCTAGTTAGCACATTTATATACAGAAATATTTATTCTTCCAGATGCACCTTGCAGCCGGCAGGGTGGCGTAGTGGTAAGGCGCAAGCCTCTTACGCCCAATTTTGCATTAGAAAACCTGGCACATGTCGGTAGAATTTCAAGATGCAGAAAATCATCAGCGCCCATGTCGTCCAATTAAAAGGCATATAAAAAATCCCCTGAGTATCCGTTTTGTTTGGATACTCCCGACAGAATAAATTTCCTTATGCTGTTTGCAATAAGGAAAGCTCAGATGCCGCGAGCCAGGGAGAAACTGAGCGTCAAATAATGGCGGCAATTGTACCACACACATTGCGGTGCCGCTGAAAGAGTTGGTACTTGAGATCTAACACCTATCGATATGGCTCTTACATCTTATCGATTTGGCGCTTAAAACATATCGATGAAAAATTATACTTATTCCTACATGCTAGTTAGCACATTTATATACAGAAATATTTATTCTTCCAGATGCACCTTGCAGCCGGCAGGGTGGCGTAGTGTTAAGGCGCAGGCCTCACACGCCCAATTTCGCAGGACAAACATGGCCCACGTCGGTGGAATTTCAAGATGCAGAAAATCATCAGCGCCCATGTCGTATAATTAAAAGGCATATAAAAGATACCTGAGTATCCGTTTTGCTTGGATACTCCCGACAGAATAAATTTCATTATGCCGTTTGCAATAAGGAGAGCTCAGATGCCGCTAGCCAAGGAGAAACTGATCTTCAAAAAATGCTGCAATTGTACCACACACATTGCGGTGCCGCTGAAAGAGTTGGTACTTGAGATCTAACACCTATCGATATGGCTCTTACATCTTATCGATATGGCGCTTAAAACATATCGATGAAAAATTCTACTTATTCCTACATGCTAGTTAGCACATTTATATACAAAGATATTTATTCTTCCAGATGCACCTTGCAGCCGGCAGGGTGGCGTAGTGGTAAGGCGCAGGCCTCATACGCCCAATTTCGCATTGACAAACATGGCCCACGTTTGGTGGAATTTCAAGATGCAGAAAATCATCAGCGCCCATGTCGTATAATTAAAAGGCATATAAAAGATCCCTGAGTATCCGTTTTGCTTGGATACTCCCGACAGAATAAATGTTTCCCTTTTGCCGTTTGCAATAAGGAGAGCTCAGATGCCGCCAGCCAGGGAGAAACTGAGCGTCAAAAAATGGCGGCAACTTTTACCACACACATTGCCGTGCCGCTTTAAAGAGTTGGTACTTGAGATCTAACACCTATCGATATGGCTCTTACATCTTATCGATATGGCGCTTAAAACATATCGATGAAAAATTATACTTATTCCTACATGCTAGTTAGCACATTTATATACAGAAATATTTATTCTTCCAGATGCACCTTGCAGCCGGCAGGGTTTGGGGTAGTGTTAAGGCGCAGGCCTCACTGCCCAATTTCGCAGGACAAACATGGCCCACGTCGGTGGAATTTCAAGATGCAGAAAATCATCAGCGCCCATGTCGTACAATTAAAAGTCATATAAAAGATCCCATGAGTATCCGTTTTGCTTTGATACTCCCGACAGAATAAATTTCCTTATGCCGTTTGCACCAACGAGAGCTCAGATGCCGCCAGCCAGGGAGAAACTGAGCGTCAAAAAACGGCGGCAGTTGTATCACACTCATTGCGGGGCCGCTGAAAGAGATTTGGGATTTGAGATCTTACACCTATCGATAGGCTCTTACATCTTATCAATTTGGCGCTTAAAACATATCGATGAAAAATTATACTTATTCCTACATGCTAGTTAGCACATTTATATACAGAAATATTTATTCTTCCAGATGCACCTTGCAGCCGGCAGGGTGGCGTAGTGTTAAGGCGCAGGCCTCTTACGCCCAATTTCGCATAGAAAACTGGCCCACGGCGGTGGAATTTCAAGATGCAGAAAATCATCAGCCCCATGTCGTATAATTAAAAGGCATTAAAAGATACCTGAGTATCCGTTTTGCTTGGATACTCCCGACAGAATAAATTTCATTATGCCGTTTGCAATAAGGAGAGCTCAGATGCCGCTAGCCAAGGAGAAACTGATCTTCAAAAAATGCGGCAATTGTACCACACACATTGCGGTGCCGCTGAAAGAGTTGGTACTTGAGATCTAACACCTATCGATATGGCTCTTACATCTTATCGATATGGCGCTTAAAACATATCGATGAAAAATTCTACTTATTCCTACATGCTAGTTAGCACATTTATATACAAAAATATTTATTCTTCCAGATGCACCTTGCAGCCGGCAGGGTGGCGTAGTGGTAAGGCGCAGGCCTCATACGCCCAATTTCGCAGGACAAACCTGGCCCACTTCGGTGGAATTTCAAGATGCAGAAAATCATCAGCGCCCATGTCGTAAATTAAAAGGCATATAAAAGATCCCCTGATATTCGTTTGGCTTGGATCTTCTGACAGAATAAATTTCCTTATGCCGTTTGCACCAACGAGAGCTCAGGTGCCGCCAGCCAGGGAGAAACTGAGCGTCAAAAAATGGCGGCAATTGTACCACACTCATTGCGGTGCCGCTGAAAGAGTTGGTACTTGAGATCTAACACCTATCGATATGGCTCTTACATCTTATCGATATGGCGCTTAAAACATATCGATGAAAAATTCTACTTATTCCTACATGCTAGTTAGCACATTTATATACAGAAATATTTATTCTTCCAGATGCACCTTGCAGCCGGCAGGGTGGCGTAGTGGTAAGGCGCAGGCCTCTTACGCCCAATTTCGCATTAGAAAACCTGGCCACGTCGGTGGAATTTCAAGATGCAGAAAATCATCAGCGCCCATGTCGTATAATTAAAAGGCATATAAAAGATCCCTGAGTATCCGTTTTGCTTGGATACTCCCGACAGAATAAATTTCTTATGCCGTTTGCAATAAGGAGAGCTCAGATGCCGCAGCCAGGGAGAAACTGAGCGTCAAAAAATGGCGGCAATTGTACCACACACATTGCGGTGCCGCTGAAAGAGTTGGTACTTGAGATCTAACAGCTATCGATATGGCTCTTACATCTTATCGATATGGCGCTTAAAACATATCGATGAAAAATTCTACTTATTCCTACATGCTAGTTAGCACATTTATATACAAAAATATTTATTCTTCCAGATGCACCTTGCAGCCGGCAGGGTGGCGTAGTGTTAAGGCGCAGGCCTCACACGCCCAATTTCGCAGGACAAACCTGGCCCACGTCGGTGGAATTTCAAGATGCAGAAAATCATCAGCGCCCATGTCGTATAATTAAAAGGCATATAAAAGATCCCCTGAGTATCCGTTTTGCTTGGATACTCCCGACAGAATAAATTTCCTTATGCCGTTTGCACCTAACGAGAGCTCAGCGGACGCCACCGGGAGAAACTGAGCGTCAAAAAATGGCGGCAATTGTACCACACTCATTGCGGTGCCGCTGAAAGAGTTGGTACTTGAGATCTAACAGCTATCGATATGGCTCTTACATCTTATCGATATGGCGCTTAAAACATATCGATGAAAAATTCTACTTATTCCTACATGCTAGTTAGCACATTTATATACAAAAATATTTATTCTTCCAGATGCACCTTGCAGCCGGCAGGGTGGCGTAGTGGTAAGGCGCAGGCCTCTTACGCCCAATTTTGCATTAGAAAACCTGGCCACTTCGGTGGAATTTCAAGATGCAGAAAATCATCAGCGCATATGTCGATAATTATAAGGCATTTAAATGATCCCCTGAGTATCCGTTTGGCTTGGATACTCCCGGCAGAATAAATTTCCTTATGCCGTTTGCACCTACGAGAGCTCAGGAACGCCAGCCTGGGAGAAACAGAGCGTCAAAAAATGGCGGCAATTGTACCACACTCATTGCGGTGCCGCTGAAAGAGTTGGTACTTGAGATCTAACACCTATCGATATGGCTCTTACATCTTATCGATATGGCGCTTAAAACATATCATGAAAAATTCTACTTATTCCTACATGCTAGTTAGCACATTTATATACAAAAATATTTATTCTTCCAGATGCACCTTGCAGCCGGCAGGGTGGCGTAGTGGTAAGGCGCAGGCCTCTTACGCCAATTTTGCATTAGAAAACCTGGCCACATTCGGTGGAATTTCAAGATGCAGAAAATCATCAGCGCATATGTCGATAATTATAAGGCATTAAAAGATCCCCTGAGTATCCGTTTGGCTTGGATACTCCCGACAGAATAAATTTCCTTATGCCGTTTGCACAACGAGAGCTTAGTGCCGCCAGCCAGGGAGAAACTGAGCGTCAAAAAATGGCGGCAATTGTACCACACTCATTGCGGTGCCGCTGAAAGAGTTGGTACTTGAGATCTAACAGCTATCGATATGGCTCTTACATCTTATCGATATGGCGCTTAAAACATATCGATGAAAAATTCTACTTATTCCTACATGCTAGTTAGCACATTTATATACAAAAATATTTATTCTTCCAGATGCACCTTGCAGCCGGCAGGGTGGCGTAGTGGTAAGGCGCAGGCCTCTACGACCAATTTCTGCAGGACAAACCTGGCCACGTCGGTGGAATTTCAAGATGCAGAAAATCATCAGCGCCCATGTCGTATAATTAAAGCATATAAAAGATCCCCTGAGTATCTGTTTTGCTTGGATACTCCCGACAGAATAAATTTCCTTATGCCGTTTGCACCAACGAGAGCTCAGGTGCCGCCAGCCAGGGAGAAACTGAGCGTCAAAAAATGGCGGCAATTGTACCACACTCATTGCGGTGCCGCTGAAAGAGTTGGTACTTGAGATCTAACAGCTATCGATATGGCTCTTACATCTTATCGATATGGCGCTTAAAACATATCGATGAAAAATTCTACTTATTCCTACATGCTAGTTAGCACATTTATATACAAAAATATTTATTCTTCCAGATGCACCTTGCAGCCGGCAGGGTGGCGTAGTGGTAAGGCGCAGGCCTCTTACGCCCAATTTTGCATTAGAAAACCTGGCCACCTTCGGTGGAATTTCAAGATGCAGAAAATCATCAGCGCATATGTCGTATAATTATAAAGGCATTTAAATGATCCCTGATATTCGTTTGGCTTGGATCTTCTGACAGAATAAATTTCCTTATGCCGTTTGCACCAACGAGAGCTCAGGTGCCGCCAGCCAGGGAGAAACTGAGCGTCAAAAAATGGCGGCAATTGTACCACACTCATTGCGGTGCCGCTGAAAGAGTTGGTACTTGAGATCTAACAGCTATCGATATGGCTCTTACATCTTATCGATATGGCGCTTAAAACATATCCATGAAAAATTCTACTTATTCCTACATGCTAGTTAGCACATTTATATACAAAAATATTTATTCTTCCAGCTGCACCTTGCAGCCGGCAGGGTGTTGTAGTGGTAAGTCGTAGGCCTCTTACGCCAAATTTTGCATTAGAAAACCTGGCACACGTCGGTAACATTTCAAGATGCAGAAAATCGTCAGCGCCCATGTCGTATAATTAAAAGGCATATAAAAGATCCCCTGAGTATCCGTTTTGCTTGGATACTCCCGACAGAATATATTTCCTTAAACCGTTTGCAATAAGGAGAGCTCAGATGCCGCTATCCAGGGAGAAACTGAGCGTCAAAAAATGGCGGCAATTGTACCACACACATTGCGGTGCCGCTGAAAGAGTTGTTACTTGAAATCTAACACCTATCGATATGGCTCTTAAAACATATCGATGAAAAATTCTACTTATTTCTACATGCTAGTTATCACATTTATATACAAAAATATTTATTCTTCCAGATGCACCCTGCAGCCGGCAGGGTGGCGTAGTGGTAAGGCGCATGCCTCTTACGACCAATTCTGCATTAACAAACCTGGCCACCTACGGTGGAATATCAAGATGCAGAAAATCATCAGCGCATATGTCGGATAATAAGGAGCATATAAAGGATCCCCTGACTATCCGTTTTGCTTGGATACTCCCGACAGAATAAATTTCCTTATGCCGTTTGCAATAAGGAGAGCTTAGATGCCGTGAGCCAGGGAGAAACTGAGCGTTAAAAAATGGCGGCAATTGTACCACACTCATTCAGGTGCCGCTGAAAGAGTTGGTACTTGAGATGTAACACCTAGCAGTATGGCTCTTACATCTTATCGATATGGCGCTTAAAACATATCGATGAAAAATTCTACTTATTCCTACATGCTAGTTAGCACATTTATATACAGAAATATTTATTCTTCCAGATGCACCTTGCAGCCGGCATGGTGGCGTAGTGGAAAGGCGCAGCCTTCTTACGATCAATTTCACATTAGAAAACCTGGCCCACGTCGGTGAAATTTCAAGATGCAGAAAATAATCATCGCCCGTGTCGTATAATTAAAAGGCATATAAAAGATCCCCTGAGTATCCGTTTTGCTTGGATTCTCCCGACAGAATAAATTTCCTTATGCCGTTTGCAATAAGGACAGGTCAGATGCCGCTATCCAGGGAGAAACGGAGCGTTAAAAAATGGCGGCAATAGTACCACACTCATTGAGGTGCCGCTGAAAGAGTTGATATTTGAGATGTAACACCTATCAGTATGGCTCTTACATCTTATCGATATGGTGCTTAAAACATATCCATAAAAAATTCTACTTATTCCTACATGCTAGTTAGCACATTTATATACAGAAATATTTATTCTTCCAGATGCACCTTAAAACCGGCAGGGTGGCGTAGTTGTAAGGCGCAAGCTTCTTACGCCCAATTTTGCATTAGAAAACCTGGCACACGTCGGTAGAATTTCAAGATGCAGTAAATCATCAGCGCCCATGTCGTATAATTAAAAGGCATATAAAAGATCCCCTGAGTATCCGTTTTGCTTTGATACTCCCGAGAGAATAAATATCCTTATGCCGTTTGCACCAACGAGAGCTCAGGTGCCGCCAGCCAGGAAGAAACTGAGCTTAAAAAAAATGGCTGCAATTGTATCACACTCATTGCGGTGCCGCTGAAAGATTTTGTACTTGAGTTCTAACAGCTATCGATATGGCTCTTACATCTTATCGATATGGCGCTTAAAACATATCGATAAAAAATTCTACTTATTCCTACATGCTAGTTAGCACATTTATATACAGAAATATTTATTCTTCCAGATGCACTCTGCAGCCGGAAGGGTGGCGTAGTGGTAAGGCGCAGGCCTCTTACGCCCAATTTTGCATAAGAAACCCTGGCACACGTCGTTGGAATTTCAAGATGCAGAAAATCATCAGCACATATGTCAGTTAATTATAATGCATTTAAATGATCCCCTGAGTATCCGTTTGGCTTGGATACTCCCGACAGAATAAATTTCCTTATGCCGTTTGCAATAAGGAGAGGTCAGATGCCGCTATCCAGGGAGAAACGGAGCGTTAAAAAATGGCGGCAATAGTACCACATTCATTGAGGTGCCGCTGAAAGAGTTGGTACTTGAGATCTAACAGCTATCGATATGGCTCTTACATCTTATCGATATGGCGCTTAAAACATATCGATGAAAAATTCTACTTATTTATACATGCTAGTTAGCACATTTATATACAGAAATATTTATTCTTCCAGATGCACCTTGCAGCCGGCTGGGTGGCGTAGTGGTAAGTCGCAGGCTTCTTACGACCAATTTTGCATTAGAAAAACCGGCAGACGTCGGTAGAATTTCAAGATGCAGAAAATGATCAGCGCCAATGTCGTATAATTAAAAGGCATATAAAAGATCCCCTGAGTATCCGTTTTGCTTGGATACTCCCGGCAGAATAAATTTCCTTATGCCGTTTGCAATAAGGAGAGCTCAGATGCCGCGAGCAGTGAGAAACTGCGCGTCAAAAAATGGCGGCAATTGTACCACACACATTGCGGTGCCGCTGAAAGAGTTGGTACTTGAGTTCTAACAGCTATCGATATGGCTCTCACATCTTATAGATATGGTGCTTAAAACATAACCATGAAAAACTTTACTTATTCCTACATGCTAGTTAGCACATTTATATACAAAAATATGTATTCTTCTAGATGCACCTTGCAGCCGGCAGGGTGCCTTAGTGGTAAGGCGCAGGCTTCTTACTTCCAATTTTGCATTAGAAAACCTGGTCACCATCGGTGGAATTTCAAGATGCAGAGAATCATCAGCGCATATGTCGGAACATTATAAGGCATTTAAATGATCCCCTGATATTCGTTTGGCTTAAAAAAAAAAAAAAAAAAAAAAAAAAAAAAAAAAAAAAAAAAAAAAAAAAAAAAAAAAAAAAAAAAAAAAAAAAAAAAAAAAAAAAAAAAAAAAAAAAAAAAAAAAAAAAAAAAAAAAAAAAAAAAAAAAAAAAAAAAAAAAAAAAAAAAAAAAAAAAAAAAAAAAAAAAAAAAAAAAAAAAAAAAAAAAAAAAAAAAAAAAAAAAAAAAAAAAAAAAAAAAAAAAAAAAAAAAAAAAAAAAAAAAAAAAAAAAAAAAAAAAAAAAAAAAAAAAAAAAAAAAAAAAAAAAAAAAAAAAAAAAAAAAAAAAAAAAAAAAAAAAAAAAAAAAAAAAAAAAAAAAAAAAAAAAAAAAAAAAAAAAAAAAAAAAAAAAAAAAAAAAAAAAAAAAAAAAAAAAAAAAAAAAAAAATGGCGGCAATTGTACAACACTTATTGAGGTGCCGCTGAAAGAGTTCGTACTTGAGTTCTAACAGCTATCGATATGGCTCTTACATCTTATCGATATGGCGCTTAAAACATATCGATGAAAATTCTACTTATTTCTACACGCTAGTTAGCACACGTATATACAAAAATATTTATTCTTCCAGATGCACCTTGCAGCCGGCAGGGTGGCGTAGTGGTAAGGCGCAGCCTTCTTACGACCAATTTCGCATTTGAAAACCTGGCAGACGTCGGTGGAATTTCAAGATGCAGAAAATCATCAGCACATAAGTCGGATAATTATAGGGCATAAAAATGATCCCCTGAGTATCCGTTTGTCTTGGATACTCCCGAAGAATAAATTTCCTTATGCGGTTTGCACATCGAGAGCTCAGGTGCGGCCAGCCAGGGAGAAACTGAGCGTCAAAAAATGGCGGAAATTGTACCACACTCATTGCGTGCCGCTGAAAGAGTTGGTATTTGAGATCTAACACCAATCGATATGGGTCTTACATCTTATCGATATGGCGCTTAAAACATGTCGATGAAAAATTCTACTTATTCCTACATGCTAGTTAGCACATATATATGCAATAATATTTATTCATCCAGATGCACCTTGCAGCCGGCAGGGTGGCGTAGTGGTAAGGCGCAAGCCTCTTACGCCCAATTTTGCATTAGAAAACTTGGCACAATTCGGTAGAATTTCAAGATGCAGAAAATCATCAACGCCCAAGTCGCATAATTAAAAGGCATATAAAAGATCCCCTGAGTACCCGTTTTGCTTGGATACTCCCGACAGAATAAATTTCCTTATGCCGTTTGCACCAACGAAAGATCAGGTGCCGCCAGCCAGGGAGAAACTGAGCGTCAAAAAATGGCGGCAATTGTACAACACTTATTGAGGTGCCGCTGAAAGAGTTCGTACTTGAGATCTAACAGCTATCGATATGGCTCTTACATCTTATCGATATATCGCTTAAAACATATCGATGAAAAATTCTACTTATTCCTACATGCTAGTTAGCACATATATATGCAAAAATATTTATTCTTCCAGATGCACCTTGCAGCCGGCAGGGTGGCGTAGTGGAAAGGCGCAAGCCTCTAACGCCCAATTTTGCATTAGAAAACTTGGCACAAGTCGGTAGAATTTCAAGATGCAGACAATCATCAGCGCATATGTCCGATAATTTTAAGGCATTTAAATGATCCCCTGAGTATCCGTTTTGCTTGGATACTCCCGGCAGAATAAATTTCCTTATGCCTTTTGCACCTACGAGAGCTCAGGTAACGCCAGCCTGGGAGAAACTGATTGTCAAAAAATCGCGGCAATTGTATCACACTCATTGCGTTGCCGCTGAAAGAGTTGGTACTTATCTAACACCTATCGATATGGCTCTTACATGTTATCGATATGGTGCTTAAAACAATTCGATTAAAATTCTACTTATTCCTACATGCTAGTTAGCACATTTATATACAAAAATTTTTATTCTTCCAGATGCACCTTGCAGCCGGCAGGGTGGCGTAGTGGTAATGCGCAGCCTTCTTACGACCAGTTTCGCATTAGAAAACCTAGCCCACGTCGGTGGAATTTCTAGATGCAGAAAATCATCAGCGCCCATGTCGTAAAATTAAAAGGCATATAAAAGATTCCCTGAGTACCCGTTTTGCTTGGATACTCCAGACAGAATAAATTTCACTATGCCGTTTGCAATAAGGAGAGCTCAGATGCCGCTAGCCAGGGAGAAACTGAGCGTCAAAAAATGCGGCAATTGTACCACACACATTGCGATGCCGCTGAAAGAGTTGGTACTTGAGATCTAACACCTATCGATATGGCTCTTACATCTTATCGATATGGCGCTTAAAACATATCGATGAAAAATTCTACTTATTCCTACATGCTAGTTAGCACATTTATAGACAAAAATATTTATTCTTCCAGATGCCCCTTGCAGCCGGCAGGGTGGCGTAGTGGTAAGGCGCAGGCCTCATACGCCCAATTTCGCAGGACAAAACCTGGCCCACGTCGGTGGAATTTCAAGATGCAGAAAATCACCACCGCATATGTCGGAACATTATAAGGCATTTAAATGATCCCCTGATATTCGTTTGGCTTGGATCCTTCCGACAGAATAAATTTCCTTATGCCGTTTGCAACAACGAGAGCTCAGGTGCCGCCAGCCAGGGAGAAACTGAGCGTAAAAAAATGGCGGCAGTTGTATCACACTCATTGCGTGCCGCTGAAAGAGTTGGTATTTGAGATCTTACACCTATCGATATGGCTCTTACATCTTATCGATATGGCTCTTAAAACATATCGATGAAAAATTCTACATATTCCTACATGCTAGTTAGCACATTTATATACAGAAATATTTATTCTTCCAGATGCACCTTGCAGCCGGCAGGGTGGCGTAGTGGTAAGGCGATGGCTTCTTACGCCCAATTTTGCATTAGAAAACCTGGCACACGTCGGTAGAATTTCAAGATGCAGAAAATCATCAGCGCCCATGTCGTATAATTAAAAGGCATATAAAAAATCCCCTGAATATCCGTTTTGTTTGGATACTCCCGACAGAATAAATTTCCTTATGCTGTTTGCAATAAGGAGAGCTCAGATGCCGCGAGCCAGGGAGAAACTGAGCGTCAAATAATGTCGGCAATTGTACCACACACATTGCGGTGATGCTGAAAGAGTTGGTACTTGAGATCTAACACCTATCGATATGGCTCTTACATCTTATCGATATGGCGCTTAAAACATATCGATGAAAATTTCTACTTATTCCTACATGCTAGTTAGCGCACTTATATACAGAAATATTTATTCTTCCAGATGCACCTTGCAGCCGGCAGGGTGGCGTAGTGTTAAGGCGCAGGCCTCACACGCCCAATTTCGCAGGACCACCATGACCCACGTCGGTGGAATTTCAAGATGCAGAAAATCATCAGCGCCCATGTCGTATATTTAATAGTCATATAAAAGATACCTGAGTATCCGTTTTGCTTGGATACTCCCGACAGAATAAATTTCATTATGCCGTTTGCAATAAGGAGAGTTCAGATGCCGCTAGCCGCCACGAGCTTCAAAAAATGCGGCAATTGTACTACACACATTGCGGTGCCGCTGAAAGAGTTGGTACTTGAGATCTAACACCTATCGATATGGCTCTTACATCTTATCGATATGGCGCTTAAAACATATCGATGAAAAATTCTACTTATTCCTACATGCTAGTTAGCACATTTATAGACAAAAATATTTATTCTTCCAGATGCCCCTTGCAGCCGGCAGGGTGGCGTAGTGGTAAGGCGCAGGCCTCATACGCCCAATTTCGCAGGACAAAACCTGGCCCACGTCGGTGGAATTTCAAGATGCAGAAAATCACCACCGCATATGTCGGAACATTATAAGGCATTTAAATGATCCCCTGATATTCGTTTGGCTTGGATCCTTCTGACAGAATAAATTTCCTTATTCCATTTGCAACAACGAGAGCTCAGGTGCCGCCAGCCAGGGAGAAACTGAGCGTCAAATAATGTCGGCAATTGTACCACACACATTGCGGTGATGCTGAAAGAGTTGGTACTTGAGATCTAACACCTATCGATATGGCTCTTACATCTTATCGATTTGGCGCTTAAAACATATCGATGAAAAATTATACTTATTCCTACATGCTAGTTAGCACATTTATATACAGAAATATTTATTCTTCCAGATGCACCTTGCAGCCGGCAGGGTGGCGTAGTGGTAAGGCGCAGGCCTCATACGCCCAATTTCGCAGGACAAAACCTGGCCCACGATCGTAGAATTTCAAGATGCAGAAAATCATCAGCGCCCATGTCGTACAATTGAAAGTCATATAAAAGATCTCATGAGTATCCGTTTTGCTTTGATACTCCCGACAGTATAAATTTCCTTATGCCGTTTGCACCAACGAGAGCTCAGGTGCCACCAGCCAGGGAGAAACTGAGAGTCAAAAAATGGCGGCAGTTGTATCACACTCATTGCGTGCCGTTGAAAGAGTTATTACTTGAGATCTAACACCTATCGATATGGCTCTTACATCTTATCGATTTGGCGCTTAAAACATATCGATGAAAAATTCTACTTATTCCTACATGCTAGTTAGCACATTTATATACAGAAATATTTATTCTTCCAGATGCACCTAGCAGCCGGCAGGGTGGCGTAGTGGTAAGGCGCAGGCCTCATACGCCCAATTTCGCAGGACAAACATAGCCCACTTCGGTGGAATTTCAAGATGCAGAAAATCATCAGCGCCCATGTCGCATAATTAAAAGGCATATAAAAGATACCTGAGTATCCGTTTTGCTTGGATACTCCGTACAGAATAAATTTCATTATGCCGTTTGCAATAAGGAGAACTCAGATGCCGCTAGCCAGGGAGAAACTGAGCGTCAAAAAATGGCGGCAGTTGTATCACACTCATTGCGTGCTGTTGAAAGAGTTATTACTTGAGATCTAACACCTATCGATATGGCTCTTACATCTTATCGATTTGGCGCTTAAAACATATCGATGAAAAATTATACTTATTCCTACATGCTAGTTAGCACATTTATATACAGAAATATTTATTCTTCCAGATGCACCTAGCAGCCGGCAGGGTGGCGTAGTGTTAAGGCGCAGGCCTCACACGCCCAATTTCGCAGGACAAACATGGCCCACGTCGGTGGAATTTCAAGATGCAGAAAATCATCAGCGCCCATGTCGTACAATTGAAAGTCATATAAAAGATCTCATGAGTATCCGTTTTGCTTTGATACTCCCGACAGAATAAATTTCCTTATGCCGTTTGCACCAACGAGAGCTAAGGTGCCGCCAGCCAGGGAGAAACTGAGCGTCAAAAAATGGCGGCAGTTGTATCACACTCATTGCGTGCCGCTGAAAGAGTTGGTTTTTGAGATCTTACACCTATCGATATGGCTCTTACATCTTATCGATATGGCGCTTAAAACATATCGATGAAAAATTCTACTTATTCCTACATGCTAGTTAGTACGTTCAGATACAGAAATATTTATTCTTCCAGATGCACATTGCAGCCGGCAGTGTGACGTAGTGTTAAGGCGCAGGCCTCACAAGCCCAATTTCGCAGGACAAACATGGACCACTTCGGTGGAATTTAAAGATGCAGAAAATCATCAGCGCCCATGTCGTATAATTAACAGGCATATAAAAGATCCCCTGAGTATCCGTTTTGCTTGGATACTCCCGACAGAATAAATTTCCTTATGCTGTTTGCAATAAGGAGAGCTCAGATGCCGCGAGCCAGGGAGAAACTGAGCGTCAAAAAATGGCGGCAAATGTACCACACACATTGCCGTGCCGTTGAAAGAGTTATTACTTGAGATCTAACAGCTATCGATATGGCTCTTACATCTTATCGATTTGGCGCTTAAAACATATCGATGAAAAATTATACTTATTCCTACATGCTAGTTAGCACATTTATATACATAACTATTTATTCTTCCAGATGCACCTTGCAGCCGGCAGGGTGGCGTAGTGTTAAGGCGCAGGCCTCACACGCCCAATTTCGCAGGACAAACATGGCCCACGATCGTGGAATTTCAAGATGCAGAAAATCATCAGCGCCCATGTCGTACAATTAAAAGTCATATAAAAGATCCCATGAGTATCCGTTTTGCTTTGATACTCCCGACAGAATAAATTTCCTTATGCCGTTTGCACCAACGAGAGCTCAGGTGCCACCAGCCATGGAGAAACTGAGCGTCAAAAAATGGCGGCAGTTGTATCACACTCATTGCGTGCCGTTGAAAGAGTTATTACTTGAGATCTAACACCTATCGATATGGCTCTTACATCTTATCGATTTGGCGCTTAAAACATATCGATGAAAAATTCTACTTATTCCTACATGCTAGTTAGCACATTTATATACAGAAATATTTATTCTTCCAGATGCACCTTGCAGCCGGCAGGGTGGCGTAGTGTTAAGGTGCAGGCCTCACACGCCCAATTTCGCAGGACAAACATGGCCCACGTCGGTGGAATTTCAATATGCAGAAAATCATCAGCGCCCATGTCGTATAATTAAAAGGCATATAAAAGGTCCCCTGAGTATCCGTTTTGCTTGGATACTCCCGACAGAATAAATGTCCTTATGCTGTTTGCAATAAGGAGAGCTCAGATGCCGCGAGCCATGGAGAAACTGAGCGTCAAAAAATGGCGGCAATTGTACCACACACATTGCCGTGCCGTTGAAAGAGTTATTACTTGAGATCTAACAGCTATCGATATGGCTCTTACATCTTATCGATTTGGCGCTTCTAACATATCGATGAAAAATTATACTTATTCCTACATGCTAGTTAGCACATTTATATACAGAACTATTTATTCTTCCAGATGCACCTTGCAGCCGGCAGGGTGGCGTAGTGTTAAGGTGCAGGCCTCACATGCCCAATTTCGCAGGACAAACATGGCCCACGTCGGTGGAATTTCAAGATGCAGAAAATCATCATCGCCCATGTCGTACAATTAAAAGTCATATAAAAGATCCCATGAGTATCCGTTTTGCTTTGATACTCCCGACAGAATAAATTTCCTTATGCCGTTTGCACCAACGAGAGCTCAGATGCCGCCAGCCAGGGAGAAACTGAGCGTCAAAAAACGGCGGCAGTTGTATCACACTCATTGCGTGCCGCTGAAAGAGATGGTATTTGAGATCTTACACCTATCGATATGACTCTTACATCTTATCGATATGGCGCTTAAAACATATCGATGAAAAAAGCAACGAATTCCTACATGCTAGTTAGCACATTTATATACAGAAATATTTATTCTTCCAGATGCACCTTGCAGCCGGCAGAGTAGCGTAGTGGTAAGGCGCAGGCCTCTTACGCCCAATTTTGCATTAGAACACCTGGCCACCTTCGGTGGAATTTTAAGATTCAGAAAATTATCAGCGCATATGTCAGATAATTAAAAGGCATATAAAAGATCCCTGAGTATCCGTTTTGCTTGGATACTCCCGACAGAATAAATTTCATTAAGCCGTTTGCAATAAGGAGAGCTCAGATGCCGCTAGCCAGTGAGAAACTGAACGTCAAAAAATGCGGCAATTGTACCACACACATTGCGGTGCAGCTGAAAGAGTTATTACTTGAGATCTAACAGCTATCGATATGGCTCTTACATCTTATCGATATGGCTCTTAAAACATATCGATGAAAAATTCTACTTATTCCTTCATGCTAGTTAGCACATTTATATACAAAAATATTTATTCTTCCAGATGCACTTTGCAGCCGGCAGGGTGGCGTAGTGGTAACGCGCAGGCCTCATACGTCCAATTTCGCAGGACAAAACCTGGCCCACGATCGTGGAATTTCAAGATGCAGAAAATCATCAGCGCCCATGTCGTACAATTGAAAGTCATATAAAAGATCTCATGAGTATCCGTTTTGCTTTGATACTCCCGACAGAATAAATTTCCTTATGCCATTTGCACCAACAAGAGCTCAGGTGCCACCAGCCAGGGAGAAACTGAGCGTCAAAAAATGGCGGCAGTTGTATCACACTAATTGCGTGCCGTTGAAAGAGGTATTACTTGAGATCTAACACCTATCGATATGGCTTTTACATCTTCTCGATTTGGCGAATAAAACACATCGATGAAAAATTATATTTATTCCTACATGCTAGTTAGCACATTTATATACAGAAATATTTATTCTTCCAGATGCACCTTGCAGCTGGCAGGGTGGCGTAGTGTTAAGGCGCAGGCCTCACACGCCCAATTTCGCAGGACAAACATGGCCAACGTCTGTGGAATTTCAAGATGCAGAAAATAGTCAGCGCCCATGTCGTACAACTAAAAGTCATTTAAAAGATCCCATGAGTATCCGTTTTGCTTAGATACTCCCGACAGAATAAATTTCCTTATGCCGTTTGCACCAACGAGAGCTCAGGTAACGCCAGCCTGGGAGAAACAGAGCGTCAAAAAATGGCGGCAATTGTTCCACACTCCTTGCGGTGCCGCTGAAAGAGTTGGTACTTGAGATCTAACAGCTATCGATATGGCTATTACATCTTATCGATATGGCGCTTAAAACATATCGATGAAAAATTCTACTTATTCCTACGTGCTAGTTAGTACATTTATATACAGAAATATTTATTCTTCCAGATGCACCTTGCAGCCGGCAGGGTGGCGTAGTGTTAAGGCGCAGGCCTCACACGCCCAATTTCGCAGGACAAACGTAACCCACGTCGGTGGAATTTCAAGATGCAGAAAATCATCAGCGCCCATGTCGTATAATTAAAAGGCATATAAAAGATACCTGTGTATCCGTTTTGCTTGGATACTCCCGACAGAATAAATTTCATTATGCCGTTTGCAATAAGGAGAGCTCAGATGCCGATAGCCAGGGAGAAACTGAGCGTCAAAAAATGCGGCAATTGTACCACACACATTGCGGTGCCGCTGAAAGAGTTGGTACTTGAGATCTAACAGCTATCGATATGGCTCTTACATCTTATCGATATTTCGCTTAAAACATAGCGATGAAAAATTCTACTTATTCCTACATGCTAGTTAGTACATTTATATACAGAAATATTTATTCTTCCAGATGCACCTTGCAGCCGGCAGGGTGGCGTAGTGTTAAGGCGCAGGCCTCACACGCCAAATTTCGCAGGACAAACATGGCCAACGTCTGTGGAATTTCAAGATGCAGAAAATAGTCAGCGCCCATGTCGTACAATTAAAAGTCATTTAAAAGATCCCATGAGTATCCGTTTTGCTTTGATACTCCCGACAGATTAAATTTCCTTATGCCGTTTGCACCAACGAGAGCTCAGGTAACGCCAGCCTAGGAGAAACAGAGCGTCAAAAAATGGCGGCAATTGTTCCACACTCCTTGCGGTGCCGCTGAAAGAGTTGGTACTTGAGATCTAACAGCTATCGATATGGCTCTTATATCTTATCGATAAGGCGCTTAAAACATATCGATGAAAAATTCTACTTATTCCTACGTGCTAGTTAGCACATTTATATACAGAAATATTTATTCTTCCAGATGCACCTTGCAGCCGGCAGGGTGGCGTAGTGTTAAGGCGCAGGCCTCACAAGCCCAATTTCGCAGGACGAACATGGCCCACTTCGGTGGAATTTCAAGATGCAGAAAATCATCAGCGCCCATGTCGTACAATTAAATGTCATATAAAAGATCCCATGAGTATCCGTTTTGCTTTGATACTCCCGACAGAATGAATTTCATTATGCCGTTTGCACCAACGAGAGCTCAGGTGCCGCCAGCCAGGAAGAAACTGAGCTTAAAAAAAATGGCTGCAGTTGTATCACACTCATTGCGTGCCGCTGAAAGAGTTGGTATTTGAGATCTTACACCTATCGATATGGCTCTTACATCTTATCGATATAGTGCTTAAAAAAAATCGATGAAAAATTCTACTTATTCCTACATGCTAGTTAGCACATTTATATACAGAAATATTTATTCTTCCAGATACACCTTGCAGCCGGCAGGGTGGCGTAGTGGTAAGGCGCAAGCCTCTTACGCCCAATTTTGCATTAGAAAACCTGGCACACGTCGGTAGAATTTCAAGATGCAGAAAATCATCAGCGCCCATGTCGTATAATTAAAAGGCATATAAAAGATCCCATGAGTATCCGTTTTGCTTTGATACTCCCGACAGAATAAATATCCTTATGCCGTTTGCACCAACGAGAGCTCAGGTGCCGCCAGCCAGGAAGAAACTGAGCTTAAAAAAAATGGCTGCAGTTGTATCACACTCATTGCGGTGCCGCTGAAAGAGTTTGTACTTGAGATCTAACAGCTATCGATATGGCTCTTACATCTTATCGATATGGCGCTTAAAACATATCGATGAAAAATTCTACTTATTTCTACATGCTAGTTAGCACATTTATATACAGAAATATTTATTCTTCCAGATGCACTCTGCAGCCGCAAGGGTGGCTTAGTGGTAAGGCGCAGGCCTCTTACGCCCAATTTTGCATAAGAAACCCTGGCACACGTCGTTGGAATTTCAAGATGCAGAAAATCATCAGCGCATATGTCAGTTAATTATAATGCATTTAAATGATCCCCTGAGTATCCGTTTGGCTTGGATACTCCCGGCAGAATAAATTTAATTATGCCGTTTGCACCTACGAGAGCTCAGGTAACGCCAGCCTGGGAGAAACAGAGCGTCAAAAAGTGGTGGCAATTGTTCCACACTCCTTGCGGTGCCGCTGAAAGAGTTGGTACTTGAGATCTAACAGCTTTTGATATGGCTCTTACATCTTATCGATATGGCGCTTAAAACATATCGATGAAAAATCTACTTATTCCTACATGCTAGTTAGTACATTTATATACAGAAATATTTATTCTTCCAGATGCACCTTGCAGCCGGCAGGGTGGCGTAGTGTTAAGGCGCAGGCCTCACACGCCCAATTTTGCAGGACAAACATGGCCCACGTCGGTGGAATTTCAAGATGCAGAAAATCATCAGCGCCCATGTCGTATAATTAAAAGGCATATAAAAGATCCCCTGAGTATCCGTTTTGCTTAGATACTCCAGACAGAATAAATTTCCTTTTTGCGTTTGCAATAAGGAGAGCTCAGATGCCGCTAGCCAGGGAGAAACTGAGTGTCAAAAAATGGCGTCAATTGTACCACACACATAGCGGTGCCGCTGAAAGAGTTGGTGCTTGAAATCTAACAGCTATGGATATGGCTCTTACATCTTATCGATATGGCGCTTAAAACATATCGATGAAAAATTCTACTTATTCCAACATGCTAGTTAGCACATTTATATACAGAAATATTTATTCTTCCAGGTGTACCTTGAAGCCGGCAGGGTGGCGTAGTGGTAAGGCGTAGGCCTCTTACGCCAACTTTTCCATTAGAAAACCTGGCCACCTTCGGTGGAATTTCAAGATGCAGAAAATCATCAGCGCTTATGTCAGATAATTAAAAGGCATATAAAAGATCCCCTGAGTATCCGTTTTGCTTGGATACTCCCGACAAAATAAATTTCCTTATGCCGTTTGCAATAAGGAGAGTTTAGGTGCCGCCAGCCAGGGAGAAACTAAGCTTCCAAAAATGGCGGCAATTGTTTCACACTCATTGCGTGCCGCTGAAAGAGTTGGTATTTGAGATCTTACAGCTATCGATATATCTCTTACATCTTATCGATATGGCGCTTAAAACATATAGATGAAAAATTCTACTTATTCCCACATGCTAGTCAGCATATCTATATAATGAAATATTTATTCTTCCAGATGCACCTTGCCGCCGGCAGGTTCCGTAGTGGTAAGGCGCAAGCCTCTTACGCCCAATTTCGCATTAGAAAACCTGGCACACGTCGGTAGAATTTCAAGATGCAGAAAATCATCAGCGCCCATGTCGTATAATTAAGAGCATATAAAAGATGCCCTGAGTATCCGTTTTGCTTGGATACTCCCGACAGAATATATTTCCTTATGCCGTTTGCAATAAGGAGAGCTCAGATGCCGCTATCCAGGGAGAAACTGAGCGTCAAAAAATGGCGGCAATTGTACCACACACATTGCGGTGCCGCTGAAAGAGTTGGTACTTGAAATCTAACAGCTATCGATATGGCTCTTACATCTTATCGATATGGCGCTTAAAACATATCGATGAAAAATTCTACTTATTCCTACATGCTAGTTAGCACATTAATATACAAAAATATTTATTTTTCCAGATGCACCTTGCAGCCGGCAGGGTGGCGTAGTGGTCAGGCGTAGGCCTCTTACGCCAAATTTTGCATTAGAAAACCTGGCCACCTTCGGTGGAATTTCAAGATGCAGAAAATGATCAGCGCATATGTCAGATAATTATAAGGCATTTAAATGATCCCCTGCGTATCCGTTTGGCATGGATACTCCCGGCAGAATAAATTTCCTTATGCCGTTTGCACCTACGAGAGCTCAGGTAACGCCAGCCTGGGAGAAACAGAGCGTCAAAAATGGCGGCAATTGTTCCACACTCATTGCGATGCCGCTGAAAGAGTTGATACTTGAGATCTAACACCTATCGATATGGCTCTTAAAACATATCGATGAAAAATTCTACTTATTTCTACATGCTAGTTAGCACATTCATATAGAAAAATATTTATTCTTCCAGATGCACCTTGCAGCTGGCAGGGTGGCGTAGTGGTAAGGCGCAGGATTCTTACGGCCAATATTGCATTAGAAAACCTGGTCAATTTCGGTGGAATTTCAAGATGCAGAAAATCATCAGCGCATATGTCGGAACATTATAAGGCATTTTAATGATCCCCTGATATTCGTTTGGCTTGGATCCTTCTGACAGAATAAATTTCCTTATGCCGTTAGTACCAACGAGAGCTCTGGTGCCGCCAGTCAGGGAGAAACTGAGCGTCAAAAAATGGCGGCAGTTGTATCACACTCATTGAGGTGCCGTTGAAAGAGTTGGTACTTGAGATCTTACACCTATCAGTATGGCTCTTACATCTTATCGATATGGCGCTTAAAACATATCCATGAAAAATTCTACTTATTCCTACATGCTAGTTAGCACATTTATATACAAAAATATTTATTCTTCCAGCTGCACCTTGCAGCCGGCAGGGTGGCGTAGTGGTAAGGCGCAGGCCTCACACGTCCAATTTCGCAGGACAAACCTTACCCACGTCGGTGGAATTTCAAGATACAGAAACTCATCAGCGCCCATGTCGTATAATTAAGAGCATATAAAAGATGCCCTGAGTTTCCGTTTTGCTTGGATACTCCCGACAGAATAAATTTCCTTTTGCCGTTTGCAATAAGGAGAGCTTAGATGCCGCGAGCCAGGGAGAAACTGAGCGTCAAAAAATGGCTGCAATTGTATCACACTCATTGCGTGCCGCAGAAAGAGTTGGTATTTGAGATCTTACAACTATCGATATGGCTCTTACATCTTATCTATATGGCGCTTAAAACATATAGATGAAAAATTCTACTTATTCCTACATGCCAGTTAGCATATCTATATACAGAAATATTTATTCTTCCAGATGCACCTTGCAGCCGGCAGGTTCCGTAGTGGTAAGGCTCAAGCCTCTTACGCCCAATTTTGCATTAGAAAACCTGGCACACGTCGGTGGAATTTCAAGATGCAGAAAATCATCAGCGCCCATGTCGTATAATTAAAAGTCATATAAAAGATCCCCTGAGTATCCGTTTTGCTTGGATACTCCAGACAGAATAAATTTCCTTATGCCGTTTACAAGAAGGAGAGCTCAGATGCCATTAGCCAGGGAGAAACTGAGTGTCAAAAAATGGCGGCAATTGTACTACACACATATTGGTGCCGCTGAAAGAGTTGGTACTTGAATTATAACAGCTATCGATATGGCTCTTAAAACATATCGATGAAAAATTCTACTTATTTCTACATGCTAGTTATCACATTTATATACAAAAATATTTATTCTTCCAGATGCACCCTGCAGCCGGCAGGGTGGCGTAGTGGTAAGGCGCATGCCTCTTACGCCCAATTTTGCATTAGCAAACCTGGCCACCTACGGTGGAATATCAAGATGCAGAAAATCATCAGCGCATATGTCGGATAATTATATGGCATTTAAATGATCCCCTAAGTATCCGTTTAGCTTGGATACTATCGGCAGAATAAATTTCCTTATGCCGTTTGCACCTACGAAAGCTCAGGTAACTCCAGCCTGGGCGAAACTGAGCGTTAAAAAATGGCGGCAGTTGTACCACACTCATTGCGGTGCCGCTGAAAGAGTTGGTACTTGAGATCTAACACCTATCGATATGGCTCTTAAAACATATCGATGAAAAATTCTACTTATTTCTACATGCTAGTTAGCATATCTATATACTGAAATATTTATTCTTCCAGATGCCCCTTGCAGCCGGCAGGTTCCGTAGTGGTAAGGCGCAAGCCTCTTACGCCCAATTTCGCATTAGAAAACCTGGCACACGTCGGTAGAATTTCAAGATGCAGAATATCATCAGCGCCCATGTCGTATAATTAAAAGGCATATAAAAGATCCCCTGAGTATCCGTTTTGCTTGCATACTCCCGACAGAATAAATTTCCTTATGACGTTTGCAATAAGGAGAGCTCAGATGCCGCGAGCCAGGGAGAAACTGAGCGTCAAAAAATGGCTGCAATTGTACCACACACATTGCGGTGCCGCTGAAAGAGTTGGTACTTGAGATCTAACAGCTATCGATATGTCTCTTACATCTTATCGATATGGCGCTTAAAACATATCGATGAAAAATTCTACTTATTCATACATGCTATTTAGCACATTTATATACAGAAATATTTATTCTTCCAGATGCGCCTTGCAACCGGCAGGGTGGCGTAATGGTAAGGCGCAAGCCTCTTACGCCCAATTTTGCATTAGAAAATCTGGCACACGTCGGTAGAATTTCAAGATGCAGAAAATCATCAGCTCCCATGTCGTATTATTAAGAGCATATTAAAGATCCCCTGAGTATCCGTTTTGCTTGGATACTCCCGACGGAATAAATTTCCTTATGACGTTTCCAATAAGGAGAGCTCAGATGCCGCTATCCAGGGAGAAACTGAGCGTTAAAAAATGGCGGCAGTTGTACCACACTCATTGCGGTGCCGCTGAAAGAGTTGGTACTTGAGATCTAACACCTATCGATATGGCTCTTAAAACATATCGATGAAAAATTCTACTTATTTCTACATGCTAGTTATCACATTTATATACAAAAATATTTATTCTTCCAGATGCACCCTGCAGCCGGCAGGGTGGCGTAGTGGTAAGGCGCATGCCTCTTACGCCCAATTTTGCATTAGCAAACCTGGCCACCTACGGTGGAATATCAAGATGCAGAAAATCATCAGCGCATATGTCGGATAATTATATGGCATTTAAATGATCCCCTAAGTATCCGTTTAGCTTGGATACTATCGGCAGAATAAATTTCCTTATGCCGTTTGCACCTACGAAAGCTCAGGTAACTCCAGCCTGGGCGAAACTGAGCGTTAAAAAATGGCGGCAGTTGTACCACACTCATTGCGGTGCCGCTGAAAGAGTTGGTACTTGAGATCTAACACCTATCGATATGGCTCTTAAAACATATCGATGAAAAATTCTACTTATTTCTACATGCTAGTTAGCATATCTATATACTGAAATATTTATTCTTCCAGATGCCCCTTGCAGCCGGCAGGTTCCGTAGTGGTAAGGCGCAAGCCTCTTACGCCCAATTTCGCATTAGAAAACCTGGCACACGTCGGTAGAATTTCAAGATGCAGAAAATCATCAGCGCCCATGTCGTATAATTAAGAGCATATAAAAGATCCCCTGACTATCCGTTTTGCTTGGATACTCCCGACAGAATAAATTTCCTTATGCCGTTTGCAATAAGGAGAGCTTAGATGCCGTGAGCCAGGGAGAAACTGAGCGTTAAAATATGGCGGCAATTGTACCACACTCATTGAGGTGCCGCTGAAAGAGTTGGTACTTGAGATGTAACACCTATCAGTATGGCTCTTACATCTTATCGATATGGCGCTTAAAACATATCGATGAAAAATTCTACTTATTTCTACATGCTAGTTAGCACATTTATATACAGCCATATTTATTCTTCCAGATGCATCTTGCAGCCGGCAGGGTGACGTACTGGCAAGGCGCAGGCTTCTTACGACCAATTTTGCATTAGAAAATCTGGTCACCGTCGGTGGAATTTCAAGATGCAGAAAATCATCAGCGCATATGTCGGAACATTATAAGGCATTTTAATAATCCCCTGATATTCGTTTGGCTTGGATACTCCCGGCAGAATAAATTTCCTTATGCCGTTTGCACCTACGAGAGCTCAGGTAACGTCAGCCTGGGAGAAACAGAGCGTCAAAAAATGTCGGCAATTGTTCCACACTCATTGCGGTGCCGCTGAAAGAGTTGGTACTTGAGATCAAACACCTATCAGTCTGGCTCTTAGATCTTATCGATATGGCGCTTAAAACATATCGATGAAAAATTCTGCTTATTCCTAAATGCTAGTTAGCACATTTATATACAAAAAATTTATTCTTCCAGATGCACCTTGCAGCCGGCTGGGTGGCGTAGTGGTAAGGCGCAGGCTTCTTACGACCAATTTGCATTAGAAAACCTGGTCACCGTCGGTGGAATTTCAAGATGCAAAGAATCATCAGCGCATATGTCGAAACATTATAAGGCATTTAAATGATCACCTGATATTCGTTTGGCTTGGATTCTTCTGACAGAATAAATTTCCTTATGCCGTTTGCACCAACGAGAGCTCAGGTGCCGCCAGCCAGGGAGAAACTGAGCGTCAAAAAATGGCGCCAATTGTATCACACTCATTGCGTGCCGCTGAAAGTGTTGGTATTTGAGATCTTACACCTATCGATATGGCTCTTACATCTTATCGATATGGCCCTTAAAACTTATCGATATGGCCCTTAAAACATATCGATAAAAAATTCTACTTATTCCTACATGCTAGTTAGCACATTTATATACAGAAATATTTATTCCTCCAGATGCACCTTGCAGCCGGCAGGGTGGCGTAGTGGTAAGGCGCAGCCTTCTTACGACCAATTTCGCATTAGAAAACCTGACTCACGTCGGTTAAATTTCAAGATGCAGAAAATAATCAGCGCCCATGTCGTATAATTAAAAGGCATATAAAAGATCCCCTGAGTATCCGTTTTGCTTGGATACTCCCGACAGAATAAATTTCCTTATGCCGTTTGCAATAAGGAGAGCTCAGATGCCGCGAGCCAGGGAGAAACTGAGCGTCAAAAAATGGCGGCAATTGTATCACACTCATTGCGTGCCGCTGAAAGTGTTGGTATTTGAGATCTTACACCTATCGATATGGTTCATACATCTTATCGATGTGGCGCTTCAAACATATCGATGAAAAATTCTACTTATTTCTACATGCTAGTAAGCAAAAAAAAAAAAAAAAAAAAAAAAAAAAAAAAAAAAAAAAAAAAAAAAAAAAAAAAAAAAAAAAAAAAAAAAAAAAAAAAAAAAAAAAAAAAAAAAAAAAAAAAAAAAAAAAAAAAAAAAAAAAAAAAAAAAAAAAAAAAAAAAAAAAAAAAAAAAAAAAAAAAAAAAAAAAAAAAAAAAAAAAAAAAAAAAAAAAAAAAAAAAAAAAAAAAAAAAAAAAAAAAAAAAAAAAAAAAAAAAAAAAAAAAAAAAAAAAAAAAAAAAAAAAAAAAAAAAAAAAAAAAAAAAAAAAAAAAAAAAAAAAAAAAAAAAAAAAAAAAAAAAAAAAAAAAAAAAAAAAAAAAAAAAAAAAAAAAAAAAAAAAAAAAAAAAAAAAAAAAAAAAAAAAAAAAAAAAAAAAAAAAAAAAAAAAAAAAAAAAAAAAAAAAAAAAAAAAAAAAATTAAGATGTATTTTTCATTAGAAAAATATTTATACCCGTATGTATAAATAAAAAATTGTTTCATAAAACTATGTGTTGATTCATTAACTCATTTTTATGATGGTTAATAAGTTCGTTGCGCTATTGTAAAAAGGCTTTATTTCAATCGATGACGTCACGACACTAAAAACACACACCAAACCCAGAAGGAATTTCAATGTAACTTCGTTGACGATTAAACAAAAACATCTACTGCATTGTAAAGGGATCGCGACAAAATTGCACACATAATAGGTAGTCGCAAATGAAAATAGTTTGCGCACCACTGGTTCAGACTGAGCTAACGAACGACTATCAAAGACAACAAATACACAGGGCGCTACCTATCTAAAAATTGACATGTCTTATTCGACTAACTGTATTTACAAAAAGTGCCGGCAGGAAACGATTTCAAAAACGATTTCTGTTATGTTTAAAAATATTTTGTAACTGCCCTCTTGATAACCTGCTTCGGGCTACATGATGATGCAAATAGTGAAGACTGTCTAGATCAGTGTTTTCCAAAGTGTTGTACGCGTACCACCAGGGGTACGGGAAGAGCTTAGGGGGAGTACGCAGAGCACCAGCCTCAGAACATTAGATAATCGACTGTTTTAAAAATTGTCCCAACTTATCGTTACAATCGTTTGCGAAAAAGCTGCGCTCTCAAAAATATAACTCTCACTTCTTTAATCGTCAAGAAAGTTTCGTCATTTACAACGATTCTTTCCTCGCACAATCACGTGACTCAAGAAAGTTACTGCACAGATTTCCCCAATTTGACGAAAGGTCGACTCTGAGCATTTTTCACGAAGCCATTTCGTCAAATACGACGAAAGTGTCGTGAGATTTGAGCATGCGTTTCTAAAGACTGTTCATTGTTAGGATACTCGAGATAAAGTAAACGCTACCATATAAAAAATTTTTAAATAAAATATATTTGGTTATGGATATCGCTTATAGAAATGAACAGTGTCATATCTGCAAAATGGACACTTTTCAAGAGAGTTGTTTGAACGTTTTACAATTTGTTTTATTCAATTACCTTATTTGTTTCAATGATTATTATAATCGATTTTGTTCGGAAAATAGTTATTTTCTAGTTTTCTCTCACATGGTGGATGTTAATGATGTCAAAAAAATTAGAAATAACTATAAAAAGTAGTTATTCCAGTACTTTCACCAAAAAAAAAAAAATACATTTGGCCTCAATCCTTAATTTTTGAACATTTACTGACGGCAGTATTCCCAATATATTAAAGCCAAAAATCTGAACATTTTGATATAAAAACCAAAAAAAAAAAGACTTTTTGCAGATATGACACTGTTCGTTTCTGTAAGCGATATGTTGACATATTTCCCTCGCTTCTGAATTTATAACAAGTTCGACGCATAAAATTGATATATATACTCAAAAATGTATAACATGCGTTTAGAATTTACCAATGGGCCAGAAAAATTATTTTCCTGATTAAAAAAAAGAAATATTGAATGGATAATATACCATTTTTGCAACAATAAAACAAGCATGTCAGAAGGTTCGTCATATGCGGAAGGAAGTTTTATTATAGACTTTCTTTATTTTATTATAGACGGATTTTATTTTTCGTTCATTATTATTTTGTTTATGGGAGTAAAGTGCACTTTGATTTTCATAATGTACATACACATAATAACAAAATTTTTAATTTTGCATTTTTTAGGGATTATTCATAAATGATGTCACGCTTTGAGGGGGCGGAGGATGAGTGAAATTGTGACAAAGTGTGGCAAGGGGAGTAGAGGGGGTAACAAGAAGTGTGACATCCCTTCGGCAACACAGCGTGACGCGTGACAAAGGGGGGAGGGGGTCTATTGAAGTGTGATATTTTGTGACAAAGGGGGGAGGGGATCAAACATGTGGGAAAAAAGCGTGACATCATTTATGAACGATCCCTTATTTAACACTAGATTTACCCGGCCGTTTTCTATCATTTCTAAACTTTCACTTCACACCAAGTTGCTACTCATTATAATAAAACTTTCAGTCACATTCGGTTGTCCTTTCATTAGGAGAAAGCCAATGCAATTGAAAGTTGTACTATAATTAGTAACAAGTGATGCAAAATAGATTTACCAGACCAGTCGAAATGACTGCTCTGGTGTTGGAAGTTCTAGTGTTATATCTAGTGTTAAGAGTTTGACGAGGGCTACTCATCATTACGAAAATTATTATAAGAAGTACACAGATGTTGAAAGTTTGGGAAACACTGGCCCAGATTTCGAGGATGGCAACCTTGCAGAGCCCGATTTTGTACATGATTCGGAAAAAATCGAAGATGAGACTTCAGAGTTAGATACTGATGCGAATTCTATAACCGACGGAGAACCCGGAAGAGTGGTTCCCAACCTTTTTCACGTCACGACCCCACTTTCGGCAAAAAAAAATCAACCCGCGACCCATATATATATACAGTCCAACAGCGGAGTTTTCAGAGTTACAGTTGCGTATGAAAGTGGCGTGTTGTCCACTTTCGTGCATTGAAGCTGTAAATGAAATGTGTTAGTTTTTAAAATGCGTGTTGTTCTTTGGAGCATAAAGACATAAAAAGTTAAAATACATAATTTTAAAATGAGCATAGATGAGATTACAAATAAAGTTAGTCCTTTTTGCACTACACTAATCTAACACTTTCGTGCGTTGCACGACAAGCGGCCACAAAGTTCAAAAGAAACGAATAAATTCCTTTCCCAATTTTATTCGGGGAAAAAAAAATTTGTTTTTGGGTAAAGGGAAATTTTTTGGAAGCGCTGGAAGAATGGTTCAGTTTTGAAAAAATATTCCTAGTTCTGATTATTTGAAACATTTAAAATGTGCTTTATCTGGTCGTGATAAAGACTGATACTAATTAGTTCCCAAAATGGGTGTTGAAACTTAACGATTCTTTATGAAAGAGATTGTTAGAAATGTTCGCAGAACATATAAATAAATATAAATAAAAGTACTCTGGAAGCGGAACTTTCTAGTAAGCTGCAAAATTTTGATGAAAATTTCTAAAACTTTATATTTAAAAAAAATAAAGATCAAAAAAATGGTTAGGAGTGAAAATTCTCGAGAAATAAATAATTGAAACAATAGTGCAAAGGCTGCAAACACAATTGCAGGATTACATAGATAAACAAGAAGTTCCGTCTAGAACTATACGAGCCTACTTTCCCGTATATACCCAAATCACTTCAAATTTATAATATTGCTATCACTTTCTCTCTCTTTCACATTTAGCTTTAGTTCTTAATTACTTCAAATATACTTTTTTCAACGGATAATACATATTCATTCACTCAGTCATTCATTCTTTCATTTATTCAGTTATTCATTTACTCATTCATGTAGTTATCACTCGTTTATTTATTTTTTCATTCATTCACTCATTTAATTACTTTATCATGTATTCACTCATTTATTCATTCATTCTTTCTTTCACTCATTCATTTATTCATTCATTCATTCTTTCACTCTTTCATCGATTCAATCATTCATTCTTTCACTCATTCATTCATTTATTTATTGAGAAATGCCCTTAAAAATCCCGATCAAAAATTTCATAGGAAAACAGGCTTGTTCAGTTCTTGTTGAACTTCGTATCAGTACATGTTCTACAGCGTAATATCTTTCTGAAAAAGTTTGTTGCGAGCCAATCCGTCGTTTAGATCAGGATTTATATGGGATTGAAATTTCCCATATGCGCTAATGTTAATTTGGTACCTTTTCATTATCAAGACGCAAATCTCGCCGAGCAAAATTTTTGGCGACGGAACACACAAAAGGATAACAACGACGATATTCCGTTTGTCATTATTGCATCTTTATCGCCTGCGCCGGAATAATGGAAAACTTCTGCATTTTTATACTTTGAACTGTTAAAAATAAAAAAAGTTAATAATAATAAATCCATTAAATAAGGGTTAATGGTTGGTCGTGAAAATAATTTTTTTAAGAAATCAAGAAAAGTCAAAAATAAGTTAAGTAATTAAATAAAGATTGAAAAATAAAAAATTTGAAAGTAGGGTATTGAGATGGGGAAAAAGTGTGTCTGTCGGTCTGTCTGTCTGTCTGTCAGTCTGTCAGTCTGTCAGTCTGTCAGTCTGTCGGTCTGTCGGTCTGTCCCCCCCTAATACCTTTTGAACGAATTGTCCGATTCGAAAAATTCTTTTTGCATTCGAAAGATCTCGGCGAGGACATCTCATTTCCATATTTTACTTTTTGATTTGAACAATTTTTTGTTCAATTTTGAACAGTTCAAAAAATTTTAACACTAGCACCTATGGGTGAAAATGAAGCAAATTATGCAAACTCTGGGTACAAGATCCAAGTTCCAATGAACAAGCTCACTGGAAGAAGTTCTTGGCGTGAAATATTGATTTGAACAATTTTTGTTCATTTTTGAACAGTTCAAAAAAAAAAAAAAATTAACATAACGCCTACGGGGAAATTTCAATTCAATATAAATACTGATCTAATGGACCGATTTGCTTGGAACAAAATTTATCGGAAAGCTCTTATGACGTAGAACATGTACAGATAGAAAGTTCATCCAGAACTATCGAGCCTATTTTCCTATGAAATTTTTTGATCGAGATTTTCAAGAATATTTTTGAATTAATGAATGATCAATAAGCAAAAGAATTAATTAATAACTGAGTGAATAAATACATGAATGACTGAATAACTGAATGATTGAATGAATATGTATTAACCGTTGAAAAAGGTATATCTGAAGCTATTAAGAACTTAAGATAAACGAGAAAGAGAGAGAGAGAGATAGCTAGAATATAAATTTGAAGCTGGTGTATACGGGAAAACTGTTCAAGTCAATATTTCACCGCGAGAACTCCTTTCAATAAGCTTGCAATAGGAACTTGGGTCTTGTGCCCAGAGTTTACATAATTTGCTTCAATTTGTCCATAGGCGCTAATGTTACAATTTTTTGAACTGTTCAAAATTGAACAAAAATTGTTCAACTCAAAAAATATTTTTCTTCGAGAACTTTTTAGTAATCTTGTTCATAAGAACTCTACTCTTCTGCTCAGAGTTTACAAAATTTGCTTCACTTTTGCCCATTGGCGCTAATGTTAAAATTTTTTGAACTGTTCAAAATTGAACAAAAAATTGTTCAAATCAAAAAGTAAAATATGGAAATGAGATGTCCTCGCCGAGATCTTTCGAATGCAAAAAGAATTTTTCCAATCGGACAATTCGTTCAAAAGTTATTAGGGGGGGACAGACCGACAGACAGACCGACAGACACACATTTTCCCCATCTCAAAACTCTACTTTCAAATTTTTTATTTTTCAATCTGTATTTAATTACTTCACTTTTTTTTTTTTTTGACTTTTATTTATTTTTAACGATATTTTTACGATACATTAAGCCTCCTTTCAGGCTTTATTTATTTATTTTTTTTACTTTTACGGGAAGGTACGCTAAAAAACGCGGAAACTGTGCAATAACTATAAAAAGTAACCCGTGAATTTTAATCGCGAGAATAAATTTCAAACAACAAAATGCATTGAGATTTGCAAAGTACATTAAGAACTATTTCAATTTTTCTGGAACTAGTCAACAGTATTACGAACCTGTTCGAAAAAATAATAGGGTTAATGAGTTTAGATTCAAAGAACCTAATCCAAATCGAGCAAAATGAGAATCTGAGAAAGCAGTTGAATTCTTTCAATGTCAACCAAGAAGAATGCGAATCGTTTCCTTATCAATGTGATCTTGTCGCTAAGGGGAGGTATACCAAAAAAGCACGATCTGTTAAGAAAAGTCACATGCCGTATTCGGAAGAAACGCAAACTGGTTCGTGTAATCAGAGTCCATGTAAAACTGATGCTACGGAATGTTTAAAAGTAAATGCACTATTTCTAAAGCCAATTAATCGACAGAATTTTCTATTGCATTTAAATAACATAGTTGTACATTGTATGGCGGATACAGGTGCAGGGAATTCATTTTTTTCTTATGAAATAGCCAATTAATTGAACACAAAAGCAATTTAAATGCTGTCTATAACCAACTATTTGATCATTACAGCTCTAAAGTTACGCTAATGATGACAAATACGTGTGTAGTATTTGAAGTAAAGCAAAAATTTTTACAAAGCATCAAATAAAGTGTATAATTTTACTCACATTTTGTATGTTGAAAACAAATCGACAAACCAAAGCAAATAACCATATTTAGAGCACTTTCTTAAAAATAAAATGCACTTTTTTAAGTTGATGTTCAGTTATGTTTGCAGAAAGAGCCCTCGTTACTCATTGTTCATTCAAAGACTTATCGCCACTTGCACCAAACCCTTAAATTTTTTTAACCCCACTGAAAAATTTTAAATCGTCAAACTACGTCCATTTTTACAAGTTAACACGTTGACCGCCAACCTACGTGATAACTCGTGGTGGGGGGAACTTCCTGAAAGACCAAACTGCAAGTTGTCTCGTTGTTGCGGACTTATTTCCATTTTTCAATATATTTATAGTACGCTTGTAATAGTTTGCTTAATAAGATGGTTTTATCAATAAGAAGTGATTAAATTAAACTATCGTTAAGAGCTCCATAAACTGCAAACAGCGCTGGCAGTCAGCGTGTGGGCAGTCAACGTGTTAAGCCAATTGAATTTTAAAGAGATTTTGCTTTAAAAATACTCAGAAATATTTAAGCTTAACTTTGGTGCAAATTTGCAATTTTGGCTACAAAATAGAATAGACAATTCAGTAAAATTAGCTGTAAAACTATGAGTAAATTTTTCCTAGACTTGGGGAAGGGAAAATAAATTCTCAGACCACTTCTTTTTAAACTTTAGACGGGGTGGGGGTTTGTGAGGCATATGGGAAAGAAGCCAACGGATCTGGCAACAGAGGTCACCACTTATTTAGGAAAGGTACGGCCGATGCATCATTTTCACACTATTTATATGCGTTTCTCGTGCATTTTTAGAACATTTTTTTTGTTTCATGCTGAAGGAAGGTAATGGGCATACTCGAGGAAAAGAAAGTTGCGATATTAGCACAAACCTGCAATTTCGTATGCATCTCAAAGGTAACTTCACTTTTCTCTGGCTGCGTGACTGTCTGGCTTTGTGTCTTGAAGAAAGGACTTGGACGATTAACGAATCCAAATGTCCATGTCCCCAAGGAACTTCCTTCACAAGCGGAGTATGATACGTTCCAGAAATGTCTACCTCCCGTGCTTCACCCTATACAAGAGAAAAGTAAAAATTATACCAATCAAGGTTGTTAACTTTCTTATACCATAATAGAAAAGTTCTAACTGCAACTTCCGCCTGCAGTATGTTTTCATAATCACAAAATTCAAATTTTAAAAGATTCATAAGTAGTGATTATAAATGGTCATTAAATAAATGAGAACAAAATATAATTACTTTTGTTCGGCTCAGCATGCAGTGCACGAAGCTTTTCCCTGATCTCCTAGAAATCGCAACTTCAGGTAAGTCCATCTAGAAGCAACAGGATACGTGGCTCCACAGCAGCGGAAAAAGTAAACAAGAAAACAAATGTGTTAGTATTTTACTTAGTACAATAATAGTTACTTGTGTCAATCAAATGTAGACATGAATAAGAGTCCCCCGACATCCTAAACACTAGGCGACCACGGCCTACATATATGTTTCCCCACATTTCTCTCCAACCTCCTTCCCTATTAGCACCTTTCTACTTAACCCCCCCCCCCTCCTACCCTGTTAGCACGTGGCCTTAGGGCTGCCCTCTTCCGGGCACTGGTAAGTGAAGTTTATTAACGCTTGCCCCAACAGGCGATTGCAATAGCTGGGAGCCAGCCCAGCCTTATTACATTGTTGTGTGGACCTGGCCCTTCCCTATTAGCACCAGGATTAGGGATGCCCGGCCCTGGGGGCAAGGTCCACGGATTTTACATGAGTGGGTCCCCAAATGTACATGATGGGTCTTCAGCGGGCATCGAATCCGCGCCCTTCCAGTTGGAAGCCAGGCATTCCAACCACTAGGCTACCACGGCCTTGTCGGGGGTACGGCAGAAATCAACGCCTGCTTCTTGAATTCAGAGGACGACTCAAACTCGTCCACCATCACTTCGCCCAAGTAAGCAGGTGAAAAGTCTAACTGGTGAAATGTACCCAATGGGTTAAAAACGCGTTAATAAAATCCTTTGGGTTTAGTTGCCAACTGTGATGGATTTTTTTTTCTGGATTTAAATTTTGAAAAAAAAAAAAAAAAAAAAGGAAAAGCGAAAAGGAATAAATCTAAGTTAGTTTTTTCTCTTCTATTTTTCGGAATGTAAGAATGCATATGTAATATACAAACTTATTACATTCCTACTGAAATCAAAGAGTAAGTTATGTAAAACAACGGCATAAAATGGCACTAACTACACAACGCATTTTATCAAGTTACCATTAAGGATCCATCAAGGATCCGGAGCAGAGTGTAGAGCAGAAACGAGGAGTAGCGGAGCAACCTGATTTTGCTCGAAATTGGAGCGGAACCGGAGCAAGAAAATTTCTCCTCCACTGCTCCGGTTTTGTAAATTCCATTTTCATCAATTTACTTATATTTTAAAAACATGCTAAATCATTAAATTTTCAAAATAAAAGTTGACATTTCGGATAGCTGGATCTTTCGTGCCTTGTTCGTTCCAGGTTTCGGATATTTAAAAGTCAGTCAGATACCGGACAATTAATCGGAGTAAGGGAAAGCCGACACCGGATATTATAGAAAAATGTAAAAAGATCTCTGACTGGCAGTGTCAAGATGGATCCATTCATGTTCAACAGAGAAACTGCTGGTACAAGGAATGGGTCGTATTCTGTTCTCGTTGAAGTTCGTTCAGCATACTTGATATCCTCCGAACTGATGCTGTTCTCCAGTTCAAAAATTTGGCTGCTTTACACAAACATAGACGCAAACATTTGAATTCGCGAGCTAATAAACGCACTTGCAAATTTAACCTCCCTAAAGCTAGAATGGATTCTCCCGTTTCTGCCATGCGCAGACGCATCCAAGTGCCAGAACTTCGGGGTCGAACTTTACACCTTCTGCTACGATTACAGCGCTTTTTCTGCAGTGTGATAAACTGAAATAAAATTTTCTTGAGAGTAATCGGTTTTTTGCTGGACCTTCGAGTGGTCAGATATGTGATATTCCGTCCACTGATCACTGGATTTTCCTAGCGATGCGCCAAAGTTTTGAACTTAAAAAAAGTTACAATCCGGTACTATACAGAATTTCCAGAGATAAAGAAAAAAATTGAAAAAAATAGAGCATGACCTTTTTCAAAGCAAATATTCATCAATGTCTTCTTGAAGTCATTTTGGTACTATTTTATATATTAAATTTTTTACTTCCTATTTTATAAATTAAACAAGGTTTTTTATTCTGTTTTTAACAATGTTTTCTTTTTAAATCTAAAACAACAACAGCTTATTTCAAAGCCTGGAAATCAGTATGAAAATTTAATATAAAGGAACGTCTAGAAATTAAAATTTCATCTTAACTATCGCATAATAGCTAATGGGCTGTCTTTCTTCAAATGTTGCAGCATACATTCTTAAAAATATGATATTTCTACAAACCAGAAAACTTTCGAGATCTTTTCTACGCAGGGTAATTACTATTTTCCAACCCACGTTCCTACTACTTTCGCTTTTCTAAGCACTTACGTTATGATATGCGGCAAAATTATCACTTACTCTTTCAATATACAACCTTTTTTCTTTACTCGTTTCATTAGGCTGACTCAGAAATGAGAACAGCCTTTAAATATGTCTTTCTGTAATCAAAACAAGCCATCGGACATTACCGGATTTCCTGATTTTAAAAAAAGCCGCTTACTGCCTTGATGTACCGCAAAATAATAGACACCTTTCAGTGTAACTATTTCTAAATATGAGCAAAATCCTTAAAATATGTAAGTAAAATTTTTGGTGAGCGGATAAAAAAGAATGTCCTTACAAAAAGGTATTTTTTTAAATTAAAATATATTTATTTTTTTATTGTAAACGTACAGCAGCCGTAGATACTGCGATGGCAAATTCGCAGAGAGAAAAGGTTGATTTGTTTTTTGAAAAGAAATTGAATAAATTATTAGGTAATAAATATAAAACATTGTACAAAGAGTTTGTAGCCATTAAGCAGTAATGCTAATAGCAATTATAATAAGAGTTTTAGTGAAGGCTTCTCTGAAACAATGGAATAATAAGCTAGAATAAAGCATGAAAGAAAACATTTAAATTTTATTCAACAGTCACTCAAATTAGTACGAAATCGGTAAAATTACAAGTGGCAACATTTATGAGGGCAACTGGCCCTGCGGCGACAATGATTTACAATAGGTTTGCTACTGGATGTTATAATCGTCAAATTTGATGAACAATACTATAATTAAATAAATATATTAACTTTTTCCATGCTAAGTTTAATTATTACCGTCGATTTTCGACTCTTGAGCGAACTCTAGTAATGAAATGAGGGTGAGTTAGAGGTTAGGAATTGGCAAAGTCCGAATAATTTCGTACTTGTGACGATATTTTAAGTAGTAGATATTTTAAGTATCTTAGTAACCATATTGCACAACACTTTTTTATTTAAGGAAATTGAACATCGACACTGTTCAGAAAAGTTTTTTTTTTTTGCATCTCCTCTGAACAGTGTCTTTAGCAGGATGAAATAATTAGCCCGGTCCCACACAAATTTGGAAAAATACAGATTACTAGCCAGGAGAAAGCAACGCCTGCCTATTTTTTTTCTGAGGCGGTTTCACGAAATGGAGCATGCATTTAACAAAAATATACTATATAAACGTCACACATAGTGAGATCACAACAAATTTTCTTGTATTCATACAAATGAAGTTAATAATAGAAGATCAGACTTATTGATCATTTCTTTTAGGAATCATAAATTACAATACACATATGTAATTGTTTTGCTTTGAGCAAGCGCTCAATGCATTTGCTCCGAAAAAAAAGATGAAAACATTGTATTTTTACAGTTCGAGCATCTTAATAATTTTTAGGCTTTCTCCGTTCCGTAATCATTTCAATAAAAACTTTTTTCTTTATTTAAATTAAACATTTGTCACTGCTCAGAAAAGTTTTTTTTTTTCATCTCCTCTGAAACGTGTCCTTAGCAGGTTGAAATAATTAGCCCGGTCCCTCACAAATTTGGAAAAATACAGGTTACTAGCCAGGAGAAAGCCACTCCTGAATATTTTTTTTCTGAGGCGTTCTCGTGAAATAGAGCTTGCATTTATCAATAATTTACTATATAAACGTCACACGTAGTGAGATCACAACAAATTTTCTTGTATTCAAACAAATGAAGTTAATAATAGAAGATCAGACTTATTGATCATTAATTTTTAAAATCTTAAATTGCAATACACATATGCAGTTGTTTTGCTTTGAGCAAGCTCTCAATGCATTTGCTCCAAAAAAAAAAAAAAAAAGATGAGAAAAATTGTAGTTTTACAGCTCGAGCATCTTAATAATTTTGAGGCTTTCTCCGTTCAGTAATCATTTCAATCAAAACTTTTTTCTTTATGGAAATTGAACATTTGTCACTGCTCAGAAAAGTTTTTTTTTCATCTCCCCTGAACAGTGTCCTTAGCAGGCTGAAATAATTAGCCGGTCACTCACAAATTTGGAAAAATACAGGTTGCTAGCCAGGAGAAAGCAACGCCTGCCTATTTTTTTTCTGAGGCGTTCTCGCGAAATGGAGCTTGCATTTATCAATAACTTACTATATAAACGTCACACATAGTGAGATCACAACAAATTTTCTTGCCTTCATACAAAATGAAATTCATAACAGAAGATCAGACTCATTGATTATTTCTTTTAAGAATCATAAGATACAATACACATAGGCAGTTGTTTAGCTTTGAGCAAGCTCTCAATACATTTGCTAGAAAAAAAAGATGAGAAAAAATTGTATTTTTACAGCTCGAGCATCTTAATAATTTTGAGGCTTTCTCCTTTCAGTAATTATCTTAATCAAAACTTTTTTCTTTAAGGAAATTGAACATTTGTCACTGTTCAGAAAAGTTTTTTTTTTTCTTCTCCTCTGAAAAGTGTCCTTAGCAGGCTGAAATAATTAGCCGGTCACTCACAAATTTGGAAAAATACAGGTTGCTAGCCAGGAGAAAGCAACGCCTGCCTATTTTTTTTTCTGAGGCGTTCTCGCAAAATGGAGCATGCATTTAACAATAATTTACTATATAAACATCATACTCATAGTGAGTTTACAACAAATTTTCTTGTAGACATACAAAAACAAATTAATAATAGAACATCAAATTTATTGATCATATCATTTCTTTTAAGAACTATAAATCAGACTGCACATAATGCAGTTGTATTGCTTTGGGAGAATTCTCAATACATTTGCTCCAGAAAAAAGATTTAAAAAAAAAAAAAAATTACAGCTCGAGCATCTTAATTTTGAAGCTTTCTAGGTACAGTAACCATCTTAATCAAATCTTTTTTTTTAAAGGAAGTTGAACACTTGACACTGTTCAGAAAAGTTTTTTTTTTTTTCAATGCTTTTTTCAAGTGTTTTTTGAGGCGTTCTCGCGAAATGGAGCATGTATTTAAAAATTATAATTTACTATAAAAAAGTTCACATTCATAGTGACATTTATAATGGATTGTCTTGTCAGTAATACAAATTCCAATCTTCCTAAGAATATTGAATGTACAACAGTTCTTCTCAACTAACTCTTCTCAAGACACCAACTATACTTTGAAGCGATTGAAGCAACATATTTTACAAAAAACGTTATTCCCTACAGCCTTAACTGAGCCTTTAACTTTTCTCCACCAGACCCCTACCTGTTAGTCGATGCCTTAGGATTGCTTACGCACGGGGAGAGGTACTGGGGTCTACGGATTTTACATGCACATATCCTTAAGTATACATGGTGGTCTTCAGTGGGTATCGAACGCGCGACCTTCCAGGTGGAAGTACGACGTGCTAACCACTGGGCTACCACGGCCCTGGGCCTTTAACTGGAAATAAACTTCGAACATCGCTTAGATTTTATGAATCAGGGGCATGCAGTTGTTTCGGACCCGACCAGGCCTCCCCCGCTCCATGCAGCTTCTTCGGTCCAGTTGCTCGAACCCTAATCCAACTGCCCCGATTCGGAAATCATATATTATGTACACAAGAGCAAACGTGTAGCGTTCACAAAAAAATAATGGTATTGCTAAGCTAATCAGTCATTTGGTGAATATCGTAAAGTACTACAGGTTCGAACACTGTCAATGTATTAGAATGTGCACAGAAAAAGTAATAGAAAAAGAAGATATCAAAGCAAATAACCTTAGTAAGAATAAAATTTAAATTTTCCAATATTAAGGAATATTTTTTACTGTCTGGCAGATTTTTCAGGCTAAATATTTGACTTTTAGCATGCACAGAAATTTCCATGCTCCATGTATATATATATATATATATGTATGAAATAGAGAATATATATATAAAAAATTAGTGGGTATGTGAAAAAACAACAATATAAAAGGCTGAACGTGGGAAATCCCAAATATAAACATTCAAAATGAAAAAGAGCCTGCCTCTTCATCAGTGGGAGGGAGCAGGAAGCATATATAACGAAATATTGTCATTGCAGGTTTCTGAGAAATCCCAGCATAGCATGTGAGAAAAAAATTTTTTATAACAAAAATAATAAGACTGGGAGTTGCAAGTCAAGTGAATAATCAAAATAATGTATCCAGTTATAAAAAGAAAAAAAAAATTTATTATTAAAAGAAGTTTCGAGTTTACGTGATACTGACTGAGGCAAAATGTAAAAATAGAAAAAAACAACATGCTATAGCCGAAATTTCCCCTCCCAGACCTGCAAAGCAATACGATTAAAATATAGCTTCTGAATCTACTCACCTCCCAAGGCAGGACTAGAAAAGGAAGACATCAACAACTAGCCGAGAAAGAGATACGCCATGTAATGGCTAAGTCCGTCCGTGTCCATGTGGCTGACCTTGACATTCCAATCTCGCTCACAGACAGACCAACACAATATCCAAAAACTGGCGTTCCAACTGATGGACTTTAGCCAGGAATCTTCATCCCGTGTGTGTCAATGAGGTTCCGTTATGGTTATATAGCAATTGCAAAACGCTACGCCGAAGTTTTAAACGACTTGATATAAAAATTAATAAAATTCAGCGGATAATTATTAAAGTAAAAAAGGATTGCCGAGAAGGTGAAAACATTTTTATCCAAGTTATATTTGTTATTGCAGATTTTAAAATACCTGTAAAGTTGACCTGTGATAATATTTATAAAAACTTTTTTATGCAAATTACTATGCCAGTGTGGCATAGTGATGGTATGGAAATTGAAGTCCTTACGTTTATCATATATGTCAATAATTAAATTACTGTTTCTAATGTTCAATGATAAATCCAAAAAGTTAGTTCTGTATGCATTATTATTAGTGGATTTTAAATTTAGACAATTGGGATAATTTTTTTCCAACTCCTCAGCAATGTTAAAATTGAGAACCAGAATGCCATCAATATATCTGAATGCACGAATTCTATTGTTATATTGCACCACATATTTAAATTCGTAGTAGAATAAAAAAAGGTTTGCGGCAGTGCTAGAGTACTTGGTTCCCATTCCTATACCCTTTATCTGCTTATAAATCAAGTTGTGGAATTTTAAAAAATTATTTTTGAAGCAAAAACTGCATAGATTAAGTGTAAAGTCCTTATTCAAGTTAATTTCAGATTCTAGGTGAAAAAAAATCAAATAATTTGTCTATTGCATGTACCAGCAGATGAATTGGAATATTGTTAAATAAATTTTCAAAATCATAAGAGTATAAGAGTGTAGGAGGGGAAGCGATTAAGGCATTTACAACATCCGAGCTGTTGTTGACTGACCAAAAATAGCTGGTGTTATGAAATTTGTTTTTTAGAAAATCGTAAATTTGTTTTAATAGTTTTTGTAAATGTATATTGAAAAAGCTATTCACACTACCAATAGTGCAACAGATAAATCTGAAGCCGATTGGTGTTTTATGGAATTTTGGAGTCAAAAAGAGAAAAGAAATTTTTAATTCCCTAGGGACAGAAAAAATTTTTTCGAATATAGATTTGCATTTCTTTGCAAAAGCAGCGAAATTCTTGTAAAAAGAACCGACTTCTGCGTCTACAGGTTTGTAAAAAGATGTGTTATTCAATTCGGTCATAATTTTCTGTTTATAAAATTGTTTACATATAATTGCATAGTTGTTGGCAGCTTTATCAACAGGTACGAATATGAATGATTTTTGTATATTTTTTATATAGCTTAAGTCTTTGTTACTAATTTTTTGATATTCAAATTCATTACTATTAAGAGGGGTTTTTAAAAAACACTTAAAATCAAGTAGTATGTTATGTTTCCATTCAGAAAAGGCTTCGAAGGGAGTGGTATATGTATATGCGGTTTTTAATATGAAATCATTAATATTGTTTGTGAAATTTATTAAAGCTTTTTTGAAATTTAACTTTCTATTTAATCTGAACTTTGCGCCGAGTGATAGTAGTCTTATATTTGGATTCTCAACAAAATTGAGATCTCCAGTTAGGATATGACCGTGATTATTTTCGATATATTTATAGAATTCAGACTTATGTCATAAACAACTAGAATCGTCATTCGGATCTTTGCATGCAAATTGTCTATAGTTATACATAGTTGCGCTGAAAGGTTTGCAGTACTTAAATGTATTTTGAATTTTGCAATTTTTTATAGGGAAAATATTGTAAGCTTTTTTAAAAGAACTGTTAATGTCGAAAAAATTAAATGATTTTTGTTGAAAAAGAGTAACAAAGTATAGCACATTTACGTTATTATTTCGGTTACGAATCTTAAATTGTATCAGATCACAGATTAAATCTTTAAATTGTTTATTTTTGAACTTATATTTTGGAATGCATTTGTATATTTTACGTAAGGAATTGAATTTTAATTTAAAAACTTCAGATTTAATTTTAAATACATGTGCATTGTTACAAAAATGTTGTTCCCCTTTCCGAAGCCATAGTTCCGGAAAAAGGCAATTAAAAACTTTACTATTGATTCTGGAACCCTTTTTTACCACGTTTAATTTTCAAAATGTTATTTATTTCATACAGAAGTGCATAGACGTTGTCAATCTTCTCCAATATCATGTTATTCAAACTGGTATTAAGCCCGTAAGGGTAAATGGATCTATTTTTAAAAATGAAGTCATTTTCAGCATGTAATCGTTCTATGATCGTTAATATGAGCAAGAATTTCAATAGTTGAACTGTGAAAAGAATGTGATCTGAAATGTAAAATTTCAAAAGATGGATTAGAACATTTATTGATCTGACTTCTATGTAAATTTATTCTTTTGTGAAGTTCATTGGAAGTCTGTCCAATATATACTTGTAGACATTTATTACATGTAATTTTGTATATGATATTGTTAAATTTGCAAAACGGTGTACAAAAAGGGTTGGGCATATAGTCAGCAGCCATGCTCATAACACACGTTTTTCATAATTTATTTCTACATTTGTAATAATCCATAGGTACATGATTTGTTATTTTTATTTTTTGTCTGCTTTTTGTAAGCAATAGCTTAATTGCAATAACGAAAAGCCAAAAGGGCTAACTATATAACAAACAAACATAAAGAACATACCCACAACCAAAAAATATATAAGAAACGAATATGCACTCATGCGCAAAATGCAGCATAACTAGTGCCATATTCTAATAAAATCAAAAGTTAATAAAGTGAATCAAACTGTGAAAAGGCGCACAAGGCAGCACACTTAAACAGTTGCAAATATATGTATGAAATAGAGAATATATATATATAAAAAATTAGTGGGTATGTGAAAAAACAACAATATAAAAGGCTGAACGTGGGAAATCACAAATATAAACATTCAAAATGAAAAAGAGCCTGCCTCTTCAACAATATTTCGTTATATATGCTTCCTGCTCCCTCCCACTGATGAATAGGCAGGCTCTTTTTCATTTTGAATGTTTATATTTGTGATTTCCCACGTTCAGCCTTTTATATTGTTGTTTTTTCACATACCCACTAATTTTTTATATATATATTCTCTATTTCATACATATATTTGCAACTGTTTAAGTGTGCTGCCTTGTGCGCCTTTTCACAGTTTGATTCACTTTATTAACTTTTGATTTTATATATATATATATATATATATATAGTAACTTTACCATAACTAACCTATATCAAGTTAAGAAAATTTTGAAAGCTAGTCATCCCCCAACAGTCAAAATTCTACCGTAATAACTGAACTTAGCATCGAAAACATTATGCTATTTATGCCATTTTATAAGTATTAACCAAATTTGAAGATCATAACGTCGAGTTTATTTTGATCATACTACAAATCATTGTCGCTACCGGGCTCATTGCCTTTCATAATGTTACCACCTGTATTTCTGCCGATGTCGTACTAAGTTGAGTGGCAGTTGAGTAAAACATAAGTTTAATCTTCCCTAAATTATTCTCATTTTTCATTTCATTGCTTTAGAGAAGCCTTCATTCAAACTTTTATTATAATTGCTTTTAATATGACTGCTCAATAGCAACAACCTCTTTTTAACAATGAATTTTATATTTAGTTCGTTTCTTAACGACCAGTTCAGGTCCCATAGATATTCGAGTTTATTTGCTATTCTCAAGGATGTGCCTCAAACTCTCGTCTGATATGACAGATAGAACAAGACAGCACAACAGATTTTTTGTACAAAGAGGGAAATACACCCACGGGAATGTCGGAATCAAACCGGCGCTTCTTCACTGCGCGCAGGCAGGTACCGGAACCACTCGATTAGACCGCTCAGCCACTGAGGCCCCAAGTTTTATATTTATTATCTAATAATTTACGCAACGAAGACATGCTGCCATCTTCTATGTATAACAATAAAATATGACAATTGTAAATGATCCTTTCCTAACAAACGAAAAGGGTAAATAGTTAATGACGAATTGTTAAAAAATTTAACTCATTTCACTAAAACTCGACATCTAAATTTTTAAAAAAGTGAGAAAATTGGGTGAGAAACTTTGGAGAAAATGGTTTTTAACTGTTTTGACTTTGCCTATTTATATACAGATTTCTTGATATTTTTTTTTTTTTTATATGGCATCAAGCACTTTTTGTACATCGGCAATAGAAGACGGATATCAACGCAGGGTAATTAAATTGGGGTAAATGTACGATTTCGTGCTGGTGTAATTAAAGTCGAATAAATATAAGAACGGGATATAGGGCTGAAAAGTTCATTTAAGTCTAATAAAGCAGGAGTAAAGTGGCGTTTTATTGTGCAATAGAGCTCTTCCTCGTTTTTGATTGGTTTATTATATGTGACGTCAACCACTGTCAGATAATAAAAACTTCGACTTCCATTTTATGTGCTTCACTTGGATTTCTATCACCCCGAAATTCACAATATGCATTGATAAAGATGTTCCGTTTATTCCCGAAACACGTGTTTGCAAATTGAGATTGAGTAGCCCTGTTTACTATTTTCCTTTCAGTAACTTTAGCATAAGTAACCTATTTCAAGTAAGGAAAATTATTAAAACTTCTCGAGATAAATATTTTGTACGGAAACTAGCACTTTTTGCCCGTCGAAAATTGAGTTTGAGAAAATCTTATTTTCTCATCTTTTAGTTTACTTATGTGCCTTCTCTTTAAATTTTTACGCGTAAAATAATGGTCTTCATTTTAAGCGTTCCATCTAAAGTCTACAGTCTTGTTATAAAACATAATATTTTTTTTTTTAATTTTTATAATTTATTTTTTTTAAACTAAGAGTCATAAGCGAATTATTGAGATAATTATTCAAAAAGATAATTATAGTAATAAATAACGCCCAAATTGCGGAAAAGACAAAAATACCAATCAAAAAAGGAATTCGCAAAGTGTACTTTCCGAATTATAGAATCGATTAAATCAAATATTGCATTCCTGTTTTATAATGGAAGAGGAGATTAATTGATCGCAATTCCCATTTGAAACGAATTCCACTTCTCGAAAGCGTTTTATGAAACATTTTCTCCCAAATAGAGGTAGAGGAAGAAATTCCTTTTCAAAATAAAGTTATTTTAAAAATTAGCCCCAAATTAAAGATGATATAAAATTAAATATAATATAACAAGCTCGTAATACATCTTTAATGAAGAACTCAATTTTAAAAAATCCTTGCAACCTGGGGCCGCGCTGATGGGGGAGACCAGTCCTCCCTGTCTTTAGACGGCATCGCGTATACGGTATCTGACCGATTTTTAGACATCCGGTATCTGATCCGATCACTGCACTAAAGATTCGATAATTTAAAATGTAAAATTTGATTTTTAAATTTTAATTACGGTGCTTTTAAATGGATTAATTAAAACCTTAAAAAGTATTTGGAATTTTTGGGATGTTTAAAAATATGTATGAAATTTATGAGTTTAAACATCAGAGTCAGTTACTCGGAACGAATCCGTCAGACAAGGGACACCCGATAGCTGATGTCTGTCGGAATCAATGTGCGACGAAAACTTAATTCTACCCCCCCCCCCCCCCCGGGGTGAATTCTCGGGTATATTACTGCTTTGAGCACAATTCTACAGAATCACCCACAGCAAACTAAATGTCGGAATTTATTTTTTTCACTTGTGAACCGAATTGAAATCTAGGAAAAGACAATATACTTGCGTGATTTCGAACTCCACAATATTTAGTTTACCCCTTAACTGGTTTGCCCGTACAGCGTACGGGCATTGATATTTCCGCCTTTCTTGTTTTGATTTGCCTACATTTTTAATAGATTGAAAGACAGACATAAGTATTAGAATATTTTAATAGACGGTTTCAATAGATCGTGAGATCTGTAAAACAGTCTTTGTTTTCACATACTCTGATTGCAAAAAGCAACATTTAGGGGCATTTGTGTTACAAAGTTATAAAATAAAAAAATGCCTTAATTCCTTCCTTATGAACTTTAAGAAAAAAAATCATTTTCCTTTTGTACCAAGTTAGGACTTTAATTAATTGCAAAAAAAAAAAATATATTTTTAGGAACATTTGTGAGAAAAAAATTGACCAGTTAAGGTTTTAACGCTTCATTGCACGACTTCACTGATTAACACAATCGTATCAGGGGACGTGCCAGAGGAAATTCCATTTAATCAGAATGATTCCTTCACAAAATTCCATTTAATCAAAATGGACCCTTCACAAAATTTCAAACTATCACAATGGACCCCTGCAAAACTCCGACGAACAAATATCGTATTTTTTACAGAATATTTTCTTAAATAAGCGTTAACTAACGATTAAAAAAAGTATCACTATATGTTTTAATTTAATTAACAAAATTATTTGATTTTTTTCTAAAAATCTCTTTAAAATTCACAAAAATAGAACACTGGATTGACACCTGCGTATAATATCTTTTCTACATCTATCAACTAGTCCGTATTAACAGGCAATTAAAAAGAAAGAGGCCGGAAAACGAATGAAGAAAAACGATTGTACGACAATAAAAGTGACAAATTGTGATCAGAAAATAGCGGGGTAATGATCAAGTCATCTTTTAAGTTCACAAAAATATAAATAATAGCTACAACCAGCTGTAAGAAATATTAGCAAAAACTGTTGTAATATACTAAAATTATAGCTGATGTAACATTACGAAGTGATTTTTTTTTTTTTTATGTGCATTGGAAAACTGCTGTATTGTTATCTTATTGTATTAAAGGGGGTAAGAAAGAAAAAAACTTATATCCCTTCAACTACTAATAGGTACTTTATTTTTAACTTCTTGTATACCTTTCATCATCGTCAGGAAACGCGTTTAACAGAAATATATAGCCTGTTAGTAATGATTAAACTTTGTGCAAAGTAATAGAAATAAAATTTCACGTTAAATTAAAGCACAAATGAGCATTAAAACGCAGACATATGTTTCGGGATCGCTTGGAATCCCTTTTTCAATGCGACAGGGAGCTTCTAGATGCAAAACATCCAAATGAAGCAGACAGAACAACAAAAACAAAGCTTATATAGCCTAAGAATTAACTGTAAACCAATGAGAATAAAGGCAGTGTGAAGTGGAAGTAGAAGTAGTATTAAAGGCACCAATAAGAGAGCAACAAACGAATGTAGTTGGAAGTACAGAAAGTAAAAAGGAATATCAATAAAAACAAAGAAAAAGACAACAGCGTGCATAAAAATGTGAAAATACATGAAAATTGCAAAAAAATAAAATAAAATACAAAGAATAAAATGGAAATAAAATAAGTACAGAAAATACCAAAACAAAAAGCAAAACAAAGTACACATGCAAAAGAGGGGGAGGGGGGGGGGGGAGAGAGAGGGAAAAAAAAAAAAAAAAAAAAAAATGGAAAACTAACAAGAAAACCAAGAAAGAACAACAAATTAAAGGAACTTATGCCAGACCTGTGAAAAATAAGGAGTTGAGGAAGAATCATTAACCAAATTAGAACTATTCCTGTTAATATGATAAGCTTCCCAAAAGTCAAGTTCTAAAGGGGAAGAACATTTTTGAATAATTTTCCCAGAATTGAAATCAAAAGAGTGGTTGGAATTCCAACAATGTTGAGCAATGCTAGACTTATTCAGCTCTTGCTTACGTACATAACCTTTATGCTCATTTAACCGAATTTTCAGAGCACGTTTTGTCTGTCCAATGTAAGAAAGGCCGCAACGGCAACTAATTTGGTAAATACCCCAAGTATTAAGTTGATCAACAGGATCTTTAAGAGAAGAGAAGGAAAGTTTGTTGCTAGGAGCAAAAACAACTTGAAATTGAAACCTTTTTAGGATTTTAGCAATACGAAAACTTACAGAATGAAAGAATGGTAACACAACCAAATCCTTTCTAGAAACCACATGATTGGGACCAGAAGTTTTTTTAGAAAGTTTGTTATGAATAGAATCAATTAAAGAGTGAGAAAATCCTCTATCAACAGCTACAGCTTTCAGATAGTTTGGCGCTTTGACTTGCCTCAGGAAAAGGCTTTCTGAATTCCATTTTACTTCTGTGGAAATCGAGGAATTAGTTTTTCTTACTCGTGTGTGCTTGCAACAGAGCACTTTTGTATTTAATGGTAAATTCTATGCTATGGTAGAAGGCCTAGCCATGGGAAGTCCTCTTAGTCCTATTTTAAGTGATTTCTATATGCATTATTTTGAGGAAAAACTATTCCAAAAATTGCAATTTCAATTTTATGTTCGTTATGTGGATGATTGTTTTGTCCTAACGGACAGTAACTTGTTAGGTATTGATGATGCTCTTTCGATTATGAACTCCATTGATTCTAATATCCAGTTTTCTTGTGAGAAAGAACTTAATAGTAGCCTCGCTTTTCTTGATGTTTTGATTTCTAGGAGTGAGTCTGGTTTCACAATTTCTGTCTATCGTAAACCTTTCGCTGTTTCTTTACCTCCTCACAGACTATCGTCTCATCCTCCCAACCAAAAATATTCGGCTTTTAATGCTCTTGTCCATCGTGCTATTAATATTTGCTCTTCTCCTGAGCTTCTCAAGATTGAACTCAACTATCTGAAAGCTGTAGCTGTTGATAGAGGATTTTCTCACTCTTTAATTGATTCTATTCATAACAAACTTTCTAAAAAAACTTCTGGTCCCAATCATGTGGTTTCTAGAAAGGATTTGGTTGTGTTACCATTCTTTCATTCTGTAAGTTTTCGTATTGCTAAAATCCTAAAAAGGTTTCAATTTCAAGTTGTTTTTGCTCCTAGCAACAAACTTTCCTTCTCTTCTCTTAAAGATCCTGTTGATCAACTTAATACTTGGGGTATTTACCAAATTAGTTGCCGTTGCGGCCTTTCTTACATTGGACAGACAAAACGTGCTCTGAAAATTCGGTTAAATGAGCATAAAGGTTATGTACGTAAGCAAGAGCTGAATAAGTCTAGCATTGCTCAACATTGTTGGAATTCCAACCACTCTTTTGATTTCAATTCTGGGAAAATTATTCAAAAATGTTCTTCCCCTTTAGAACTTGACTTTTGGGAAGCTTATCATATTAACAGGAATAGTTCTAATTTGGTTAATGATTCTTCCTCAACTCCTTATTTTTCACAGGTCTGGCATAAGTTCCTTTAATTTGTTGTTCTTTCTTGGTTTTCTTGTTAGTTTTCCATTTTTTTTTTTTTTTTTCCCTCTCTCTCTCCCCCCCCTCCCCCTCTTTTGCATGTGTACTTTGTTTTGCTTTTTGTTTTGGTATTTTCTGTACTTATTTTATTTCCATTTTATTCTTTGTATTTTATTTTATTTTTTTGCAATTTTCATGTATTTTCACATTTTTATGCACGCTGTTGTCTTTTTCTTTGTTTTTATTGATATTCCTTTTTACTTTCTGTACTTCCAACTACATTCGTTTGTTGCTCTCTTATTGGTGCCTTTAATACTACTTCTACTTCCACTTCACACTGCCTTTATTCTCATTGGTTTACAGTTAATTCTTAGGCTATATAAGCTTTGTTTTTGTTGTTCTGTCTGCTTCATTTGGATGTTTTGCATCTAGAAGCTCCCTGTCGCATTGAAAAAGGGATTCCAAGCGATCCCGAAACATATGTCTGCGTTTTAATGCTCATTTGTGCTTTAATTTAACGTGAAATTTTATTTCTATTACTTTGCACAAAGTTTAATCATTACTATCTCTTAGGATTAACGTGCCTGAATTTGTTCTTTCTTTTGTTTTGTTCTCCCATCTGTTCGCTGCTTGGTGAGTTTTTGATTTTTGTTCTTTCCTCATTGCTTTTCTTGACTGTGTTTATTTTTGCTTTTTTGTTTTCTGACATTTGTTCCGCATATTGTTACGTGGTGTATGTTTTGCAATTTGTTCTTTCTGTTTCTTTTTGTTTATTGAACGGTTTTGCTATTGTTTTTTCCCCTTATGTTTTGTTTGTTTTGATTCTGGTTATGTCTCAAGTTAACAGATTTTGTAATCTACGAATTAAAAAGGTTCGGTTTTTGAACCATTTAAAATTTCTCCAGGCTTGCAGGCGCAAGAAAGTCATTCCTAAGTTTATCACTTTAAAGTGTAATTTACCGCGTTCTGTTAGGGTTGATAAGGTAATTTTTCGTTCTAAATTAGCTTTACTTAGAGCTTCTATCCAGGAAACTAGGAAAAAACTTTCGTTCATAGAACGTGAACTTTATGATTTACATCTTTCTGTATCTAATTCTAATTTCGATTTTGATTCTATTGATAGAATGTCATGGGCGAGAGCTCTTCATTCATCTGACAGTCACAAAATTACTTTAAATAAGAAATTTACCAAGTTGTGTAACGATTCAAATGTTCCTGTTCCGGCTGATTTGCCTCTTGTTAATAGGAATGCGGTTGTAAATCTTTCGAAATTTTCTTTGAATAGTAATGAAATTAATGCTTTGAAATGTAATAACAATTTTGCTTTGGCTAAAAAGCCTTCTTTTTCTGAACTTATTGCTCCGGTTGAAAAAGCTTTCAAATTTAGTGCCTTAACTTCCACTCAAAAAGAGTCAGTTCGGCATCTTATTGCTTCCAATGTTGATTTCAATTCAAAAGTTCCTAATATTGGTTTTACCCATTCTGTGAAACGCTGTGTCAATAATTTAGTTTCAAATTCTGATTTGGTCATTACCAAAGCTGACAAGGGTGGTCAGATTGTTGTTCTTAATAAATCATCTTATGTTGAAAAAACTGATGATTTAATTGCTTCTGGTCCTTATTCTGAAATTTATAAAGATCCTAGCGACAAGGAGTTAAAAGCTATTTCTTCTGCTGTTAAGTCTGTTCATTCTATTCCTTTGATTGCTAAACGGTCTGTGATTCCTTCTGTTGCTAATTGTGCGCGTTTCTATGCTTTACCGAAGGTACACAAGGCAGGTATTCCTTTCAGACCAATTGTTTCCAATATTGGCACTGCTTCATATAAACTTTCCAAGTATTTAGTTTCTGTGTTTTCTCCACTTAGGAGTCGGAATGTTTTCACTGTTAAAAATTCCACCGATTTTGTTAGGAAACTTCATAACTTCGTTCCGAATAATTCGGTTATGGCCTCTTTTGATGTTAATTCTTTGTTTACTAATGTTCCTGTTGATGGCGCTTTGACTTGCCTCAGGAAAAGGCTTTCTGAATTCTATTTTACTTCTGTGGAAATCGAGGAATTAGTTTTTCTTACTCGTGTGTGCTTGCAACAGAGCACTTTTGTATTTAATGGTAAATTCTATGCTATGGTAGAAGGCCTAGCCATGGGAAGTCCTCTTAGTCCTATTTTAAGTGATTTCTATATGCATTATTTTGAGGAAAAACTATTCCAAAAATTGCAATTTCAATTTTATGTTCGTTATGTGGATGATTGTTTTGTCCTAACGGACAGTAACTTGTTAGGTATTGATGATGCTCTTTCGATTATGAACTCCATTGATTCTAATATCCAGTTTTCTTGTGAGAAAGAACTTAATAGTAGCCTCGCTTTTCTTGATGTTTTGATTTCTAGGAGTGAGTCTGGTTTCACAACTTCTGTCTATCGTAAACCTTTCGCTGTTTCTTTACCTCCTCACAGACTATCGTCTCATCCTCCCAACCAAAAATATTCGGCTTTTAATGCTCTTGTCCATCGTGCTATTAATATTTGCTCTTCTCCTGAGCTTCTCAAGATTGAACTCAACTATCTGAAAGCTGTAGATGTTGATAGAGGATTTTCTCACTCTTTAATTGATTCTATTCATAACAAACTTTCTAAAAAAACTTCTGGTCCCAATCATGTGGTTTCTAGAAAGGATTTGGTTGTGTTACCATTCTTTCATTCTGTAAGTTTTCGTATTGCTAAAATCCTAAAAAGGTTTCAATTTCAAGTTGTTTTTGCTCCTAGCAACAAACTTTCCTTCTCTTCTCTTAAAGATCCTGTTGATCAACTTAATACTTGGGGTATTTACCAAATTAGTTGCCGTTGCGGCCTTTCTTACATTGGACAGACAAAACGTGCTCTGAAAATTCGGTTAAATGAGCATAAAGGTTATGTACGTAAGCAAGAGCTGAATAAGTCTAGCATTGCTCAACATTGTTGGAATTCCAACCACTCTTTTGATTTCAATTCTGGGAAAATTATTCAAAAATGTTCTTCCCCTTTAGAACTTGACTTTTGGGAAGCTTATCATATTAACAGGAATAGTTCTAATTTGGTTAATGATTCTTCCTCAACTCCTTATTTTTCACAGGTCTGGCATAAGTTCCTTTAATTTGTTGTTCTTTCTTGGTTTTCTTGTTAGTTTTCCATTTTTTTTGTTTTTTTTTTTTTTTCCCCTCTCTCTCTCCCCCCCCCCCTCCCCCTCTTTTGCATGTGTACTTTGTTTTGCTTTTTGTTTTGGTATTTTCTGTACTTATTTTATTTCCATTTTATTCTTTGTATTTTATTTTATTTTTTTGCAATTTTCATGTATTTTCACATTTTTATGCACGCTGTTGTCTTTTTCTTTGTTTTTATTGATATTCCTTTTTACTTTCTGTACTTCCAACTACATTCGTTTGTTGCTCTCTTATTGGTGCCTTTAATACTACTTCTACTTCCACTTCACACTGCCTTTATTCTCATTGGTTTACAGTTAATTCTTAGGCTATATAAGCTTTGTTTTTCTTGTTCTGTCTGCTTCATTTGGATGTTTTGCATCTAGAAGCTCCCTGTCGCATTGAAAAAGGGATTCCAAGCGATCCCGAAACATATGTCTGCGTTTTAATGCTCATTTGTGCTTTAATTTAACGTGAAATTTTATTTCTATATAGCCTGTTATCTTTTCAGAAACAGAACGTTTATAAATTGCTAGTGTTAAATACTCTGAATGTTTCTTCATCGTGAACCAAAAATTTCGATCTGATCAAAATCATAGTAAAGATTTATATTTAAGTAATGTATGCAAGAAAAGGGGAATATTTTCGTTTAAATATGGGTAGCACTAAACGTTTAACAGATTAGTTAAACTATAAAGACATTTTAGGGCTAGACACCGGATTATTATATTTTTTTTGGAAAAATGTGTCGGCATTTAAATAAAGAAAAGGTTTACATTTAGACAAACAATTGAAAAGTTCCGATGATATATTAAAAGCTTAATCCCTTATACATTTTCGTACAATGATTGTTTACTCTATAAAGTAAATAATATCAAAAATTATATTTCATCCCTGAATTAAATTCATTTGTATAAAATAAAAACAATTACTTCTATTTCATTTACTATTAAAACTCGAAAAACCTAAACACCACGGAAAACTTGTAAAAAACTAGTAACGTTTCTTTAAAAAATCTCTAAAAAATTTACATTTTTTAACGATTTACAGGAATTAGGCAAAACAACCATTATACCTTACAAAACAGAATTTACATTTTATTTTTAAAACATTCGAAAAACAATAGCTCTTAGTTTTGGGATTCTGCATTTATTATTGAACACAAATCCAAACTACCATTTCTTTATAAAACTATAGCAAAGAGAAAAATTAATTCCCTCAGCACAAATTATTTTTAAAAGATATCAATTTTGTTCTCATTCATCGATTGGAAAATACTTATCAGTACTGAAAATATCAGTCATTAAATACCTGTGAGACTACCGATGCGTGAGAGAAGAATACTTTCATCAGAACAGGATCATTTTCCTCTCCACTACAGGAACATGTTCATCTGAAATATCGGAGGGGGAAAAATATGTAACGCAATGTAGCTCCCATGGAGGCACTTGAAACATAAAACACAAAAATTTGAGAATAGAAATTTGAAATAATAGTTTTTCTAGGAACCCGATACCTATTTTATTAAAATATGATTCAGCATGAAATTGGTAGAACACAATTACTAAAATTTTATTTTTACAGAAGCAGTTGCCAAGGTGATGTTACAGTTCGACCACGAAATTTTGACACTTGGTCGCTTCTGCGCATGGCGGAAAAGGACGAATCCATTCGAATTTTAGAAAAGTTCTTCTTACAGGCGCGTTTAAACTTGTAATGCACGCGAATCAGAGTGTTTCCGTCTGCGTTTGTTGAAAGAAGCCAACTTTATAAACTGGCATCTTATATATAAGCGACTTATTCTGTTTATCTGTCTGTCCGCTATAGAATCCCGGGCCGTTTTACCGATTGGACCACATTCGGCACGGTTAAGGTTTACGACCTGAGAAACTCATCGCTGCAAAAATGAAAGTTGTGACTCAATTTTTTTTTTTGTTTTAAATTATTTTTTTAAATTTTTCAACGATTTTTTAAAATCCGTTTTATTTTATTTTTGCATTGTTGCCGTCGTTTCCAACCATATAATTGCAGTTGCCGCGTGAACAAACAAATCAATGCAGTTGCCATTGTTGTAACAAATGTACTAATAATAATCAAAGCCTTTCTCGAGCATAGTGAGTGAATCTTCGCTATATTTGCAATCACCGTTAAAAATTAATGCATACGCAAATTTAATTTAATCCTTTCTTTCGTTTTAATTTATTTATTTATCGTCTGCACTTTTTGTAGTTTTCTTATTAGAGTAGCAGAGCCTTTTCCCCAGTTTCGTTAAAACTTTTGCTTTGAAAAGCATCATTAAATTTTCAACAAGTTCTTTCGATGATAAATATATATTTTTTGCAAATAATTTGATTATATAGTAAATAAGTATATAGTAGTGTGGGGCAGTAAACAAAGCGGCGTAATCGCCGCCTGACCTGGTAATTCAGTTTGAATGAGCAGACACATTTGCACAAATCATTTTAATTAAAATTTATATCTAGAACAGCGGTCATTTCGTATGACCGCCTGGCTTACTAGTATAACATAAGCTCGGAAAAAATAAAATATGCTAAAAATACTAAAACGATAACAGAATACGGCACATTCTTCATACCATCAGTTTCTCCCTTGAACATGAATGGATTCTTCTTTTCACTCTGCCGCTCAGCGGGTGGTATTTTTATTATTATTATTATTATTATTTTTGCTTGCTGTAGCACAGTACTGCTATTGTTGTGAAGGATTCCCGACTTTACAGTTCACGGAGTTATATCTAGTGGTGACTGTTGCCTTTTTGGGGCTCCCTGCTGCTTTTCTGATGAGCATTATTTGCCCCTTCGATTGCAATGTTTCAATGATGCGCCCAAAAGGCTTTTTTAAACCACTCTGACACCGTTTACAACTCCCGAAAGGCATTGCCATTTGATACTACAAGAACTATATTCGCCCCCGCAACCCCTACACCCAGTCAGCAAGCCATCAATGGCACTTATATGAAAAAAATATATATCATTTCTCAGAAGTGAAAATTCCTATATGAAGTACAGCACAGAACCTCTTATCCGGGAACAAGAAAACCGGAAAACCAGAAAACCGAGAATTTCCGGCAATCCCGCCATTTTTGAAAAGTTCGCGTTTTTTTTTTTTTTTTTTTTTGCCTATTTAGTAAAAATACGAATTTTTTGAAAATACCTTTAAAGATACGCATTTTTCCGTTACAAGTAACAGTTTCAGTGTTTATAAGTCGAACAATTTAGTCAAAAAACGATCTTTTTTTAGGGGAGGGGGCATCATCTTACTTGCAGAAGAAAATTAGAAAAAAAAAATTCTCCAACGAAAATTGAGAAAACCAGACGTTTTCTCTATTTTATTTCAATAATTGAACACGAAATAAATTTGTATGTAGATTCTTATGCATTTATTTGATTGTCTGTTGCGTATTTGAAGACGAATTGCAACAAAAGTCGGACTATATGAAAGTTCGGAAAATTACTAATACCGTAGATTCGCGAATTTTCCGAAAAAGCTGATCGTGTGAAAATTAGAGCTCGTTTATTTTTGTTTTATATATTTTTCATTTATTAACGCAACGCAAATTGCGATTGTGAAAATGAATTCTTTATTAAAATCGATTTCGCAAAAGCGAATTCGTTATATTAGAGTATGAAATTTGCGCGTTTCTTCTGCATGTAAACACCTTTTTTTTTTTTTTAAATAGGAATTTTAAAAGAAAATAAAATGTAATGAGCAGGTTTAAAATCGGAAATTTGCAGTTTTCAAAAACGTTATTTCATGATTTTCTGAAAAGGGTTCGTTTTTGCGATTAGAATTTTTATTAACTGTTGCTTTAATTCAGAGTTAATATCATCAAATTTTGCTGTTTTCCATTTCTTGTAGTTTTATTATATTTATTTCTTTAAATGAGCTCTAGTTTTCGCGCGATATAGAATATTCGCGAAATTCGGCGTTTCTCGCATTTTCCCGATAATCGGATATTTCACTGCAATTTACAAAACTATATTATACAAACAAAGTGTAAACGAATTTCAGACGGGCATCAGAAATAAAATAACGCACGGGCATGGGCAAACGTTCCTCTAACTTTCGCCAAAACTAAGGCAAATGCGTTAAGTGGTTAAGAAATTTTTGAAGTTGGATCAAAATGATGACAGCTAAAATCTTTTGTAATCCTGAATTAACTATGAATATAAATGTAAGTACAAAGATAAAACAACGTAAAAAGCAAATTCAGAATAAAAAGTAACGCAAATAGCTATTTCGAAGCTACAATGGAGCCTCTTCATCAGTGCAAAAAAGAAACGCTCAACACGCAGCTAGAAAGCTGAGAGTGAACAGGCAAGAACCAGCAGCAACACAGCATTTTCGATGGGCGTACAGAGAGTCTATTCCCTTTTACCCGATAATCATGGCCTTTGTACATAGAACTTAGATTATTCCTAATTTTAAATACTTCTAGTCTCCGCCGTAGGTGGAGCACAAGGGGTGGGCCATACTTTATATGGCAATAAGAGTAGTCAGAACCGTTTTGGAAAGTTTTGCCGAATAGAGCATATAATGATAGTTGATTCAGCTCTGTGGGCAAAAAGTTTTTGAGCTTTTTTCCTTTTTTTGTTCATTTTTTAAAATTTTTTACTTTTTTTTTTTTTGATTTTGTTAAATAGTATTTTCATTTTTTTGCTTCAAATTTTAAAAAATTAAACATTTTTTTTTTCTATAAAAATAAACATAAGAGAAAGGAAGTGAGAAAAACAGTCAGTACGAGAACATTTCAGGCGCAAACCGTCGTCAAGAGGCGCGAACCAATCAGGAGATCATCAGGGGGGGTCGAACTGAGGGTTTGGGAGGGGGTTGTTCGGGGTGCTGAGAGAATCATAATTTATATATTGAGATTGGTGAGGGTAGCGGTACTTTTCGTTTCTGTGGTAGTAGAGGCTTTGTTCTTCGATGTAGGGATTTGCATGGAAGGGGATGAGGGAGTAAAAAGACTTAGCAGTTTTGATTATATATCTTGATACCGAGTTGATGCCGAGGTTCGCATGTAAATCTTTCCCTCTGTCGTATCTGCCGGCTTGCTTTATTTGTCTGACAATTTTGTTCTGTATTATTTGTAGTTTACAAATATTGGTTTTTGCAGCAAATCCCCAGATAACAGATCCGTATAATAGAGTGGGTCTAATTATGGTGTTAAAGATCAGTTTTTTATTCTTCTGTGAGAGTTCGCTGTGGTAGCCAAGAAGGGGTTTGAGAGCGTACACTTTATGATCGACGTTTTTGATAATATTTATGATATGCGTGTTGAAGTAGAGACCTTGGTCGAGTGTAATTCCAAGATACTTGACCGATTTGGTGTAAGGTAGTTGAACGTTGTTTATGACTATACGATTTGGATTTTTCTTTCTATCGTTTTTTTTTTGAAGCACATTATTTTTGTTTTGTCAGGGTTTAGCGTTATGCGCCATTTGTTGTACCAGGTAGATAATTCGTTTAAATATTTCTGTATGTTTTTTCCTGCTATCCGTCTATTGTAATGTTTTGTGAGAGCGGCGGTGTCGTCCGCATATAAAGCCATCATAATCTCCTCATTTTTTTGGCATATCATGTAAATAAACATTAAATAATGCTGGGGCTATGAGTGAACCTTGCGAAAAAAAAAAAAAAAAAAAAAAAAAAAAAAAAAAAAAAAAAAAAAAAAAAAAAAAAAAAAAAAAAAAAAAAAAAAAAAAAAAAAAAAAAAAAAAAAAAAAAAAAAAAAAAAAAAAAAAAAAAAAAAAAAAAAAAAAAAAAAAAAAAAAAAAAAAAAAAAAAAAAAAAAAAAAAAAAAAAAAAAAAAAAAAAAAAAAAAAAAAAAAAAAAAAAAAAAAAAAAAAAAAAAAAAAAAAAAAAAAAAAAAAAAAAAAAAAAAAAAAAAAAAAAAAAAAAAAAAAAAAAAAAAAAAAAAAAAAAAAAAAAAAAAAAAAAAAAAAAAAAAAAAAAAAAAAAAAAAAAAAAAAAAAAAAAAAAAAAAAAAAAAAAAAAAAAAAAAAAAAAAAAAAAAAAAAAAAAAAAAAAAAAAAAAAAAAAAAAAAAAAATAAATAAACTTATTAAATTGAAAAAAAAAAAATTGCAAGAATTAAATAGGTAAATAAATAAAGAGTTTTTTGAAATTAATTGGAAAGACTTAAAATTCATTTAAAGCCGAAACACAGCCCTGTCATTGCTTAATTAGAACCTAATGCCTTTTTAAAGCAAGCTTATTTCACTTAAAAAAGCAACAATTAAACATTAAATTTTTATAGCATCAAATAAATGTCCATATCATACAGTAAAAACCACAGACAGGTTTAAGAATGAGTTCAATAACATTGCAAAAGCGAGATATAATGTAGTGTTTCGTTGTCATTTAAAAAAATATTTGAATAAAGAATAACGAAATGATAGTAAAACAATAGAGAGTTAATTCAATCCTCGATTGTATAGGTAGAAGGACAAAAACTTGATGCTGGAATCGAAACAAATTGAACTTAATGAGCGGCTTTTAGTACTTTTTAGCTGCACACCGAATTCCTCAATTCTTACCCATTAGCAACAACTCTTCTGTTCGGTAATCTAATATTCCAATACACAGACATACTTGATAGTGAAGTAAGAAATGCGTAATGAGTTTTGTATTTACTGAATTCTTTTTATCACGATTGTAACTATACTGAACCTAATTATGAGGGAAGTTACACATAGCAATAATAGCATGTAGTTATATTGAAAAAGTAAAATCTTCTATGATCTCGCTCCTCGGCCTTGCTTCCCCCTTTCTACTTTGTCTTATTTGTCCGACATTGCGTTTGGTAACACTTTATTGTACGCGCTGACGTCACTTAACAAGTAGAAGGTAGGGGGAAACCCCAAGTAGCAAATATGCTACTTTATGAGAATAAGGGTTAAAACATCTGGTCAAATCGATTCCTAAATTCTTAACTATCACATTTAAAGAATAAGAAAATTAATCCTTGTATTTCAGCAATACTCTGGATCAAAAATCAGAACAGTGGAGCAACCTGAACAAAATGGCAGTTCAAAGGACAGAATCGGTATCAAAGCTGTCCTCTTTGTTCGCCAAAATACTTTGTGAGAAACCCTGCAGAAATTTATCACATAAGAGCAGAATTATAAGAGTGCTCCTGCAAAGTGCTGTCCGAAATTCGTAAAAATGGTTAATGGATGGAATTTTAAAGGGAGTGATTATCATTTATGAGTGCCATCAGTAGATAAAGGTTTAACAAACAAAATCATCCGACAGTTTTGTACACAATACATTAGTTCAAAAATAAGTAATCAAAGCTTACCATTTATTAACTAGAAATCTCCAGTTCCGTCATATCTTCAGGAAATAAGCTCACAATTTAACCTGATTAGGGAAAAGAATTACTTTATTTAAAGCAGTCTTCTAGCAATATCTCGTAATAAATGCCACAAAATTTGAATATACATTAGAATTCACAAATCCCACTCATCGCCTCACAAGACGAGAACTAACGGCCTTATTCACCAAACGCGGTCAAACATCCGGTCCAGTAAATATTCCAAAGAACCTATGTCAAGACTGCTGTCAAATTCCGTATTCACCAGACGTTAGCATCGTTAATCTTTGGACTGCCTCTCTTGAGACGGCTCTCTTGGCAGTTCTATTATGATTGGCTGAATTCTACCATGTGACCTCGGAGTCAAACTGCAGCAATGTGGATTTTTGTAGACAATATCGCGCATGAAAATCTTTCTCATCCTAAGTTTCAAAGTTGTTCGTAAGACAAGAACAAACTCTGTCGGCGATATTCAGATTTCTCAAGCAATCGTAATTGTAAAAAAAAAAACATTTACAAGGGGAAGGCAGAACATGGAAAATTCATTTGGGGACGAGACTCCGTGAGCTTCTTTAGGGTGTTCAACCCTAAATGAAAAAAAGCCGAATGACCAGCTAATTAGGAGAAAGAAGCAATTAAAATTTTAAGCTCAGTTCACATACTAATAAATTTGTTCAGAGGACAACGACGAAGTAGCCTCTCTGGTAACGTGCCGGCGTTCAATGCGAACGTTCAGGGTTCGTATCCCGCACTTTATTTTTAATTTTTAGCCTACTTTCCCGTAAAAGTAAAAAAATAATAATAATAAAGCATGAAAGGGCTTAATGTATCGTGAAAATATCGTTAAAAATCAAGAAAAGTCAAAAATAAGTGAAGTAATTAAATAAAGATTGAAAAATAAAAAATTTGAAAGTAGGGTATTGAGATGGGGAAAAAGGGTTTTGGGCTGTCGGTCTGTCTGTCTGTCGGTCTGTCTGTCGGTCTGTCTGTCGGTCTGTCTGTCGGTCTGTCCCCCCCTAATAACTTTTGAACGAATTGTCCGATTGGAAAAATTCTTTTTGCATTCGAAAGATCTCGGCGAGGACATCTCATTTCTATATTTTACTTTTTGATTTGAACAATTTTTTGTTCAATTTTGAACAGTTCAAAAAATTTTAACATTAGCGCCTATGGACAGAATTGAAGCAAATTCTGTAAACTCTGGGCCCAAGAGCCAAGGTCCTATTGAAAGGAGTTCTCGGCGTGAAATATTGATTTGAACAGTTTTTGTTCATTTTTGAACAGTTCAAAAAATTAACACAGAGCTTACGGGGAAATTTCAACCCTATATAAATCCTGATCTAACTGACCGATTTGCTTGGAACAAACTTTATCGGAAAGCTCTTATAACGTAGAACATGTAGAAATAGAAAGTTTATCCAGAACTTACGAGCCTATTTTGTTTTTCATCGGGATTTTCAAGGATATTTCTCAGTGACTCAATGAGTGAAATAATGAATGAATGAATAAATGAAAGAGTGAAAGAATAAATCAATGAATAAATGAATGAGGAAAGGAATGAATAAATTATTGAATAAATGAAAATATAAATAAATGAGTGAATAAATACATGAATGCGTAAATGAATGAATAAACACTTGAATGAGGTAACGAATGAATGAATAAATGCATGGCTGAATAAATGAAAGAATGAATGAATGAGTGAATGAATATGTATTATCCGTTGAGAAAGGTATATTTTCAATAATTAGAACTAAAGATAAATAAGAAAGAGAGAGAAAGAGATAGCTAGATTATAAATTTGAATTTGGTGTATACGGGAAAGTAGGCTCGTCATAGTTCTAGACGGAACTTCTTGTTACTTATTTAAATTATATTTACATAAAAATAAATTTATTCAGAAAAAAAGCAAATTAAATATTAAATGATATATTTTATCAAAGTAACAAGTTTACTTCATAAAAAACAAAACAAATAGTTATTATATAAATAATACTTATAAACAGTTACTATAGAATATAAAAAGTTTAAATTGTGTTATGATTTAATCTTACTTATTATAAATTTTTTACTACAAACAAGAAGCCTTGAATTAGCCTGCTTTTTTATTAGTTACTTATTTCATTGGACAGGTTTTACAGTCTATAAAAAAAAACAGCAACTCTAACATTCACATGAATACTCCTTCGACAGAAAAGGCTAGGATTGAATCTAATGATCTTTTAAACCCAATTACGTACATGAAACAACTTAAAACAGCTACATTTTATGATTGATATGAATTGTTGCGATATTAGAACTACTAGTTATTTTGCATTTTAAAAAGTAAAATGATTATCATAATTAAAATATAATTTGATACTGAACAGTGGCATAGATAGACCCGGATTTGGGGGGGGGGGGGTTCTTAGGGAAAAGTGAGCTAAATTCATTGTTTTACAATGAAAATTTGTAAAATTCTAGACAATCTTCACCATTTCAGGGATTTTTTATCCTCCAACCCCTCTTATCTATTCCAGTGATACTGAATGAACCTTTTTTCTGAATAAATTGATTTTTATGTAATTAAAATAACTTTATTGATTTTTTGAAAAAGATAACCAAGGACGGAATTTGAACCCTAAAAGTCCACATTGAACGCCTGCAAATTTGAACAATATATAAAGAGAGGGTGAACTAATAGTAGAAACTGAATGAAAAAAGTAAAACGACTTCTAAATACGAACAATGCCATGATCTATAATGTAAAGAGTCATATTAATCTTTTATAAAGGTATTTAGTTGACGGAATTGAAAAGAATCTCGAACGGGCAAATAGTTATCGTTAGGAGTGAAAAGCACGAGCTTTATAATTTTACTGAAAGAAATTCAAATATAATGCATTTCAATCCCTGGATGGCATAAGATTATTATTCAGACTGGCAACGCACAGCTCCTCGATTATCATTTTGTACGCGTCAGGCGCGAATTATGTGATGTCTTATTTGTTAAAGTGAACCTATTTTTATTTGTTGTTATCCTTCTGTTCAACAACCAATAAATAAGATTTTAATTTAAAGCGGAGATATACGGCCCCGATATTTGAAACCTGTAAATTCTATACATATTTTAAAACATCCCACATGTTACAAATATGAGTAATAAATTTTTATTAAATGCTGTTGAATTGAATTTTAAAAATAAGATTCGACTTGCCGATCAAGCGGATTTTTCTATCAGTGTCCGGATTGCATTCTGGATACTGTGCACCAAATGTCTTCTGAGAAGACCGGTTCCCCCGCCCCCTCCATCCCCGTCGGTTTTGACTCTGACATGTAACTTTTAATTATCAAGAACTGTACTTCGAAAAATATGTGAAATTTATTTCTATATCAGAAAGAACAATCAAACAATTTCATCATAAACAAAGCATTAAAGATTTTATGCAAAAAGTTTATTGCTAGTAGTTTTATTGCTGAACTGTTAAGTATTCGTAGTAATTCTGTCATTTCTTGGTAATTTTAACAAATATTTCAATGGGTGATTCCACGAGAGCTTATCATGTTTTTCTAACCGCGACATTCCTTCTTATATTTAAAATATAGGGTTTAATTGAAGCTGACAATTTGAATATTTATATTACAGTACTTCACTATGAAAACTCACCAAAAAAGCGCTGACAGTTTTTAACTTACTTTCCTGTACAAGTAGAAAAAAAAAGAAAGAAAGAAGGCTTAATGTAAGGTGAAAATAAGAAAAAGTCAAAAATAAGTAGGGTCAATTGGGGGTAATTGTAAACAAGCTTCATAACTACACTTGTAGTGGTTTTGAAAACTTAACTGCTTGTGCGTGATAAACTGGCAGCATAGGGAAAACATTGAAACAGTTTCGTAAGTTTCGAAACAATTGGGGAGCCGTCACTGTTGTTTAAAAATGGCACAGTGAAAAAAGTTGTTTAACAAAATTTAGTGATCTTACATTTTCCTCTCCCACTCATCTACAAAAGCAATGTAAGTGTAAAACAAATGATCAAAATGCTTTGTGCTAAAATGTAAGTACAAAGATAAAACAACGGAAAAAAGCACAAATTCAGAATAAAAAGTAACGCAAATAGCTATTTCGAAGCTACAATGGAACCTTTTCATCAGTGCAAAAAAGAGTGTTTCGTAAGCCCTTTGCTGTTACACTACCTCCTCACAAATGTTCTTCTCACCCTCCAAACCAAAAGTTAGCCTCTTTCAAGGCTCTTGTTTTCCGTGCTTTGAATATATGTTCCTCTTCTCTTTGTATGCTGAGGCTTTCTTACATTAAAGCTGTGGCTTTGTATCGTGGTTATTCTCCTAAGGTCGTTGATTCTATTTATAACAAGTTAATTAAGCCTTCAAACTCATGCAATGTTTCAAAGTGCAAGCCTGCTTATACTATTATTTACCTTTTTATCCAAAAATCAGTCAGCAATTGCTAAAATATTGAAGAAATTTGGGTTTCATACTGCATTTTCCCCTGTGAATAAAATTAAATTTACAAATTTGAAGTATCCCATTGATTTGCACAGCAACTGGGGTACTTATAGTATTTCTTGTAAATGCGGTCTTTCTTACATAGGTCAGACTAAACGTGCCTTAAAGCATCGTCTGAAAGAACATGAAAATTATGTTAAGCGTAAAGAACTTGCACGTTCTTCTATTGCCCAGCATCGTTGGACGCATGATCATTGTTTTGAATTTTCTTCTGCTAGAATTATCAGTAAATGCTCTTCGGTCTACGAACTTGATTTTTGGGAAGCTTATCACATTTGGAAAAATTCTCATTCGTTAGTAAATGATTTTTCCAGCACTCCATACTTTCCTGACATTTGAAAACAATTTTTATAATTTTTCTTCCCATTCCTGTTTTTTCCACGTTCGTTTCCCGCCTTTTCCAGTTCGTTTCCCGCCTTTTCGTCTTGGGCTCTGGTCACGCCTTGTTCCTGGCCTCTGATTGGTCAATCGCTAATCTGACACATTTGGTATAAAAACCAGTTGTCTCTCTGGTTCTTCCCTGTTCACTCTCAGCTTTCTAGCTGCGTGTTGAGCGTTTCTTATTTTCTGCACTGATGAAGAGGCTCCATTGTAGCTTCGAAATAGCTATTTGCGTTACTTTTTATTCTGAATGTGTGCTTTTTTACGTTGTTTTATCTTTGTCAATATGCTGTTGTTGTCATTGTTGTAAAAGAAATGTCAACAATACTAATAATAAATGTTTCTCTAGCATTTTGAGTGAGGCTTTGCTGTATTTGCAATAATAAATTTAATCCTTCTTTCTTTTTAATTTATTTATCGTCTGCTATCTAATAAAAACTATTTTTAACCGACTTCATAAAGGAAGGAGGTTAGACATTCATACTGTATGTATGTCGGTTTTTTTTTCTGTTTGTTTGTCCACTCATAACTTCTCACCGGATGAACCGATTTTCATGATTCTTTTCTTTATCGATCGAGGGTGGTTTCATATAGGTCCCGTACCTTCGTTTGACCATATTCGAATAGTTAGAAAAAAGTGATGGGCAGAAATGTAGTATTTTTTTTGTTTTTTATCCATAACTTTTGAGTAAATGAACCGAATTTGATGATTTTTTCTTTAATTGATAGAGGGTCGTCTAACTCAAATATTGCAAATCAATTTGACTACATTTGTATTTAAAAAAAAAACGTTACGGGTAAAAAATAAGTATTTTTTATTTTAATTGGAAAGGTTTGGCTTGATTTTTCTTTGTTGGGAAATCTATTAATAATTATAAAAGTCATTGTTAAAAACATGTTTGTTGTCATGGGCTTTTGTTGTCATAATATTAAAAGAAATTACAGCAAGAGTTTGACTGAAGGCTTCTCTGTGGAAAAAATTAATCCCATCAGTTTGTTTGCTAAAATCGACTTCAAAAGGGAATTTATCATACAAATGATTAGTTTTTAGTGCCCTTAAATCAAAGAAATTTTGCCCTTTTATATGGATCTTTAAAAAAATAGAGTATTTATATAAAAAATGTATTTACACTAAAAAGAATAAAATAAAATAATTTATATAAAAAAACAGAACCGACTTCAAGTTATAAATTGCGCTAAAAAGTGAAAAATAAATTCATTCTTTAAACAATATCGATATGACTTTTAAACATAGTTTTAGAAGTCGGTTCAAAATTATGAGTCTAATTACCATTATACCATTTGCTACTTCATATTGGAACTGTTGCTAATTCTGCGAAAATGTATATATTTGTACTTGGGATTCGTGACTACAAAAGATTTTTTCTATCCTAATTTTGCACAGACTTCTTAAACTATGTTTAAAAGTCACATCGATGTTGTTTAAAGAAAAATTTATTTTTCACTTTTCAGCGCAATTTATAACTTGAAGTCGGTTCTATTTTTTTATAAAAATTATTTTATTCGTATTTTAACGGGGACTTTTAAGGATTGTGTCAATTATTCTGAATACATGAAACAAAAATGGCGTAAAGTCGCAAAAGGATTAAAAGGGATAACTAATTGTCCTTATTCTAATGCTCTTTGCATTTATCTATTATTAATATCCGTCCGTGTCCTGTATGTCTGTGTATGGATAGATAATAAGGAATTTCAATGCCGTGTTGTATTTAAGCTCGCGCAGCGCCGGGCGTGCAACATTTTTTTAACAAAAATCAAACGCCAAATGAAAACTGCTTTTTGGGAGCATTGTACTTAATTAAACTATAATTTTTAGGGACTGTTGCTCTTATTCAGGTTCGCGCAAAGGCCATTGCTTATTAATATCTGTCCGGGTCTGTATGTCTGTGTATGGATAGATAATAAAGAATTTCAATGCCGTGTTGTATTTAAGCTCACGCAGCGCCGGGCAACGTCGGGCGGCACGCTTAGTAAATAATGAATTTTTGGTTCGTAACGAACATCTTTTATGCTAAAAAAATGCTCTGCCGTCCGTGTTGTTTTAGACAGACACTTAAAAAAAATTTAAATACATCAAAAAGTGAATAATTTTCAACTCTACACCGACGGAGCACTAAAAATGGTGTTTAGTAACACCAAAAATTTTTAGTGCAAAAAGAAATTAAAAAATAATAACAGGAAGCGAAGGTGTGCAATTATAATAACCTGTAGTAGCAGGGCCGGAGGGGGGCTTGCCTCATGGTGCAACACCCTAAAGGGTGGCAGCTATCACAAGCTAATTAATATAGTGAAACCTCGGAAATCCGAACTAATTGGGGTTGAGCCTTGTTCGGATTCCAGAAAGTTCGGATTTACCGGGTTACATTATTTAGACTCTTATTTTTAGCTTAATAGTGATCTGAAAGTCTTGGCTGTATTTTTTTTTTTTTTTAAGTTAAAACAATTTATCTCTGATAAAGTATGAGTTCTTAATACATTATATACGTCATAATATCAAAAATATCGCTGTAAGTATAGTACACTATAAAGAGGTACGAAGCGAGTTTACTAACGCTAATGCAGTGGTCGGCCACCCGCCGATCGCAATCGACCGATCGATCCGGAGCCCATTTCCGGTCAATTGCGTCAACATTTTGGACCGTTTTTATAGTTTTGAAAAAAAAAAATGAAGACGTAGGCAAACCTATTTTTTCCCCAGAAAATATTTACTGATTTGTCAGACCACTCATCGTACCTAAAACAAAAACTAACAGCATTGTATAAAATTTAAAAGAAATAATTAATTATTATCTTAAATATTGTTTTGATGCGAGTTAAGGTTGTTAACATAACATTGTTTTTGAAATTTTAAATTGGTATTTTATAAGCAACAAAACGTGTTTTGAGATAGGAATTAACCTACATTTTGAAGACAGGCGCAGTCCCAACATGTCCTATTAATATTGTGCCCCCGTCCTCCGAGTCGACCTTGGTGTTCACCAAACTTGAAAGTAGATCTTAGCCAATTTAGGTTGCCGGCCACTGCGCCAATGTTTAAACGTATCGGTGGGATGTACACTCTATGTATAACACGCTAGCCCTACATAATAAGGTACACAACTGTGTTATACATTGTAGTCAAATATTTGCTAAAAGTAGCTGTCATAAACGTAGCGTTTAAATCGTAGTATTGATTTTTTCTTTTTTTAAATCTAATTTTCGGCCTTCACTTCACTAGCTGTTCGAATTATCCGGAATTTCGGATTTCTGAGGTTCTACTGCATTACGTACTATTATTCTTCTATAGTTTCACAATAAATGTAAAATACAAGGTGATTTGAACATAAATAAATGTTTTGTACCGCAGTAGTGATTGTTTTCTCTCCCGCATTTGGGTCTTTGGAAAATTTGAGAATACTGTCTAAAAGCAATAAAATATACCTTGATGGTACTTTTAAGATGTCTCCAAATATGTTCAGCCCATTGTACACCGTTCATGGCAATTACCTTGGAGAAGGATTTTCCCTCATTCATGGTCTCCTTCCACATAAATCCAAGAAAACTTTTGCTGGACTTTTTTCGCAACATACAGGATAAAGCTGAAGGGAAAGGTATGAATTGGAAGTCCAAGTCCGCCATGATGGATTTTGAGATGGGAGGAATGAATGCCCTCAGAAAGGTGTTTCCTTTTGTGAGCATGAAAGGAGTCTTCTTCCATTATGCTCAGTCAATTTGACGAAAGGTATGTATTTTACATTCCCTCCCCCCCCCCCTTCAAAAGAAAGTACGTTACTGAGAGGACTTAACATTGCGCCGTGTTGTTTTTAAACCTCTATTTTTCGTTCACTAAGCTCTTGATTGGTATTATTTTTAACAGGTGGCGCATTCTTACGTTTTATTTTGTATGTAAGATCATATTAGTTAGTATAGTTTCCCCTAGATCTTGTAAATTGGGCTCAAGGGCCATCTTTTTTCACAAAATCGTAAGACATGTTGATTTTGTAAAAACAGCAACTTCTCAATTTAATTCCTGCAAATTTTAAACAATTTTATTTTAAAAAATTGTCTTTAATTGCTTACATACTTTTAAAATAAAATAAATATGTACGAAAAATTTCGGGAAAAATATATATTAGGACGTATTTTTTAAATTTTGTTTTAAAACAACACCGCGCATTCGGTGGTAATTTATATGCTTCTGCATTATTCGCAGTATAAACAAGAACAGGTGTCACTGGTTGTTTTATTTCACTTTATTTAGTATCTTTTTGAAGATAGAAAGTGAAGTTTTGAAGAAGTGTTATAAATATGTAATAAATTAGCGTAAAGTGGTCGTTAAATTATTATTTAGGAATTTTGTTTAAAAGCAATTCGTGCTCAACCAAAGAAGAAACGAACATTATCACATAGATCCCCTACAGATGTTAGGTTTCTTGTCTAAAATATTTTAGTTAAATTATTAAACTTCATTGGTAATTAAAGCAAAAATGTTGTATATGACGTCGTTTTACTTACTTTTCTTTTAATTCCTTACTGTTAGTTCACTCTCCCTATATCTTGTTCAAATTTTCAAACGTTAATAATTTTTTTTTTTCAGCCACTCAACTTCAAATACATTTTTTTAAACTTGTAGTGGATGACACTTGATGTTAATACAGTGTTTTCATATACATTAAATTTAACCGTTATTCATTTTAGTTTTATATGGATTCCATTCGAAATATTGAAGCCATAGGTCACTATTTTTAAATCATTAGAACACAAAATTTGATTCTTTAAAAGAACTAGTTGATTCCCATTCGCCTTATGCTAACACAGAAAAGCGATTCTCTGGCAATCATTTTGGAATGTTGCGTACATCAAATAGCTGAAAGTCAGGTAAAAGAGACTCTTGCAAGCCTTTCATTTAGCTGACATGTTTTCGACCTTAGTAGGAATTAACTAATTTTTTCTAATATTACTTGTTTTATTGGTATACATTTAAATCGTTTCGCAAAAATTAATGACGCGATTGTAATCACAGGATATGATTGGCCGAGTGAGAGGCGTGGTTTTTTTCTTCAGTTCATGATCCTTTCGAATGCTGATCAGCGTCACGTTTCACTGCACGTGTTGCGAAAAACGTCAAGTCCTCGTCTTGTGAGATGATTGTGATTTGTGAATTCTAATGCTTCGTTATATTCAAATTTTTTTGCATTTTATTACGAGATGTTGCTGGAAAACTGCTTTTAAGTAAAATAATTTTTAAGGTTAAATTGTGGGCCATCCGATACCGATTTCCTGTGCATTTTGAAGATCAGACGGAATTCGAGATTTCTAATTAATAACTGGTATGTTTTCGATTGCTTATTTTTGGTACTAACGTATTGTATACAAAACTGTCGGTTGATTTTGTTTGTTAACCATTTATCTACTGACGATATTTATAAATTTCGCTCCCTTCAAAATTTCATCCTGTAACCGTGGTTACGAATATTCGGGCGGTACTTTGAAGGAACAGTTTCAATTCTACTTTTTAGCCTACTTTCCAGTAAAAGTAAAAGAAAAAAAAATGTATTTGCTTATAATAATTATTTGCTCATTTATTTCGGACTTATACGGGGGATCGCAACATTAAGATAGTTGAAGAACGATATCATAGAAGGTTTTAGTTTTTCAATTTACTTACATGCTATTATGATGTGTGACTTCCATAGATAGATTCGATATAGTTAAAATCGTTATAAGAGTCATTTTAGCATAAGGGTTATTCTCAAATTTTTTGACAGATTGGGTTTGACACAATCTAAAAATTTTTGTTGCATCAAGCATAAAAATTTGCCTAGGAAATTCCTCATAAGATACTGCTTTCTGAGTTGGTAATTTTTTTCCAACTAATTTATTTTTACTTTAGATATTTCAAAAGTGTCTTGGCTAGTGATTGTTTTTCTCATGAGTGTTACCGTTAAACATTCTGTAGAAAAAAAACCTTATCAATAACTAATCTAACAACCTTGTTTAGGAAATCTTAAATACTTTGTAATAGAGTGATTCCATAACAACTCACCTAATGAGGGTCGCATGACCAACTCGGATTTTTTTTCGAATTCCGTACACAGATTGATGATATAGAGGCGTGAAAAAGTCCAACTTTAGCTACCTACTCCCCCTATTTTCAAATACACAGGTCCTCAAAGTTAGTCTGCCACCTCAAAATACCGAGAAATTGATGTTTTTATTTTTTTTTCTTTTGGAAACTTTATTCATGCAATATGAAAGTCTTGGATATCTACAAAAACTAGATGTTTCAGGCATTTAGACAACAAAAAAATACTACGATGTTCACAATGCTACTAGCTGCGACGCCCGGCGTTGCACGGTCTATCTTAAATTATATTTTGCAAATACAGAGATGCCTCTTCAAAATGCTAGAAACGTTGATTATTATTTTTTTGATTTGTTTAACAATGTCAACTGCATTGATTTGTTTGTTCACACGGCATCTGTAACAATTGTTGAAACGATGCAACAATGCAAATAAAATAAAACGGTCATCATCTGAGTCAAATAAAATTAAAGTTAATTATCGTGAAAAAATATTTTCGAACTACAGAGAAAAACGCTTATAACTTCTTTTCTAGTTACGTTAGAGGCTTCGAATTTTAGCACGTAGCAAAAAACTCATCCCGAAGTAGTTTTTTTACGCGCTTGTCAATGGTATCAAGCTCGAAAGGATGACATCATTTCTTCCGATAGAAAGGACTATTGTATGCAATTTTGGAAATCCGCTCCAATTGGTCTTAGCTTAATGATATATAGCCTATAGCCTTCCTCGATAAATGATCTATCTAACACTGAAAGAATTTTTCAAATCGGACCAGTAGTTCCTGAGATTAGCGCGTTCAAGCAAACAAACTCTACAGCTTTATAATCTTAAATATAAGCGCCTTATTCTGTCTGTCTGTCTGTCTGTCTGCGATAGGATCCTAGGCCGTTTAACCGATCGATAATGCACGGTTAATGTTTACGACCCGAGAAACGCATGGCCGCAAAAATGAAAGTTGTGGCTCAATTAGTTTTTCTTTTAATTACTTTTTTTTAATTTTTCAATGCTTTTTTTTGGCCCGTTTTATTTTATTTTTGCATTGTTGCCCTCATTTCCAACTATATAATTACAGTTGCCGTGTGAACAAACAAATCAATGCAGTTGCCATTGTTATTGTATAACAAATATACTAGTAATAATCGAAACATTTATCTAGCATATTGAATGAGGCTTCGCTGCAATCTCCGTTAAAAATTAATGTATAAGCGAATTTAATTTAATCCTTTCTTTATTTTAAATTTATTTATTTATTGTCTGCCCTTTTCATATTTTTCTTATTAGAGTGGCAGCGCTCTTTTTTCCCAGTTTCGTTAAAACTGTTGTTTTGAAAAGCATAATAAAATTTTCCATAACATTCGATGATAAATATATATTTTTCACAAACAACTTGATTATATAGTAAATAAATGTATAGTAGTGTGGGGCTGTAAGCGAAGGGGCGTCCTCGCCACCTGATCTGGGTCATTCAGTTTGAATGAGCAGACACCTTTGCACAAATCATTTTAATTACAATTTACAATATCTAGAACAGCGGTCATTTCGTATGACTGCCGGGCGTACTAGTATTAGTATAGATTATTAAGAATCTGTCTCTTTCATTCAATGGGCGTTAGGATCAATACAAAAAAAAAATGTCAAGTAAAACGCCAACTGGCTTTAGAACCATTCTGCAATGTAAGTTGGGAGTGGGAGGAGAATTGTTGCAGCTTTTAAGTACAACAACTTCAGACGAGAGGAGAACGTTCCTGTTCGATGGCTTTGTTCAATGCAGGAAAAGTGCTATACTGAGAAAATCAATATTTTTACTTTCGAGAGCTCAAACTTAAAATTTTGGGAGATAAAGAAAAAGCGCGATATATCCTAATGAGCGATATAACAAGGGGTTACTGTATTTCATTCTCATTTATTTTATTATTTTCGTATTTTCTATTTATTAATTATCGTCTGAAGTCCTAACATTTAAAACAATTACTTTAAATTCCACTATTTATATACTTTTACTTATCGTTTGTTTTTACGTTTTCCTTAGAAGTATAAAGAGCAGCAGTTCCGCTGTATCTATATAATGTATATGTTAGTGAATAGTAAATAAATGTAGTTATGGGCTGGTCAGAAATATATCGAAGTACTATTTAAAAAATGTCTACAATATTTCACTAATACAGTTCCACGCAACTACACGAACATTTTCCGTTGCAAAGTCTTATATATAAGCCGCTTAAGTGTACAATACATTCTCCATTGGTGTTCCCTCCTATTGCTCTTAGCGTGATGATATATAGCCTATAGAATTTCTCAATCAATGGGCTAACTGACACTGAAAGAATTTTTCAAATTGAGCCAGTAGTTCCTGAGATTAGCGCGTTCAAACAAACAAACCCTTCAGCTTTATAATATTAATCTCTTCAAATTCCTAGAACTAAGCACAAACAATTTAGACGCAATTTTTTGGTTCTCTGATTTAAATGATTAAAAAACAAAATAACTAATTTTTTTTAAAAATTTTACTTAATAATTAGTTTAAATAATAATGAATGCCCAATTTCCATGTTTAAAACGAAGTAAACTATCTGTTGATTAACTTCAAAAACAATTGGATGTTTTAGCTTTTTAAGTTGCGCAAACAGTAGTTAATAAACGGTATTTTAAAATGTACCCAATTGGGTACACTTGGAATGAAGAGGTTAAGATAGATACAGAAATTGGCAATAAGAATAAAAAGGAAATTGTAAATAAGAGTAGGAATGGCAGGTAACTAGCAGAACTATCCCTTGAATAAGCCCCCCCCCCCCCCCAGTTGACAATACTGTCACTGTTTATTGTCTTTAACTCGTTTTGAAACTTTTGTTGCAGAATGAATTGTGTCTTTGCTGTTGCTGTTGTTTCCGTTGCAACTTGAATATCCAAGCTCCCCTCTGCAGAGCGACCAGGAATTGAGGCAGTGAGAAAGCACCTTTCGTTTTTAGATGAGCACCACAACGGTGGAACTATGACTTGGCTCATTTTGTATTTGGAAGGTAAAACCACCAACTTTCATTTTTTAATCTATGAGTGTAGGGGCTGGATATTCTCTCTCAGGTACCCCCGGGGCTGCCTCGGGACTTTAGGGTCCACGGAATTTTACATTCACGTATCCTTAAGTGTGCTGTGTGGGCATTCAGCGGCGCGGATATGGAACACCCGATCCTCCGGTTAGAAGCCCGACATCCTATCCAATAGGATACCACGGCCCTAGTTTGTGTCTTTAAAGCTAATTAACTTGCATTTTTGATCCAAACTATTAATGAAGGGATGGACAAGAACTTTCAGAATATCAAAAAAATGGAAATAAAGTTCACCATTTGTATATATATTACACTGAGATTTGCTCGTCAGGGAGAATATAGAAGGAAAACAAATATAAAAGTTTTAAAGAAGCAAGTTTTTCGGTTTTTGAAAAATTGGAAATTTTATTTCTAAGCAATCCTTAAGCAGCGTTTGCACCAAAATTGACAACTAAAAGTTGACAAAACATTGTTTGTAGTAAAATAAGTCGTTAACTGAAGTTGTCCACTAAAAGTTGCTCTTCTCAAAGTGGAAAACTTGTTGCCAAAGAATTGGCGCCCCGTAACATCCGGGGCGCATAGAGGTGGAACAGTTCTCCACTAGTTCCCTAGCGCTAAGCGCGCAGCTACACATCTTCCACTTTTAGTTATCAACTTTCTTTAATCTTTACCGACATATCGTGGGAAACCAACATTTAGTGGAAGGTTTGTCTCTTCACAGAAAAAGTTGCTGTATTTTGCAGAAAAAGCAACAAATTGCAGCAACTTGTGGAAAACTTAGTGGAAGACCTTGGTGTAAACGCGCCATTAGGTGTTGAGAGAAAATGAAAGTCAGCATTTTCGCAGTCAACGTTAAAAATTACAGAGGAATAATCCAAAGTTAAAACCCATTGAAAAAGTCACGTTTCAAAATTTTGATCCATACATGAAAAAGGGACTAATGCACATTTTTTGTTGTGCTTCCATCTGCAGGAAAAACATGAAACAATTGCTCTTAATTTTGTAGTGCTGCCTTCTACTGGAAGAAAGAGCTAACAACTTTTAATGAGTTTTGTAGTGCTGCCACCTAGCGACTTTGAGCACCTGGAACATGGAGGAAAACTTCTAATAAGGATTTCTCGAATTAAAGACAAATTTTGAGAATAAAAAAATGCATAGCCAAAGGTCGACCATCAACTACGTCAGCACAAGAATACGAAACTTTTTATTGAAATGATACCGGATGAATCTTTGCTACAATAATTTCAGTGATGTTATTAGGGACTGTTCATAAATGATGTCACGCTTTTATTCCACATATTTGACCCCTTCCCCTCTTTGTCACAAAATGTCACTCTTCAACGGACCCCCTCCCCCCTTTGTCACATGTCACGCAATGTTGCATAAGCAGGGATGCCACACTTCTTGTCACCCCTCCCCTCCCCTTGTCACACTGTCATGATATCACGAAACCCCTTCCCCCTCGAAGCGTGACATTTATGAATGATCCCTAATAAGGAATTCCAAAATAAATAGCGAGAAAAATTTTTATTATAAAAAGTACATAGCCAAAGATCGACCAACTACGTCAGCACAACCTGCGCGATTCTCGTACGCCTCTCCTGTCGTTTTCAACCGGTTTGGCGGTGAAATCGACGTCGGATTGAGGAGAGAGGGATTCTCGTTCCCCGACATCGATTTGAATTCGATGTTTACAGTCGGATTCAGCTCTACTGCTCCGTAGGTGCCGAGAACGCGCTCGATGTGCTTTGTTCTATTCTTTTGAGCAAGTTTCTGCTGAATTTGGAGCTGTTTGGAGCTTATATGCCTTCGTATTTGCATCTACTGAGAACTTGTTAATATACTGCAAGCAATGAAATCATTTTTTTTTTTTAAATCTTTAACTCTAAATTAAATTACATAACTTGGAATAAAAAGTAATTTGTACTTAAACACATTGAAGTATTAGTGGAAAAAAAAAATAATAAAAAATAAAGGTTTTTGAGGAAAGATTGACATTTTATGGACATTTTGACGCAGTAATTTAGGCATGAAATTTGGAAGCATGCTTTGAAAGATTTTTTAATGTTCTTTATGTTCAACGAAAGTGCATGTAAACAATAAAGTTTTATGTATTTTACAAATGGGAACAAATAAATATAATGCATTTCCAATTTTTAAAAATAATTGCATTGTTCAGCATAGTTGAAAAATAATTACCAGCGCTATAGTGCTACTTTTTCTTTTTTTTTCCTTGCTGAAGGGAGTGCGGCATATATTAATTAAATTATTCTTTTTTATCACCATGCTTTGTGCATCGATCGATATGGGGTATTAGAAAAAAAGATTGAATTCCCCTCATAGAATACAATTATGTAAAATAAATACTCATTAATTACTTTAAAAGAGATTAATTTAAAAAATGAGCAATTTATTGACTACTCTACTGCTAAAAAAATTTAAATAATGCGAATGTTATTTACTACAGTAATAAGACTGCAATCTATGGTGTAGTAACATCACTGAGAACTGTAGCACTATAGCATATGATGCTATTCATCCTTTATATTTATAAATCTTTACATTTGCTTCAAATATGTAGAATAATGTGGGGAGTTAAGATAAATTATTTTTCAAAATGAACAAATTGGAAATCAATTTTGTAAACAACAGCACATAAAGAAAGAACTATTAATTTTATAATAGAACTTGCATTGAAATATTATTTTTTTACCTTTATTAGCAGTAAATTTGTAAGCTAAAGTAAGAGTGAAAAATTATCGTCTTTGCACCATGTATGGGACAAAGTGAAATATTAAAATATTTTAGTAATAAAATGGTTTTCTATGGGATTATTAACCCTTTTCATTCGCGTTGCCCTATGGTTGTCCAAATAACATGTAATGATTCATAATTACGAGAGTTATGAATACTTTTTATTGAGCATGAATAACTAATCGAATGAATGATCGATAAAATGAGCGTATGAGCCAAGGGATTGATGAATGTAAGAAAATAAATGATTAATTAAATGAACGAATGAAAAATCTACTTAACAAATGAACAAATAAATAAATTTAAAATGGAGTGAATGTATAAATGAAGGACAAATTTGGTTATATGATGACTAGTGTAGGGACAAAGTGAAAGAAAATGCTATCTCACTTTGCCACATATGCACATGACAAATGGTACTAAACATTTGAAACCAAAATAAGCCAAACATAAAATAAATTAACACTGGACATTAGAAAGTCTTAATTAATAGTACAAAAATAATATAACAGTAATTTTATCATCATACGAGTATAATAGAAAAAATATTTTTGACTTAGCATGAAATGTTACAACTTGAACATTAAATTTTGAAAATGGCTTTGTTATTACGTATAGCTTGAAGCTAGTTACGTATAACTTGAAGTTAACCATTTTTTGACTGGCATCAACCAATATTACATAACACAGTTAAAAGTCATTGAAGGAAACAGGGTAAATATATTTCCATTTCACTTTGTCCCCTGTTCCACTACAGCACATTAATCTAAGAATTATATAAGAATTGCAAAAAAAAAAAGACAAGCACATCTTACAAGGGTATTTGCTTTTCTTAGAATCTTTTACTACGCTAGGGTTTTGGAAGGCAATGGGGGGGGGGGGGGGGCGGTTATTGCCCCTCCCTAACTTTGAGAAATGAAACGTATTTATACACATGTTTAAGCAATTTGCGTTTTTTTACCGATAATATGCAACCCTTTGCCCTCTCCCCCCCCCTCCTGGAAAATTTTGAAATGAAGCGCCTGAGTCTGCATGTTTGATCAACACTGGATTTCATAATTTAAAATAACGTTACTTATTATGTGGTGTGATGAAGAGATTCTGAAACTTGTGCGTTTTTAGCAGCATTCGGTTTTTAACAGTGTACAGAAAGGATTCCAATATTTTCAATACATAGTAATTCATCAAAAGAAGAAGAAAAAAAATTCTAAAGAGTTTTGAATTTTTAAAATTAATTACCAATTCCTTAACCGTGTAAGTAGGAATTAAGTGTAGAGCGTCCTCTTTTTTGCAGAAAGCATTTCAATTATTCGTTATTCAGATTACTAACCGTGTCAAATTACATCTGGATTTAGGGACGTTCCAAGCCAAATCATCCAGGGGGGTCGGCCGATTTTGATGATACTTGGTGAGCTTGTTCTACTTATAGATATAAGAACTGTAAAATTTTATCTCAATATATTGCTTAGTTTTTGAAATAGAATACTTTAAAGTTTTGCCAGAAATTTGCAATTCGACGCTGATCGCAAAACAAGCAATTGCGCATACTTCTACATTTCCTATCGTAAAACAGTTATTTTTAAAGATAGAAGGTTAATTATTTTTGCATTATGTTCAGTATTATTTTATTAATAGAAATATAGCATTAGATTTGGTATTTAAAGGTATTAGGGCAACTTAAAAAATCTTTGAAGAACAAAATTGAGTTGTATTTAATACAATGACTGGCGCTCAGAAACTGTTCAATTGCGTTAAGAACGTATCCTTCGATTTTAAAATTAATTATACCATTAGAAACTAGATTAAAAATGCTTCAAAGTGGTACATTGAAATTGATGGGGTAAAATAACGCATGTAATATAACGCATGGTGTAAAGAGAATTGGACTGTCATAATTTTGCACCGATTTCAAAAATTAGGTTTTAAAGTGGTATCGATGTTGTTAAGAATTAATTTATTTTTCAAACAAAGGTACAGGCAGTGATGTAGTAATGAAAAAAAAGTTGGGGGGACGCGTATGCATACAAAGATAAGCAATTGAAAGTAAAAGTGGGGGGACGCTTATGTTAAAATGTAAAAAATTTGGGAGGGTGTATTAAAATAAAAAGGTAGGGGGACGGCGTCCCTCCTCGACTACACCACTGGGTACAGGACCTATGGTAAACTAGCCTCGATCGAATTTTTAAAAAATCATGAAAATCGGTTCATCCGGTAAGAAGTCATGAGTGGAGAAACCAAAAACGATCGGAATATACAGTATGAATATTATACTATATTATTGATATATGTTTCTATCAGTATCTATTAATATATATTTATATCAAATTTGATTATATTCATATCAAAGTATAACCTCCTTCCTTTGTGAAGTTGGTTAAAAATACATCGTTTTTTTACAAAATGCTTATGCCATAGAACGTTCTTCAAACAAACTTGAAACTACAAGTCTAGACTTTGAAACATGCAATAGATTGAATATTACTAAAGGAATATCAAAGTCAAATATGTTGCCGGATTTTGATAGGAATTTACATAAATTATGTTGCATGCGTTTATGAAGGAAACTGGTGGAGTGGTCTAGTGTCGTTAAAATGAACAAAGATGAAGGCGTGGCACAATTGCTTTCATGCACCCGCATGGACCTTGAGAAAAATTTTACTGGCCTGAAAGGCAAGATGAATGCCTGTTCTCCCACAACGTTTATTATGTACTATTGAAAGTCCAGAATTAACATCACATATCAGTCGTTTTTTCAAAATTGGATCAATATTCATGAAAAATATTAATGAAAGCTGGAATATGTTTAAGGGGAAGTGTTAAAACTGTTCAAACTAGAAAGGAAACCTAGTTTTAGCCTGTTGAATATGAGACATAGCCATTTAAATAGATTGCTTGAAATTTATAACATTTTCCCTCTACGATCTTAAGAGTAGTGATCATTTCAATAATAGGCATCTTAAATATTATTCTAATAAAACCTAACCTATATATATGTATACATATATATATATTTAACTTTCTTATCTTAGTTTATCTAAAAAACATGACATTTTACGAAAAAAGAGTAATTTTTTTATAACAAGCTTTCTCATGCATTATTGTATATTATTTTAAGCTATAGATGGTCTGGCTGATTTTGTAACTTAGATCAGTTACAACCGAACATACAGTTTTATTTTCCTAGTTTCATGCTTGTTTGAAGAACTTTCTAGAGCATAAGCATTTTCTAAAAGAACGACGTATTTTTTGTTGTAAATATATCTCAGAATATTTTATGATTTCACTCGGTTTTGGTGGAAAGCCAAAACAACAATGTATATATATATATGGATGTAAATTAAATACACTATATAACAACATTATAAGAGCAGCCAATATTATTTTTTTTTCGAAATTGAAGTTATTAGGAACAACAGATTTTGGTACTTTTCAAAGGCATAACTTTGATCAGCTCTAACTCAATAAAAAGTCCAAACCCCATCAATTTCAATGTACTACTTTGAAGCATTTTTAATCAAGTTTCTAATGGTATAATTAATTTTAAAATCCAAGGAATACGTTCTTAATGCAATTGAGCAGTCTCTGAGCGCCAGTCATTGTATTAAATACAACTCAATTTTGTTGCTTAAAGATTTTTGAAGTTGCCTTAATACCTTTAAATACTAAATCTAATGCTATATTTCCATTCACAAAAGAATACTGAACACAATGCAAAAAAAAAAATAACCTTCTATATTTAAAAATAACTGTTTTACGATAGGAAATGTAGAAGCATGCGCAATTGCTTGATTTGCGATCAGCGTCAAATTGCAAATTTCTGTCAAAACTTTAAAGTGTTCTATTTCAAAAACTAATCAATATATTGAGATAAAACTTTACAGTTGTTATTATATTTATAGATAGAACAATCTCACCAAGTTTCATCAAAATCGGCCGACCTCGGGTGTCAAACCTTGTCTCCGCTGGATGATTTCACTTGGAATGGCCCTTTAGAGAGAAATGAAGATTTTCAACTATAAAAAATATTACTCGAAATAAAATTTCAGAACGGCCTTCCGCCTGGTGACAAAATACCGAAACGCCGTAATAGCCTCATTACCCACTTGCTAATTACGAAAAAAAAGTGAAATAAAAGAGTTTTAGTCTTAATAAAGCCTTTAAACAAATATTTTAATAATAATAAATAGTAAAATAAGATTAAATGAAAAAAATAAACGCCAAAATAAAATAATTTAATTAAATCAAAAACATATAGCGAAACAATAGTAATAAATCTGAAGCCCGCCTTATCGTAGCGAAAGTGAGTGCGAGAAGGAGAAACACGTGGAATTCTGAAAGCAAATGGTGGATTCAGCCGCAGTTGTCACTGAAACGCATTCTGATTGGTCAAAAATACGTCACTTCCGCTGGAGGAGTACGCGGTCGAACGACACCAGACGAGAATAGTGACTGCGGACTTGTGTCGATTTGCGCCGCGAGATAGCGGACTTTTTTCCCTCGATTTCGCTGCTCGATTCGGTTTGGTAGCGAGGGACGAGAATCGCGCTGAAGAATACGAAACTTTCCTTTTGAAATGATACTGGATTAATCCCTGCTACAATAATTTCAGTGATGGTATTAGAGACCATTCATAATTTTTTTCCCACATATTTGACCCCCTCCCCTCCCCTTTGTCACAAAATGCCACACTTCAACGGACCCTACCTTTGTCACATGTTACACTATGTTGCATAACTAGGGATCTCACACTTCTTGTTACCCTCTCCCCTCCGCTTGTCACAGTTTGTCACAACTTCACAAACCCCCCCCCCCCCCTCGAAGCGTGACATCATTTATGACTGATCCCTTAGTGGAATTATTGCTACAAAAGGGCGTGTCGGCACTTTTACCATTTGAAAAACTACATAATGTGTGCGTTGTTATCCTACACTGTAAAATTTTCGCGTTTACAAGGAACTAAGAAAGGAAATGAGAGCTCAAGCAAAAGGAAATAGAACGAATAAAAAGGACCGCAGGAAACAGAAACGCATGACAATACAAAAAATAAAGACAACGTTCTAATAAAGGGTGGGGCCGAAGTAATGACCCGGTTTTGAGAGGGTATTAAAAAAACTAAAACAATCAGAGACTTAAAACATTTCTTATTTTGATCTGTATATAATCCCATTTTTAGCCTACCTTCCCGTAAAAGTAAAAATATGTTAGAGCATGAAAGGCTCAATGTACCGAAAAAATATCATTAAAAATAAAGAGAAATCAAAAGTAAATGAAGTTATTAAATAAAGATTGAAAAATAAAAAATTTGAAAGTATGGTTTTGAAATGGGTAAAATGTGCGTCTAAAGGTCTGTTTGTCTGTCTGTCTGTCTATCCCGCCCCCTCATAATAACTTTTCCCCATAATAACTTTTGAACGAATAGTCCGATTCGAAAAACTCCTTTTGCATTCGAAAGATCTCGACGATTACATCTTAGTTCCATATTTTACCTGTTGATTTGAACAGTTCAAAAAAATTTAACATTAGCTCATATGGGCAACAGTGAAGCAAATTATGTATACTCAGGGCGTATGAGTCGAGTTCTTATGAACAAGATTGTTAAAGAAGTTCTGGAAGGGATATATTTTTTGAGTTGAAGAGTTTTTGTTCACTTTTGAACAGTTCAAAAAAATTAATGGTATTTTTTCCTTCATCCCGGCGCAGGCGATAAAGTCGCCAATAATGATGCGACCAAGGCCAAACGGAATACCTCCGCTGGTAAACTTTTGCGTGTTTTGTTGCCTTGGCGATATTTGCGCCGGGATGAAGGAATTCATTTTAAAACAGTTCAAAGAAGAAAAAAAAAAAAAAAGATTAACATTAACGCCTACGGGGAAATTCCAATTCTTTATAAATCATGATCCAACAGACCGATTTGCTTAGTGCAAAATTTATCGGCAAGATGTTTGGCCGTATGTACATATGCGAAGTTCAACTAGAACGGAACGTGCCTATTTTCTTATGAAATTTTTTGATCAGGATTTTTAACGATATTTTAGAATGAATGTTTGATTAAATGAATGAGTTAAGGAATAAACGAATAAATGAGTGAATAAATCAGTGAACAAATAATAAAATAAATAAACGAATATATGAAGTGAAAAATAAATAAATGATAAAAAAAAATGAATAAACAAACGAATGACTGAATAAGTGAAAGAATGAGTGAGGGAGTAAGTGAATGAATATGCATTGAAAATGGTATATTTGAAGTGATTAAGAACTAAAGTTAAATGAGAAAGAGAGAGAAAGATATAGCTAGATTATAAAATTGAATTTGGTGTATACGGGAAAGTAGGCTCGTATAGTTCTACACGGAACTTCTTGTTTAACATCAAGTTTTGATTATCACTTTAGCAAGGTGGTGGCCTTTATCAGCAATACACCGATGCAGTTTAATTCTTCCACGCAGAAAGGTCTTCGTGTGCATTTCAAAATTTTATGTTACGGTCCCTAGCGGAACCCTTTTTCTGTGGGGTTATTTGAAGGCCTAAGTTTGGAAATATCGCCCACATACTTTGGAAGAGCTGAAAGACCGAGGAGATATCTTCAATATTCGTTGAAATATGCAGAAAAGTTTCCCAAAACTTCAAAAATAGACTGAATCAGTGTATTGCTACTACAGGCAGCCCCCTTGCTGAACTGGTAATGAAACTTAATGTAAAAAATTTGTATTTTATATAGATCAAAATATAAAAAAGTTAAGTCCAATTGTATGAGTTTTTTTTTTATATCCTCTAAAAACCGGGTAATTACTTCCACCCCACCCTGTATAAGGCAGGAATAAGCCTAATTTTAAAAACATTTTTTTGAATATGTCGAGCAATTTAAAAAAACTGTACTTCTATTCTTTAAGATAAATAAGCTCCTAAATTGGAGAATATTTTCTGAAAAAGTCACAAGACTTCTCGCCATAGCTCCTTATATAGGATTGCGGATCAGGTGACAGGAATATTCCAGAAATTTCTAGCAAACACTAGAGTTATCTAACGTGGATTGAAAAGCCGCCAAGCCTTGGCGAGAAAAAACATCGGTACCCCTAATTTGGAAACGATACAAACTCCAACATTGTGGCATTGGAAAAATTTACGAGTGAACTCCTGTTTAATAGTAATTCATTTCAAATTATATAAATTGATGACATATTAGCAACGTAAGATTAAGGATAGAGTGATCTTAAAAAAAAAAAAAAAAACTACCAAATGACCGCCAAGAAATTTATTAAAAAGCAGGGACCTGGATCGCCGCATGGAGCAGGAACGCGGACGAGAGGAGCAAATGAGATTTTGCTCAAAACCGGAGAGAAAACGGTTCCGCTCTATTGCTCCAGTTTTCAAAAACTTTTTTTAACTACGGAAAATAATTAAATAATAATTATTAAAAAATAAACCAATCTTTACGTCTATGGATCCAGTGAAATCACAACCAACGCTGGTGAAAGCTCGACTGATCTTAACTCGAGCCTCCGGTAGGTCTCCCATCAGCTGTTGGATCGGTTTGGAGCGGTACCTGCAACAAGCAATGCATTTGTTAACAATTTTGCGAATCAACCGTTTGGCTCCCACGATCCAATAGGTCTGCTTGAGAATGTGATTCAATAGAGTTGGTCCAGAATGAAGATTCAATGTGTGTGCATCTTGAATGATCATTGTACTGATCTTGTGCTTTTCGGGTAGAATAATTGGATGTTTTGAGTTGTAGGGCAAATCTGATTGTTTTATTCGCCCTCCCGCCCGTAAGACACTCTGGTCGTCCAAGAAAAGATGCAAAGAAATAATCTTGCTTCGGGGAGAAAAAGTCTTGTTAGATTGCAGATTGTCCAATTCTTTAGGAAAATGAATTTGTTGAACATAACGGAACAAAACAAATTTGACTTCCTTGGTCTCAGATAGGGATAAATGAGTAGAAAAGCTCGAGGTTGCTGAACTAGCTCTTGATTTGCATTTTAGTATGAAGCGCCGACAATAAGCTAATATACGGATGATTTTTCCCAGTGATGAATGATTCTCAAACATATCATATAATGTAGAATTAACTACGCAAGAGTTAGCAAAAATAGGGTCGTTTCTTTGTTCAAGTAAAACATTGGGATCATCTTGAAGTGTAGGGTTTTCAAGTGGCCAATGATTTGAATCCAGAGTAAGAAAATTTGGTCCATGCCACCATAGCTTACTACTTCCTAAATTTTGAGGATTGATACCTCTTGAAGCTATGTCCGCGGGATTTTCTTTAGATGGGACAAAATGCCAATAATTGGAGGGTAAGGAGTCTAATATTTTGGATGTTCTATTTGCGATGAAAGTTTTCCAACGCCTTGGGTGTGACGAGAGCCATGTTAGTACTATTTTGGAATCAGTCCACGCATGTATCTCAGCATCTTGCATGCTTATCTTGAGACAATTTAAAACTGCTTGCAAGAGCGAGGCGAGTAGAGTTGCACCTAACAACTCAAGCCGAGGGATCGAAACTTGTTTAATAGGTGCGACCTTGGTTTTAGAAACTAATAGGTTTACAGATTCTTCATTTGTTAAGATTTGCTTACAATATATTACAGCCGCGTAAGCTTGCTCCGAAGCGTCACAAAAGCAGTGTAATGACATTTTAACCTTGGCAATGCTTACACATCGGGGAATTTGTAAGGTTTTAATCAAGTTAAAATTTTTTTGAAACTCCATCCATTCAGTGACTTTTCAGATAAAACATCGTCCCAATCGCTTTTAACTAACCATAATTTTTGATAAAATATTTTAATCCAAATTACACACGGACTTATCAAATCCAAAGGATCAAAAATTTGAGACGCGTTTGATAATATCTTTCTTTTTGTGATTGGAGAATCAACGTTAAGATGAGGCGTAAAGCAAAAAATATCACTGATAGAGTTCAATTCTAAACCCAATTTACTTTCAGTTTGGAGAATGGGTAGTTTGACCTCAAATTTTCCATCAGAGTAAATTTTATAATTTGATACAAAATGTTCCTCACAAAATTTTTCTTCTGGTGTTAGTTCCAATGCGTTAGCAACGGGAACTGATTCAATTTCCCAAAATGTTTTTAGAAAGTCATTGAGATTTAAATTTGCAAGCGTAAGACTAGCTAACTGATTTGTTTTTTGATTCCCCGTTATAACCCAACCTAAACGGATATTTTGAGCTATTGGCTTTCCAGTGTCGCGCAGCACTTGACCTGGGAGAATTACCGAAAAAAACTTATCGGCTCCAATGATTAAATCAATTTCACTTGTTTGTGAAATATCACTGTCAGCTAGTTGTTGCCCTGATAATAGCTTACGGTCTTGAATCGTAATTTTGTACAAAGGTTCAGGGGCAATCAATGACTTTAAAATAAATGCTTTTAGCTCGAATTTAACATCTTTATTATGCTTTGAGTAGATGCATAAATCCATATTACCTAGCGTGGTAGTTGGTGTGGTGGACGAAATGCCGAACACATTCATTTTAGCCTTTGAATCATAATTAAAATTATTTTTCTTAGCAAATGATTCAAATAAGAAACAAGCCGGGGATCCCGAATCAAGAAGAATGCGAATGTTAACAAACTTACCGCTATCATCTTTAACTGAAGCTACGGCTGTTGGAAGCAAAGCTTTATTTAATTGATTGGGATTTACCGCAATTTCACATTGGATCAGGTTTGATGATTTAGGGTCGAAATTCCGTTGTTGATCCGTTTTTGCACAATTCGAACCGAGATTTTCCTAATGTAAAAGAGAATTGTGCTTGAGATGAAAAATCTACATGTAAATTGTGAAGTACAGAACTTTGTTGTATGTTTCTCTGAAAAACAATTTAAACAAAGATTTCTTTTAATCACAAACATCCTGCGAGATGCAGGATTCAAATTTTTAAAACTTGAACATTTAGTCAAGTAATGAAAATCCTTGCATTTTGGACATTTTGAATAACAAGCACGATTCGCGTTTATTTTTGCGTCCTTTTGACTTGAGGAGTCAATTTTTGAATTTTCCAATGCTGATGCTCTATCATTTAAAAATTGTATGAAATTATCAAATGACGGATAATCAGTCTCATCTTTTCTATCTGACCATAAACGACGAGTTTCGGGATCAACTTTGTTTAAAAGCATATAAATTATGCAAATGTCCGGTTTAGTAGCCTTTTCATCAACGAATTTTAAACCTCTGACAACTTGCTCGGAAGTGTCAGCAAGAGACCTCAAGTTACAATCATTAGCTTGAGTAATCGCGTTTTGTGCGAAAAAGGTAGCTAACAGAGTATTAGTGATCTGTTTTTTGTTATTGTAACGATTGAGGAGTTTCGTCCAAGCTTCCTCATAACTAGCGTTTGTTACGGGAATGTGTTGGATTATTGATTTGGGACCTTCACCTAATAATCCGATTAATTATTGAAACTTTTGGATATTAGATAACGTATTGTTATTGTGAACAATTCCTTGATACAAATCTTTAAAATTAAGCCATTGAGTGTAATCACCATTGAAAACAGGTATGTTCAATCTAGGCAATCGAAAATCCGAAGTGTTTCCAAAGCGTTTAGAAAACTAGGATTTGGATCAATTTGATCAACAAGTGATGTCGACTTCAATAATTCTTGAAGACCCGCTTTTGCGACGAAATAACGATTTTCAAGCTCTTCAATTTCAGATTGATCTGAGGGTATAACAGCGTCGTACTCAAGTAATTTAGCAAATATTTCTTCTAACCTGACAAGTCGATTGTTAATGTTGACTGAATTCGTATCAGAGCTGGCGGTGGTTAGAAAGGTTTCAATACGGGTCAGAGCCGCTTTTTCGTAGCCACGCAGTCTGATGAATTCTGCGGCTTCCATTGTAAAAGTAAAAGAAATTTCTTACTTCTGATCAGATGAAAACCACGACGAAAATCTCGGTGGAACCTCCAATGTTTTCCCAGCTTAAGGGATCGACTTTTGTCAGGAACGGGGTGGCTTCAACTTCTTGAATCAAACATAACGCAGTTTCAAATTAAGGTCTTTATTTTTGCACGTCAGTGCGGTGAAAGTCGAAGCATACAATTGAATGAATTGAGTTGAACTTGGAATTGGAAATTGAACCGCACCTGGCGGCGAGCTATATATATAACTGAAAAAACGCACATGCGCAAATGAAATTATGCAAAATGAAGTGTGATGGGCGAATCCAAACACTGTATAACTATGACACTGGATTCTTTGTTCTCAGCTTGAGTTTAGCCTTAAGGCGAAAAATTAAAGCGGAAAGTGAATTTCAATGCATCAATTATTTTCCTTCAAGCGCGAGAGAGTATTGTTTATGTTAACGGCAGACAAATATGGATGCCGTTTGAAGTCGTTAGGTATGATGCTACTTATGCGTATGCTAGTAGCTTCGAAGATAATGTAATTTTTTGAAGTTTCGAATCTTTTCCTTTATATATGCCAAATTGTCAACCTTGATACCAAGTTTCATGTTTCTAAGTCCCCTAGAAGTATTTTAGGTTTTTGATAAGTGAGTGAGTGAGTGATAAAAATGACACTTTTCAGCCCTTAATAATTCCATAACCATTAGAGGTACATCAATGAAATTTGATATTCTCGGGGTTAAGGGGATCGCTATTAGACGTACAAAATTTCAAGTATGTAGGTCTAATAGTTTTTGGGTAATGTTGGGGTCAAAAGCAGCTCGAAATGGTTCGGGTAAATATACACATTGGCCGGTGTCGCCGTTTCTTAATTTGACTGGCTTTCTGAACTTGGCGGGCACAATGCCGTGTGTCTAGATATATAATAATATCACAGCATTCCTCCAGTTCAGCGGTTCCCAATCTTTTTTTTCGCGTACTAGCATTTTTCTAGTAAGCTATCTGCGTACCGCAACGAATATAATTTTATCATATAGAATATAATAATGATAGATTATAGAAAAATACTGGGTACGACTAAGTAATATAAATCACACCATTTTTTATTGTTAATAAGGCTGAAAAAGCGTTTATTAAAATAAAGATCTATACGTAAAATATATGAAATATATTTGTAATACTGACTTCCCAAACACATTAGTAATTAGTATATAGCCCCAAGAAATTAGTATATATCCCCAGTCTGTCTACTTTTTTTGACCTGCATGCGCACCACTAGTGGCATGCGTACCACAGTTTGGGCATCGCTGCTCCAGATGATTTATTGACAACTGAATAAAACTCAAAACTGCAACATTATAGAATAAATAATTTTAAGTTTAATCCTTCACGTAAAACCTATTTCATAGGCAAATTGGGCCTAATGCAGTCAGAGTCCTGAACAACTCATTTAAACATAATAAATAAATATAATAAAACAAAAGGGAAGAATGAACAGGTAGCACTGCACGGCTTTATTGTTCTAAAACTTTTCGTGAGATTTTTCGGAAAAGGAGGAAATATGTATGAATAAGTGGTCGAAATAGTGTGCAATTATATATTCATTTAAATCATGTTTTGTTTTGAAGCTTGTATAGCAAGCTCTTCAACCCCATAACGGTCGGGTAATTTTCAAGAAAACGGTCATAAGAATGCCTATTTTTTTTTATCCCTGAAAATTATATAAAAATACGTGAATGAAATAAATATATATTTTTTTTTTTTTGCTTTGTTTTTATTTTGAAATTTTAAACACTCCAGCCCGGAAATATCACGCGAGTGAGAGGGCAGGGGTTAAAGATTTCGCATGTTTTGAAAATCATCAAAAGTAAATATGCCTTATTAATCATATTGCAATAAACAATTTGTGTTCGTTGGTGAAAAAAAAAAAGAAAGCAAAAAGGGGGAAAAAAAAGAAATCGAAATTTTCTTTATGAACAGCCAAATACTGTAGTCTCAATTTGTATAACTTTTTAATTTGTTTAACCTATGGGGCACCTTACAAGTGCATATTGCTAAATTTTACCAAAACTTCTGCAGGTAAATAATACCAGAACTAACGTAAAGAAAATAAATGTTATATTATTTCTACTGAGTAAAATATTTTTTTTTCGGTTAAACGTGATAATGCGTATATTTGCTTAAACGACTGAAAATTAATGAATTTTAGTTTCAGATCAATAAAATTGCGCCTCTTCGACTGCTCAGGAACGGAGGAGAAAGTTGAGAAAACAAAAAGAGTTGAGGAAAAAGAAAAATTTCTCACCACCAAATAAGATATTGCTTCATACTGACTTTGCCCAAAAGTTATGTAATCAAGCATCAAAATGAAGTCATTGCAGCTCATTTAAGGACTAATCAAGATCCAACAAATCACAAATTTACCACCCGAAGAGAAGAAAATCATAATTTAATATTTCAAACTTATGGAGTTATTCCAGACACAAAAATACATAGTACTTCATTCGAACTGAAAGTCTTAAACGATTGCCATATAGAAGATTTAAATTAACAATTGCATTTAAAGTTAAAAATTCAGTTACTTGGAATGATGAAGCTGCCTCTCACTTTAAAAACCATTTTTCAGTAGCTGAAATGTTAGAGATTTTTTCCTCAATGGAATGTTCAGTCTTGTAACGTCAAAGCTCCACACGATGGTGTAGCTGCGATGTTAAAACTAAATGCATAAAAAAAAGGTACTGTAATAGGAAGTGTTTGTTAATGATGTATCTGATCTATTTTCAATCCAGTAAACTCTGCTAATTGAAATGTTAGTGCAGTTATGTGTGTCAAAAGAACTTTTTGGAACAAAAATTTTCGAATTGGAAAGAAAAAAAAGATGGACTGTAGCCGCTGAACGGAATAAAATTGTCCCACCGCATTATTAAAGTGAGTGTGCATGCTAAGTCAGGTGATGCACTTCCATTCGCTGAACCTTTATGTGTTAATCAAAGACAAAGCAATTACAAATTACAACAAGAAGTTCCGTCCAAAACTACACGAGCCTACTTTCCCGTATACACCCAACTTCAAGTTTATAATCCAGTTATCTCTCTCTTTTTCTCGTTTAGCTTTAGTTCTTAATTGTTTCAAATATACCTTTTTCAACGATTAATACATATTCATTCACTCATTTGTTCATACATTCTTTCACTTATTCATTTAATCATTCATTTATTCAAGAATATTCTTTAAAATCCCGATCAACAAATTTCATAGGAAAATAGGCTCGTTCAGTTCTTGTTGAACTTCGAATCTGCACATGTTCTACATCGTAACATCGTACCGATAAAGTTTATTGCAAGCAAATCCGTCTGCTACATCAAGATTTATATAGGATTGAAATTTCCCCGTAGGCGCTACGTTAATTTTTTTGAGCTTTCAAAAATGAACAAAAATTGTTCAAATCAATATTTCACGCCCAAAAAATTCTTCCAATAAGCTTGCTTATAGGAACTTGGATCTTGTGCCCAGAGTTTATATAACTTGCTTCAATTTTGTCCATAGGAGATAATGTTAAAATTTTTTGAACCGTTCAAAATTGAACGAACAATTGTTCAAATCCAAAAATAAAATATGGACATGAGATGTCCTGGCAAGATCTTTCGAATGCAGAAAGAATTTTCCGAGTCAGACAATTAGTTCAAGAGTTATTAAGGGGGGGGGGGGGGTAGACAGACCGACCGACACTTTTTCCCCCCATCTCAAAACCCTACTTTCAAATTTTTTATTTTTTATTCTTTATTTAATAATTAACTTATTTTTTTGCCTTTTCTTGATTTCTAACGATATTTTCAAGATATATTGAGCCTTCTTTTATGCTTTATTTCTTATTATAATTTTTTTACTTTTACGGGAAAGTAGGCTAAAAAGGGTTAAAGACCTTAGTTTCAATAAATTATTTAATTTTAAAAGTGCAATTTTTTTTTTTGTATACTTTCTGTTACGATGGTCGCACAGGGTTTACTACGTTTCTGGTGTGTCTTATTACTCGAGAAGAAATTACATTCAACCTTCATCTTCACATTCTGAAGTTTAAAAAAACACAATTTTAATATTCTCGGGCTACTAGTTTCAGAGGAATTCTTCTGAAAATTAAGGTAACATTTCAGAGGTTGCATGTTAAGCTGGTTACAAACCCTTAAATTTCCCAAAATTAAATAGTAAATCATTTAGGTTATTTTTCATGTTTTTTGGACCTATAACAATGCTACAGAAGTGACAAGAACTTTAAAATAGATCGCTTACCATCACAATTAATAAAACATTTGACTTTTTTTAATGCAAATGTTATGTTGGTGACAATGAAATGGCGAGTTCATCATTTGTAAAATGACAGAAATTTTCAAAATTAAACAAACATCCAGAGATCAAAATTATTGGTTTAACAATGAATCAATGTTTCCCAATAATGTGTGTTTCTGATCAGCTGTTACAATTTAAGCGTGTAAACTGCTTTAGTTCATTTTTAAAGAAATTGGAAAATTAGTCACACGTACTTCTTAAAAATGTAATACATTAAATGCATTTTGTACAAAAATATCCTCGTCCGATATTTCGCCTTATTGTTTTTTCATTTATGTCATTTTTATATCAGAAAGAGAAAATTAATAATACCTTTGTAGATGTCGTTTCCTTATTACGTTCGTGAGGGTACAAAGAAGACAACTTTCAGTTGTAGTGTCGGCTCGGACGAAAAAGGAATTTTAATTAAATACGTACGATTATAATGGACATAAATCTTCACATGCTAGGCTATGCAGTTTCCAACTTGTTCTCTATTTTGCGGTTATTTTCAACGGACATGTACAAAACACGTAGGGTTTTCACATGTCTATTAAAACTAAATATGCAAATGAATTGTTTATTTCGAAAAGGTAACAACTCTTAAAAACAAAATGTTTCCAGGAGAGAAAAAAAAAATGGCTTATGAAAATTTGGGAAAAAACTTGACGGATCTGATCTTTTATTATTTTATTTTAGCACGTAATAGCAATGCAATATTGGTAAATCAAAACGATTTTTGATTCACTATGCCACAAAAAACTTAATAAATTAATACTGAGAGTCCTTTTTTCAAAACGGATATGTTACCTTCGCAAAATAAATGATTCAATTGCTTTACTGTACACTTTCTTAATGCTTGGGAACATCGTGGTTAGAATTTATATTTTAAGTAGTGCAACTGATGATTTGTGGCTAGTGGTTCTAGCTTGAAGTGAGGCTTTCTAAAAAAACTTTCTAAAAAAACTTCTGGTCCCAATCATGTGGTTTTTAGAAAGAATTTGGTTGTGTTACCATTTTTTCATTCTGTCAGTTTTCGTATTGCTAAAATCCTAAAAAGGTTTCAATTTCAAGTCGTTTTTGCTCCTAGCAACAAACTTTCCTTCTCTTCTCTTAAAGATCCTGTCGATCAACTTAACATTTGGGGGGTATTTACCAAATTAGTTGCCGTTGCGGCCTTTCTTACATTGGACAGACAAAACGTTTTTTGAAAATTCGGTTAAATGAGCATAAAGGTTTTGTACGAAAGCAAGAGTTAAATAAGTCTAGTATTGCTCGACATAGTTGGAATTCCAACCACACTTTTGATTTCAATTCTGGGAAAATTATTCAAAAATGTTTTTCCCCCCTTTAGAGCTTGACTTTTGGGAAGCTTATCATATTAACAGGAATAGTTCTAATTTGGTTAATGATTCTTCCTCAACTTCTTATTTTTCACGGGTCTGGCATAAGTTCCTTTAATTTGTTGTTCTTTCTTGGTTTTCTTGTTATTTTTCCCTTTTTTTGTGTCTATTTTTTTCTCCCTCCCCTCCCCCTCCTTTACATGTGTAATTTGTTTTGCTTTTTGTTTTGGTATTTTCTGTACTTATTTTATTTCCATTTTATTCTTTGTATTTTATTTTATTATTTTTGCAATTTTCATGTATTTTCACATTTTTATGCACGCTGTGGTCTTTTTTGCTTTGTTTTTATTGATATTCCTTTTTACTTCCTGTACTTTCAATGGATTCGTTTGTTGCTCTCTTATTGGTACCTTCCCTGTTACTTCTACTTCCACTTCACACTGCCTTTATTCTCATTGGTTTACAGTTAATTCCTTGGCTATATAAGCTTTGTTTTTGTTGTTTTGTCTGCTTCATTTGAAGGTTCTGCTTCTAGAAGCTCCCTGTCGCATTGAAAAAGGGATTCCAAGCAATCCCGAAACATATGTCTGCGTTTTAATGCTCATTTGTGCTTTAAATTAACGTGACATTTTATTTCTATTACTGTTTACTTGCACAAAGTTAAATTATTATTATCTGTCAAATAAATATATATAAATGGGATAATAGCACAAGTAAGAAATATCGCATGTATTTAATTTTTAGTTGAGTTTTTTTCTTTCTTTCAAGGGTTCAAAGTCAATTTTCTAAAGTAATAATAATTGATGAAGCTGATAGCCAGAATAACTAACCATTACATTACGTTTTTCAACTACCCTCCCCAAAAATTCTGGTCTGCGGACTTTGTTCATTCAAGCTTTTTTGATTGTCATGTTTTAATTCGTTCATGCTGGAATAACTTTACTAAAACGAATCATTAAAAGGCAAGTAATTAAAAACAAAGTATTCTTACTTACCTCTTACTTCCAGCCCCAAAGCTTTGACCATGCAAAAGCCTCGCCGCACGGGGAAATTTTAAACAAATTCAATCAGACCAAAACAACACCGGTTAGCAGACCTAAACTTTATAAAAACCAAAAATGTTCCAAATCGGACATTTAAAAAAACAAAGGTAAAAATCATAAGGTCTATGTTTTTAAGCAGAAATACAATTTTCCCGAAAACCCTTTTGTAATTTAAAGTTTCTTTTTTTTCTTCCCAAAAGCTCAATTTAAATTTCCAACAATAACAGGCAGCACATAAGTTGAAAAAAAAAAAAAAACACAAAAATAACGTCATTCTACAAAGTATTTGATAAAAAATTCGGAAAACTAGTTTAAGCGATCGCTGCCCGAAAACCTTCATTATTAAAGTAGTTCTCTGAGCAGAATGCTCGCGAAATAGAATATGTTAAAGTAAAAGTTATAGAGGCGTCTTACGAGTGTTATTTGTTTTTCGCACCAGGTTAGTTGCCTCATTTTTGTCCATTTTTCTTTTAATAATGACTTAGTGCATTAGATGTCATTGTGCAATAATATTATACCATCTGCTTTTAGTTTGTCATGTTTCTTATTATTCCGAAATTGCAAACAATAAAAAGTCAACTCAATCAAAGTACGATAATAATTTTAATTTTTAGCAGCGTAAACTTTTTTCTCTTTGCGTTTTTTTTTTTTTTTTTTTGCTCTTTCGATCCCACGTGTTACAGTTTTTCACCAATTGTACAGCAATCTTGCTGCATCTGCTTTTAGTGTTATTTCATTTTTAGTTTACAACATAGAAAAGATTGGTCAAAAATAAGAAACAAATTTCCAGTATAAATATTTATTGATCGAAATTTTATGTGTCCAAGTTCGACTTGCAATTTTTAAAAATTGAATTCTTAAAATGCGAGTTCGCGCCTCAGGATTTAATAACATCTTAATAAAAATGCTAAAATTTCTTTATTTTCAAAGATTGATCAATGTATATTTTTTTTCAAAATACATCTTAACATTTTATATACGAGAATTATTTTAATTTTTCCCCTTTTATCTTCGTTTTTTTAGCGCATTTTTTTTTGGCTTCTTTGATGTCACGTGTTAAACAGTTGTCAGTTTTTCTGCTATTGTACAACAATCTCGTTGCATCTGCTTTCAGTTTAGATTATTTCTTGTACAACACAGAACATATTGTTAAAAAATATGAATCAATTTTTCAGTATAAACGTTTATTGATCGACATTTTATGTGTCCAAGTTTGCTTGCAATTTTCAAAAATTTAATTCTTTAAAAACGAGTTTGGGATACAGGGTGGAACAATATCTTAATAAAAATGCTTCAGTTTCATTAATTTCAAAAATTGTCAACGTATATAAAAAAATATATTTTTTTCCAAAATACATCTTAATTTTTATAAACGATCACATGTTTTCAGAAGGTTATTTGTCAACAGAAAACTGCTGGTGCTCAAAATATTGGTTTATTTTGGTGACCTTACATTGTGCTCATGAAAATATAAAGAACATGTCAAGTATTTCAGTGTAATTTTCAACTCAGAAGAAAAAAAAAAACTAATAAGATTAGTTCTTAAGACCCAGCATTCATTTGTAATGAAAAAAAAAAAATCTCACGTCTATGTTTGTAAAGCAAATTCAGTACTTCTTGGTTATGATCAGGGGATATACTATACAAGGGATAATACTGCGAGCGAAATGTTTTAATATTTTATTTTTATTTCAAAAAAAGAGCTTAAAATAACTTTTTTAATGAAAAATATGCATGTAATCGTTCCCGCTTTTCTTTTAAAAATGGGGGGGGGGGGGGGGTGGATCATGAAAAAAAGCTGAGAGGAAGGGGTTTACAGTTTCGTTAAAAATACAAACCCACATTATTTGTTAGCCTGTGTCATAACATCTGCATTCCTCTCCATGAAAAAAATAAGAAAATAAAGGCAGCGGCACTTGGCATTTGCAGTGCATGTGTTATAAAGAGAAAATGTTGAAGGAAAGGGAATTAGACCCGAGCAACCCGTTTTTTGTTTGAGTATTTTTTTTTTGTAAAGGTAAGGATTCGAATTGAATCCTCTTATTGTAGCATTTTTACTTTATTTTCACCTCCTTTTTTTAGGTTTAATTAAACCTTTATATAAGCTTTTTTGTTTTTTCTTTCATTTAATTCTTTTAAATTGTAAAAATTCCCCCCAAACTTGTTTTTTAATGGTGTTTTAAAATTAATGCTTTTTATTTCTTTTTTATTAAAATTAAAAATTAAAATAAATATTAAAAGGGGAAAATTTTGCACAAGAAAAATTCTACATGTTTTAAATTTTAAAAGTTAGTTTTTTTCTTTCCTTTCGGGTCAAAGTCTTTTCGGATGGCCCTGATGGAATAACTAAATTTAATTTCTTTTCAATCCCCCCAAAAATTCGGCCGGGGACTTTGTTACAATCGGTCATTTTTAATTTCGTTCATCGGCCCAATCGGCAAAAAAAAAAAAATTTCGGTCTTACCCTTTTACTTCCAGCACCAAAATCTTCGTCACCAACAAATGCTTTTCATTGCCGCACGGGGAATTTTAAACATATTCAATCAGACCAATACAACACCAAGTTTTTAAATTAGCAGCACCAAAATCAAGAGAAAACACCAAATATGTTCATCAAATCAGGGAAAACATTTCAACGATATACAATCATATGGTGAATATAATCATAAGAGTTCTATACAGCAATTAAATTTAAGTAAAAATTTCCATAAAAGCCATCGTAATTCATAAAGATGTGTTTTAGCATAATTTATCAGATTCCAAACAAGAGAAAACGTGAATAATTAAACTAGAGGAGCAACTTCAGTTGCAATATTTAATCAGATTGAACAGTTCAAAAAATATTAACATAGCCCCTACCGGGAAATTTCAATCTTAGTAAATCGTGATCTAACGGACGGATTTGCTTGAAACAAAATTTATCGGAAAGATGCTATGACGTAGAACATATAGAGATACGAAGTTTATCCAGAACTAAACGAGCCTATTTTCCTATCAAATATTTTAATCTTCATTTTAAAGGATATTTATGAGTGAATGAATAAATGATTGAGTGAAAGAATGAATAAATGAGTGAATAAATAAAAAAATAAACAAATGAGGGAATACATTTAAAATGAATAAATGAATAAATTCATGAATGAGTAAATCAATAAATGAGTGAGTGAATGAATATGTATTAACCGTTGAAAAAGCTATTTTTAAAAGGAAATTAAGAACTAAAGATTCGCAGCTGAAAAATTTGCTGATTAATGAGTAAAACCTATTGAAGGAAGCATTTAGTCAATCTAGCTCTCAGTATGTGCAACTAAAGGTTGTAGATCAATCGCATGAAAAAGACAGACTTTTTCCCATTGGAATACAGCGATCTTCTAAAGAAGTTCGCTCTAGAACATTTGGAATACGAACTACATGTCCTAACTAAAAATGCTTAACTTAATGCAGTGCACTTGCTTGTAACAATGTATACAGCATGCGCATGTGACGTCCGTGCAGCCTCTGCCGTTGCTATCGAGTGTGACGGTCGCTTGAAAACCACAAGCTGCATTATTGTCTACACCATGAGTATGATGTTACGAAAATATTTTATAATGTATGTTTTGAGCATTGTAATAAATGAATGTTAAGTTAAAATTATGTAGGTCATTTATAAGAAGTTCATGTATATAATTCGTCAAATATGCATACAAACAAAATAATATTTTTTGTAAAATATTTTAAAATTTCAATTCGACTCATTTTTGAGTTAACAAAATAACAAAATGAAATCGAATAAGATTTTAAAGCGAATAAAATAGTTTTTCACGAAAATACACAGAAACTGAAATACACCAATGTACTTTATCATTACCCGTAACGTTCCTTTTGTTGATCTTTGTTCAGCAGTTATAGAAAATATGAGAACTTTTATTAGAAGCACATAGATAACAACTTACGTGCTGTTGTAACAACATCACCTGAAAGATTAAGATATTGTAAATTATGTGCATTATTATAATGCAATACACAAAACGAATTCAAATATGATACCTAGGAAAATGTTTTTCAAACATAATTTAGAAGTTTTTAAACAGTAATGAATAAGATAAAAAGAACAGTCTTGCTGCGCAATTTTGATCTTAAAATGTTTGACGGACTTGTATCAAATTTCATGCTGAAAAAAACATATTTTTTCAACTCTTCAATGTTGCATACAGTAAGCCTGTATAGTTGACCACCTGTCTAAATTGACCACTTTCGTCAAGAACGGAACGAGCCCTATGTTTTATAATGTAGGGAAAGCTTTGTAAGTTGCCCAGCTAATTTTACCACCTATCCATAAAGACCATTTAAAAAGTACGCCAAATTTGGGTGGGAGTATTATAAAAAACTCTTTCCAAGTGTACTATATAATTATTACTATATTTGTTTATCTGTTTTTGCAAGGATAACAAAAAACTATAATAACTTCTCCGGGACATTTTTACCACAATAATGGTTGACCAGTATTTGTCTGGAAAGGCCGTGGTAGCCTAGTGGTTAGCGCGTCGGACTTCAATCTGGAAGATCGTGCGTTCGATCCTCGCCATGTACACTTGGGGATACGTGCGTGTAAAATCAGTGAACCCCACTACCTCGCCCCGTGCGTAAGCAATCCTAAGGCCTCGGCTAACAGGTAGGGGTTGTGGTGGAGAACAGTATTTGTCTGGATGGATGGAACATCAATATGAACTTCTTTGCAAGTTAACCACATGGGAAACTACTATGTGCCCTCTTTCTTTCTTTAAATAAGTGTCTTCTACCTGATTTGCCGTTTTGAAAAATTATGTATTTTTAGGAAACGTCACTCTCAGAGACGCACGCTCAAATCTCACGAAACTTTCGTCGCATTTGACGAAACTGCTCCGAGTAAACCTTTCGTCAAATTGCCGAAGTTTCTATAGAAATTTTTTTTTTAAGTCACGTGATTGCGCGAGGAAAGTATCGTTATAAATGACGAAATTTGTTTGACGATTGAAAAGTCCTCGAAAGGGACGATTCTATTTACTATCAGTAAGTAACTTACATAAATAAGATATTCATCTTTATTTTAACTAAGTACTGTAAAGTCGCATATGATGCATTGCAAGTCATTCAGATTTAATTTCCAATATTTTAGATAACTGAAAAATACGATAATATTTTAAAGGGATGTTGATGAAGCTTTATTTTAATTAGTTACAAATGGATGCATAGTATAATAAATGACAAAAAGATCTCCACCCTAGATAAGTTGACCACTAAAGTGTTGCAGCGCAAGTGGTCACCTGACAAGTTTCACTGCATTTAACAAAACATGAATATGAAAATAACTGCAGTTCTTAGTTTATTTCCTTTTCTTTGAAAAATTAAAACGTTCTCCCGACATTGGTACTCTTTCATCAAGTTCACATATAACGAAAACTTTCTCAAGTTTTACCTCCATTACAAATAATATTAAATAAAGAAGTAAAATAGTGGTCTTCTTTATTTGCATTTTCACAATGATTCTATATTTATAAATAACCATAAAAAGAGGAATTTTTAAACAACTGGTATCTACCCCACTCCCTTTTTTTTTTTAATATTACAGATAATAGTTTATTCAATGATTTTAATCTGATTATTATTTAAAATTCATTCAAAATTTTTAATTTTTACTTAATAGTGGGACATTCTATCGCTTTGAACGCCATTTTTCTATTCAAAAAATATTTTCCCTATTTTTTATATTTCTGCAAAAGCGCATGTTTCTAGTTTTTCATACTAGAATATTTTATCCTGAGTTGAGTATAGAAACCCAGCAAATACATTAAAAATGAAAGGGTAAGTTATCAAATGATTAGTTTAAAACAAATATATATTTTGGGATCGGGGATTAGACTGAAAAGTGTGCGTGATAATCCGTGTTGCGGGTATAGTAAAACCTTGTTTAAGTTTACCACTTGCGGTGCAAGTCAACCTTAATTCAAAAATTTATTTAAAACAACAAACTGAAATTTGATTTTATGTGAACGGTATTGATATGTATCTGCTTTCAAAGGAAAATCGTAATTCCATTGCACGGGTGGAGAAAAAACTTTCCACTTTTATCAATTAACTAGCGGTACCTGCACATCTATGCCCGTGTTAAAAAAAAATAAAAAGACCAGTCGATTCGCCATCGTGTATATAGTGATAACTTTTTAATGTGTAAATTATGTTATTTTATTAAAATGTATAGCGTTCCACATATTTAAAAATTAGCTGCCCACGGCAATCAACCAGCGATCCTACACATTTAAGCATTTTTTTTTACAAAACACACACAATAAAAAAGGAAAAATGAAAGAAAGAAACGAAACGGGGAAAAAGAAAATATTAAAAAAAAAAAAACATTTTGTTTGTTTGGTTCAAGTACCCACACAAAAAGGAGGATTATAATAAATTAGAATAGTTTTAATTTATAAGTTTTTAGTATAAAATTTTTTTCTATTATTCATTGACATTAAAACAGAAAGACGAAATTTTGTAGCTTGCAGAAACAAACAGCAGCAAGCAAAGCTTTGAAAGCGGAACAAACCTTTCATATGAGCTCAAATAGGAAAATAACATATGTGCTAGCTCACTGGCGAAGCAAAAAATAAAATAAATGAAAGTATAAATAGTAATAATAAGTTGGAATAACAAAAATCGCTATAAAGGATAACATTTGTTTTAAAAACCCCTGTGCAGTATGGAAAATGGTCCCGTAAATACATGTCAAAAAAAGGAAATCAAAATAAAGCTATCAATCGCCTGTGAGCCGCAGGAAATAAATTTTAATTCGTTTAAAAAAATAATAATCAAATTCCAAAAAAATAAATTAATTAACTAAAAATCGGCTGCTCCTCAAAATGTTAAAAGCCGCAAGCACTAAATTTTAATTCGTTAAAAGAAACAAGAAGTTCCGTCTTGAACTATACGAGCCTACTTTCCCGTATACACCCAACTTCAAATTTATAATATAGCTATCACTTTTCTCTCTTTCACATTTAGCTTTAGTTCTTAATTACTTCAAATATACTTTTTTCAACGGATAATACATATTCATTCACTCAGTCATTCATTCTTTCATTTATTCAGTCATTCATTTACTCATTCATGTAGTTATCACTCGTTTATTTATTTTTTCATTCATTCACTCATTTAATTACTTTATCATGTATTCACTCATTTATTCATTCATTCGTTCTTTCACTCATTCAATTTTATTAATTCTTTCACACTTTCATCGATTCAATCATTCATTCTTTCACTCATTCATTCATTTATTTATTGAGAAATGCCCTTAAAAATCCCGATCAAAAATTTCATAGGAAACAGGCTTGTTCAGTTCTTGTTGAACTTCGTATCAGTACATGTTCTACAGCGTAATATCTTTCTGATAAAGTTTGTTGCGAGCCAATCCGTCGTTTAGATAAGGATTTATATGGGATTGAAATTTCCCATATGCGCTAATGTTAATTTGGTACCTTTTCATTATCAAGGCGCAAATCTCGCCGAGCAAAATTTTTGGCGACGGAACACACAAAAGGATAACAACGACGCAAGGTATGACTTTATCGCCTGCGCCGCAATAATGGGAAAAAAAGCCGCATTTTTTTTTTTTTTTGAACTGTTCAAAAATGAACAAAAACTGTTCAAATCAATATTGCACGACCCAGAACTTTTTTCCCTTTTTAATAGGAACTTGGGTCTTGTGCCCAGAGTTTACATAATTTGCTTCAATTTTGTCCATAGGTGCTAATGTTAAAATTTTTTGAACTGTTCAAAATTGAACAAAAAATTGTTCAAATCAAAAAGTAAAATATGAAAATGAGATGTCCTCGCCGAGATATTTCGAATGAAAAAAGAATTTTTCCCATTTGGACAATTCGTTCAAAAGTTATTAGGGGGGGGGCAGACCGACAGACCGACAGACAGACCGACCAGACACACATTTTCCCCATCTCAAAACCCTACTTTCAAGTTTTTTTTTTTTTCAATCTTGATTTAATTACTTCATTTTTTTTTTACTTTTCTTTATTTTTAACGATATTTTTTAAGCCTTCTTTCATGCTTTATTTTTTTTTTTTACTTTTACGGGAAAGTAGGCTAAAAAGGATCAATAGTCAGTCGGCATGGTAACAATTAAAATTAAAGTTAATTACCGTGAAAAAATAATTTCGAGCTGCAGAAAAAAATGCTTATAACTTCTTTTCTAGTTAATTTAGAGACTTCGAATTTTCGCACGCAGGGGCGAAACTCCCTTTAGGGGTCATTTTTTACGGGCTTTACAAAAAAAAAAAAAAAAAAAAAAAAAAAAAAAAAAAAAAAAAAAAAAAAAAAAAAAAAAAAAAAAAAAAAAAAAAAAAAAAAAAAAAAAAAAAAAAAAAAAAAAAAAAAAAAAAAAAAAAAAAAAAAAAAAAAAAAAAAAAAAAAAAAAAAAAAAAAAAAAAAAAAAAAAAAAAAAAAAAAAAAAAAAAAAAAAAAAAAAAAAAAAAAAAAAAAAAAAAAAAAAAAAAAAAAAAAAAAAAAAAAAAAAAAAAAAAAAAAAAAAAAAAAAAAAAAAAAAAAAAAAAAAAAAAAAAAAAAAAAAAAAAAAAAAAAAAAAAAAAAAAAAAAAAAAAAAAAAAAAAAAAAAAAAAAAAAAAAAAAAAAAAAAAAAAAAAAAAAAAAAAAAAAAAAAAAAAAAAAAAAAAAAAAAAAAAAAAAAAAAAAAAAAAAAAAAAAAAAAAAAAAAAAAAAAATATACTTAACAACTTGCTACACCTATATATATATATATATATATATTATATATATATATATAATATATATATATATAACGCACATTTTACAGGGTTGGGGTGTTATGGCGCAAACTTGCACTATGGAAATTTTTAAGGAGTATTTTCAAGGAGTTTTATCCTTTTTGGGTGATCATCGTTCTGGGGGCTGAGTAGTTTTTTTTTAGGGGGGGGGGGTAGGATATACATTGCAAAGAAAATGTTTCACTTTTTTCATGCATTTCCATTTTTCATAGAAAAAAAATCTTGTCAGTTCATTTGGAGGGTCGTTCCCCCCTCCCCCCACCCCCAAATTTCTCCCATAAATCCGTGATTGTAGTAGATCGAATATATTTGACACATTGAAAAATCTTTGTTTACTCTTTTTTCTGCGTAATACAATTTTGAAAACGTTTTTATTCCATTAGACAAGGTAATGAATGCTAACTACGGCCATACTGTCTATACCTTTTCGGTTTCACAGACTACCCCCAATACGAGGGGGTGCGGCCGCAGCGCTGTCCTCCTTCGAACCTCCCACAAACTCTCTAGACACTTGACAACCAGCACCGGCCATAAAGGACTGGGCTGGCAGAGAGTTGCCTACCTGCTTTACCGACCCGAGGATACAGTCATACTACAAAGTATGCCTTACGTCACCCGGATCGGATAGTGCTATTTTAGTCGCCTCTTACTACACGCATAACTACGTCGGCGCTATTCTACGCCGTTAATATTTTACAACCCTCGACTTTCCATGATGTTCCATGACATCCGCCTCTAACTTTCCATGACTTACACTAGGCTGTTGTTTCGACAAAAACAAAATTGTTCAGAACGTTAAAATATTAGAGACAATTTCTTGGGAAAAAAAGTGCTAATTCATTGTTTGTTTTTTAAGTTATTAGTTCTTGACTTCTAAGCTATTAGTTCTTTCTTCAGGGGTTAATTAGAACTGTGTTCGACAAACCTTTACGACGCTTAAGAACCGTACCGTTTACAAATCCCTCCCTTCCCCCACAATCCCGTCTCCATCGCAAAATAGTTATAAGGAAAAAAGTCTCCTCAGTTACTAATCGACTATCACTTGTTAAATGATACGAGGTACCAGCAAGTGTTTCACCGCCAAGGTAGTCGCATTGTAAAGAAAACATATGTACAGAGTTCTGTTAATTTGCTGTAATCGCAAAAATGAGATGGTATGAATTTGGCGAAAAATTGAGCGTAAGTGCTGAGAAGTCTTTTAAAAATTCTTTTATACTAACACAAACAATTTTAATGGAATTTATAAAACACTCTAGATTTATTTACTTTTTTAAATCCAAACAAAAAAAAAATAATTTTACCTTTTCTAAATTTCTGAAAGTTAAAAAGCTACATTTTACGAGGCATGTCTAATTAGTATTAAGTGTGCATGTTATAATAATATCATAAATAAATAAAAGGTTAACAAACTATGCTATAAAATATATTTTTTAATGATTTTATTTTTAAGATTTTTAAAAAGTGGGAATTATTAAAGCCAATTGGCGTATCTTTCTGAAGCAATCGAGTGCATGAAAAGATTTTGGCCTTTCCTTACTTATGTGATTTAGCCATATGACGATCCTCAACAATTGTCCTTATTTGCCCTATATTTACAGCTATAAGATTTTTGACAACCTAAATGTCCAGATTCTGCCCGTAATTTCACACAAAAGATAGGATGTATTTATGCGGCAAGTAAAGCCCGACGGATGCAGCTGTTAGTCCAAAGAAAAAAGAGGTAGGAATCGCAAAAGAATATTTTGCAGCTACCTCAACAGGAAGACTAATTTGTACCGAAGATTTGGAATAGTAAGCACTTGAGAAATGATCTCTTGCTTAAAAAATTTTTCTTCTTGGGAACTCTCAAAGAAACAAATATTACCAGACAGATTCATATGTAAGCAATAGGGTTAGAGAAATAGTCTTTTGCTTACAGTATTTTGTATTAATAAAAGAGAAACATGCAGGGCTCATACTCCACTTGGAAATCATGGAAAACCTGGGAAAGTCAGGGATTTTTTCCCCTACCTGGGACAGGACCCCTTGGAGGGAACCTACACTCGTCGCGATGTCAGATCCTCAATTTACTCATCTTCCTTTTCCTGTATAGGGTGGGGGGGGGGGTAGAATTCCGGAAAAACTGGAAATTTCCTTAAATATTTTTGCCGAAGTTCCGGAAATTTTATTTTGCTCTTTGACCCTAAATTTGCAATTGAAAATGTAGCTATGAGGTGCAGTTTCATTTTTGCTATCGCGATTTTCGTTCAATTTTGCTGTTAGATTGTTAATTGTTGCTTTTATTCTGAATCAATAAAAAAGCTTTTGGGTTTTAATTTCTTGCAGTCTTATATGATTTATTCTTTCAAACAAGTTCTAATTTCAACTCGATCAATTACGCAAAATCTACGCAAATTTCGCGAAATCGGCGTTTTAGATGATAATAGATGAAGGAAGCAAAGAACTGCAACAGGAATAAAACGAAAAATTATGCAAGGTATTGAAGCAGCAAAAGCCAAAATGGACGCAATAAATAATAAACTGATATATGCAAAAAGGGGTGAATTAAACCCATATAAATGATTTTAGTAATGTTTTCTTTATCATTTTGATGATTTTTTTAGAGGAAATTGTATTATTTCTTTTAATAATCCACACATTTTCTTAAAATAGTACACCCTTTTTGTACCATTTTCCTGTCCTATATTTTATACATTTTCCATTGTGATCCTTGTTAAAATAAGTACTTTTTTTCCATTTCTGTCTGAATCAAGTAGTTTTCATAAATGTCAACCAGATAAATTACATTTCGTCTTTTATGCCAGAAAATACAGTACCTATGAAAAAAATTCAAGGTTCAGAATTTATTTTTTAAGGTGCAGGAAATGGAAATGATTACTACTACCACCCCTGTATAGGTTTTTCTTTATATAATGGTGTTTATTATATTGTCATGGCATAAAACTGCTTATATCATCATTTCTTTAAATATTTGTTTTCATGCGTTATTATAGAGGTGAAAAGCTGATTTCCTAATTTTTATTTTATTTTATTTATTCTTATATTTTATGTTTTATAGTTTTAAATTCGCTTTTTAAAATTAAAATTAAAAAAAATTAAAAAAGATGAATGAGGTATAAAAGCTAATATCTTTTGGCAGTGGTGTGTTACAAAATTTTGCTTTTGAGATTCTATAGACTAGAAATTCTATAGTATGAGTTTGTTATCTTAATGAGCATCTGTGGAACTTTTTAATATGAGGTTAATATAATTGTATGTACAAAAAGGTTATGGAGGGCGTATTTAATGCACAAGTAGTGCATTTGCTAATAAATATTTTTACTTGGAACGTTAACCTGGAATTCTGCTTTGATCCACCTGGAAAAGTCATGGAAATTTTTTTTGGCTATTTGAGTATGAACCCTGAACATGGAGACAAAGAGTTAGATGCTTGTTCTCTGGAAAAGCTGGCAATCCTGACCATCTTTCGTTGCGATTTCCCCACGTGCGCGAGCTTCGTGCATTTCCCGTTGTTCGTATTTTGAAAGAGTGTTGTTAAATTGCTTCTATGAATTTTGAGCATTGGAAATAAGTTTTATTTCGCTTAAATAAATTGATGCATACTTGTCAAGTCTTTAACTGGAGACTCCCATTTTTTGTGTCTATCTCCCGATGTTCTGTTTAGGCGTAATTTTCTCCCATTTTTAGTAATTTTCGGTTTTAAAATAAATAAAGCCTCATTTTTTCTCAATTGATGGAGCGTGTGATCGTCGATCTTAATAGCTGACTTGTGACCTTTCCTGTATTTTGGCGAAATTTCGTATTTTTGGAAATTTTGAAAAGTCAAAATTTTGGTTCTGCGAAAATTCTTAATTTTGCAAGACTTGTTTTTTTCTTTTTAATGACAAAATTGTGAAGCAGCATGCGTACATATTTGATTTACAAAACTTTTCCAAATTAGCAGTAAAATTTCCGCATTTTGCTTTTAATGCGTTTAAGGGTCAGTCCCGAATTTTTTTTTTTTTTTTTTTGAAATCCGATAGCATCCGCTTCAGTAAAGCTCCCTAGTTATCGTTTAATATCTGATTCTATCTCTTGGGCATCAATAACTTTTGGTTTACCCTTATTTTTGATATTTTTTTCGATTCAGCCTTTTTAGTAGAGGATTTGCACTCTCGTCATTTTGCCACACCCACTCGAAATTTCAATGAAAAATTTTAGCCCTTTTTAAAATTTTGGTGAACATATTAGTTCATTATAACTATTAATATTGCATCCTTATTAATACCCTTGTTTAAAAATATTTTTTTTCAAAAATATTTTTGCATAGAATTTCAAATGCATTCTTTTCACTATTTTAGAATATTTTGTTCCTTAAGTGTACACCAGACGTGTTCGTGATATTACGTTTCAGTTATTGTGGTGTAGATGTAAGCTAGTATTTGGGAGAAATGTTTTTTTTTTAAATCTAACTAATGTAGTGCTGGGGATTTTGTGCATTCGGCAAAGTAATGCGTTTTCTGTAAAGTGAAACTGAGTTTCGTCCAATGCTGTCAAATTAAAATCTAGAGAAAATATATTCATCATAAAAAATAATTAGCGAGAAAATGTTTTTTTCCAACATTCAAAGAGAAAGTTTTATCAAATACTGCTGTAATGAACATTAAAAAAAAATGTGCATGTCATTTTAGTTGTTCAATGTGTGTGTGTGGGGGGGGGGCGGGGGGGGGGGGTTTGTTGGAGTCATTGGAAAAATATTTTTTTTTTCTCTCCAAGGTTGGAAAGTATGCATGTGTATAAATGTATGTGTGTGCTGACATTTTAGAATTCTGTTTATGTTTTCAATTAGTGAAATGAAAATATTTCATAGGGGAAAACAGTAAAATAAATCTTCTTCAACTTATATATTCCGAGATTTTTTCCCCTCATTAATTTTTAAGCAAATAGTCTCAAAAATACAATTTATTATAAATAATGTGTATTTAATAATTTGAAAATTGGTAATGTACATTGATTTATGGGGACAAAATCTATAATATCTGAAAACACCAGTAATTTAGCAATATGTATGCAAAATCAAAACAAAGTAAGTTATTTAATTTCAACACATTTGTTTTTGCTTTTAGCAACAGGTAGCAAACTGTCTTTTACCTTTCTAATAGGTTAAAGACAGTCTGCTGTTTGTCTAAATTTGCTTTCTGTGTCTCATTGTTTTAGTTTTTTAATTCAAGTTTGCCGTAAACATACTTAGAATGAATGCAGTAAGTCTTACTTTAGCGTAATAGACCTGTTTGTTATACATTAAAGTAGTTTTAAATTTTTCCTATATTTTTAATGATAATGTCCTATATATTTTTTTGCTCTTGCTGCTGGCACTGTGTACAGAATTTATGCTGATTGTGAATTACTTAATAACGTTCCTTGAAATTTAATGACTTTCTGAGCCGCACGCAATTCAATGCGATTGTTGGCGAAATTTTAAAAATCAACTGACAATCAATGTTTAATTAGGTGCAGAACATTCACTTGAACGCGGCCATGAGCTACCAAAAATGACCCCACTATCGACAGTTTGGCGACCACTGATTTAGAAGGAAATCGAGCCTTTTGTGGATTGTTCCTAAAATTCTGAACTCTTAAAAAAACACCTTTCATGAAACGCTGAGCTTTAAAAACAGACCCTTCGCAGAGCTCTGCACTCCCAAAAACGAGTAAACAAATATTAAACAATGAAAAACAATAAACAAAGCCAGCAATATGTGTAATACTTTGCTGTGAAAAATTTCATACTTTAAAAATCATAAATAACTCAAATTAGAATATTTTTTAATTTTTTAATTAAAATTTTACTATCGTTATTGTGTCTGTTAATACAAATAAATCATTATAGTGAGAACTGTTACGAATTATTATTTTTTAATGTAAAATATACAAGAATTAAAGGAATGTTTGTGGTGTTTCAATTTTAAAGCGCCTGAGAAACTCTTACGCAGAATGAGATAACGCAATACCACTGGTGCTAATTCAAAAAAAGTGCTACTTCATTAAAAATTGGCTTATAAGTTCTTTCTTCAGGGGTTAATTTAGAGTAGTGTTCGAAATGCAAAAAAAAAAAAAAGAAAAAAAAAAAAAGCCAATTCTAGCTTACTAAACGACCAGCAGTTGTTAAATGATACGAGGCACTAGCAAGTTTTTCACCGCCAAGGTAGTCGCATTGTAAAGAAAACATATGTACGGAGTTCAGTTAATCGGTTGTAGTCGCAAAGATGAGACTATACGACAGAACTGGAGGCCTAATCTCCCCCCGCGGACGAGTCCGCAGTGTAGGATCCATACGATGCTGACGTCACGATCCGAAAAAACCGTAATCTCGGCTTCGCTATTCTCGCACTGGTTCGCGGACGATTTCCCTACACTGTAGAATTTCTGTCCGCCGTGTTTTTAGTGGTGAAAAGCGATCCGTTCGCGAAGTTTTGGATGCAACATGGCGGCTTTGTTTATTTTGGATGTAATTGATCAGCTAGAACAAGAAGAAAGAATCCCTCGAAGACATATAAGAGACAGAGAAAATGCATTTGAGCTTCCCGATGAACGTTTTATTAAATATTTCAGGGTGTCAAAGGATATTACTGCATACGTAGCACACAGGCTTCGAAGTCACCTTCCATCACAAGGCTTTCCGTCTGAACTTAGAGTAAGTACCTACAAAGTAATTAGTCTGTAATTAAATTATTTAAATTTTTATTATGCAGTCAGATCATTAAATTTTTATTGTGTAGTCAGATCTACTCAGCCTAAAATTCCAGTCGGTTGTGAATTTTTATGTCTTAAAGCATAAGTTGTAGATGGCTTTAGGCTTTCTATTTATTTTGTACACGTTATCGTTTGACAGCTAATAGTTATATATAAATTCATACAATTATAAAATCATAATCTGATGTAAACTATTTTATATAATGACCCTGCAGCACTGCACATTTAGTTTCAACGACTCACTTAGGAATAAATAATTTACTCTGTAACTCACACATGGTTATTAATCATTTTTATGGCAAAAAAAAATTATTATTGTGGCTGGCAGAAAAAGAACTGTCCTTTTTATATGATAATTCAACCAACTTATCTTGAAAATTTTTTACGTAAAATAGTTTTTAGAAGCTTCAATTAACTACTCATGTAATGCTCATGACATAAACTTAACTCTGAGCTTAGGTGTTTCCTAATTTTGAATAAAATTTCATTTGCATCTTTCTACACACTTTTAAAGGGCTTCATTCCAACTGCACTATATGTTTTTCTCTCAATGCACTTCACTTATATTTTATTGCTATGATTTTCCCAGATAAAAGTAATATAGGCTGTTGTCTTCACACATTTCTTGATGCCAATTGGTATAAATATACAATTTCTTTCAATTTCAAAGTAAATTCAGGAAAATGATCAAAAGCAAAAATGAGATGCACCTCTTTTTTTTTAAAGCATTGAATGTATGGTACAACGTTTAATTTATTTGCATTTTTTAGTCAAACATATGTAGTATGTTTTTCTTTGTACTAATAAATATTTTTTCTTAAAAGGTATTGGTAGCCCTCCGGTTTTATGCAGCCGGAGGATATCAACAAACAGTAGCAAACGACTACTGCCTAGCAGTCAGTCAAATGACTGTCAGTAGGAGCATACGCATAGTCAGCCGAGCTATTACGGAGGAGCTGATGCTGGAAGAAATTTCTCTACCAGGTTTAACAGAGCAGCAGGAAATAAAGAGAAGTTTTTACATCAAGTCCGGCGTACCTGGCTGCATCGGTGCAATTGATTGCACCCACTGTTTAATAGTGCAACCAAACGAAAATTCAAGTCGGGTCAGGCGCCATAGTTACCTCAACAGAAAAAGAAATTTTTCCATCAATGTTCAGTTGGTAAGCAAATTAATGCATCCTCCCTCCTACCAAAATTAAAGCATGATATTTAAACTATAGAAATGGATATTTTTATAGAATTCATATTCACGTTTATAGTACTATGTGTAAGTAAATGGGCAGTGGCGTACGCAGAATTTTTTCAAGGGAGGGTTCATAATTTTCTGAAACTACTAAAAAAAATTAGAGTATGTAATAAATCACTAAAATTTTTATTTTTGCCATTTCGTCTGAGCTCAAGCGGGGGTTAAACCCCTAAACCCCCCTTGCGTACGCCCCTGTAAATGGGTATTCGTACAGATTAGGGCTCGACCGATGGCATTTTTTGGCCGATGGGCCGATGCCGATTGTTGGCCGATTGTTCCGAGATCGGCCGATGGCCGATTGCCGATTATTCTCCTCTTCCATCGGCCGATGGCCGATGCCGATGGAAAAAAACGTCGCTTTAAACCATTAAAACGTGTAGAATTCTTGTCAAAAATGTCATTCAAATCATTTACTATTTATTTTTATGTTTATAAAAGCATCAATGCATTATTCAAGCACCGTAAAATTGTTTGGGGGAAGTTTAAATAATAATTAAAACTGAAAGAATCACTCGCGACTCTAGTAAAGTAATTAAACTATTTGGAGGTTAAAAAAATTAAAAAATGCTATATCAGAGAATGTTATGACACAGACTAACAAATAATGTGGGTTTGTATTTTTAACGAAACTGTCAACCCCCTCCTCTCAGATTTTTTTCATGATCTCTCCCCCCCCCCCGTTTTAAAAGAAAAGCGAGAGCAATTACATGTTTATTTTTCATTAAGAAAGTTATTTTAAGCTCTTTTTCTGAAATAAAAATAAAATTTTGAAAAATTTCGCTCGCAGTATTATTCCTTGTATAGTATATCCCTTGTTCATAACCAAGAGATACTGAATATTGCTTTAAAAACATAAACGTGAGATTTTTTTTGTCATTACAAATGAATGCTGGGTCTTAAGAACTAATCTTATTAGATTTTTTTTTCTTATGAGTTGAAAATTACACTGAAATACTTGACATGTTCTTTATATTTTCATGAGCACAATGTAAGGTCACCGAAATAAACCAATATTTTGAGCACCAGCAGTTTTCTGTTGACAAAAAATCTTCTGAAAACACGTGATCGTTTATAAAAATTAAGATGTATTTCAAAAATATATATATATATGTTGACAATTTTTGAAATTAATGAAGTTGTAGAATTTTTATTAAGGTATTATTCCACCCTGTATCCCAAACTCGTTTTTAAAGAATTAAATTTTTGAAAATTGCAAGTCGAACTTGGACACATAAAATTTTGATCAATAAACATTTATTTATACTGAAAAATGGATTCATATTTTTATCAATATGTTCTATGTTGTACAAGAAATATTCTAAACTGAAAGCAGATGCAACGAGATTGTTGTACAATAGCAGAAAAACTGTCAACTGTCTAGCACGTGGCATCAAAGAAGCCAGAAAAATGCGCTAAAGAAACGAAGTATAAACGGAGAAAAATTTAAATAATTATCGTATAAAAAATGTTAAGATGTATTTTGAAAAAAAAAAATGCATTGATAAATTTTTGAAAATAAAGAAATTTTAGCATTTTTATTAAGATGTTATTAAATCCTGTCGCGCGAACTCGCATTTTGAGAATTCAATTTTTAAAAATTGCAAGTCGAACTGGGGCACATAAAATTTCGATCAATAAATACTTATACTGGAAAGTGTTTCTTATTTTTGACCAATCTTTTCTATGTTGTAAACTAAAAATGAAATAATGAAAACAACCGCACACTAAAAGCAAATGCAACAAGATTGCTGCACAATTGCGGAAAAACTGTAACACGTGGGATCGAAGAAGCAAAAAAAAAAAATAAATAAATAAATAAAAAAACCGCAAAGAGAAAATGTTTACGCTGGTAAAAATTAAAATTATTATCGTACTTTGATTGAGTTGACTTTTTATTGTTTACAATTTCGAAATAATAAGAAACATGACAAACTAAAAGCAGATGGTATAATATTATTGCACAATGACATCTAATGCACTAAGTCATTATTAAAAGAAAAACGGACAAAAATGAGGCAACTAACCTAGTGCGAAAAACAAATAGCACCCATAAAACGCCTCTGTGACTTTTATTTAAACATATTCTATTTCGCGAGCATTCTGCTCAAAGAGAAATATTTTAATAATGAAGGTTTTCGGGCAGCGATCGCTTAAACTAGTTTTCCGAATTTTTTATCAAATACTTTGTAGAATGACATTATTTCTGTGTGTGTTTTTTTTTTAACTTATGTGCTGCCTGTTACTGTATGGAAATAGAAATTGAGCTATGGAGAAAAACAGAAAACGAAAGACAATGTTTTCTGGAAAGTCGTCACTGCGAAAAACATCGGCCTTGCATCGGCTTTTAGATGTTTTTTACGGCCGATGGGCCGATGTTTTTCTAAAGTTAACATCTGCCGCCGATGCCGATGGCCGATGGCAACTTTGTTGAACAATCGGCGCCGATGCATCGGCGAGGCCGATGCATCGGTCGAGCCTTAGTACAGATGCTAGGAAATTTGCTCTCGAGGTAAAAAGACAACAATATTGCTGTTAAGTTGTGCTTCCCGAATTGTCAGTGTTCAGTTTCAAATATCATCATACTAACATTTTGGTGAAACAAATGGAAAGTAGTAATGTATTTTAAAGTTAACTGTCATGCTTAAAACATCATTTTTATTTAACAAGTGGGAGGAAAAATAAGCATTCAAAATATCATTAAAGGACATAAAGGTTATTACTTAGAGGAAACCGGCTGCAGGCCTTGGTGTGTTAATTTACATGGGAGTTTAATACCCGCACATTTTAAAAAGAATTTTGACTTATATATTCGATAAACTTCAAGCATGTAAATATTGTTTTCAAAGCATGTAGTAGGGCCCTGTGTAGTCTTTATTGTTATTAAAACCATGGTTCTGGGCAGTATGCAGCACAACTTTGTATGTCATAAATTCTGTGATGTGTGTCTCAATACTATACTTTCTATCGAGCTACATTATTAGTATCTTTTATGCATTTTTATTTAGATATATAATTCATTGTACAGTGATGTTTTTTAAAACAAATATCGCGTTATATATATATATATATATATATATATATAAAACTGGGGATTATCTAGTATTATCAATTAACGAATTCAATTACATGACTATATGCTGAGTAGTATTAGCTTTTGGTTTGTATGTAATAAAACATCAGAGTGTATTTATTGTAATGCTGTTTCACTTTTCTGAGGAAATGTTGTGTGTACTACTTTTGTATTGATAACTTTTTTTTTCATTTTCAGATTGTTGATGACAAAACTCTTGTTAGGGGCATTAACGCGAAATACCCGGGCAGCGTCCATGATGCGTTCATTTGGAGCAGAAGTTTATCGAGAGAGGCACTTAAAACACAGCATGAAAATGGGAATGATAATGCATGGCTTATTGGTAAATATTGCTTTATACATTTTCTGCTTTGTGCAGGACGAGTGTTGAATGAGTTGAAAGGGTATTCAATGACTTTAAAACGTAAACGTAATAGCAAAAATGTATATCCTAATAAATTTTTGAAATAGTGCTGTATAGCAGAAACTCTTTATCTGTGTCAATCAGTTTCATTCAGCACAGTTGTCTTTTAACCCATTAAGCGCCAATGTTAATATTTTTTATAAAAATGTTAAAAACCTGAAATTTGACTTTTTGATTACATTCAATACACATGAATTTTTTTCGTAATAATATAGTAATGAAAATTAGTTTCCCATTTTTAGTTAGGTTATAACTGTCTATTCTATAAACAATCGCTGATCCAAAGTGAAAATTTAAGAAAACAGGGCAGCTACTAATACGCAATAAACTTCAGCAATTCAAATGTCTAATACAAAATGCATATGGAATCTTACACCCCCATTAGGCGGCAATGTTCCCATTTTGGGAACATGCTATAACTTTAAGTTATTTAATTTTTTTTTACAAATTCAAATGAAATAGGTATAAATACCCTCTGTACATTACAAAAAAAAACAAAACAAAAACAATTACTTATTAAAAAAATGATTGGAACATATAGCGGCGTTTAATGGGTTAATTGTAAAACTGTCGTTTTTTTTTTCCCTTTTCAAATCATCATGAAAATCTACAGGAGAATCTAATTTTATAGAAACATTACATTCTAGCTTGGGGATCATTCATAAATGATGTCACGCTTCGAGGGGGAGGGTGGGTTCGTGAAATTGTGACAAGTGCGCCCAGAAACCCCCCCCCCCCCGCAGCCCCCGATACAAAGTGTGACATTTTGTGACAATGGGGGGGAAGGGGGGTCAAATATATCGGAAAAAAGCGTGACATCATTTATGAACGGTCCCTTGCGGTTGAATAATGTCGAGTCAAAATTGTGTAAAACAGGAAAAATGATATTATAGTCTGAAGAACCAAAAATATTCCCCTTTTGCTTACTTCCCAGCACAAGATTGTAATCCTAATAACTAACTTTCACTGGGGAGGGGGATATCACTGAAATATAATTTTGTGATATTAACTGCAAAGAATTTTTTGCATATATATTATATATACTGCCAAGCACAAATAAACCATTTTAAAACCAACAATGTATGAAATCTGGCATTTGATACAGTACCACACATTTTATAGAGTGGCCAGAGTTTCCCACTATGCTAATAATAAACATATTGCATTATATAGACTTAATACATTGTCAGCAACATATATACATTGTTTATTTGTTCTTTGTATATATAACCTAGTTATATATAACCTGCATTTTTCATAATATGCAACTCTTAAAAAACCAAAATGCCTGTAACTATATTTCCTGATAAATTTTTTTGTTTATTTAGGAGATAGCGGATATCCATTGGAACCGTGGTTAATGACCCCATTTGCTGATCCGACATCAAGGGCAGAAGAAAGATTCAACCGGAAACATGCATCTGCGCGATCCTGTGTTGAAAGATGCAATGGGGTCTTGAAAGGACGGTTCCGCTGCCTTCTAAAGCACAGAGTCATGCATTATCACCCAACTGAAGCCTCCTTCATAATAGACGCTTGTGCAGTACTGCACAATTTATGCGTGAAAAGGGGTTTAGAATTAGATGAAGATGAAATTATAATAGAAGTTGACAAAAATAAACCCGCACTAGATGAAACCCAAAACACAAGTGAGCAAAACAGGCTGAGATAAAGAGCTCAATTAGTAAGGAGGCGAATTGCTGATGCCCTTTAAAAAAATATTTTGTACATGTTATTTGTTATTAAATGTTTTCTACTTATATTTGACCATTTTTATTGCATTTCAATTATAGTTGCACTGTACTGAAGATCTTGAAAAACAATTTCTTATTTTTTTTTTCCTTTTTTTAAGCATATGCTATATCATTCAACCAAAAAGTAAATTTAAGTGAGAATATATTTTGACATATGTTCAAATTTATGTTCTGCATGCACACATGAAAATCATTTAGTTAACATAGGGTGACCATATTTCTAAGCGTCAATTTGGGTATGTGTCTTCAAATCCACGAGTAATTTGGGGGCGCCAGAAAAATGTTTCGGGGACATAACAAACCAATACATATTCCCTTCTATTATGAAAAATTACTCTCATTAATGTATTTCAAATGGTATCCAAAAATATTTTACAAAATGCACGCAAATTTTCGTAGATCATTGCCTGTTAGAAATTGTAATATTAAAGCAACAATTCAATAATTGCCATAATATTATCTAAAATTTTAAAAAATGATATCTGAAAGTTCTAAAGTGCAAATCAAGAAGCAATTTGAAGAGAAAAACAAGTTTTTTAATTTGGGGACATTATGCATCCCCAAGTAGTTGAAGTGTTTTTGGGGATTAATCTCGGTTTGCAAATATAAACTTTTTTTTGTATAAGCCCAGCCCGAGTTTTTGATGAAAAATGTGCGGGGGCATTTTTTCTTTCTTTTTTTTTATTTTTCCAATTGAGGGTCAGTCATAAAGCCTCAAGTTCGCTACTACATGAAAACTTTTTTATTTTATCTTTGTAGGTGGAGCGAATTTCTATGGTAAATGATTCCGATATATCTTCTTTATATACATATTTCAACAATGTTTAGAGCTTTTTTTAAAAATTATATCAGTACTTTCTTCATCTTGGTTAACAAATTGCGAGAACTTCCCTAGCGTCAGTAGCTCGCCAGTGCCACCAAAGTACTGCGGCAAAGAATGAAGCAACCTATGAATGAATTCTGGAATGCGTATAAATCTTAATAATTTATTTGAATTTGTATTTGGTCTTTAGTTGTGTCTAACTTTAATAGTACAAGGTGACATTGAAATTATTACGTTATAACCACGGAGTTGCTATATACGACTTCGCTATAAATGTCGGATTGAAATTTATTATTTTTGCCAAACTTTGTTAACACTGTAAAGTTACTTCCGAGTTTGCAGCTTCTCGGGCTGGGGCCCGTGGCATTTTGCCAGCTCTGCCGCCCTAAAGTTACGCCACTAGCATGTGCCATGGAAAGAAGGAAGTACTGCTCAAGGTTCGTTTATTTATTTTTTGTTCTCACAGTACTGTATCAACACTCGACAAAGGAGAGACCATCAAAAAGTAGCTTAAGGTTTAGCTCTGACAGAATCATTTCATAATATGTAGAGTAAATGCCTTTTTTCATCTCTTTAACACATGCCCTTCCAAAAAAGAAATTTGTAATTGATCCATTAAATTATCTTTACTCATTTCTTAAATTTTATTGTGGATCAATTGGTTCTAATGGCACTAAAAAACATAATATGTGATGGAAACTTCATACCCGGTGCCTGAAGCAGTGGCGTAGCTAGCATGGCTGACATCCAGTTGCGTATCGATGGTGTCACCCCATAGAAAGTTTTAAACAAAAAAAAAAAAAGAGAAAAATCTTGTAAGCGCGAAGTATGCATCTTAATGTTAAAATTTAATAGTGAGTTTTCAAAAATAGCACATTTGAAAAAGAAAAAATATATACCATTAGACATCATGAGTATCAAAATGAATTCAAAACTACTTAAAACTAATTATCTTTATATGGTGATTATACTTAAATGTAATTTTATTATTATCTGTTTTATATAATAAATGGTCTACATTTCATATACAAGTGTGACTTATATGCTTTTTTAATTTTATCTGTAAGAAAAAAGAATAGTCTCGATTATTCCCCAAAATTCAACTTCAGGAGAATATTCTCACCTCCCATCTCTAGCTTCAGGTTTAGCCGTGCGAGAATTATCATTTCATAATATGTGCAGTAACCAAGGTAACTTTGGTCCATATTACCTTGGTTAACAAGGCTCTAATGTACATATATCAGTAGCGGAACCATGTGCCCTTTCCAAAAAGAATAAGGGAAATTTGTAATTGTTCCACTAAAACTTCTTTATTCATTTTTCTAAATTTTATTGTGGAACAATTGGTTTTAAGGGTACTATGAACCAAAATATGTGATGGAAATTTCATTATGAAAATATTTTTGAGATGGAACCACTTTTTACTTCTTGGTGCTCCCTCCAAAAATGATTCCTAAATCCAGGGACGGCCCAACCAAAAGCGTGGCCCGGGGCGGAAGTTTTTGCGGGGCCTTATATATATATAGATATATATATATACCTACGTGCGTTAAACTAAGTTGAAACGTTCCAAAGAAATAGTAGTTAGCAGCCACAATTTTTATTTTTTGTACAAATTTCTTGTACAAGAAATTTGTACAAAAAATTCTGTTTTTATCTTGTATAACATATTGATTTCTGTCGAGTATTTTACATCTAAACATATTTGATGTAAAATATTCATTTTTTGTGTTTACTTAAAATTTAAGCAGCGGGGCCTCCTATTGGGAGCAATCGGTCCAAGCGGCTTAAGATTGGCCGTATAACACAGACTGGAAATGAAATTTCTATTCCCGTTTTAAAAACATTCATTTACTACCAATGGAATCTAGAAACATTCCAAAAATTTTTTGATCTAATCTATTATCTAACCATGTAGAAGAACTTGAAAAGCTGAAATTTTAATAATAAAAATTCTCCCCCCCCCCCTCTTCTTCATTAAGATTTTGCACGGGGCCCTGCCTTAATACATACACTTAAAGCTTTACATTTCTAAGTAATTATCCAAAAATTAAACTTTAATTTAGGTGTAAAAAAACATATTTAAACATTATGAAAAAAGTTAAAAATTTAAACTTTCTTCATGGAAAGATCATATATTTTGTATATCTTTAGAAATCTAGCTGCATAATGAAATAAATTTTTTTGTAAAAGCATTATTCCACTTCAATTTTTGTATACGTCAATATTGATCTTGCACATTGCATAATTTACTGAAATTGTAAAAAATTTAGTTTTCCATAATAAAACCAAGCAAATTTGTAAATTATTTATTCAGTGCTAGGAAAATATCCTCCAATAAGTTGCTGATTTTCGCCCCTTCTTCTGCTTGTCTTTCGCAAGCAGCGGTTTGCTTTGCCGCTTCCGCTGCCAACATCTCTGATGCAGCCGCCCTCCTCTCGCTTGCATCCGCAATCCGCTGCATCGCCTCAGTTTGCTGTTTCATGTAATTTAATATCTCCGGGGCAGTTTCAGCCGCTATATACCTTGATTTTCCTATGAAAAAAAATAGGGTTATTAAAAATACAATTGACTCTCTGAAACCCACATAATTTGCAAATTACCGGTCAGACTTATTTATGCTTTTACCATTTTAAAGAAATCATTACTTTTCATAATAGATAAATTATAACTGAAAAGAAAATTATTAAAAGCAAGTTTACTTGCTTCTGGTTGTTGCTAATGTTTAATTTTTAAAGCAATTCCAGCCCATAAATTAAGAAAAGTTGTGGAAAAAATAAGCATAACACATTGACTTGTCATATGGCTACAGCAGAATTTAGCATAAAAATTGAAAATAACAATAGAAAATAATTTTATTTACTTAATTACACCTTGAATTGAGAATCAGGCCTGTATGATCCATGTGTGATAGGTCAGATGGTGCTGTGTAAAAAAAGGCACCCTTTAAAAAAAAACTATAACAAAACTCAAAAAGCCATTAAGGTGGGTTTTCAGAACAAAATTGGGCCTTTTTCATTCTGAAAAACTGCGTTGAGCAGGACTTTGCAAAGATCGCGCAGCACAATCTCAGTGCGTCCTTATTTAAATGATTTGAAACTCAAAATATGGTCGCCTGAGTTATTAAGGAGAATGCAGTACAAAATCATATCTTGAGGTATTGAATTATTGTGGAGAAGTGAAAATTGCTCATAATAATTTCACATGAAAATAATGCAAACAAACCTACTTTTCTTAAAGAGTGGCGTCCTTCTTGAAGCAGGTGGTGTACTGGCAGGTCTTTTATTTGCTGCAGGTGGTGTGCTGCCAGGCCTTGCTGCGGGAATTTCAGTATCGAAGTTACTGAAATCATCCTCGGACTGATGAGAAATGTTCTGAAAACATCAAAAAGGCACATTTGACTCATTTTTACTAATAACCAAACTTGAAAAATATTTTCACTCGAAAAACAACATTACATAGCTACCCATTACCTGAAGCAGTGGCATAGCTAGCGTGGGTGACACCCTGGGCGGGTGCTGATGGTGTCACCCCATGGAAAATTTTAAACCAAAAAAAGAAATCTTGTAAGCGTGAAGTACGTATTTTAATGTAAAACATGTAATAGTGTATTTTGAAAAATCGCACATTTGAAAAAGAAAAAAAATATATATACCGTTCGATACCATGGGCATCGAAATATTAAACTTGTTGGTGGCAAGGGTGAGTTCAAAGACATTTTAAGGAATGCTAAAAGCGTACATTACTGCAGTGTGTATGTGCAGAATTGCTCATAACCATCTTTCTGCGCGAATTCAATATTAAAGTAGTACATTTTTATTGAATTTATCACATGCTCTACAAGCTTCACTAATATTTTGACAGTTTGACAAAGAATGAAGGAAAAGGGGAGAAGAAAAATGAGGAATTTTTAATTTCTTATGTCATGCCTTTATGATAGCGTCAGCAGCACATTAAAAATACTAAAAAATTTCTTATTGCATTGCAAAGTCTGTAATTATATTATAATTATTAGTATCTGGCGGATTGTCAAGGTTTTTCAATACGAAACAAGGAACATGTTTGTAAATGTAGAAACTTACCTGCGAATCAACAATTGTAGCAGCTTCAGGGACTTCTTCATCTCCAACCGCTGCAGTCCATCCCGCTAAGCACATGATTCGCTCCTCCAGAGCAGAAAGCCGCTCTTCCGTTGCAGGACCGCCCCCAGTTCGGCCTCCGTGGCTGTAGATGCGGCTCGCCTTTTTTCGTACATCATTCTTTTTATCCGTCCAGCACTGTGGAAAAAATGCATGGAATTAATTTCGATCATAAGATAGTCAGTTAAGAGCAATGAAAAATTCTATGAACAAAAGATTTTAAATGATTAGTAACCAAGCATTCTCCAAAGTAATAAATTATCTTCAATATCCTGTTCAAAAGGATAGGATGCAAGTATATATGCTACTATATTGATAACTTCCACATCTTTAACCACCCTGTGGTGTTGGGCAGTCCCAGAGTTACATGTTATATAGACGATATATTTTGTCATGAACCGCAGGGTAGATCCTACCAAACAAACATACTTTAATTAAATCTTAACATGTACAGACACAACATCAACACTGGCGTATGCAAAGGGGGGGGGGGGTGCGGATTAGGGTTTAACACCACCTCTTCTTGAGCTCAAGTCAAAATTGTCTAGCTATCTAAACTAGGGAAATAATAGTGCTTTATTACATACTCGAATTCTTTATTACATACTCGTAGTTTCAGAAAATTAAGAAACAATTGTGCGTACGCCACTGAACGTCAATAACTGCTAGATTTTTAAGATTTATAACCAAACCACACAGACATTTGTGCTTGACCAATATTTACAAATGAAGAGAGTACAAAAGAATGGTGAAAAGTCCATTACTTGTTTGTGTTGAGTGCAATACAACATGGCAACAACGAGTGTTAGTACAGTAGAATTTCTTGCTATTCAAACACGTAAGAAAGGGGAAGGATCAAGGCAAAAAATCACCCAAAAGTTTGAGTACAATGAAGAAAGTCCACTCTTGTGAACTTGCAGATGTGATTTTTTCGAACACTAGAAAGGTTATGTTGCCTGTCTTCCCTCAAATCTTCCAATGTAATTTAAAATCATATGATAAATTAGGCTCTATAACATTCACAATACTTATAACAAAAGTAGAGTTCAAGTCAATAGAAGGAAAAATTAAGAGTTATAGAAATCGTTTTCGACTTTAAAGAAACATTTAAGCAGTTTCTATTAACAATTATTTTGATTATCATTTTCCCGGCATATGCATAGATGCAACTAAGAACATAATAACTGTGCCAGACTACTAAAAAGAAAAGCTACTAAAAACAAGGAAAATATGTACAACGCTTTTCAGTGGTTGGTAAGCGATATATCATTTCTGTGGTCAGCTGAACATTTCCTTATGATTTTGAATTCATGATATTAACATTAGCAAAAGAGAAAGACAAACTATTGTTAGAGTACAAAAAAAAAAATAAACAAATAAAGTAAAAAATTATCTTACCTTTTGCCACTTTTGATAAGTTTTCTTTGCTCCTCCTGTTGAATTTAATGTCGTCGCTAAGTTTTCCCATAGTCTTTTCCGATCATGTTGTGTAAACGACTGACTGAATTTATTTTCTGCTAACGCAGGATGCTCCTCTAAATGGGTTACAATGATCTCTAACTGTTCTCTAGAAACACTTTTCGCTTTTTTTGCAACAACAGACATTTCCATGAGGACGATCCACGTGCAGCGTCAAGACGATGGATTCTTGTTTGTGTTAAAACAACCGATGAAAACGATAAAACGATGATTGCGAAGGGTAGCGCTCATTGGCTACTGGCTACATCGATATATCGAAACAACGCCATCTATGAGGGTGGAGCTATTGGACGAATCCGCGAGGTGAAATCGCTTTCACTTGGTGGCCTAGCGAACGGAGATTACGCTTTTTACACGAGTTCGGACGGAAGGGCTGCGATTCGATAAGGTGAAGTGAACCGGTTCTACAGATGCGAGATTAGGCCTCCAGTTGACCATTTCGTCAGCTGGTAATAGCAGTTGACGAAATGGTCTACGAAAACGGGATCGCGCGCACGTGCGGGTCTACTGCGACTAGACCAGCACACCGGAAATCGAGTCGATAGGGGAAAAGGCGAAAAATTGCTCCCTTTCGATGATAGCGCCGCCTATCGGTCTACTAGTCACGTCGACTCGACGATACGAGCACATGGGCTCTGGTGGGTTGTCGTCTTTGTTCGCCAAAGTGCTTGCTAGACACGAATTATATCCTCTTTTAACCCCTTCCCTCTCGTTCCCGTGAAAGTGACGGGCTGAGGTTTCGCCTTCTATTTCTCGCTCCCGTCATATATCCGGGCTGGAGTGTTTAAAATTTCAAAATAAAAACAAATAAAAACTTAAAATGAATATATATATTGCTCATACATATTTTTATGTAATTTTCAGGGATAAAAAAAAATAGGCACTTTTCTGACCGTTTTCTTAACACTCCGTCGGTAGCGCTGTATCTCACAGATACAAAGCTTTGAAATTAATTTCTTTTAAATTGAAGGATAAATGTCACGACCTTGGCCAGAGCAATATCTGCTCTTCCGGTCAATAGGTCTCCTAGAATGTTGTGGGATTAGGTGTCGGGGGATTTTTTCCCCCGCTTTTGGGGGTTCCTTTGCGGTTTGCATCTGTGGGATACAGCGCGAGCGATGGCTTTTTCCGTTTGTTATACTAATTTTATTAATTTGTGCGTTTATTTTGCTTTTGAAAATGAATAAAAATTGCTTTCTAGATTTAAATGATAAGAAAGATCTTGAAACATTCTTTTTTTTTTTTTGATGAAAATATTTAGATGCAGAAATTTTCAATGCAAGTGATAAGGGCAAAGGAGATTTCATGGAATGCCATTCTGGTTATAGAATGTCATTCAACAAAAAGACTAGGTAAACGCAATATAAGTGCCTAAAATGCAGCGAAGGTTTTTGCTTGGAACATAACGTGAAGTTTTTTTTTTTTTTAAAATGCAATTGATGAACCAAATGTATCGGAGTCGAATTATTTTTTTCATTTCCTAAAATTATTTGAATAGTTAATATTTCAATTAAGAATATTTTCACTTAATATTATTATATATAAACACCTATTGTACGCATATATTTTATTAATTTACATTTCTTTTTGCTTGTAAGTATTTGTGTTGTAATTTAATATTTTCATTGTATTTTGTATTGAAATAAAGGAGGGATAAGGGTCCAAGTGTAAGAGAGGTGAAGCCTGGTACCAAAAACAAAAGAATATTTTAAAGAAAACTTTCATAATTAAATTTAAGCATTGCTATTACGAAATGTATCTGCGAGATACAGCGCACCCAAGTGCGAAATTTGGAGCGCGCCCGACGGAGTGTTAAAAATTACCCGACCGTTAAAGGGTTAAAAGAACAAGTTATCAAAATCACAGTTCGGCCTAGTACAGAGAGAAGGTCTTGGACGTCGTATACCAGGGAAAGCAGCACTTGTTATTGTTTGTGTTTCTCTTGTGGCTAATGCACTAAAGAATTAAAATCTTGCTAGCTCGGCTTCGCCAGTAGCGCCCTTAAGCGATCGAGAATCTCAACAAGTTTTACTTCTAGATCTTCCGCAAGCAGAAGCTGTCAATACATAAAGGGAGCTCGTGGACCCCATCTTAATTCTTCTGTAATTATTATTTTCCGATGTGAGTATATGGTACGGAAGCCGCAAATAAGAAGACAAGTTTAGAGATCATGACAGAAATACCATGAAGCAAACGTGTTTATTCCCAAGTGTTTGTTCCCTCTGCTAGTGTCTGCGCATGCGTGCAACTCCTATGTCCAAGTGTTTAGTATATTTTTGAGTGTACCATTTCACATTGTTTTAATATTGTATGATTGTTTTAGGTACTTTTTTTATAGTGTTGCACGGTTTCTCATTGTTGTCACATGTCATATAGCGCTTAATGCATACTCTTAAAGTTTTACATTCTACTGTGATTTTCATTCTCTAGTAGATTGCACTTTGAACTTAATGAACTTTAGCATGGCTTAAATTCTATATGCTTTGTCTCTCGACTGTGTATTATTTTGACAATGTAAACCCAGACATCATATTATTAATTCAAATTTTGTATCACTTTGTCAATTCTGTATACTTCAGCACATGATATCAATTTTTGTATACTACATCACAAGACATCATAATTTGTAAACTTCATCACAAGACATCAAATTTTGTATACTTTGTTTCTCAACTGTGTAGTACTCTGTCAATGAATACCCAGACATCATATTGTGGTAATGTAGACGTCAGCTGTACTACGGTTACTTTGTAATCTCTTGTAGTAGGCTGCACTATGCAGTTGGGGAACTTCAGCATTGCTTAATATTGTATAGGGTCAGGTGGGGTAAAGTGGTCATAAAATCCACGTTTTTCAACTTTCTTTGCCAATAAATATAAGAATTTGTTCAAAACCTTCAGATTTTTTGCTTGTTATTTTACATTATATTATTAAACAACAGATTGCATTACATTTTGAGCAGAAAAAAATAAGTAAAATAATTTTAGGAGCCTCCTTTCTGGGATGTATATATGACCACTTTACCGCATGGGTGGGGTAAAGTGAGTAGTGCATGGGGTAAAGTGGTCATAGCTGAAAAAAACTATATAAAAGTATTAATAACCATAATACTTCAAAATACTCAACAAAGGTTCATTTTAGGACGAAAACAACTTTATGTCCCTCAACGGAATTTATTTATGTCCTCTATTATGGTCAAAAGTTAGCCTCATCTTCGTAACGTCTCGTATGGTACTTCAGTCTCATCAGCTGCTGCATATATATGGTCTTAAAACGAAGTTATGTACCAAAACATGTTAGGATACCTAATAGTAGGTATTCTTGGGTTTTAATCCCTAACTATTAGATTTTAAGTCTGTCCTTTAACTCAATACATATAATAAAACATAAATATGAAATTCAACATTTTCGTGAAAAAAATTAAAATAGATTTTAATTGATGACTAAATTTATTGAATACCATATTAAGAAAATATTGCTAATAAGAGAGTTTTGAATAATTATAGCTTATTAAAAATCAATGGAAGAAAAATACATATTCTAACCTAGCTATTTTTAATTCTTTCTCTCATGTATTGTTCTTGTTCGAAGCACTGCTAGTTCTAAACATTTACAGCTTAATAATACATATAATAAGTCTGTTTATAAATGAATCATTGATACTTGAAAATTCTTGAAATAGAAAGTGCTTCTGAAATTTTTCAATACTAAACACACCATATTGTAAGCAAACTGTATTATAGTAATTTCAATCTCTATTGCATTTGAGCTCAGTTGTGTTAGTTCCAGTTTTCTAAAAAGTAAATTTAAAAGTTATATTTTTAAAAAAAAATAATATAGTATTAGTGAAACAGTATTAGTGAAATTATTTAAAGGATAGCTGACATGCCTTGTGGCTTAATTTCTAACAAAAGAAGTGCGAGAACTGTGGTCTTCAAAATTTATTTTCATGCGTAAATAGCTTGAATTCCTTCTAATAGTTAAAAATTGAAAATAAATATGGAAACTGAGCTCCGGTGAATTTTTTATGCAAGTCAATTCCTGGTCTACCTCATAAGTTAACCTAAAGTAATTTTAGATTATTGGTGCATGTTAAGCCTAGTACTATGACCACTTTACCCCATCTTACTTAAACTGTAAAATAATATATAAACTAAATATAGCTTCACGGTTAGTGAGGAAGTATTTTTGAGATGTGTGTAAAACTACCTGCACCGTCCATTTGCTGCAAATTCTTTAAAACAAAATGTCAGAGCGAAGTTAAAAGGGCTGTTTCAATTTCTAAGTGTTGTATAAACAAACAAATCTAGTATTTTCGCTACCTAAAGAGTTGCTATTAATATAAGTTTATGTAAAATTTAATTTTTAAAAGCTAAAATAAAAAAATTAAACCAACTCCTTTATTTATTTCAAAGCTATAGCTTTTTATTTGCCGTATGTCCACTTTACCCCATTGACCACTTTACCCCATCTGACCCTACTTCGTTTCTCTACTGTGTATTACTCTGTCTATGTATACTCAGACATCATATCAGATCAAGCTTTGTTTCATTTTTTTTTTACAACTTTGTATTCTTCAAAACAAGACATCAAATTTTGTATACTGTTTCTCTACTGTGCTTTACTCTCTTAGTGTGCATCCAGACATCAAATTGTAGTATTGTGGACATCTGTAGCATCGCTTAAACTTTGTGTACTTTATTTCTCATCTGTGTATTACCCTATCAATTTATATCCAGTTATATTGAGTTATATTGCTATAGTGTGGTGCGGCTTTGGTTGTGCGCAATTGCTCAATGATACTAATGCTTGTAGTGTAACAATTCTTGTTATCTGATGTTGATTTACAGACACTATGCAATCTTTCGAATTCCGCACCACGCGCATTATGACTTTTAGAGTTTTGCCATGACCTGTATTTTTTTTTTAATGGTTTTCCTAAATTTGCGGTTGGTCGAGCTCTTCCGGAACCCCATTTGCTCCCGAGGGCTTGCACTCGGGGGCACCTAAAAATACGATAGGCCAGAAAATGGCAGGTGGGGGGGGGGGGGAGGGTTCTGGGCGCACTTGTCCAAGTGTTTAATGATTCAAGTAAATGCACATAAGTAGGTCATTGTGGGAAAACAAGCTGTAGGAAAGATAAAAATGAAAGTCACCAACATACGCTGAAACCGTCAGTAACGCAAACACGAGACCGAAAAGGAAAAAATTATCATACGATTTTGTTGCATTTGGTTGGTGAAAATCCTAACGAATGAAACTTTGAACTAAATCCACAACGTAACAATAAAGGTTCGTGAATTGAAATTAAAGACATTACAACTATCAAGAAGTTAAATATTGTTTGGGTAGAACTAATACAATAAAAGACAAAATAAAATTAACTTACCGCAGCAAAAGAAAACTCTTAAAGACGAAAAGTAGGTATAAACTATTCGTAGGAGTCTGATATCTTGGAGAAGAAAACTAGCAAAAGCCAGAAATGACAAAGGAACGTAAACATTTTGACATAAATTTAAGTGTAGGAAATGTTTCCATGCCGTTTATGATCTTAAACACCTTTATATAAATTCATGAGTTTTAACTTTAACCGCTTCAGACCCCAGAACTAAGCATAAATAATTTTGACGCAATTTTTTTGGTTCTGTGATTTAAAAAATGATTACAAAACAAAATAGCTATTTTTTAAAAATTTTAATTAATAATTAGTTTAAATAATAATGAATGCCCAATTTCCATGTTTTCCATGTTTAAAACGAAGTAAACTATCTGTTGATTAATTTCAAAAACAATTATGTGTCTTAGCTTTCAAATTGCACAAACAGTATTTTAAAATGTAGTACCCAATGGGGTACACTTGGAATGAAGATGTTAAGAGAAACTTCTGTAACTCAAAGTAAAGGCATAGAATTTTTAACATTCAAAATGTGCAAAAAAGGGGGGCACATGAATCTGAAATGCAAGTTGGCACCGCAATTGTAGTTATTTTTTTTTCCAAAACGCTCACAAAAGATTTTCAAAGCAGAAACCTCTCACAGCTCAAATTGTACGTAAAATAGCTATGAAAAGCACCAATCTAAATTTAATTACATTCACATGTCCAGTGAAGAACCCTGCGAGGATACTTAGATTCCTATTTTTGAGAAAGAGACAAACTATCATGTTTACAGTAATAGAAATAAAATTTCACGTTAATTTAAAGCACAAATGAGCATTAAATTAACGTGAAATTTTATTTCTATTACTGTTTACTTGCACAAAGTTAAATTATTATTATCATGTTTACGTTTTTCATAAATAAAACCCAAACGACCCACTGAAGGAAAGCTCCCCCTTGAGGGTGTCAGGTGTTTTCTTCCTTCTAAACTTATCCGCACCTTTGGCTTGTCTAAAAAAGTAAGTGTAATTGTGATGCACGTCAAAAAGATGTATATTTATTGAATTAAAAAAAAAGAGCATACAGCGAAACAAATATACTATCTAAAAAACTGTTGTTTACTTCACAAAATGAGCTTCTATGTTGGTAAATTGTCAGTGTGAAAAAAATTTAATCAAACACGTCGCTAGTTGCCACGTTTAATGTCACGGCAGCTTAATGTAAGTAGGTCCCACGAGTTTCACAAATAAACTGATTCGCATTAAAAGCTATAAATTCAGAATTTTTCTCGAAAACAGTCAAACAGACAAGCAATTCGTAATTACGTAATTTCTAAATTAATCCAGTCGAAACACAGAGTCAAGATAATAGCGTGAAGGAGAGGATTCCCCCCCCCCTTTATCTATAAAATTAAAAACTTTGGCCACAAAATTAAGACATGACAAAATATTGTGCATAGGCTGTGCAAGTTATAGTGTGCTGATTCTTCCCACAAACATAGACTTATCGGTTAATTTTCGACTTGTGACATACAGCTGCAAAAATCAGTTTTGAAAGTAATGATATTTATGGAATTCATTTCCTATGGCTCATTTCTAAGATTTTTCTTGAAAAAGTGGAAAAAGAAACCAAAATTTTAAAATAAGTATATGGAAAATAGTTAAAATTCTTTGTGCCAAAATCTGAGTAAAGTGAAAAAATGACCGTCATCAGTGGTACATGGGCGCAACGCACAAGAAAGTCACACGTGAACGCAACATCAACCAGAAGGGCACCTGTATTTGAGCCAAAGGCTCGAAAGAAGTTAACTTTAAAACGCATGTTAAACGTGTTTTTAAAATCATTTAATTAAAAAGTACTTGGAGAAGATGGCAAATCTATAAATATTCAATTTTAAGTTTTCTTGAGGGTCGTTCGTAAATAATCTTTTGCTTTCGGAGCAAAGGGCCTGTTCTTGGCGTTTAGCACTGGTAAGGAATTCAACTGAAAATTTTAAGGAATTAATTAAAAACTTTTGATTAGAAAAAAATGGTTTTAACACTAACACAATGTAAAAAATAAAAATAAACGTTCTTTGGAGCATAGTGCAGGACGAATTCTGCAATTGGCATTGTAATAGAAAAATGTTTTTAAGAAAAATTAATTAAAAGTTACAAAGTTGTAAAATGCTAATATTAAAACTAGAACTAAAATTTAAAAAAAAAACGAAGAGCGGTTTCAAAAAAACTATTTAAAATGCTTTCAAAGTTATGTGTTTCATATCCTGACAATTTTGAAAAAAAAGAGGAAACTTTTCAACTTTTCTGGCAGTTTCTACAATGAGTATTATAGAATCAAAATATAAAAAAAACTGCAAGGTTAAAAGCTGTTTAAGGCTAACACTATACTCGTTTTTAATGAAAAATAAATGACTAAATAAATAAAAAAAATAGAAACGAAGAATGGTTTCAATAAAATTATTGAAAATAATTTCGAAGATATATGTCCCGCCCACCCACCCAAAAATAAAGATCCACCCAAATTGTGTCTCAAATACAGACAAGTTCGGGGAAAAAAAGATTAAACTTTTGAACTTTTTGAGGAATTTCTGCAATATATACAGTAGAAGGAAACTATTTTAAAAAACTGAAAGGTTTAAAGCTGTTGAATGCTTACACTATAATTGGTCTCATAAAAAAAGTAAATGACTATATAAATAAACAAAGGAGTAGGAACGAAGAGTGTTTTTAATAAAATTATTGAAAAAAAAATTCAAAGAAACATATAAAAAATAAGGGACAATATGTGTCTCAAATTGAGATAAGTTTGGAAAAAAAAAACTTTTGAACTTTTTGGCGAATTTCTACAATAGGTATAGTAGAAGGAAACTATTTAAAAAACTGAAAGGTTAAAAGCAGTTGAATGCTAACACTATAATTGGTCTCATAAAATAATGACTAAATAAATAAAATAATACGAACGAAGAGTGGTTTCAATGAAATTATGGAAAAAATTTAAAGATATATATAAAAAAATAAAGGACAATATGTGTCTCTAATCGAGATAAGTTTGGGGAAAAAAAAAGATTAAACTTTCGAACTTTTTGGGGAATTTCTACAATAAGTATTGTAGATCGAAAATATTAAAAAAAGAGAAAAAAAATACAGGTTAAAACAGTTCAGGAATCCAAATCTGAACATTAAAAATTGAGGCTATTAAAATCCATTATAAATGTACGATACACGTTTGGCAATGCATAAAATAATTACTAAATAAACAATATAATAACTACTCAAAATGAAATTAATAAATACTACACTTTAAAACAATGGCTACTTACGGACTCCAATGAACATAATTGGGGAGCGGAAAACTCGCTATTTTTCCCTTCTTTTCTTCACCGATGGACTTCAATGGGGCCTCCTGCTAAAAATGTGCCTCTTCTTCTTCTTAATTCCTATCTAATGGAGCCTGAAGCGATGGGCAAGGAGAGCACAGAAAAACGTTCCTCCCTTGATGAGTCTGCAGCAGACACTAACTACTAACGCCTCTTCGCAGTCTATTACTACTGTGAAAGTGCACCAGAAAAGAATTGAAGACAATAACACAGTATACTAAGCTGAAGTAAAGGCATTCAAAGAGAGTCGCGATTATGCAAATTGATTGTGACGGCCATCAGCATTCATATGCTCATTCATAGCAAGTTGTTTAAATGAGGCTTGCTTTTCCTCATGGCAGCTATACCACTCGATAGGTAGCATCCTTCAATATGCTTCAGAACATTAAATCAAACACATTTTCGCTGGGTCAAATGAAATTTCAGATTTACTTGCCAAAGATCTCTCTCTCAATACAGAAAAAAATAACAAATCTTTATTTTAAAATAGCATAACTGATTGGCAGTAAAGATGGTGTACTACCCTCAGCATTAAGCTTTTTCGGTTTCTTATTTAGCACCTGTTAAGTTTACTTTACGTAAGGCAACAGCTACGGGAAAGCGCTATCTCCTATCTCATGAGACGCTCTCACTGAAATTGCGCTATCAAGAGTTCAGATGCATTCAAATTACCTCGATTTTAAAGATAATTCGTAGAAGGCCAGGTTGCGTAGATATCACGATACGGCAAAACACAAATCTGCGATTTTACTTATTTTATGTGTGTAGGATTTTTGACAAATTTATCATTAGGCTTAAACACTTCCTGTTATTCACGTTTGTGAAGTTAATAATGTCAGTCTAGCCAGATGCGGTAATAATGTTGCCCTATTTTCGTTAAAAATCATACTGAACACCCTTTGGATCATCATCACCCTTATAAGCTGCGTTTATCATAACATAAGTCTTCAAGTCTGAGAGACATTAGTTGAAAGACATTGAATGTATAACCAGCATTCAGTTGTGAAGGTTTTCATTTAGACACGATTTGCATTCATTTTATCAGTTATTTCACAATTATTTTCATGTTTATGCGATATAGTTAAGATTAAAACTGATAATTAAATTATATTTAAATTGCCATTTTCCTGAAGCTTACTTGGCCTATTCGTTATTTATTTGATGCTGGCCATTTTACGTAAATTAACAAAATGTGATTAAAATTGCAAATAGAAACTTTATTTCAAACAAATCAGTTGGCATTAAAGTTAAAATTAAGGGGAGAAGCTCATGACTTTGTTTCTAAATTTATATTTAAAAGAAATAAGCTCCAGTAATTTTCAAAAATGTCTGACGTTTTTAAACGTTTTCTTAATTAAACTTTGATATTAATGAATTTTGGTTTATCTCCCGGAAATAAGAATAATTGATCAATGACTTTAGGTGAATGCATCAGCAATGCTACCGGAATATAACCGAATTCGAATAAAAATTTTGATCAGTACATATTCTAAAATGTATTGAGAGAAAAAAAAACAGTCATCCAGAAACTACTGCAAAGTTAGTTATAAAATATAAAATAAGCTATCAAAATTTACCGTGTACTGAGAATTTAAACTCTTATACAACACACTGATTTCCCATGATACAAATGCATTTTAATGTCCGGAAACCAAATTTTTTTCAGTTCCAATTCTCTTATGTATAATTTCTAGGTTAGCTTCTACATTACAGGGTGAATATTCTAATTCATCACTTTTTTGAAACAGTAAGATGAAATTCACCTCACAATTAAATGTAGATATTTTCCGAAGTACTGTAAAGCAACACAATTTTAAAATTTCTTTCTTAGAGATTCTTAAACGTTATGTGGAATCTCACTCAGTGCAACGAGGCCGAAGCTTAAAGCACTTATCCCAGCAGAAACTTAGTAAAGCTAATGAAATGGGTTTTTAACGGTACTCTGCCATTATTTGAGTTTGTAAACCTGCAGTCCTGATAAAGAAGATACAAATGCATGAAAAATTGCAAAGCTATGTTAAATAGTTAGGACAACTCTAATCTCAATAATTACATAGATGCTGTTGAAAATGAAAAAAAAAAATGCTGCAACGTACATTTAGCAATAACAAATAAATGCACAACTTCAAAGTATCAAAACTACTACTTACGGATGCCATGAATGTGATTAAAAAGAAGAAAAGATATTTCGTGCGTCAGTTTCTCAGCGATCGACCGATCCTTGAGCGGGATACTGGAATCTCGGGACATCCTTCTTCTTCCCTTCACTTAGACAAATGCAGTTCTTTGCTTCCCAGCTGACGAAGTCTTAAGAGATGATCAATGACTGACCATAAGAAAATCTTAAATCCTGTTTGTCTGTATTTTCTCCGCTTTCAGAGCTAACTTGCGAAGATACATGGTAAAGACCCATTTTTTTCTCAAGCTTCGCTCCTCTAATTAGGTCTTTCCTCTTATATTTAACTTCGATTAAGTTGTAAGGTATTTTCATCTTTATCCAGTTGCGGTTGTCCCCAAAACTTCAAGGTCGATACAGGGCCTCTGGCCTCACACACCCGACTTTTAGTTTAAAAAAAAACTAAACCTAAATGAAAATCTAAAGTTTTGTTAATATTTTAAGTGTTACTGTTCGAAATGTTAGATTTTTTTGTGCATATAGACTGAAAACTTACACATTCAGGGTCATTCCTTGCAGCAAAGTGTTTTGCAAAACAAAATGAATATTGTCCATGATTTTTAAGGTTTATGACTTAATTGAAGCATCATTTTTCAACATTTTAACTTACAAATACATTCTTGTAAATAGGATTTGTATTGAAATTAATATTAACTAAAACTTTTAATAGATTTGTTGTTTTCCACTTGATGTCCCTAACTTAGCACAAATAATTAACTTTTAATTTATGAATGAGTTGATTAAAAAAGGGGTTGATATGCATTTAAAGATATTTAGTTATAAAGCAATTCAACAAGTGTTAAAATGCAAAGTTACATTACTTCAAAGGAAATCCCAAAAGCACTTACGTACCACTAAGAAACGTTTTTAGTGAGTTCCATACGTGACAAAGCTTTAAATTTCTAAAAATAAAAATCCATTTGTCCCACTAACTAGAGGTTTTCTATTCATGCTACTCAAAATGTTAAAAAAGAACTAAAAATATGACATTTTTATTGCTATTTTTATTTCTTAAAAATAAACAAAATACCTATACTTTGCTGTTCAATGTTGTGCACTGATTACTATGATTCGCATAACCTGAATAAGAATATTGCTTTTAACAGGTTCCCATTGTTTTTACAATAAAGTTCTTGGCTCGAATTTCCGTGAGGATAAGAAGTAGTTCCTGTGCTGAAACAGTTTCTGGGAGGCAGAAAAAATTTATGGAATAAGCTTTTGACGATAAATACTCTAACGGAAACGTAATTTATGCTGAAATAACAAAAATTAGATGAAGTAACAGTTACAAAATTACGGGTTGAATGAACAAAATTACGATCTGAAACGTTGGTATGTTCAAATCTGGAAGGTCCGTTTGAAAGATTGAAGTACAATCATCTTAGAGACAGATTCCTTGAATATTCCAAAACTGATGGGGAGTGCACACACGTAAAGCTTTTCTTTAAAGCCCAAACACTGGGTGGACAGCCTGTACATTTTAAATTTTTATAGATTAATTTTTAATGGTTTGATAAGTTTGCGCAAGCTACATGACACAGGAGAATCCCAAATGAGAAACGCCTAATCTTTGAAGATCGAAGATGTGCCATTCTTTTGTCAGATTTGGATACATTTATTCACACCATATTCAATATTAAGCTTCAAGAGGGGGGGAAAACGAAGATTTTCATGTGAAATCAATTTGACTTTTCTCAAAAAAACAATCCACGAGTAAACTGATCTCAATTCAAAAACAATAAAACCTAAGATAACTTTCAAACAAAAAATAAAAAGATTTTAATATAGTTTCGAAGATACATATAGTCATGTAAGAAAAATATTCATTTAAATAACTCCTAACATTTTTTAACTATGAGTATTTTTTATCCTGGCTTCATTTTCAAACAACAAATAAAAAAGCAAACAATGTGCTTTACATAAATAGTTGCGAATATTGCCATTTAATAATTTAACTTTCAAAAGACCCGTTTCTATTTTTAATCAGAAGATTATGATAAAACTTAAAGAAAGAAACAAGGTTTTGTACACCCAGCATTCCACGCCCCGTTATCGATTAATGAATCATACTGCCCTCAAAGATCTCAAAGGGTTTGCAAAACAAAATCTATAAGTTATGAAGCTCTTGGTAATTATCCAAAAGACGAATTATGAAGGGCCGTGAAAACCTCTAATACATTGATTCTTTTAGTAAAATACTTTACAAATGTGGCTTTCTTTCAGCGAAAGGCTTGTTACCGTAAAGCCGACGCTCTTAACACTACAAAGACTGCACTTGTTTTCAAATGTTATGTTTTTCTTTTCACCGACTCAGTCGTATTTGAACCTTACGAAATAGTTTTATTCACCCTGTGACGTAACACATTTTTGAAAAGTTTAGTCAGGAATTGGAACATATTTGTAAATTTGAGGGCAAATTCATCTTTTAAAATTTGCTTCAGCGTGAATGACATGCTCGTTCCAATCATTGAAGTCGACGATTAATGAAGTTCTTCGGAAGGTCACTTACACATTTTTCAGAATGTGCATATTGTTTTATGATGATCCACACTTTGTGTTTATTTATTTATTTTTACTATGAACCAGAAAACTAAAGAGTCCACAATTGTTCCTGATATAATATGAAAAAGTTTGATTATTCAATTTTTCGTATAAAATTTGAGAAATTAAACCGGTCTAGAAAACAACGCGTAAGCTTTTTAATCTTGAATCTGAAGCAAAAATGAGCTATGGTTTTCTACTTATTATGTGAAATGGTCTGCAATTTTAGTATTTTGTTCCTAATAAAATATGTAAATGCCTGTGTGAAAAGCCGTTTTCACTTAATGTTGAACTTAATGAGTAAGAAAAAGAAATACGTAATGGGAAGATTTCACGTTTTCTTCACACACAATGGCAATTAATTCAACTACATTTAAAAAAGAATTTTGCGATGTAAACACGGTTGATTTTTAAAATAAAAAGGCAATTTATAGTTTCAGAGATTCAACTGTAGTCGTATTTTATAATTATATATTTTCAACAAAAAAAAAATTATAACATTCGTAAAAAAAAAAATCAACTTATATTTAGATATTAGAGAGTGCATTCATAATCCTCAACAGACATTCAACTCGGTCTTTGACAAAGGGACATAAAGCAAGTCCTGACGTAGAAAGAAAAAGGAGTGGCCAGCTCCCTTTCCAATCTACAGGTGGTAATGATCAAAAAAGATTGGCCATTTCTTTTTCAATCCATGCTGATTTAAATGCAATTAGCTCATTTTTTTTTTTTTTTTTTTTTTTTACGGTTTTTAAAATTCTTTGAAAAAGATACAAAATTAGTTTGAAGTTTTTTTAGAGCACTCAAGAACTAATTCCAAAAATGAAAATTTTCAGCAATAGGAGTATTATTCTTCCTGTAGGAAATATTAAAGAAGTACAGGAATTAGAAGAAAAGTACAGTCCAGTACAGTTTCTACTAATATAAACCTTTTGCTGTTAAACTTAAGATTTGGACTATGAGCGCATTGTTCGATTTTCGACTATTTACAATAATTGTATTTACACTCAAATATATCAAACAAACCTAAGTCAAAGTTAAAATAAAATGCACCGGTTTACTTAAGAAATTACTGTTCTTCTTACTTGAATTCCGAGATTTATAAATTAAAGTTTAAAGTTGTAATTTTACGAAGTCAAAGAGGGGGAGGGGGCAGACGTTAAATAATCCCCATCTGATAAGCGAACCATCTTAAGAAGGAAATCTTTTTTCTTTTACGATATAATGGAAAATAAAAGGAAGACCGGGGCACAGCTATTGAACTGAATTTAAAGTGTTCTGTGTTGGCGTTTCTTAAAACTGATTGGCGCTATGTCGATTTGAATATATTTCCGAAAAGTCGTATCTCACCCACCCTCCCAAAAAAAAGTCAAACACGCTTCAACTATATCAGACTAGTAACTTGCTCACATCATATCAAGAAAAAAGACATGTTTAGGACAAACTTAAAAAAGTAGTTTCATCATTACGTAGGTTAAAAACAGGTGAAATTCGTAAGAACGCAAATTTCTTTTTCAGAGGTTATTTTAAAAATTGTGTTGGAATCGCGCAACGTTTTCCGTCAAAGATTATTTTAAAGGGAACAATTCACTAAAGCGGTTATCACACGACAAGAATTTTAAAGCAAACGTTACTTCCACCTCGTTCTATCGGCAACCTCTAGAGCCAATTTTCGATCCGGAGTTTTCTACAGGTTTGCCACCGGTTTCTCAGACGGTTGCTCATAACGAACTACCATTTTCTAATCTGTATCCTCGTGTTAGGCATTTGTTTATATTTTTTATATTTGAAATTTCGATCAAAAAAGTAGGTTTCTGCATTCAAGGGCACTCCCATGCAAGGTCACGGGAGATAACTGTGACCTCCTAAAAATTGTCATTATTTTGCAAATTCTGAGGGACCATGTTGAATTAGACCATTTGGTATAACAATAATTTTTGTCTTTTTCCCCCCTCCTATATGTTTGTACTTATTATACTGGTACATTATTGACTAACAGCTATACAGTTGTCAATAGCAAATGCAAGGCATCAAATTTTATTTTATGTATATAATGATCACTTATTCTCAATAGGATCATGGTTTATTAAGTTTGAGCTTCGCGATTCAGTAAAATACAAAGTTTCAGTCGGGTAATTAAGAATTACCCCCAACCCTTCCTAAAAAATATATAAGTTTGAGACTGTCCTGCCTGCTTAAAGATGTCAAAAAATTTTGAATGCAAGTTGTTATTATGTTATAAGGCGAAATGAATGAAATCTTAAGAACTTTTTTTAAAAGGTTATACATACCTTACGAATTTTAGTAACAATTTAGATGTCATGAGTTTATTCATAACAAGATCTTTAATTTTAATGGAAATGTATTAAGGCAATGGCGGTTCCTAGCATAAGTGTCACCCGGGGACGGTAATTTTTGGTGTCCCCCTCCAAAAAGAAAGAAGAAGAAAGAAACGTTGTTGTGTTGTATGAACTTGTATTTTTGTGGTTATATTATTTTCAGAGTGGCAAAAGAAAAAACTCTTTAAAAATTTTATTTTATTTATTTGTGGTAACTTTCACTAAACTAATATATTTATTTTCAGCTATGATACGTTGAAATAGCAATCGTAAAATTGTATAAGTACATGTATTTTTCTAAAACTCTATATCTTATTTTGGGTGTCACGCGGAGGGGGGGGGAAGCGGCCCCTCCGCCGCCCTTCCGTAGTGACCTTACTGATTAAGAAATATAATTTGGTAAAATACTAATATTTTGTATTCTGTGTCTCATCTAATATCATTCTAATTAAAAGTTTTTGTCACTGTGACTCTAACAGTTCATTTAAAATTGTGTAAAAATGCTGTGTTCATAAGCAGGAGCGCTTCAGAAGGAGATTTTTAGGAGGTGTGCACAATTTACTGGACATCAAACTTCGAATTCTGACGAAACAGAAAACGGCACTGCAGTTTAAATTTAAATTAAATAAAATGACAGAGATTAGTTAAAAAATTATCAAAAATGTAAAACAGTGTATGATGCCTAGGGTATTATTGCTGATAACGCTATAGAATGGTTGTCTATGATATATAAATTAAAAAAACAAGAAAAAAAAAAAAAACGGTTGTTATACTGTCTCTAAATTTATCACTTGAAACGCACTGGCATTTTGGTAGCGATTTCATCATAAGACACTCTTTGAAATATTTTGCACTAGTAAGTTAGCGACTTTCCATCCTACAAATGCTTTTTCGGCATGATTTCGAAAATTTAAACCAAAAAAAAAAAAAAAAAAAAATTTAGAAATCGCATTTTCCTTTTAATATTTATTCTTCTATCACCACTCGTCAAATCCTTCACCGCCATGTTTACTGGAAAGTTGATTTGACGTCACGAAATTCCAGCTCCATGATTGGGTCCTTTCTTGGTTTGCCTTAAATTAAACGTTCTAGAAGCAATTTTTTTCTTACGCAGATAACGAATTGCTTCTAATTCGAGCAACCGTGAATTGATATAGCACACGAGCATTTTGAGGAAACTATGGGGGAAATTGGTAGAAAAACCAGTTTCCGATAGAGTTGACGATTCCTATTACGGTTGCGTTTGCCTGTAATTCCTGTCGTGTGATAACCGCTTAAGAGATCTTTCTAATAAAATTAACTCACGCAATACAAAGGAAATAATCATGGTTGCTCGAATTAGAAGCAATTCGTTATCTGTGCAAGAAAAAAAATTGCTTCCAGAACGTTTAATTTAAGGCAAATCAAGAAAGGACCAATTATGGAGCTGGGATTTCATGACGTGAAATCAACTTTCCAGTTAACATGGCGGTGAAGGATTTGAGGAGTGGCGATCGAAGGATAAATGTTAAAACGAGAGTGAGACATCGAAATTAGATTTTTTTTTGGTTTAAATTTGCGAAATCATGATGAAAAAACATTTGTAGGATGTAGCGTCGCTACTTTACTAGTGCAGGACATCGCAAAGCCTCTCTTATGATGAAATCGCTACCAAAATGCAAGTGCGTTTCAGGTCATAAATTTAGAGACAGTATGACTACCGTTTTTTTTTTCTTTTTTGTTTTTTCTTCATTTATATATCATGGACAACCATTCAATAGAGCATTCAGCAAAATTAGTCTAGGCATCATATGTTCTTTTCCATTTTTGATGATTTTTTAACTAATGCCTCTTATTTTATTTTTATTAAATTTAAACTGCAGTCCTATTTTATGATTCGTTAGAATTCGAAGTTTCATATTCAGTAAGTTGTACACAACTCCCAAACATTTCCGTCCGTGGCGCTCCTGTTTATGTACACAACAGTTTTATACAACTTTAAATGAACAGTTAGAGTCACAATAAGAAAAAAAAACTATTAATTAGATTGATATTAGAGGGGACACAGAATACCAAATAATAATATTTTACCAAATTATATTTCATAATCAATAGGGTCACTACGGGGGACGGTGGAGGGGCCGGGCCACCCCGGGTGTCACCCAAAATGAGATATAGAGTTTTAGAAAAATACATGAACTTGAACTATACAATTTTACGGGTGCTATTTTAAGGTATCATAACTGAAAATAAATGTACTTTAGTGAAAGTTATCCCAAATAAATAAAATGAAATTCCTAAAGTGTTTTTTTTAATGCTCCTCTGAAAATAATATAAACTGCAAGTTTATGCAACACAACAACGGTTCTTTCTTTTTCTTCTTTTTTTTTTGGGAGGGGGGGGGACACCAAAAATTATCGCCCCCGGGTGACACTTATGGTAGGAACGCCATTGCTTTAATACAATTCCATTAAAAGTAAAGATCTTGTGAAGAATAAACTCATAGCATATAATGTGATACTAAAACTCGCAAAATATGTACAACGTTTTAACAAAACTTTTTCAGATTTCATGTGAATGTATTGCATTATAATGTAACAACAAGTTGTGATCACAATTTTTCTGAAATATTTAAGCAGGCAGAGCCGCCTCGAACCTATATTTTTGGGACGGGAGGTGATTTTTAATTTCCCACTGAAACTTTGTATTTCACCGAATCGCGAAGATCAAACTTAATTATAAACATGATCCTATTGATAATAAGTGATCATTATATACATAAAAAAAATTGATGCCTTGCAATAGCAACTGCTATTGACAACTATATACTAGTTGTCAGTCAAAAATGAAGAACTATTGTTATACCAAATGGTCAAATTTACCACGGTCTGTCAGAATTTGTGGAATAAGAACAATTTTTGGGAGGTCACAGTGACCTTCCGTAACCTTGCATGGGGTGCAGCCCCTGAATGCAGAAACCAACTTGTTTCAACGAAATATCAAGTATAAAAACTGTAAACAAATGCCCAACACGGGGATATAGATTAGAAAATGGTAGCTAGTTATGAGCAACCGTCCGAGAAACCGGGTGCAAACCTGTATGAAACTCCGGATCGAAAATTTCCTCCTGAGGTTGCCGATAGAACGAGGTGGAAGTAACGTTTGCTTAAAAATTCCTGTCGTGTGATATCCGCTTAAGAGATCTTTCTAATAAAATTAAATCACGCAATACAAAGGAAATAATCTTTAGTAAAACTGTTCTATGATCGTCAGTGTTTTTCAATCATTTTAATTTTCTTCTGGTATCTACTGCTAAATGTACAGTAATTACTTCATAATGCAACGCACAGACTTGAAACAAAATTGACAAAATGTGTTAAGGTTGCGATTAATTTATTAATCATTCGAAATTCAGGTGTGTAGCTTGAACCACTCGAGTCAATATATTTATATTGCCTCATCTAGCTCTCAAAGCAGTAACTATTCTTTTTTTCTCAGTTTAGAATGTTTTTATATCAATTTTGACATCTAAACCGACCCTCCCACACAAAGAAAAGAAAAAAAGAGAAAGAAAATCTATACAAATTTTTTTAGACGATTTTTGTCGAAATGAGCTTGAAAGACATCGCTAAAACTGCTACTAAATTAATTTAAATGCTGGAAAATAATAAGGCTGGGATTTAAGTTATTTCATCCAGTTCTCAAAGCAGTAAGTACAATAACGCTACTAAAATATGAGTGGGGTACTTAAAAACAGAGAAATTGTGAATACAATTTATCCCTGGATTGACTGTAATTATTAAAACAACAACTTCAAACCCATAAAGTTTCATAAACTCGACATTGGTTGATTTATCGGAACTGTCGTAATTACAGTTCAAACCACGTGGAACAAAAAAAAAAAAAACGTTTGCTTGTAATTCAACCCAATTAATATAAGTTTAGAATTTTTTTTGGGCATACACGAAGAAATACTTAGCAAATTGATTACATTATATATTTACGTTTCAATATTTAATCCAACTTAGCATATTTTAAGGGATTGTAGGTGTTTTAAAATGTTTTAAAATTCAGAAATCAGGGGAGGTCTGGTCAGTTGGAAAATGGCAAGACTAGAAAGTCTATTTGATGCTCACTGAAAAAGTGCTTTGAGAGAAAAACGGCAAGGGAAAGTTGGACAAAACAGGGTAGGTGGGTAAAACCGGGACCTGACATTTTTTTCTTTTATTTTTACAGTTGTAATTTAACAAAATCTTATGAGACCAGTTTCAGACAGTCGACATGTTATTAGAGTGGAGTGAGGGTGTACACTTTATTTGTCAACGCCGTGGATTTGAAAATTCGATTAGAAGAGTTATTTTTACTCCACCAAATTCAGTTTGCAATTTCTAATTGCTTAAAGATTTCTTTCAATGAAATTTAATATCTGATGTTAATTCCATTAGACGTTGTTCTAAATTATTAAAACGGGTTTTGCATCTCGTTTGACACTTTGTTTCTCGTCCCCAAAGTTTCTGTCGTAATCTATCGCAATCTGAAATATATTGATAAGTTTCAAACAACGCTGCTCTTGTACATTTTTTTATGTTGACAATGTTTTATTTTATGACAGATGATACTTCGAGACCAAATTTATGAAGATTAGAAATGGGGAGAAACGCACGACAAGGAATTAACTATCATTGCAAAGTTCTCAAAGTTCTAACAACACAATTATAAGTAAAGAATTATTGAAATTTTACCTGAATTCTCGAGTGAGTTTCAGATTTCAAAGATATTCCACACATTTCAAACTTCCGTCTGCTTTGAATAAGCCATTTGAATTGTTCTTCCAAATTTTCAACGTTCCTGGTTCAGCTTATAACTAAAATTACTACTGAAAATGAAGACATATTGAAGTAGGAGATCTCAAAATAATAGAAATCGTTTCAGTTTGCCTAGTGTTCGCCAAACCTTTAAAGACACCGAGAAGCAACCGTGCTGTTTTCAAATTCTCCACTGAGCTATTTATTAAGATTTTTAAAAGGTGGGGCCAGTAACTTGAAATGTTTCATTGCCGCATCTTTCTGAAGTACGTTTTTCACTGATAAGATTATTGTATTGTAAGGAAAACAAACGTACATAATTTATTAGTTGCAATTTATTAAAAATCTTTATACTGAAATAATGACTTTCCCTTTAAATTTAATGAGTTTCTAAGCCACTCGCTATTCAATGCGAACACTGGCGAAATTTTAAAAGTCAACTAAAAATCGTTAGGTAATAATGGACAGACTAACCACTTGAACACTGCAGCGAGTTACCAAAATTATCTCTCGCGATACTAGTAGCTCGCGGTCAATAGTTTGGAGACCATTGTCTTTGCCTATCGTAATTCAAGGATCTTTCCTACCTTTGAAAAAAATTTCGTGCTTTTTATGCAAAGTTTCTCATCTCCAAAATTGGTTTTCGTCGAAATTGATTGCAATCTGAAGGATAGAAATAAAAATTTTCCGACAACGCTGCTCTGTTACTTTTTTCATGTTGAAAATGTTTTCGTTTATGACAGTTGATAATGTTTTATTTCATGAACTTCAGGAACCGGAGAACTTGAAGCCTTAAATTAGAAGAAAACTTTTATTTCCAAGTTAACAATCAGTGAGTTGGTCCCAGTTTATGAGATTAAAACGAACAAAATAAAGGAGCCTAAAATTGCATTTTTGTGAAATCAAATTCAAATTCTGCTCTCGTGGAAAGTTTTAAACTTGATTTTAAAGGTTTACACAGTTCACAAAACAAAGAATATCCAATTGTAAATTTACCCGAACATAACTTAAACCTATCAACGCAAAGCGAATGTGCTCTAACGTAATTTCACGTACAAATTGTGAATGCTTTTACCGGAAAAAAACTGAATTTTATATAGCTTCGTTTCTTTTGTTTAACTTAGGGATATTTTTCACCTTAAACACGTCATGCTTAACGTGAACAACGAGCAAAGTCACAAATAAATACCACTTAGTACGCGTTGTAGCAATTCCTTATTTAGTTCTTTTATTAGCTGGACAATACAAAAGGAAAAACCAACTTTTTTTTTTTTGGTCAGCCTATAATAAATAAATTTAATACATATTTTACTGGCCTGTAGTTATTTTTTTAAATTTCATGCCTCCGGCAATATAGATATATCATTTCACGTGGACCTGTTGCGATTACATTTTGCGGTACGATACGATATTAACATCATGCAGAAAACAAACTACGGTAATACGATATTCAAAAAATTGTTGCGTGACTAGCATAGAAAAGCAACATGAAAATTGTATCTATCATCGTAACATACGGACTTTTACAAATTTATTTCTATTTCTCAATTTTCAATTTCCGAATCATTGGAGTGGCTGTTTATGCTCAGCGATCATTTTCATGTTCACATCTATCAATCTTTTCTTAAGTCTTTCTAAGTTTAAAGCATTTTTTACTATTTTAAAATGCACAGTTATATGTTTCCCTCTCTTGTGCAAAGTCTTTTAACCCTACACTGCGCAATTTTTTTTCTTTGTAAAATATTTTTTTTGTGTTTGCTTGTGCTAGTTATAAGTGGGAAAAAAAATACTAAAAAACTTCCTATTTAGTTCGGAAAAGTAGAATTCGAGAAAAATTGACATGTTGTTTAAAAACAACACTGCGCGTTTAGGGGTAACAAAAATAATTCTTTTATATAATCATTTTAACAAATGAAACCAAATTTTAATAAATAGGCATGCATTATAATCATAAAATAACACTAAAATATGAACATTTATTGAAATAATTTATCTTATTATTTATAAATTTACAAAATTTTTTAAAGTAAAAATTTGCAGAAGTAACTAATAATTATTAGTTACATGTGCACATTTTTACTTTGATTACCAATAAAGTTTAATAATAATTTCACTAAAAAAATTTAAACAAGAAACCTAACATCTGTAGGGGGTCTATGCGATAATATTCGTTTCTTCTTTGGATGAGCGTGAGTTGATTTCAAACGAAATTCCTAATAATAATTTAATCGACCACTTTAAGCTAATTTCTGAAATATTTAACAATAATCTTCTAAAACAGGGGTTTCCAAACTTTCCAGCCTTAGGGCCATATTGATTACCCTACAACATAATTATTCAACATAAAAATAGATTACTTCAGTAAACTTAATTTAATTTGCTATAAAAAATAAATATGTGCTCTAGAAGGAGTTTTCTTTCAAGTATGCTAGCTCTCCGCGGGCCGGACAAAATCTGTCCGCAAGCCGGATGTGGCCCTCGGGCCGTAGTTTGGAGACCCCTGTTCTAAAATATAGTAAATAAAGTGAAATAGAACAACCTGTGACACCTGTTCTTGTTTATACTGCGAATAATGCAGGAGCATAAAAATTGCCATCGAATGCGCGGTGTTGTTTTAAAACAACAAGTAAAAAAGGCGCCTTAATATATATTTTCCGCAAAATTTTACGGACAACTTATGTTTATTTTATTTTAAAACTATGTAAGCAATTAGAGACTATTTTTTAAAATAAAATTGTTGCTTAAAATTCGTAGGAAAAAAAATAAGAAGTTACTGTTTACAAAATCTACAGGAAACTATATTAACTAATATGATCACACATACAAAATGAAACGGAAGAATGCGCCACATGTTACAAATATTACAAAATAAAAGCTTAGTGAACGAAGAATGGAGGCGTTGTTTAAAAACAACGCGGCGCAGTGTAGGCTTAATGCACTCAATGTAGTAGCAGAAAATACAGAACTGGAAAACTACCCGCAAATACTCTGCGGGGGATCAACTAGTGGCATTAATTTTAGTTTATTTTACATCGTTTCATCTTTTGTCTCATTAACTTTAGAGTTTACCCTTTTACATAAGTGTAATTCCAAAACATTTTTTTTTCTCCTAAGTGGAAAAAAATGGCCCACTTATCATCGTTTCAACTTCTGTTTATTAACTTTAGAGTTTACTCATTCGCTTAAGTTTAATTCCAAAACTTTTTTCTTGTTTGGAAGAAAATCGCCCATCGGTAAGTTTGTGAACACCTACTTCATGAGAAGGCGCCCTCTGGTATCCCTTTCTTCTTCTTGATGAAAGCGGGCGGCCTCTATTGAGGCCCTGTCTAGATCTAAAAGTAGCCGGCCTCATAAGGAGCCTTGTCAAGAATTAAAAGTGCCGGCCCCGAGGGAGGTCCTGTCAAGAAATAAAATTTTCTGGCCATGCAAGGGCCATTGACAAGGACATTTCTACTTCACTCCTTCGCCCTATTAGCACGTGGCCTTAGGGCTGCCCTCCCCCGGGCACGGGTAAGTGAAGTTCGACGAAGGTACTGACAAGGACCAAGAGTCCAGGGCCCCGAGGGAGGCCCTGTGTAGTATTAAAAGAGGCCTGCCTCGTAAGAATACCTTGTCAAAATCTGAGAGTGAGCGGCCCCGAGGAGGGACCTGTCAAGATGGAAGAGTGCCGGTCCCCAACGGACACCCTGTCGAGAAGTGGACGGCCCCGAGAGGACCCAGTAAGGAATTGAAAGCGGCAGGATTCGACAGAGGCCCTGCCAAGATCTAAAAGTAGCCGGCCCCGTGAGGAATCCTGTACAGAACTAAAAGTGGCTGGCAACGGGAGGAGCCTTGTTAGGATTAAGAAGGGCCGCGATTCGAGGGAGACCGTGTCAAGAATTGAAAGAAGCCTGCACAGTGAGAAGACCTTGTCGAAAATCTGAGAGTGAAAGACCCCGAGGAGGGACCTGTCAAGATGGAAGAGTGCCGGTCCCCAATGGAGACCATGTCAAGAAATAAAATTTTTCTTAACGGCGAGGGCCATTGACAAGAACTAAAAGTGGCGGGTCATGAGGGAGGCCCTGTCAAGAATTAAAAGAGGCCTGCCCCGTGAGAAGACCTTGTCAAAGTCTGAGAGTAAGTGGCATCAAAGAGGGACCTGTCAAGATGGAAGAGTGTAGGTCCCCAATGGAGACCCTGTCAAGAAGGAAATGTCACAAGAATTGAAAGCGGCTGGCCTCAACAGATGCCCTGTCAAAATCTAAAAGTAGCCGGCATCAAGAGGAACATTGCAAGAACTGTAAGTGCCGAGCAGAGTGGGAGGCCCTGTCAAGAAATAAATGTGGCCTTCCACGGGAGGAGCAATATTAGGATTTAGAAGGGCCGCAATCCGAGGGAGACACTATCAAGTATTAAGAGAGGTGAGAAGACCTTGTCAAAATCTGAGAGTAAGGAATTGAAAGCGGCTGACCTCGACAGAGCCCACTAAGAGTGCCGGGCCCCGAGGGAAGCTCTGTCAAGATTTTAAAAAAGCCGGCCCGTGAAGAGCTCTGTCATAAACTAAAAATGCCGGACACAGAGCAGGACCCTGTCAAGAAATAAAAGTGGCCGTTCATGTGAGGGCCATTGCCAAGTATTAAGAGTGTCGGGATCCGAGGGAAGCCCTGTGGAGATGTAAAAAAAGCCGGCAAGCCGACCAATTAAAAGCCCGGTCAAGAAGTAAAAGGGCCAGGCCTCGAGGAAGGCCCTGTCAAGATCTTAAAAAAGCCGGCCAATGAAGAGCCCTGTAAAGAACTAAAAATGCCGGGCCCCGAGGGAGGCCCAATCAAGAAATGAAAGTGGCCGGCCACGCGAGAGCCATTGACAAGTACTAAGATTAAGGGGCCCCGAGGGAAGACCTGTGAAGATGTAAAAAAAGCCGCAACGGAAGAGCCCTGTCAAGAAGTAAAAGTGCCGGGCCTCGAGGGAGGCTCCGTCAAGGGCTTAACTCTTTATGCCCCGAAGCCAGCTATTTTTTATGTGCTTGGAGTCCCAGCCAAATAGCCCAGTTTCAAGTTCTATGCTTTCCCCCTGTCCCTTTGTATTGCTGAGTTGCTAATCCTCTGAGTAACAGGAAAGAGATTCCCCTACTCTTTTCTTCCACTCATCAACTGGTGACAGCTAACCAACCCTTAGCACGTGGTGTAAATTCCTGCTGCATTTACGCTAAAACCTGGAGTCTGAAACATTTTATTGAACATTTATAGTTACAGATGTTTATATAAACTGCATACACGTTGATGGTTTTTTTTTTTTTTTGTACATATTTAGTTATTTTATTTTAAATATTTATGAATGTTTATAAAATATATTACTAATAACTACTATAATTTTGTAATTTAGACATACCAACTCTAATTTAGAAAATGTATTTACAAGCCTACGTTATTTTTGTGAAAACTTGAAGGAAATCCTATACTACTTGAAGTTTATTTAGAATAATTTACCCAATTTAATATTTTATGCACCAAAATTGATTTTGCTAAGTAACTAACAAGGCAAATGTGCTCTAAATTATTTCAGATCATCGGTATACGAACGGTTAAACGAATATTTTTAAGGATAATTTTTTTTTTTGCATCGAAACAGAGTTATTATGAAAAACGATATCGAAGTCATATTATCATTAGTAATTGAATTGAGAACAGCAGTAAAGTGATCAAATTTTAAAAAATCGATGAAAACCAACCGTCTTGGGTTATAAGTGCTGCATGACAAAGTTAGTCAATATCAAATCCGCCTATTAATGAGTAACATGTCCTGAAATCGTAGCCATCTGTCAGATATATTTGAACAATATTTTTCTTTTTTTGCTAATCGTATAATGCCCTCAAGGATTGAGAGGGGGGTGCACATGCTGTCTAAAAAGCCGAGATTTTGTCATCTAGCAAAGCAAAGTGTTTCAGCTTTTTTTTTTCTTTCTAATTTTAACATTTATTGTATATATATGCTATTTATTTGTTGGCAATAATTTCACTGAAGGTTACACCTACTTTCAGGCTTTATTTCTACTATACTTATTAATTCTTAAAACGTTTTCATACATTTTTTCTTTTTAATTTCAGTATTTATCATTCCGCTCTAAAGGAAGGAAATTAACAATAAAAGTAACCAGAAAAAGGCTTCCAAGGATGTGGGTGTAAATACACATGTACATGAAAAAATATATATTAATACACATATATATACACACACGCATTCCATATAAGTACATATGCAAATATCTTTGACTTTTAGCAGCGTGTGCTTAAAATCTAGGCGAGCTGGTGGATTTCTTGAAACTTTACGTATGTGTTATCTGTGTACTAGCTAATTCAAACTTTATCATTTTCCTAATCGAATCGAAAGAGCTTCGGTTATTATCTCAAATCGTTTCAATCTGCTGCTTTTAATTTTACATTTCTCTAGTGAAATTCTTTTCTAAAAAGAAAACAAACAAAAGCAACCCAATAAAATTTAATATCCTATAAAACAAGCCCTCCCCCCGCTAAAAATTTCAATGGAGCTAGATGTGCCATACTACCCTCCCCCCTCCCCCCGCTAGTGGGCGGGGGGAGGGGGGGGGGGTGTATGTATGTATGCTACATACATACATACAGACCACTGTGTGTATGTATGTATGTAGATTTGGTGTTTCGAAGGTTTTCTTTACTGTTTCCAAAGTTTTAATCCGTATTAATTTTTTGTTACTGTATTCTATATGTATTTTTGATTTGGTTACTTTTCATTTATTATTTGCTTTCTCATACATATATATATTTCTATTTTTACACTTTGCTTGTGCATATATTTACTTACACATATTCAGTGGCATGTGGCATTCCTAGCATGGGTGTCACCAGGGATTGTAATTTGTGGTCCCCCCCCCCCCCCCCCAAACAAAAAAGGTATGAACTTGAAGGTTTGTAGTTTGTTTTATATTATTTTCAGTAGTGCTAAAAGTTTAAAAAATGTATTTTATTTATTTGGTGAAATCTTTAATAAACTACACACTTGTATGCGTGTACTTGGGTGTGTTAATTATCGTTTTCTGTGTCTATTTTTATAATTTTGTTTGAGTGGCTCAGATTGAAGTGACATGATATACATCACAAGTATTTCATCATCATAGCCTTTAACAAAATTATGTTTTCGAACTAATTTCAGAAGCAATTTTTGCATAAACAGATCTTGCAAAGCTCACATTCCCAAGAACTTTAAATTGAGTGACCTGAATTTGTTTTCTTGTTGTTTTTGCGGCATTTGATACATGTTTTTTTGCTTCCTTCAATTTTAGCTCGTTTGTGGTCATGTTCATAAAATCCTTCCACCACTGTTGCTGCTCGTTTTCGAGATGAAAAATCTTTCACTACTTGTTCTATTAATTTCATTTTAAAATCTCTCAGGGTTTGTGGACGTTGTGCAGCAGGAAAATTTGTCACAGACATGATGATGAAAGCATTCACCATAGCCGTGTCCAACAAAAACCAAAAAAGGTAGTACCACCATTTGATGGACTTTCTGGCAATGCTGTAATATTTCCTCTTCTGATCTGCGAGGTCTACTCCACCCATAAAACAGTTATATAACTTGAATGGCTCAGGACATGTTACTTCGTTGGTTTCTTTTCCTTTCCGTCTTTTTACTGCGGTCAAGCTGTAATCTACATTTGTGGACAGTAAACTAATTTGTTTTTTGTCCATCCAGGTGCTGCATAACATTTCAGATTCCTCATTGCATTGAAACACTGCACTTTCTCCTTGAGCTTTAAGCTGTATGTTTTTTACTTCATTTGGCAATTGCTTTCGATTTTTTAATATTGTGCCGCAAGCATACATTCCTTTTTTCAGAAAATCTCTCAATAATTGGACACTTGTAAAAAAACGATCAAAATAAATAGTGTGAAACTTGTCTTTCAGCGATGCAATGAGGTTAAATACCACATCATAGCCTAGTCCATGGTTGGATCTCTCTACAGCATCATTTCTTCCTCCATAGATGTTGAAGTTGTACACATATCCCAGGTATGATGTACAAAGCATCCAAATTTTGATGCCCCTTTTTGCAGGCTTTAGAGGCATGTATTGCACTATACCAAGTCTGCCTTTGTATTTGATAAGGGATTCATCGATCGCTAATTCTTTGTAGGGATTAAAGTGGGCTTGAAAATTATTTCGTAAGGCCGAAAGCAGTGGTTCCAATTTTTGAAACAAGTGGAACCCTTCTTCTCCTTTTTGAACTTCATTCAATTTGTTTGAAATGTGAAAATATTGAAGAATTTTAAAAAACCGATTTCTTGGCATAATTTTCTTTATCATGTCATGACCTAAAATGGGATTTGATGACCAATAATCTCTAAGCTTGGTCATTCTGACTAAGCTCATGATCATTAATACTGCTAAAAAGGCCCACATTTCGCTTATGTCTTGGACAGGCTTCCAGCTGTTGTCTTGTTTTTTTCTTTTTTCGGCCAAGAATTCAGCATAAATATTCGTATTTTTACGAATATTTTCCATCATTTCGTCATTGAAAAGCAATTTGAAATACTCTATTTCGTTCGATCCTGTTTCTAAAGAATGTTTGGGACCTGGATTTCCATGAAATCGTCTTCGATCATTTTTTTTAAATCCCGAACTGCACCAAGTTAAATCATTAGTGTCAGCTTCCGCTAATGATGTCTCATTTTCTTATTCTTCACTTTCTGAATGTACGTTATTAGTTGGGCAAACAATCGAAACATCATTTTCTGAAAAATCTTCGATTTCAATGTCAGACATCAGAATCTGAATTAAACAATATAGCATCGATTTCATCTTGCGTCAAAATTTTCCTTCTCCGAAATGCCATTTCAAAAAAATATCAAAAAGCTGAGACCACCTCCAAAATAAAAATACGACTTCTCGTCTAAGATAGAGCAGTAGCAATGAGAAATTCAACAGAGTAAAACTGAACCTGCAATGACAATACGCGTTCCTTCCTTTATATTTCCCCCTCTCACCCTCTCATCAGCTGTCACTCTCTAATCCTTTGTACACTCCCCACGAGTTCACGCTTGTTAGTTTTCAAGGGGGGTCAAAAATCTCCGGCTGAATTGGGCACTTGTGGGAGCCAAGTTACTTGGGAGGGTTGGGCTATTCTGGGGTCAGGAGAGTTAAAAAAGCCGGTCCTTGAAGAGTCCTGTCATGAACGAAAAATGCCGGTCAGAGAGGAAGGCCATGTCAAGAAATAAAAGTGGCCGGCCATGTGAGGGCCATTGCCAAGTATTAAGACTATCGGGAGCCGAGGGAAGCCCTGTGAAAATGTAAAAAAAGCCGGCACGTGAAGAGCCCTGTCAAGAAGTAAAAGTGCGGAGCAGCGAGGGAAGCCCTGTCAAGAAATAAAAGTGGCCGGCCACGTGAGGGCCATTGCCAAGTACTGAGAGTGTCGGGCCTCAAGGGAGGCCCTATCAAGATCTTAAAAAACCTCTCAAATGAAGAGTTCTGTAAAGAAATAAAAATGCCGGGCCCCGAGGGAGGCCCTGTCAAGAAATAAAAGTGGTCAGCTCCGCGAAAGCCATTGACAAGTACTATTATTGCCGGGCATTAAGAGAAGCCCTGTGAAGATATAAAAAAAGCCGGCCCGTGAAGAGCCCTGTCAAGAAGTAAAAGTGCCGGGCACAGAGGGAGGCCCTGTCAAGAAATAAAAAGTAGCCGGCCAAGTGAGGGCCCTTGACAAGTACTAAGAGAGCCTGGCCCTGAGGGAGGCTCTGTCAAGATTTTTCAAAAGCCGGCCCGTGAAGAGCCCTGTCAAGAAGTAAAAGTGCTGGACACAGAGGGAGGCCCTGTCAAGAAATAAAAGTGGCCGGCCAAGTGAGGGCCATTTCCAAGTACTAAGAGTGTCGGGCCCCGAGGAAAGCAGTTAGAAGATGTAAAAAAAAGATGGCCCGTGAAGAGTCCTGTCATGAACTAAAAATGCCGGGCACAGAGGAAGGCCTAGTCAAAAAAATAAAATTTTCCGGCCATGTGAGGGCCATTGAAAAGTAGTAAGAGTGTCGAGCCCCGAGGGAAGCCCTATCAAGGTCTAAAGAAAGCCGGCCAGTGAAGAGCCCTGTCAAGAAGTAAAAGTGCGGAGCCCCGAGGGAGGCCTTATCAAAAAATAAAATTTTCTGGCGCCGCGAGGGCCATTGACAAGGAGTAAATGTGCCGGGCCCCTAGGGAGGCCCGGTCAAGATGTAAAAAAACCCGGCCCGTGATGAGCTCTGTCAAGAAACGAAAGTAGCCGGCCCCACGAGGGAAATTAACAAGTACTAAGTGTGTCGGGCTTCGAGGGAGGCGCTATTGAGATCTTAAATAGCCGGCAGATGAAGAGCCGTGTAAAGAACTAAAAATGCCATGCCCCGAGGGAGGCCCTATCAAGAAATAAAATTTTTCGGCTCCGCTAGGGTGACTGGCAAGGACTAAAAGTGCCGAGCCCCGCGAGGCCCATTGACAAGGACTAAGATTGACGCGCCATGAGGGAGGCCTCGTCAAGACCTAAAAAATCCGGCACGTGAAGAGCCCTGTGAAGAAGTAAAAGTGCCGGGCACAGAGTGAGGCCATGTCAAGGTCTAAAAAAAACCGCCCGTGAAGAGCCCTGTCATGAACTAAAAATGCCGTGCACAGAGGATGGCCATGTCAAGAAATAAAACTTTCCGGCGCCGTGAGGGCCATTACCAAGGACTAAATGTGCCGGGCACCTAGGGAGGCAATGTCAAATTTCTAAAAAAAAGCCGGTCATGAAGAGCCCTGTAAAGAACTAAAAATGACGGGCCCCGAGGGAGGCCTTGTCAAGAAATAAAATTTTCCTTCCCCGCTAGGGCCATTAACAAAGACTAAATGTGCCGGGCCCCGAGGGAGGCTATGTCAATATTTAAAAAAAGCCGGCCCCGCGAGAGCTATTGCCATTTATTAAGAGTGTCGGGCCCCGTGGGAGGCCCTGTGAAGATGTAAAAATGCCGGCATTTGAAGAGTCCTGTCAAGAAGTAAAAGTACCGGGCCTCTGCGGAGGCCCTCTGAAGGTCTAAAAAAAGCCGGCCCTTGAAGAGCCCTGTCATGAACTAAAAATGCCGTGCCCCGAGGAAGGCAATGTCAAGAAATAAAATTTTCCGTCGCCGCGACGGCCATTGACGAGGACTAAATCTGCCGGTTCTCTAGGGAGGCCCTGTCAAGATCAAAAAAAAAAAAACCGGTAATAAAAGACTCCTGTAAAGAACTAAAAATGCCGGGCCATGAGAGCAGTCCTGTCAAGAAATGAAAATTTCCGGCCCTGCCAAAGCCATTGACAAAAACTAAAATTGCCAATCCCCGAGGGAGGCCCTGTCAAGAAATAAAATTTTCCGGCAACGCGATTGTCCTTGACATGTGCTAAGAGTGCCGGGCCTCGAGGGAGGACCTGTCAAATCTAAAAAAAGCCGGCCCATGAAGAGCCCTGTCAAGAAATAAAAATGCCGGACCCCGAAAGATGTCCCGTTAAGAAATAGAATTTTTCGGCCCGCGAATGCCATTGACAAGTACTTAGAGTGCCGGGCCCGGAGGGAAGCCCTGTGAAGATGTAAAAAAAGCCGGCCCGTGAAGAGCACTGTCAAGAATTAAAAGTACCGGGACTCGTGGGAGTCCCTCTCAAGGTCTAAAAAAAGCCGGCTCGTGAAGAACCCTGTCATGAACTAAAAATGCCGGGTCCCGAGGGAGACCCTGTCAAGAAATAAAAGTTGCCGGCCACGTGAGGGCCATTGCTAAGTACTAAGAGTGTCGTTAACCGAGGGAAGCCCTGTGAAGATGTAAAAAAAAGCCGGCCCGTGAAGAGCCCTGTCAAGAAGTAAAAGTGCCTTGCCTCGAGGGGTCCCTGTCAATGTCTAAAAAAGCCGGCCCGTGAAGAGCCCTGTCAAGAAGTAAAAGTGCCAGGCACAGAAGGAGGCCCTGTCAAGAAATAAAAGCAGCCGGCCACGTGAGGGCCATTGACAAGTACTAAGAGTGCCGGGCTCCGAGGAAGGCCCTGTCAAGAAATAAAATTTTTCTCCCCTCGAGACCCATTGTCAAGTACTAAGAGTGCCTGGCCCCGAGGGAGGCAATGTGAAAATGTAAAAAAGGCTGGCTCGTGAAGAGCCCTGTAATGAACTAAATTTTCCTTGCCCCAAGGGAGGCCCTGCCAAGAAATAAAGTAGCCGGCCACGTGAGGGCCATCGACAAATACAAAAAAACCCATCCCGTTAAGACCCCTGTCAAGATCTAAAAATGTTGGGCCCCGAAGGAGGCCCTGTCAAGCCTGTCAAGAAATAAAATTTTTCCAGCCCCGCGAGTGCCATTGACAAGTACTAAGCGTGCCTGACCCGGAGGGAAGCAATGTGAAGATGTAAAAAAAAGCCGGCCCATGAAGAGCCCTGTCAAGAAATAAAAATGGGAGGCCCCGAGGAAGGTTCTGTCAAGAAATAAAAGTAGCCGGCCGCAAGAGGGCACTGTTAGGAATTGAAAGTGGCTGGCCTCGACAGGCCCTGTCAAGATCTAAAAGTGTCCGGTCTGTGAGAAGCCCTGTCAAGAGCTAAAAGAGCCGGGCCATGAGGGCAGCCCTGTCAAGAAATAAAAATTTCCGGCCCCGCGAGGCCCATTGACAAGGACTAAGATTGACGCGCCATGAGGGAGGCCTCGTCAAGACCTAAAAAATCCGGCACGTGAAGAGCCCTGTGAAGAAGTAAAAGTGCCGGGCACAGAGTGAGGCCATGTCAAGAAATAAAATTTTCCAGCCCCGTGCGAGACATTGACAAGGACTAGAAAATCCGGTCCCCGAGGGAGGCCCTGTCAAGAAATAAAAGTAGCCGGCCACATAAGAGCCATTTACAAAATCTAAGGTGCCGGGCACAGAGTGAGGCCATGTCAAGATCTAAAAAGAGCCGGCCCCGCGAGAGCAATCGACAAGCGCTAAGAGTGTGAGGCCTCGAGGGGAGCCCTGTCAAGAAATAAAAGTTAGCCGGCCACGTGATTGCCATTGACAAGTAGTAAGAGTGCCGGGCCCAGAGGGAGGCCCTGTCAAGACCCAAAAAAAAAAATAAAATCCGCGCCCTTGATTAGCTCTCTCAATGACTAAAAGTGCCGAGCCCCGAGGGAGGCCCTGTCAGGAAATAAAAGTGGCCGGCCACGTGAGGGCCATTGAAAAGGACTAAAAGTGCCGGGCCCCGAGGGAGGCCCTGTCAATATCTTAAAGTAGCCGGCAGCGTGAGGAGCCCTGTCAAGATGTAAAAGAACCAGCCACAGAGGGAGGCCCTGTCAAGAAATAAAATTTTCCGGCCCCGCGAGGGGCATTGACAACGATAAAAGTTCCGGGCCCCGGGGGAGGCCCTGTCAGGATCTAAATGTAGACGGTCTCATGAGTGGACTCTGTCAAGAACTAAAAGTGGTCGGCCTCGTATGGGTACCTGTCAATATCTACGAGTTGCTGACCCCGAGGGGGGCCTGTCATGACCTACGAGTGACCAGCCCCGAGGGGGCCCTGTCAAGAACTAAGTGTGTCGGCCATCCCCGTGGGGATACTTTTCTCGAATTGGACATCGAAAAAAAAGTGTCGTATTCTGGCTTAAAAAAGTAAGCGTCGTACAATAAACATCATTTTTGTAAATAAATACTTTTAAGTTAATATGAAGATTAAATTTAATGTGATGCAAATAAAATCATAGTTGCAGGAGAGTTTCAAGTTTTTCTACGATTTATTTTTTTTTTTGAGAGATTCGTAACACGGGAGAAAATTAAGAAACGATTTTATGGTAAATGTCATAAAAGTATTTAAACGAAATATTACTTTCCGAATTATTAGCAAAACTTTTATGCCTTGCATGCGCATAACCTTGTTCAAAAATAATCGTCGATTTTTTTCCCATCTTCTGCAATGATTACAAGAGATTTTGTTTTTTTAATGTCTATTTTAAGATATTTGTGAAAGTAGAGATCAGACGGTAATCAGTTGAAAGATATTTCATGTACTAGGATCAAATAAACGAGGATGAGCTGAATTTTCTCTTGACCCCTTTATCTCTTCCGCAATAATTAGGAATGTATCAGAGATCGATATCCGGCGTCTCTTGCCTGACGGATCCGTATCGGATATTCTGCTCCGATGTTTGAAACCCGTAAATTTTATGCATATTTGTAAATATGATAAAGCTTGCAAATACGTTTTAAGTTTTTGTTTTAGGAATTTTAAAAATGCCAATCAAGATTTAAAAATCAAATTTCACATACCGGATCACAACTGGATATTTTGGGTTGTGATTGGATCAAATTCCGAGTATCTAAAAATCGGTCAGATTAACGATGCGTTTCGGTGGGAGGGTGGACCCGTCCCGTCCCGTTCGTCTCTCCCCTTTCTTGCAACATAGTTATAATATTCTTGCAACAGAGTACAATAAAGTGTATTTTCATCTAAAGTATCAATTGTACGTAAGATTTTTCTGTATTACAAAAATATGATATAATAAACTTGGCAGAACTGCAAAGGACTCAGTAAGGAGGGTATTTTTTGATAGAATTGTTATACCAGAAGGATGACATCGTCCTATGATTACCCCAGTGTCGAGGAAGATGCGTGAGTCTAAGGGTACACCCAGGGATCTCTTTGCTATTAATTAAATAATGTGCTAAGCATTGACACACACATTCGTAAAGAAATATCTAACAAGCAGTAAGCTAAGTATAAAACAAATTATAACACATACTTGGAAAATGTATTTTAACATCTTATTACTTACTAATCTCTTGACTAGATATGCTAGGCGAAAAACAAGCATATATGAGTTATCAGCAAACGCATTCAGCAATGAACAAAACAAGTACTAAATTGCTATTCATGCTCATGCATAATCAATAGATTATGCATATAATTTCAGATAATCAATTCAAGTTTAAGAGTAAACATAAGTCAACTAAATTCAGAAACAAATAAAATTTATTAAAAAAAACAATAGAAGTTCAAAAAAAGCAGTAGCAAAACATTTTTTTTTCTTTCCAATGGGGCTGCGGTGTTGGGTCCTACAACTATTGCAGACCTAGTGCGTTCCCCAGTAATGGTACCATCTCTTTCAGCGGCACCACAATGAGTGTGGTACCTTCGCCGCATGAGAATTTTGACGTTCAGTTACCACTAGATGGCGGTACCTGAGCTCTCATTGATGCAATATGCACTAGGAATTTAATTTAGCCGAGAGCATCCAAGACAAAAGTCTACTCAAGGGATCTTTTACATGCCGCATCATCATATGACATGGGCGCAGACGATTTTCTGCATCTTGAAAATCCACCGACTGGGCCAGGTTTGAACCCGCGATCTTGGGCGTACGAAGCCTGCTGCCTTACCACTACGCCACCCTGTCTGCTTTTAAAAACAATAGAATGTTAAAAAAATCCTAAATGCAATAAACTTTCAAAAAATTGACTTGAGCTTAAAAGTCAAATTCGTCGACTAAAACCGCAAATAAATGACAGAAAAATATCTAGTACGCAAAAAGAAACAAAAAAGCATGTTCAGCAAAATACAACGAAAAATGACCAAACACACAAATTTACACATATTAAAAGCGCAATTCATTCGAATGAATGCTTTAAGGAAAAATAAATTTTTTGCATATGTTCTTTCTGAATCAGTGTTATATCTAGCTTTCCAGCAAGATATCAAAGTAGTGCGTATCAATGGAGGCCAAATTAAAACGGGAATTAACATCTTTACTTTAAACTGCCTTTGCCAAATATGCTACTTATGAAACACGCATATAGCAGATAATTAACCGCACAAGGATAAAACAAGTAACAATAACAAGTATAAAACAAGTAAAAATCAAGTAAAGAAACAAGTTAAAAAACAAGATAAATGCATGATACACGAAGCTAAAAATGAAAGTAATTAAACGTAGGCTAAAACAATTTCTTGAATGATAAATTAAAACGTCGATGGATAAATGAGGTAATGGCGATGAAGCATAGACTCCTCCCCTTTTCTCAAATCAGACGAACAATAAAATATTGCATGAAATGTAAAAAGTTAAAAACAGACAAAAACGAAGTACGTATAAAAAGCTGAAAATGAAGGTAACCAAATGAAAGTTAAAATATTTGCTGAATAATCAAGTAAAATGGCCATGGACAGATGAGATAATGGGGATGAATATTCAGACCCTGGTCTCAAATCAGTAAAATGGTAACTGTTGTATAAAATGTAAAAAGTTAAAAACACACACAAAAAAAAAGTATAACAAGTTAAAAATAAAAGTAATGAATAGTAAGTTAAAATATTTTACAGTATGATTAATTAAAAACAGGTGCTGAACAATAGACTAAAAATAATATGAGGTCAGAAAGGGGGGAAGGTAATGTCGATCAAAAAGGAACATTGTCTCTTTTTTCTTTCTTGAATGGGCAGTAGTGTATTCGATTCATCAATCCCCAGGACTCGGACCCTCGTCACAGAAACCCTCAGCAAAAGCTCCAGTTCAGTCGGTATATAAAATTCCAGTTCAGTCGGTATATAAAGTTCCAGTTCAGTCGGTATATAAAGTTCCAGTTCAGTCGGTATATAAAATTCCAGTTCAGTCGCGATATAAAACTCCACTTCAGTCGGTATATAAAACTCCACTTCAGTCGGTATATAAAACTCCATTTTAGTCGGAATATAAAACTCCATTTCAGTCGGTATATAAAATTCCATTTCAGTCGGTATATAAAATTCCATTTCAGTCGGTATATAAAATTCCAGCTTAGTCAGTATATAAAATTCCAGTTAAAATCAATATGAAGGTACAAAAAACGACGAGAAATTTGAAGGTTCAATTAAAATCAGTGTAAAGTTATAAAAAATTATTAGAAATTTGAAGGTTCAATTAAAAGCTGTTAAAGTATAAAAATGACTAGAAATTTAATGGTTCAATTAAAATCAGTGTAAAGGTACCAAAAATGACTAGAAATTTGAAGATTCAATTACAATCAGTGTAAAAGTATGAAAAATGACTAGAAATTTGAAGGCTCAATTAAAATCAGTGTAAAGGGTATAAAAAGTATTGACTAGAAATTTGTAAGTAAAATAGATAAAAACGTTTACTTTAAGCAGCTCATATAAAAGAAAAATAAGGAAAATATTAAACTTATCGAACCCACAGTTGCAATTAGCGACAGATAAGCAAAACACTCCAGTAGCTTAAAACTCGCAGAACAAGCCAAGGACTCAGGAAACGCAATGACAGACACTCCGTCAGCAGTCCCACAATTAATAGGGGATAGGCTAGTGTTTAACAGCAATATTTTTCTACTTTAAGAAGTGTGAACATTAGGAACAATGATAAGGTTTTATTGGGGCTTAAAAAGCGCCATTTTCCCCCAAGTTACAGGCTACTATTTATGACAAGAACATTTTTGCTTTTACTCTGCATTAGACGTGTTTTGCTTTTCGTACATTATAAGCATGCCGTCATAGAAATGCGACAAAATAAATAGTCTTAAACATATTAAATTTCACGACTTATGTTCCCCAACTCGTACATTACATGCATGCCGCCGTAGAAAAGTGACGAAAAAAGTGCGACTTATGTTCCCCAACAGATCGAGTTAATGGGATATTTTGAGCAAGTTCGTAGGTCTAATGAGTAGTATAAACGAAAAACGACGAACAAACGATCGATAAGGTTGTTCTAAAATGCCACCAATGCTAAAACAAATTTAAGGAATAAGTTTTGTTTAACGAGGGCGTGTTTTATAATATTAAATGTTCGGTATGAAATAGCACAAAATTATACACAGGCAGAAATAATGGGGAAAAAAATTGTACTTGTCCCAGGTCATTTGCATAGCATAGTAATAAGAGGAACCGAACGTTCTGCTGAAATATCGTAAATAGGTACAAGAGTCGAAGAACTGTAAAAGCACCTGGAATGATCAATCGCTCACTCGCTTGTTCAAGACCAAGTGTGATCATGGAGAGAGGGCTATCAAACTTCAGGAAAATATACGGAATTTTTTTTTTCGAGGTACAGTGGACGACGCTTATATTGTTAAATATGCAACTCAGCTTCAAAGTCTCGTGCGTTAACTTACATAGAATAAACGAGCCGCAAATTTAGATTTCGACTTATTAATATTAAGACTGTTTGCAATTTCTGCTTCGTAATTTAAAGTAGTTACAGATACAAATTCAATTGATTTTAAAGATTTAAGGTTTATTAAGACGAGGTATGAAACACGTAGTCACATTTAATAACAATAACCAAATTATTTTAATAAATAATAAAAGTTTAGTCTTGAAAAAATGGTTCTATTCTAATGGGGTTGCATATCGGCTCCTCACCATTTGCAGACCTAATGGAAATGGAGAGTCCCATTTGCGAAATAATAATACAGTAACAAGAAAAATTTAAAAGAACAAGTCAAACTTAAAACAAAGGAAAGAAATCATCTGCTGTTTTGCAAAACAAATAAACCTTCTTGAAGTCAGTTTTGTTTTTTCATTTATATCTCTTTCTTTTTTTTTTTTGCCCACATCAAAGGATTTTCTTCATCCGAGCAGCCGTAAATACGTATTACCGAATTTCAGAGAATAATTTACAAAAAGGAAGAAGAAAAAATAGATAAATTTATCACTTGTTTTTGACAATTTCAGGAAATTAATTTCTGTTCATTTGATCGCAATAGATGAAATTGATTACTAAAAACTTCGACTCTTTAATATATTTTTATTCAAGCGGACGGGAACCTGATACTTTGGTAACATTAAACGAGTGATAACATTCACCGTGGTATTATTAAACGAGTGATAACATTCGCCGTGATAACATTAAGCGAGCGATAACATTCGCCGTGATCACATAAAGCAGTGTCCACTGTACCACTAAACTGCAGTTTTCCGTGGCAATATTTACACATTTTCATCTTGACCCTTTGAATAAACTATTTGAAAATAGATTAAAACTCATATCATGTATCAAAACAGTTTTTTGATTCGCGGTGATTTTCAGGATTTTTTTTTTTTTTTTTTTTGTAATACAGTGGAACCCCGCTAATTCGGACCCCGGTAATCCGGAACGGTCTGATCGATTCAACGTTTCGAGGGAAAATCGGTTCGTTTAGTTCTGGAAGTACATGTTTTAACTCAGAACAGGTTTTTGATAAAGTTTGTCCCAAGTAAATCCGTCTGTCATAGCAGGATTTTTGAAGGATTGAAATCTCCCCGCAGGCGCTAATGTTCATATTTTTTGAACAATACAAAATTGAACACAAATTGCTCAAATGAAGAATTAAAATTTGGAAACGAGATGTCCTCGCCGAGATTTTTCAAAAGCGGAACAAATCTTTCGAATCGGACAATTCCTTCAAAAGTTTTTAAAGGAGGACAGACAGACCGCCTGCCAGATACATTTTCCCCAAATCAAAACGCTACTTTCAAATTTTTTTTTTCAATATTTATTTAATTAATCAACTTCTTTTTGACTTTTTCTGATTTCAGTGATATTTTACGATACATTAAGTTTTATTTATTTATTTCTTTTTTTTTTTTTTCTTACTTTTACGGAAAAGTAGGCTGAAAAGTCTTTTCGGAGTCTGAAATCTTTTCGGAAAAATACCTTAAGCTTTCTTATTTAAACTTTTTGATATTACCTTTCAAAAGAAAAACAATGTATCACTTTAAGTTTGGCGATTCCAATTTTCAGTTTAATCTAATTATAAATGTCATCAACAGCTCACTGAACAATAAATTTTTACTTAGATCATTCCAAGAAAGCAAATTAAAATAGTCCCTATAGACAAATCGACTGATAAGGACCGCTTTCCGATCGTTCTCAGATGGCCATGGGGCTTATGTAATTACAAAGTAAACAGTTTCACTGTCTGTAAATGTTCAATATGTTTCAAATGAAGGTCTTTTTCTGTAAGTATGTTTTATCTTGTTGCATTTTTTACTCGTTCTCTGGATAGTCCGGATTGGGTCTGGTCCCAATTAATCAGAATCATCGAGGTTTTAGTGAATAATAAAAATATCAATCCTCAGAAATTCCTGCTTTATTATATACTACTGTATTCTCAAATGTTTAAACATTAGTATCTGCGGGCGAAAAAATAAGAAAATTAAAACTAACACTGAAACGTTTTAGCCCACCCAAATGCGAGAAAGCTACTGAGATTCCGATTATTTTTTCCTGGAAGGTTGAACAAAGTTCCCTTGAACAAAAGTTATTAAAAATTGGAAACGATTTCTCCATACTTTCAACATTGACGAAAAAAAGAACTAAATTGATTCATAAAATTCAAAGAGCTTAATTATTAAACTAAGTGACAGAACTGCAGAAATTTTCTTTAGGGTTTTTAAAAATGCACTCTGTACTTTCTTTGATTGCAACTCAAACAACTGATTACCTTGTATTCAGCTTCACTGACCGAGCAAGAGTATGGAACATTAGTTGGGGGGGGGGGGGTGAAGCTAACAGTTAATTGGGCTCCGGACCAAGTGGACATGATCAAAGGAAGTACTTAAACCCATCAATAATATCCATGCTTTAGCCGAGATTCGAACCGCAGCTCTAAGAGTGGAAGCTTTCAGCTTTAGTAAGTATGAATTCTGCGAATATTAGTTTATTTTCATTCAAAATTTTTAACGAGTTATTTTTTCGGTTGGTAGCAATTAAAAAAATTGTAGTGATAAAAAAAAAATTTAGTTCTTTTGTAAACTATTGTATAAAAAAGGGTTCTTATCTCACTCTTTCTGTGTGGCTTTTTTTTTTTTTTTTTTTTTTTGCCCGTTTGGATTCGAAATTTTACATTGCGGGAAACTTTTCTTGAAGCTCGGTTTCTTAATTTGTTTCTCTTATGTTTAAAATATGCTGAAAAATCTAAAACAGTTATTTAAATTTCAAATATTCTTTTTAAAAAAGTTCACTAAAATTTTAATTTACTCTGACGAATATGAGGTTTGGAAAATACTTCATATCGTTCTTATATTAATAATAACTTTCTTTTAAAGAAAAAAGTGCATATTTTACTTTTAGAAACATGTTTTAAATGTTACATTAGAAATGATTGCAGTTCAAGTTATTCGAGACAGATTTAACTGATATTAAGAAAGGGGTATTGGATAAAAATTAGCTCGTTTGGTTCTGGATGGACTTTCTGCTCTCGGTATGATACATTTTCAGTGCGTAATATTTATGTAACCATCGAGCATTATTTGAGATGCAATAATTTAAAGGGAAGTTACACTAGTAACTAAACAAGCAATATCAAATGAATGCCATGCGGAAATAAATCCGCGAGTACGTGGAAATCTGGTAGCTCTGGCAATCTGAGAATTGGACTGTCTAGCTTTCACAAGTACGTTTGAACTTTTTTGAAACCTTAATTGATTGAGATTTAATTGAAGTTAAAAGGATTAGAGGAAAAAGTTGGCTTATTTAGTTTGTTGCAACTTATTCTCAGTGTGATGTTTTTACTGCGTGACATTTCTATAATCAAGATGTGTCTATGATGAGGTCAGTTTAATGTTCATAACCTTGACGACCCACTTCTTCAAATTATCAAAATGTTTAAGTCAAAAAATTTATGAGGAGGACAGGATCTGATAATCCTCGTATTGGCAGTTCAAGGATTGGGCTATTTTTCATAACAAAATGACAACGTTAATTTTCAGGACATTTTCTGCGGTTATTTATTCAAATTTAAATTTAAGCAGTTTTCTGTTAAGTGATTCAATCTCGCGCAACATAATGAAACCGAACTCTTTTCTGAATTTAATCACATTAAATGGTGCCTTCAAAATCCGTCAATTAAAAGAGATCTTTTTGTCTTCATTCTCGTTTAATATCAGTACTGACATGAATAAAATGTTTTGAAGTAATATTAGTAACCGGGCATCATGGCTGCTTGGGCATTGTCGAAAGAAGGGTCAAAATGTTGCGAAGCGCTGGTTTTAACAGTCATGAAATGGTTGTGCAGTAGGAATCCTATATTTTCAAAGAGCGATGAATAGATCTAAGCCTCAGTGCGATAATTTTCCTCCGGCATTTTTTCTACTTGCAAAGGCTTTTTATTATTATTTCTTTACTTTGCGAAAGTAGTAATTCGAAAGTAGTAGTCGGCTGTTATAATGCAATGCAAAGTCATAAGAGGTCTTAATTCTTTGATTTGATACATTTTTCTTTTCTAGTTGTCTTAAATTAAAATATTTTTTTGAATTTATATTGGTTTCAAAAAACAAGCTCACATAGGTCGTTAAAAAATGTACACATGATTTTTACCACCTTTTTTGGGGGGAAAGGGGGGAAGGAGGAAGTATGCTTTTTACAATAAAAAAATTGACTTGGTATTAATTATACCAGTCCACAGTCTTAACAATTTTCAGTCAGAGGGTAAAAAAATACTTACTATTGACATTTATAAAATGAATTTAGTAGTAAGCTCCTTACCCAAGCCTTAGAGTTAAAAAATTCTTTAAAAAAGAACTAATGTTTCATCATTTACGTTTTTGTCAGTCAGTCAGAGGGGGTAAAATATTTTAGTATAAATATTTACAAGTTGATGAATTTGGTAATAAGCTTCTTACCACAGCCTTAGAAAGAGTTAAAATATTCTGGAAAATTGAAACTAATATTTAATCATTTTTGTCAATCAGAGGGGCTACAATAGCTTGCAGCGACAGGAGGACAACTTTTGAAATAATCGAGAAATTTAATTTTAATTAGGGGATAACAGGTATGCACTGACAAAGTCTTGAAAGGAAATTATGGAAAACTCAAAATTCTTACATCATGAAAAAATTTGAACGTGGCTTTTTTTCAAGTTTGAAACTTTGATTTAGATTCACTAAAATTGTGAGATATTTTACTAAACATGGGATAATTGAGATAAAAAAGAACTGTATAATACATTTTACTGAATTCAAATGATGCCGTAAATTTAAGTACGAAAACGTAAAATAATATAAGTTAAAAAAAGGGCCGGTTCTTGAAGTAGGTACGCTTGAACGATTAAATAATTATTCATTTTTAGCAATAGTGCTTCTTCAACACCTTCATTCAAGTTCAATAAACACTTATAGAAAAGTTTCGTAAAAAATTATAATACTCTATCGAAAAAAAGCATTCTTCCAATTAAATTTTATGCATTGTTTCATATTGGAAACCGGATAGATATCTTCTACATATTATAAAATTCTTCGAAAATTGGTCTTTGCTCTTAAGTAGCCTTTTGTAATCCTCAAATCTACATAGATATCTAGGCCTTTGATACCTCTTTTCGTCATTTACTTAATTTTTCTATCATGACTAATATAATTTCACTTAATAAGGACCTGTTAAATTCATTTTTTTAAATATAAATTTTAATTTTAAACACTATATATTAATTAACATAAATATCTTGAGCTCCAAACTATACGATTAAGAATATTTTTCATTTAAAGGCCTTCTTTTTCAGCAACCTTTCTTATTAGCAAATCTATATGTAAATAAGTTAATTGACACAGCTACAACCACTGTTCAAAGAAGATTTCATTTTTTTCTCCACTGAACAATGTAATTTCATTGTGGTAAAATATGGAACCACACCCTAATATAAATTTGGAATATGGAGCATGGTTGCTTGCCAAGAAAGCAGTGATTTCATAGTTACAATTAAGCGTTCACGCAATTTGAAAGTTAAGTTGAGCTCAACATATGTTTTTTCTTCATTTACTTAACTTTTCCTTTGAGAATTAATAAATTAATATTTTTTCAGTAAATAACCTTTTACATTCATTTTTTAAATCTTGTATAAATTTGTGATTAAAGAAATATATATTAACTTTAGAAAATAGCATTAAATTAGCCCAAAAAGGAGTGGATCAGCAGGAATATAAATGAACCGTTTTGAACACGTTATTGGGAAGGTTTTCTTTGGTTTATTCTTTCTTCATTTTTTTTTTTCAATTTATTTTTATTTCACCTTTTCTTTTCTTATATTTTCAACTTTTTCTTATTTTCTTTTCACTTTTTTCTTTTCATATGTTTTTGAGGTTTCTCTTTCCTTTTTTATTTCAATATCCATTTTTATTTCTTTTAGGTATATTTAGAAGATTTGGAGCAGACCCCTTCTCCCCCGCAGATAAACACTGCAGCTTCTCAGAAGAGGTAAATCTGCTCCTAATCTTACTGGCCCGAGTCTATGCTCACCGTTTTTGCATGATCTTCAACATCGGGGCAACTTCCACACTAATGCCTTTCTATCTTTACATATAGTGTTGTTTCTTCATTTCTTTATTTTATTTTTTTCTATTTTTCTTATTAATTTTTTCTTCAATTTTTGTTTGTGTTCATTTTTTTGTCTAAAAGTTTGCTTTTTTTTTTCGTTGAATTTTTTTTTTCAGTTTTCCAATTCTGCTTTTCTTTTATTTCTCTTTCCTTTTTCTTTCTTTTCTTTCATTTTCATCGTTTTTTCTCTTTCATTTTCTTATTCTCTCTTCAATTTCAATATGTAAAAGTATATACGACAACTTTTATGTAAGAGCATATACAACAGTTTCGGAGCAGACCCCTTCTCCCCCGCAGAAAAACACTGCAGCTTCTCAGAAGAGGTTGGTCGGCTCCTACTCCTGCTGGCCCGTTACATGTTGAGGACTCTCGAAGCGAGGTAGAATCGATGTTTTTGCTCATGAAAGGAGAAACGGGGTATTCGTCTTCCGCCTCAGCCGGTAGACGGCAGCATCTGTCTTGCACTTCCCTGGTTTGGCATGGAAGATAATTCGTCTTCATAGTGTATTAAGTGTATTTGGTGCAGGCTAGGCACGAACTCAAGCGCCCTGGGGTCGCGAGTCATGCTCAAAAAACAAGTCTAGCTGAGAGCATCCAAACGTTACCCTGGGGTCCCGAGTAGATGCTCTGTTCACTAGGCCACCCACAACTTAATACTGCACTCGAAGGTAATTTGGCATCGGAGCTCAAACCTAGGCCACCGCTCGCCATCTTTGCTTCAACATCGGGCCAGATCATTTTTTTTTTTCACTTTTTTTTCTTTTTCTTTCAACTTTTTTTTGTTCAACAATTTTTTCAACCTTTTTTTCAACTCAAACTTTTTATAACTTTTTCTCTAAACTTTTTTTTTGAACTTTTTTTTAAATTTTTTTTTTCAACTCTTCATATTTTCAACATTTTTTTAACTCACTTTTTCTTAAACTTTTATTTTTCAACTTTTTTTTTTCCAACTTTTTTTTCCAACTAAAAAAAGTTCGCTTTGCAGGTGCGTTTATTTAGTACTCTAATCAGAATGTTAGCTTCCCTGTTTGTTGAAAGCAACTAAATTTATAAACTGGCATGAAACATCTGTTCGAAAGAAATCAAGTATGCTAAACGAATTTTTTCCAACTTTTTTTTTTTCAAAAATTTTTTTTTCAAACTTTTTTTTTTCAGACTTTTTTTTTTCAAACTTTTTTTTTTTTTTTCAAACTACTTTTTTTTTTTTTTTTTCAAACTTTTTTTTTTTTTCAAACTTTTTTTTTTCAAACTTTTTTCTTAAAACCTTTTTTTTCCAAACCTTTTTTTTTCCAAACCTTTTTTTTTTCAAACCTTTTTTTTTTCAAACCTTTTTTTTTTAAACATTTTTTTTTCAAACTTTTTTTTCCAACCTTTTTTTTTTCAACTTTTTGTCAACTTTTTCTTTTTTCAACTTTTTTTCTCAACTTTTTTTTCTCAACTTTTTTTTCAACTTATTTGTTCAACTTTTTTTTTCAACTCTTTTTTTTTTCATTTTTTTTTTCAACATTTTTTTTCAACTTATTTGTTCAACTTTTTTTTTCAACTCTTTTTTTTTTTTTTCATTTTTTTTTTTCAACATTTTTTTTCAACCTCCCAATAACGTGCTTAATGTCGTTGAACGACTCTTATTTAATTTACGCGTTTATCTATTCAAACAAGGTTCAATAAGACGATCTTAACATATGAAACAATGCATAATTTATTGCTATAGTACTATGTTTTTAATATACGTTCGGCTATATTTAGTTCATTTTAAACTAATCATGTCGGCGTTCAAGCAACACTACTCGCATAACCAGTTGATTTAAAGTTTTGAATCGTAAAAAAAAAACTTTCTGATGGTCATAGTTCTGTAGTTGCATCATTGACGCAACAGCATACCTGTACGTCTGTTTTTAAAACTAAATATTTAATGATAAATTCTATTCCATTAAAACGAATGACGGGAGTGCTACTACTAACAATTTGTGGTCTCGCAGTAGGAGTTGTTAGTCTCTTTTACCTATTGATGAGTTGTGTTTTAAAATCTCATTAGTGTTACCATACACTGCCTTTTTGCCTTATGCATTCACGTTAAGTAAAAGATCATATCTACACCACATGACATTTTATTAAAAAACTATTTTAACAGAAAAAAATAAAGTATACTAAACTTGTTAGAACTTTCACTTAAATTCATATTTTTATTCATTTTTGAGAGGGATTTTTTTAAATTAATTCTCACAATAGCTTATAGGGTAGAGAAAATAGGGAGAATAGCACTTTCAAACTTAACGCTTTATAAGGCAGCCAGAAGTAACTTCCCACCAAATTCAGCAACTAATTATAATAAATAATTTTGGCATCAGATGCGTTTTTTACCTTTGAGACTGTAAGAAATAATACTTTTCATCAAACGTATCGCATACATCAATTTTCCAAAAGTTACATAGTGAAAAGGGGATGGAGTAAGAAGCTAAACACTAAATACTTTTTAATAGCCTAAGTGAATTTTTTTTTCTTGAAACCAATCGTAAAAAACCTTTCGATGCAGCAATAATAGATAGAAATAGTCTTGCAAATCATGAAAAATTAACATGGGATTTTTTTAAATTTAATAAACTAAGTACAAATATGTAGTGTAAAAATATGTAAAAATTTAAAAAATAGCAAAATCGAATGAAAATAATGACAATTTTTTTACTGTAAGCAGAAAACTGAAATAAATAAGTAAACTAACTAGATGACATGTTGAAGAAACTTACTCTTATTTGATTGCGGGCAGGGTAAAAATTGAAAATAGATAAAAAAATAAAGCTAAATTGGAAACATTATTACATTCAAATCCGTTCGTTAAAACGTTATGAACAAAAGTTACGTAATGCTACCTACATAAAATATGGAAAAGTATATATTCGGAAAACGGAATGAAAATTCGTAAAGAAAATATATATGTATATCTTAATATCGAACTTCGGGAGTAAAACACAAATGTATCTATTTATCTATCTCTGATGTTTTGCTCTCTGCTCATGAATGCTGGGAGTTTTGAGTCGATTATAACGTCGAAAAAAAAATCGATTTGTTTTCAAGACAGCCATTTTTTTTTCCAATTTCATCGCTGTGACACTTTAATTAGCAGAATTTAATAATTAAAACCTCAAGTAACAATCTTCTGATGATTCGGTGAGGGAAATGTGATCACACAATCAAAATTTCGATGTCAGTCGAAGGGGTCTTTTTGTGCATAAGAATTTCTTATGTGATTCTAAGTTTATTATAACAGAAGTTATAGCAGAATTAGAAGCGATTTTTAGTCTCCGTTTTTCTCGAAAGAAATATTTAATGGTAATTAGCTTCCATTTTTTCTCGCAGACGATTGATAAAGCACCGTTGTATTTGTGTTGTTTCCATTTTTCACCTATATGTTAACAAATAAAACACTAATCAATGGTGTTTTTTTTTTTTTTTTTTGCAGTTCGAAAATGCTATTGCAGTAAAATAATTTTAATGAGTTATTTTACTATTAAATCGCCTTTTCTTATGTGATTAAAATTTTAATCCTTGTAACAGACAGATGATGAGTTCAAGCACTACTATTTATTGATTTATTAAAACTGTTCTTCCTAATTCGAGTCTAGACTTTTGATAACGGTTATCCTTATTTCCTAAGAGATTTTTAGTGACAACATTGATAGTTTTTAAATTAAAATTTTCAAGAACTGCTATCTGCATTTAGTAGGTGTTCTGGGGGACAGCGAGATCGTCAAGTTGTTTTTTATTCTAATCGGGACGTTTTCTTTTTTCTGGATGGGGAGGGGAGAATAATGTCGCGATAGTAAAGGGGATTTTTTTCGGACATTTTGTTTTTATTCTAATGAAGATTTTGACAAACTGCTGTCTTTATTTCACTGGCGAAGTTCACGAGCAAATGTCCTGATTATAATGGGGAGTTTTCAGAAGATGCCCGTTTTCTACTGATTATTTTGAGTCAGTGTCTTTATTCTATTGGGAAAATCCACGAGTTAACGTCCTTATTCTAAATGCAGATTTTTAAGTACGATTCTCCTTATTCTAAAGGGAATTTCTAAGGGACTGTTAGTTATTTTCATGGGTTTTTAAGGTTGACGTTCCTGTTCACGTTGCTAAAGATTTGCCGACTTTATTCTAATGAGCACTTTTTTAGGAATTTTGTGCTTATTTTCTAACTTTCCAATGACGTCATGAAATGGAAGTTACCCTCTTCGAGGGTCACGGCTGTGATCTCGGCTAAAGCATGAATGCTCACGTGACTTTTTTTACATCTGTTGCGGGTTTAGCAAAACAAACAAATTAATCCCAAAAGCCTCAAATAGAAAATGCTGGATTGTGTTAATGATTTTTCTTTCACTTTTTTAAATTAATTAACTTGAGCCTGTTTGATTTTGAGCGCAGTAAAAAACACAGTACGAAAAAATAATGGAGCAAGAGGTCAATTTTTATTTCAGAAGTCACACAAAGATGTCTCGTATAATGCGAAATATGATTTTAAATCTTTAGATATTGCTAGACGATGAGCTAAATTGTGTTATCGTTTCGATCATTGTTTTTCTTTCGACTTTTTATTTTCCCAGTTCAGTTTATTAATTTCTTGACTTTAACTTTTTATATTTTCTTTTCAAAATTTACTTATTTTTTGTTATTCAGTTTTGTTTCTCGTCTTCTAATCAATTCAATTTTCTTCCTAATCAGCAGTTTTGTTTGATTTTTAAACAACTTGCTTTTCCATTTTATTTTAATTTTCACCATTTTTAAATTTCTTTACATTCAATATTCCTTTCCTAATTTGCGTTCTTTCCAGTCTTTCAAGTATTAATTTTTAATATTAATGTTAAGTTGAAGTTTAGTTAGTATGGTAAGCTGTGCTAATAAGCAGGCCCGGAAATTTAATGATAACACATTTCTTCCGTACTTTCTGATGGTTTTCCTGTTTCTGTAGCATTAGGTAAAAAAATTCATGGCATGGTTCGCATTTTTATTTTTATTTATTTATTTATTTATTTTTTGCATTTTTGAAAGCATTTTTCTATGTTTTACGTTTTGTCAATTTTTTGATGAAAGTTTAGTTTGATTTATTCACTAAATTTTACGACACACTTAAAAGGGTTGGTCACAGCTAAAACTTGAAATCAACTGCAAAAACGGAATGTAAACACGCTGAAGAAAACAAGCATGTTTGACATGGAAACAATTGCTGATGTTTCGATTGAAAAAGGCAATATGGTGAATTTGAAGAATTTTCATCCGTGAAATATCCTATTTGTTTCAAATTTTCTCTTTGTTTCAAACTATGGAAGAACTTTAGATACAAAAACCTTACTTTGGCACGTAATCTTCGATAGAGAAAACATTCAATTATTCAGGGCTATTGTGGTTCTCATTTAACAGAGCAAAGTCGTCGAAATACATGTTTACCAGTAATTTGAATGTACTATTATATTTTAATCTTTTAGAAAATCATTTAATGACGCTATTATTATACTTTCTCAAAAACAAATAATTCACACGCTATATGGATTATTGACTTCAGGTATTAAGTGCATTTTTCAGAATGTTAAGTGCATCTTTTTCAACTGTAATGGCATTTTCTGGGTTAGTATTGATGTTCATTTTCGGGGCATTTTTAGGTCATCAACTTCCGGCTCCTGTAAAAAGTTAGTTTCTTTTTTTTTCGTTAATTTTATACTTTTTTCCTTTTTTTTAAAACTGTACTTTTTTTCTTTTCCTGAATTTTATACTTCTTTCTTTTTCTAAAATTTTATACTTTTTTTTCTAAACTTTTACACTTTTTTCCTTTTTCTGAAATTTTAAGCTTTTTTTTTTCTTTTTCTAAATTTTTATACTTTTTTTTTTCTTTTATTAAAATTTTAATTCTTTTTAAAGTTTTTCCATGAATTGTTTATGATAATGATATGTGTTTAATAGGAATTTTTGGTAGCAAAACGTTCAGTCCTCCTTACTTATGCTAACGAAACTTAAATCGATCCCCTTGCCAATCCCTAGTTTGACCGACCCCTCTGACAGAGAAAGCCTATGTGCAGGTTGCCATAGAAACCTCAATTGTTCTCCAACTTTTCAAATAATTAGTCGAATGTTTAAAGTAAATTGTAGAGACATGAAGTTATTTTAGTAATCCAGATATGATATGAAAAGTTTTACGGCAAAATAGTTATTGGGCATTTCGTTACCTTTATGTTTGAAGAAAATAAAATTCAAACGCATTCCACTGCAAAAAATTAAATGGATATTGTTCCAACCCCTAAAAAGTGAGTGATTGATTTGTATTTTGTACATTAAAATTAATTATTACTTAAAAACTGCTTTTTATTTTTAGTTCCTTCTTTATATTTCAATACGGAAAGAATTAATATAAATAGATAATATGTTAAAATATATTATGAGTTTGGAAATTTAACTTTAAAATTACAGAAATATTTATTTACTTTTATTTATGCATTTTCTTTTCTATTATATTCTTGATATTTCAATTTTACAAGATAAAAATGATGATAATTAAAGTAATTGGCATTCTAACTTTTAATCACCTAATATCGGTTTGTCTTTCAATTTAACATAATGGGCTAGAACTGTTCTCTGAATTTTCGAAAAAGGTTTAAAATGTTTTTAAGTTGTATTGCAGAAAACATACTATTAAGGAATTAATACGGATGTCGTCTTGGCGATAATGGGTGTCGCCAAGTGGATGGTGGAATTTGTTATTAATAAGGAAAATATTTCACGTTTGGGTTTTTTTTTTTATTTAAATTGAAATATCGATAACTGAAATTTATTATCTATATGTACTTTATAGTGTTACTTTATAGTATACTTTATAGTTTATTTATAGTTCTTAAGTAAGTTATTTACCTAAGAACGTTTCTCAAATTAAGCAAAAAAGTGCTGACGAACGTACTATTTTTAAGAAAAAAAAGAGGTTTACTATCGAACGCACCCTTCCTCAAGCCTCATGTCGTGACGTCACAAAACAGTGGATAGGCTTTCTCTATCGGAGGTGTCGGTTTGACCCCCAAGCTACCGAAGTGCTTCGAATCCAACAAAACTGCAAAGTTAGATATTAGTTTCGAAAGCATACAAGGCTAAATACTGACAAAACGGGAAAAATCGAAGCAAAAAGCTGAAAAGAAATCTACTAAATTGAAAAAAAATACAATACAAGAATTTAAAACAATGAAAAGTATAAATAAACAAGAAAAATACTAATTAAATAAAATAGTACTATTAAATTGAAAAAAAATTTAAATCGAAGGAAAAAATTTAAATAAATATTTCTATTAAACCAGAAGACTAAATACCAAATGAATTATTAAACTAAAATTAATGAAAAGAAAATTTAAAATGCTGCAAAAAAGGAATTTTACAAATCATAAAAACCATTAAAAGTCAAGTTAATGCAATTTAAAAACAAAGTCAAAAAAGGCTGAAATGAACATGAAAATTTTAATCAAACAAGAAAACTGGAAATTAATGAAAGAATAAAAATATAAAAAATATTGTAAGAAAAACCAAGGTCGCAGAAGTTTTGAAATATATATATATGTAACAATATTTTTTAGAAAACGAAGAAACAATTTGAAAAAAAAAATATTTAAAACTTTCAAATAAAAAATCAAGTTGTAATTATAACATCGGTAAAAAATGGAAAAAAAAAGTTCTTAAATTAAAAAAAATAAGGTTGAATGTTTATAAGAATAAGGATGAAGTAATAGTAATGATATTGATGATAATATTTAAATAAAAATGATAATTATAAATTCAAGAAAAAATAAATCTGTAAAAAATTGGGAAAAAAGCGATTAAAGATAAATTTAAAAAATTTCAAGTTGGAAAGACAAATTTGAAAATAATCTAATTTCAACCATATAACAGAAAAAAGGAAAAGATGTAAAATGTCTGAAAGGAAAGATATTAAATAAAATAAAATTTCATAAACACTATTGAAAATAAACACAAAAGTTCAGAAAGACAAAAATATTTAAAGTATATATAATAATAGCTAAAAAATTAAATACATTTAAAAATCATTCACAAAAGTTAAACAACTAACTGGGGTGGGGGAATCAGTTGCAGGATAGGATAAAAAATACATTGCGGAAAGTTTGAAAAGCTTGGAAAAATAACTTAAATTCAGAATGTACAAATATTATGTACAAAAAGAAAGAAAGAAAAGTAAAGGTACGTAATGTTGCATGAAAAAAAAAGAAAAGTAGAAGTACGTACTGCTACGTACAAAAATAATACAGAAAAAAAGTAAAAGCACGTAATGTTACGTACAAAAAAAAAAGAAAGAAGTAAAAGTACGTAATATTACGTACAAAAAAGGTCAGAAAAGTAAAAGTACGTAATGTTACGTACAAAAAAAAACTGTTCGGACGTTACGTGCAAGTACGTAGAAAATTGCTTTAAAAAAGGACTAAGAAATAAATAAAAAAAATAACAGAAAGAAAATTGGATTGCGGGTGGAACGGTTCTGTTTCTGTGTAGAAACAGAAATACGTTGAAAAAAAAAAAACTAAATTATAAGAAGAAATCTTTTGTGTACAAACTCCTACGCAATATCATGTAAAAAAAATACTTCGTACGTAATTTTACGTACAAAATTTTGGTGGTTAGAAAGTTAAGTAAAAAAAGCTTAAAAAAAGAAAAGAAAAATGAAAGAAAAATTGATAATTCACTTATTGAAAAGAAACTGAAAACAAGTTTTATATATATATATATATTTAATTTTGTGGGAAGAAAACTGAAATGCACATTAAAATTCGAATAAATTAAAAAATGGGAAAAACAGAAAACTAATTAAAACTTTGAAAAAAGTGTTTCAGTGAAAATTTTAAATAAAAAATAAAATTGAAATGAAATAATTATTGCAAAATAGAAAATTATATATAAAAAAATAAAATTCCACAAAACCCTATTGCAAAAAAGGCCTTGAGTTTCAGTGATAGTTTTAAATAAAAAAACGAAATTTTAATGAAAAGCAAAAAATATATATATAAATAAAAAACAAAATTGCATAAATCCCTATCGCAAAAAAACGTCATGTTTCAGTGAAAATATTAATAAAAAATGAAATTGTAATGAAATAATTGTTGCAAAAGTAAACAAATATACAAAAAAAAAAAAAAAAAAAGAAAGAAAAAAAAAACGTTGCATAAAAACCCTATTGTAAAAGAAAAGCCTTGTTTTTCATCGAAAATTTTAAATAAAAATGTAATTGTAATGAAATGATTGTTACAAAAGGAGAAAATATTCATAAAAAAAATAAAATTTCATAAACTCTGTTGTAAAAAAAAAAAGCCTTGCATGCTCTCTTTTTTAATAAAATGAAAAGATATGAGCTGCTTAGCGTTTAATTATATAGAGAAATTTCTTACCTTTTTATGGCCTGCCTCGTGCGTTTAGTAATTGTCGTCTTTGCTGTCGTGTCATCACTGAAACGTCGTTTTCGAATTTTAATTTTTTGTGCATGCGTTTAGATTTTTTTAATTCTGCGGTGATAAGTTCTTTATATCGTTTGGATTTTTGGTTTGTTGCATTACTTTTTTCCAATTTTTTCTCCATAATTTTAATCATCCTCTTATATTCTTTAATTTGCTGTATATATGTCATCCGTCGTCTGTTTTGTCTTCTAGGAGCTTGTTGCTGGGGTAGTTGAGGGGCAGGGACGATTGCGGGTCTTTGGCGGTGAGGCGATCTTCTTAATGGAGGTGACCCCTGGCCCCTTGGTGGTGTTCCGCGACGAGGTGGGGTCCTTGATCCAGCTGGTGCGGGGTCCTGGGGGTCGTCGTCCGGATCGCCTGCAGGTGGAGGAGGTGGTGGTGGTAGTTGCTGATTTAGGCGAGGAGATACTGGTGGAGATGGGGAAGGAAAGGCAGAGGGTGGAGGATTAACCGGGTTAGTTGGTGATGGTTGTTTAGTTTGGTTAGTTGGTGAGGGTTGGTTAGTTGGTGAATGTTGGTTAGTTGGTGAATGTTGGTTAGTTGGTGAATGTTGGTTAGTTGGTGAATGTTGGTTAGTTGGTGAATGTTGGTTAGTTGGTGAATGTTGGTTAGTTGGGGGTGGTGTGGATTCTTCGGAATCGTCTTCATTTGACTGTAAATCAAAATTAGGAATAATAAAAATTTGGGATTTACGTCTGTTTTTTTTGTTCTTTGGAGACCAGGGATCAGAGTCGTCGGATTCTGGTGGAGGTGAGGGAGTGTGCTGCCTTCGTTTTCTTGATGGTAATTCCAGACTGTCCATGGCACGGGATGTAGATGGAGTTGGATTATCAGCTGCCGGATTAGATGATTCGTTGTCGGGGGGGAGTCGGATTGGTGATTACAATGATTGGTGTTGATGGGCGTGCTGGGGATGATGGTTCTGTTGAGAAAGAAACGCTTAAAATGTAACTGAAGTTAATCACTGCTTCCAATGCATTAAAACTTGTGTTTATAGAATCTTTGAAACACCAAGTGGTATTAAAGGCTTCAAACAATACTCTGTGGCTGATTCGCCTCGGTGTGCTGTACTATTACTGAAATTACCCTTGTGAAAAAAATCATTTAATACTGCATGTCATGGTAACACTACAAAATTTCTGAAACTCGGCTTTATTTAGTTCTTTGAAGAGTAACATCTGTGACTTGTGAAAAAGCGACTAGTTTCATCTGAAATCGTCATCTTGCAGCCCGAGACCATCTAAATAGCAATGATTCAAAAATGCTTATTTATCATTTGGCCTCTAATTAAGTAGTGCGGAAATTTGTGTAAACAACACTGGTTTTCATCTCTAGAAAAACCCAGGAAAGCGATGAAAATTTTACGTCAAAAAATTTCTGCAAATATGTGAGAGTAGTACAAAGTAGACAAGCAAAGCTTTACAATGAAACTTAGGTCCCTGCTCCTAGCTCAAGTTGTTCAGTGACGCTTTAAGGAGTTTTTACTGCCGGACTTTGAAGCGTATTTGTTTATTTTGTTAGAAGTAATGAATCCACTCGAAAGTAAGTTTTTTCACCGTAAAGTTAAATTATTTATCTTAATTACATACCATGCATCTTTAGTTTACTTGTAGTCTGCTATTTTACTTTGAAGATAATAGAAATGCTATACTGTTTCTATACTGAATGCCTAAAATTTAACTAAATAGGTCATAAAAAATACCAATTTTTTTTGGCCATAAAGTATAATAGTACAAGGGGAGAACGAGCTGTATATGACACATGATCTGTACATCATTTTATTTATTCGAAAATAATAATGTACCTGTTCCTGAAATATGCTTTTATTGTATTGGTTCTGTCTTGACCAATGCCCATGAAAGCAAAATTACTCGGGATGCGTCAATTTCAATGTGATACGTCTTCATAAATACTCGAAAAAATTTTCTAAGTCGGGCAGTTGAATACTTCTTAAAACTTGTGTGGAATGAAGAAGTCTATAATTAGAATTCGAGTAATATTTTTTGTTCTTTACGTAAAAAATAATAATGCCTCACTGTGTAATAAGTGTGTTACACAGTCAGACTAATTCTGACATTTCTTCAAGGTAAATTAATAATGCATCACTGTGTAATAAGTGTGTTACGGTCAGACTAATTCTGACAATTCTTCAAGGTAAATTAGTAATGTATCACTGTGTAATAAGTGTGTTACACAATGAAACTAATTCTGACATTACTTCAATGAACCTCTCCGGAGCGTTGCAGCATCCAATGAATTTCTCGAGCGCTTTTCAGCATCCACCCGAGTGATTTCAGAATCGAATTTTCAATTTTCTGTTTCAATAGTGCAATTTAAAGCTAAATCAGGGAGCATTAAAATGACTTTAGGTAACAAATTCTAAGTCATCCTAACATTTATTTTATGAATTTTAGTGTCCAAGTATCAGTAATTGGTAGCATGCCAGTAATGGGTGCATTTATGCCTTATACTAGGTCTGTTTATGAAATGACGGGCCTGGCTTGATAGCTTCCTCTGAAATCAGTGGAGAGAGTGGGAAATGCCTTTGGACATGTCTGAATCTGTACTGTTATTATATTGCGGGAGACAAGCAATAGAGGTAAGTAAATATCTTTTTTTTGGAGTCAATCTTGTTATTTTGCAGACAGCCCTCTTAAATATACACTGGTGTGCAAAACTTAAGCAACAATGTAAATTTTAAGCAGATAGTTATGAAAGTGCAGAAAAAGAGTTCTTGCGATTAGTACAATGAACATGTAATTCAGTAGAAAGGTCATGCGGATGCAAATATAAGGAACAAAAAGTCAGAGGCAATGTGAGCGTATGCAAAACGAGTGCTGTTGGCGCGCACCTTAAGAGTACTACAAAAGAAAGAATGGAAATGCAATTAAAGATATTCGCTGTAGGTGCAAGTGAGTTTTTTCGTGAACTATGGCTGGAAGCAATCATCTAGAAGACTTCACATGTGGAAGAATGATCGGAAAGTTGGAGGAGGGTCGCAGTGTGACTAGTGTAGCTGAAGAGTGCGAAATCAGCAAAAGCGTCATTTCGCGCGTTTGGAAAGCCTTCCGAACCATAAGTACAACTGTCAGAAAGGTTGGCGGTGGCCGCCTCAGGAAAACAACTGCAGTGGATAACCGATATATCGTCCTACAGACGAAAAGAACCCGGAACCAGTCAGCAAGCGCCATTGCTCAGCAACTGTGTATAGCAACGGGGCAGCAAGTGTGACGGTTTACTGTGGCCAGACGCCTTCACAAAGGTGGCCTATTAGCTCGTCGTCCTGAACGCTGCAACCCTTTGACAGCAGGCCATCAGCGCCGCCGTTTAGAGTGGTGCAAGGAGCACAAAAATTGGACCGCTCATCAGCGGAGTCACGTCCCCTTTACGGATGAGAGTCGTTTCAGTGCCACACGCGATTGTGGACGTCAATTGATTTGGAGAGAGGTCGGGACACGGTTTCATCTCAGTAACATCGTGGAAAGAAACCGTCACGGTGGTCCTGGAGCTCTCGTCTGGGGAGGCATTATGTTAAACGGGCGGACTGAGCTCCACATTTCCGACAGAGATTCCGAAACGGGAGATCGCTATTGTCAGGAGGTACTCCTTCCCCATGTGCGTCTGTTCAGAGGTGTCATCGGATCAGACTTCATTTTCATGGATAACAATGCATGCCTACATCTGACACGATCTGTTCAGTAGCTACTGGAACGTGAAGATATCACTCGAACGGATTGGCCAGCGTACTCTTCTGGTTTAAATACTATTGAACATGTGTGGGATGCTTTAGGGAGACGCAATGCGGCGCGATTACTTCCCCCTGGGAACACCCAAGAACTGAAACGGATACTGACTCAGGCATGGGCACTCTTACCCTGGTGGACAGTCTGGTGCTGAGTATGGGGAGACGATGCGAAGTAATCATTTCAGCATGGGAGGACATATCGCACACTAAGGAACAGCTACGTTAGGGTGGAACGAAAAAAATTAATTTTTGATTTTTAGTTCGTAATAGCACGGAAAAGTTGCCTTTTGGTATAGATAAGGTAAATTTAAAATATGAAAAATATTGGAGTATTCCTTGAAGTTCCGCAAAGACGTTAAAGTTTTTTTAAATTGAAATTTTTACTATATTTTGAAGTTTTTTTACGAAAAAATTAATTTTTTATTTTTGATTTGTAATAGCGTGGCATAGTTGCCTTATGGTATAGATAAGAAAAATTAAAAATATGAAAAATGTTGGAGTACATTTTGAGGCGCCGCAAACACGCTAAAAGCAGCTAAAGTTTTATAAAAACGGTTTTTATAGCTTTTTCAAAGATTTTTACATGTTTCTATTAAGTTTTATAAAAGCTTTATAATATAAATAGAATGAGAAAAACACCTTTAGTATTGCATTGGCATGGTATTCAAGAGCCTTAGTAATCGCCGGACTTTGAGTTGGGGGGGGGGGAGAGGGCTAGGGTGGGGGGAGATTTGTCTTCATGTGGTGGCAAGCTCTGTACCTTTGCCGAGTTCAGTTGAATAGGCATTTGCACTCCGCCTATTCATTAACAGATTAACGCAATATTTTGTTAGTTTATTTTATTGAGTAATAATGGCTCGGTCTAAATTAGACAAGACAAATGTTGGGTTTTTCTATTTTTGGGTGGAAATTTAGTGATTTGCTCGAAGTGAAACTGCTTGTAAAACGAATCTGTTATGAAGCGCTCCGGTTGGACATACTTCATAGTTGCTTCAGAGCAAAATCCTACGGTATCTGAAATATGTGACTTCAGTTCCCAAAATTGAACGAATAGGATCAAGAGCTTCTTTTACCATTGTTTTTAGCAAAAAATCTTTACAAATGATAAAATCTTAGCGAGCTAAGTTGAAGTATTTATTGCGGTCTAAAAGTAGAATTTGGTCCGATAAGTTTGATTGCAACGTCACAAAATTTAGAAAAGATGCTGAGTGTTTATTTGATACTGTTGCCTGTAAGTGTGTAAACTTTAATACTTGGCCTATTAGCATTTTTATTTGTATAAAAGAGAATTTGTATAAAAGAGAATTTGTATATTGTATAAAAGAGAAAAATAATACTAGTTATGGAATAAGAGTTTCTAAAGGATTAAAGCTCTGAGGGGGAAAAAGGTTATAATGTAATATTGATATATCAAAAACTAGCGCTTCAAGGAAGAGAAAAGCAAGACAAGAATAAAGAGTAATACTAGTGCATCAAAAACGGTTACTGGAGACAATGACAGCGTTGAAGAACATCAGTGTTCCTTACCAGAAGAGGCAATCCAAGCAAGTCCTTCAACTGTAAAAGAAGATATAAATGTACCAGACCCTTCGAAATTGTAACTAGAAAAAATCACTTAGATGCAGCTATATCTAGGGCTGCTTTACAGGACATGGGAGTAACCACAGAAGAAGACAAAACGCATGTAATACACAGGATGGAAATTAGAAGAGCGAAATCAACATATTAAAGATATATCATTAATGACCATAGCTATAATCAAATAACCGAAAGTAGAGGATTGTTTTTTTTTCTTAAAGTGTAAAAAAGACGTAACATCGTTCGAGAAAAGAAAGGAAGTAAGTTGTACAAGAATGTTATTCCAGAAGAGTATATTTCACTAATAGAGGAACGAAACTCCGAGTTTTTAAGCCACGTAACACCAAAATCTTGCACCGGAAAGGACACAGCAGATAGCATACTGGTATTTCTTGACGATAGAGAAATCAACAAATAGTTTTTGAACTTCAGTGATGGAACCGTTACAAACACTACACACAATAATAGTGTCTCTTCTTTCGTGGAAAAGAAAATATTAATACCTTTATAATGATTAACATGTTTGTTCCTTTGCAATTAGCTACCATTGCATCCTTTTTGTCATTAAGATGGTAAAGCTAAGCAACCAAAGGAGTCACACACAAGCAGAGGGAAGAGCTGTGAAACTGGGGTCCGAATCTGCTCCAAGGAAGTACAGTTCAATCGCAAGAGCAGATGCAAAAAAGCAAAAACTGACTCACGTGTGACTATGCCAAAAGTTAAACGAAAAGAGTTTACTGGAGCAATGAAATAGAAGCAAACATTTTGCATCTGTAACATGTGTAATTATTACGGATACAGGAGTAACCAATACAAAATATTTTATTATTATTATCTGTAAATAATAAATGTTTCAAATTATAATGCTTATATACGTATTTAAAACAATTTCTTGTAACGTTCAGTGTACGAAAAATTCATAAAAAATATTTTACCATTTTTTAAAAATTTTTCAATTTTTCTTTTTTTTGCAAACATACCAATGCAATACTAAAGGTGGTTTTATCATTATATTCATGTTATAAAGCTTTTTTAAAACTTAATCGAAACTTGTCGAAATCTTTGAAAAAGCTATAAAAACTGTGTTTTCATAAAACTTTGGCTTCTTTTAGCTTCTTTGCGGTGCCTCAAAACGTACTCCAACATTTTTCATATTTTTAATTTTTGTTATCTATACCATAAGGCAACTATTCCGCGCTATTACAAATCAAAAATAAAATAATAATTTTTTCGTAAAACAATTTCAAAATGTAGAAAAAATTTCAATTTTAAGAAACTTGAACGTCTTTGCGGCACCTCAAGGCGTACTCCAATATTTTTCATATTTTAAATTTATCTTATCTATACCAAAGGCAACTTTTCCGTGCTATTACGAGCTAAAAATCAAAAGTTGATTTTTTTCGTTCCACCCTAATCTACGTACTATTCTTCTTCTTGGATAGACAATCATGTGTAACGATATTATGAGTTCAATTAAGACTATTTTTGCTTGATTCCACATTGTATGAATTGTATTAATTTTTATGCAGTTATGCTTTCATCATCCTTGAAGTACAAAACTGCTCTCTCTCATTTCTAAATTTCATGTCTCTCAGATGATTTTTCGACGAGTTATGGCAAAAAAACCACATGTTGGTTAAGTTTTGCACACCAGTGTAGTATACACACAACTGTACTTTGTTAAAATGATTTTTTTAAATTCTCATTTATTATTTATAATTATTTTGAAATAGAGTAAAGTCCCGTAAACTCTGAGCAATGCGGACCAAAGGGTGGCTAACTTTCGAAAATGCCACATTATCGGGAACATATTCTTAAAATTATACGCACTGACGTTCCTTCAGAAAAGGCAGTACTGCATTTTTTTACATTGATTCCTTGAGAATAACGCAAAAACGTACTGCTGAAATATTTTTGCACAAAGGAATAGTACGACTTTATGAAAGTATAGAGCATTTTACAATATGAAATTGTTAATTAATCTGCAATGATTTATCTTGCAGAACAAACTTCAGTAAAATGCTGTATGTTGAAGATTTACTAGCCGACTTAGCGAAAAAAGGCGATTTTTCATTTAAAGAAATGTAGTACATAGAAGTTTTAAAGAAATATTTCCCACTGCCAAGGTGTGGCCGAGTTATCCGGACTGTCGGGTTAGAGAGCGCTCCGTTTTTGGGACTCTACTGTAAGAAGAAAATGCTAGTACAGGACAATCAGATGCTATCAATGAACTGCACATTTCAGTGGATTCAACTGCAACCGTAACATTATATGAATTTTAAAATGAATTAGAGGAAGAAACGCACCGTTCCGTGCGAATATTTACCAGTATTTTCTTCCATCTTTTTCATTTCTTCTTTCAGACTTTCAATTTCTATGAAAGAAAATAGAAAGAGCGCATCAAGAATACAATGTTACATTTTTGATCCATACTTGCAGTGCTGTTCTGCATATTTTTCAATTCTTACATAAAATTTGTGAAAAAAAATTAAAATCTCACAAATTGTACAGGAATTTTTCTTGTTTCTTTTTTATGACCTAATATTTGATAGAAAAAAAATAGGGATGCGTAAAGAGACTATTTTGACGACTCTCGAAGAACAATCTGGAATATTCTTTTTCTTGAAGATAAATGTAAAATTATCCATACAAAAAACAATATGAAACAATATTCTATAATAAATTGCAAATAACATTAATTTGGGTTGTAATTACCTTTTATAATGCTATTTTTATTTAATGATAATTTTTTATACCACCCCAAACTGTAATGTACCATCCGCATTAATTCAATGAAATTACAATTGCTTTTTTTATTATTCTTTTCTGAAACTTTTATTCGTCCAAATCTGTAGTTTCCAACCCGCATGTGTCTGCGGACCACTTAGCCTGAAAGTGAATTACCACGGACCACCGATTCCATTATTGCATAGATATTATCTATTGTAACCAAATTCAAAGGTGATTGATGAAATACAACAACTCTTCAAAACAAACAATCGTTAATAAGTAAAAAAAAACTTATAATTAACAATATTGCGAAAATATTTAAATGGTAATTTTATGGACGGTGGCTATACTGTGTGGTATACATCACAGAAAGTAAAAAAAAAAATTGCCTTTTAATAAAATAGAGATTTTTTAATTTTACAAACCAGCTGATTCTCATGCCAATAAACCTGGTATGAGGCCGTGCCTCCACTTTATTGTTGGATAAAAGATTTCATTTTCTTAGAATCTTGTGAAAGTGTTACGGCGTGTTCTAATAATTACTACGCTAAAGATAATTAAAAAAATATGTTATATTCAGCAGGACAAAAGTATTTACTTAATCTTGTTGAACGAAACGCAAAATTTTTATTTAATCACTGGAAAATATTTCCTGTTTCTATAGGTAACCGCCAGAATCTCCCGCGGACCACCCCCGAGGCTATTACGGACCACCTTAGGTCCGCGAACCACTGGTTGGGAAACTATCTAAATGCAAATGGAAGGGAAACAATCCGTGTAACTTCCTTCACGCTGCTTTTACTTCTTATAAATCACAAGTGGATGGGATTCAGTAAAAATTATCTTTGAACTAATTTTAACTTCCGATAGGACCTAAATTTATTCATTCAATGAGTTAATTTTATTAATTTGAAAAATACTTTATGCTATCTATATAGTCGACTAAAGTTATAATTCGGCTTCAATATTTGGGTCGTTGTATCGCATGATCGTTGTATCAGTATGAAATAATTTATATCACATAAAGGTTTAGAATGCAAATATACTTATCTTTAAATTTTATTAAATTAATGAGTTGATTGGGCAATTTGACATAGTTGTATAGTAGGAAGTCAGAAAAAAAATAATACTCAACGATCAGCCGCTCCTGAAAAAAAAGTCAAATTTCAATCGACATCGATTAGTCTTCTTTAAAAATCATTGAAATGACATTTCGATAAAGGGGCCGTACACATATTAGAATGCGCACTAAGTAACAAAACTTAAATAATGCTATAGTTTTGAGAACAGAATTGAATTCAGTTTTCACAACTAGCTTAAATAGCAAATTTGTGTAAGATCTAATCATTAGATTCGGAGCCATCTAAAATAAAACCATCTCTACTTTGACCACTCTAATTTATAGGTCAAGATTCAAAAAAGCATTTATGTTATAAAGAGATGAGCTATATTATCCATTATAATGTGTAAACTTTAGGTAACTGCTTGCGAAACACTGTGGTTTTCTTAAGATTTCTTACTTTTTCCGTTGGGTAGAAACTTATATTTTCAAGCAATGATAAACGACCCCTGAAGTGGTTGAAAAAAGTATTTTTAAGCACATCCAAAAAGAGTGGAGCATTTTTAGCTGAAATTTAGAATATACTTTCAAAATCATCTGTAAATGAATATTTCATCGAAATATAACATTATTTCCGATCAAAATTTTCCAAATATTAATTTTATAATTCATAAAGCTATCATTAACGTGTAAAGAATCAACTGATACTGTTTTTAGACACTACACGCAGGGCCCGATTTACATTTTGAATCACTATAGGCCCAACTCATGTTTGAAGGCCCCTTACGCAACTAAAATTTTTTAAACATAACATTCAGTATATGTTTGTAAAACTTGAAATTCACACCAAAACTTGAGGGCCCCCAAAAGCTCAAAAATTAATTTGTTTTTCAAATGTCAAAGAGTCAGACTACCATTTGGGAGCCCCCAACTTGCAAAATGATTTTGTTTTTCAAATTTCAACTTGTCAGACCAAAACTTGGGGGCCCCAAGTGAAAACTCCTTGAGGTTTTAAAGTAATTTAATAATACAAATTTTATGTGAAGCAACAGAACACTAACAGTTTGTTTTTGAAAAATTCTATTTTTAACTATTTTTCTAAGAAAATTTAAATTACAAACAAAAATAGTAATAACCAAAATTAATTGCCCGAGCATCACGGGTCTAATGGTAAATAAGGCCCTGATTACACGCACGCATTTTATTTGTATGTAGCTACGTCCGAAATAAAAAATAATTCGAAAACCAGTTTATTATTACGCAATAGTGATGGGGATGATCGAGAGACCCTTGACCGGATATTAAGTGGTTCTGATAAACTTACTAATGATTAATGATCAGCATTCGAGAGAATCTCTCGAGAGATTTTAACAGAGTGATTAAGAAAAATGAATCTAAGAAATAAATGGTATACCTTTCTGATACGAATCAAAAGGTTAAATGGAACTTAAACTGAGCACTAACTTTGCAAAAGATTGCAAAGAAATATTTTGTGGCTACAAGGAAACTTTTTTTTAATGCAAAAGACGAACTCCTAGATCGCTGATTCCTAAACTTTTTCGTCTTGTAGACCCCTTGCCATATTTTTCGGTTTTAGGTAGACACCCTGCTTACCTGATATTGATTTTTTGTAAATTCAACTTGCATTTCAAATGCATTCAAATGCATTTTTGGACAACTGGTACAGTGCTACTCACAGTGAAAGACTGAAAGCTCTAACTGTTGTAAAAAACTTAAGAAAAAACAAACGTTAATGTTATACATTTATTAATTAAATTCAAATTAAAGCGAAACAAATAAAAAGTTAGTATCTGTTGCATGAAATAACTAAGCAATGAATAAATGCTTTTAGTGGGAGGGATGAACCTGATGCTTTAATAATAAATTATCAACATTTTTCACCAATTCAGTTAGGTATAACCTCAAATCTCCTCGGTTAATGATATCCCGTCTGTTTCTTTTTGTTTTTCTGTTAGGGGACATTGGTAACTGCGCTGAAACCCCTTTCCACTAGGTATGAAGATGGAAAAAGCAATTAAAAGCTTTCTCGTTATATGCTATAATATGGGACTTTTCTATACCAGACCCCTACCTGTTAGCCGAAGCCTTAGGATTGCTTGCGCACGGGGCGAGGTAGTGGTGTCCACGGATTTTACATGCAAGTATCCCCAAGTGTATATGGTGGGTCCTCAGCGGGTCTCGAACACGTGACCGTCCAGGTGGAAGTCCGACGTCCTAACCACTAGGCTACCACACCCTATAATATGGGACTAGTAACAGGTATGTTTTTGAAGCCAGAATCACGGATATCAGTTTCTAAAATGTACGTTAAGTTCTTCGTTAGTGATTAAAAATTTTGCAGAGTCATAAACTTATATCAGATCCACTGCGGTCGTTGACCCTCATTTTCATTTCATGGACCCCCCTTTTTTTTCACTTGACATTAACCTCTTGTAGGTCGTCGTCGACGCCTGGGGGTCAATATACACCACTTTGGGAATCACTGTCCTAGATGAACGACATCCACAGAAAGTCTAAGGAGCTATTAAAATGAAAAACATCTTATATTCACTCTAGAACTCGGGTCTTTTGCAGTCAAAGAGGGGCTCTCTGTATCCACGAAATATGTGTACAATCATTTCCTAAATTTGTGTCTTATTCACATGGTATTAAACCTTTTAATCTATTCCAGCGGTTCCCAAACTGTGGTGCGTGGTACGCGTGCCTCTCCAGGTGGTACGCGTGCAAACAAAAAAAATCTATGTATATTATATAGAATAGAACACTAATAGATTAAAGTTATATTACCAGCGGTACGCAAAACGGTTTGCAAGAAAAATGGTGGTACGCGTACCACTAGTGGTACGCGAAGCCTCTCCAGGTGGTACGCGTGCAAACAAAATAAATCTACTATTAGGACCCTCACGTCACCGCTGATTTTAAATAACCACTGGTACACTACTATTAGGACCCCCTCGTCAACACTGATTTTAAATAACGACAAGGACACTAATAGAACCCCCTTGTCACAGCTGATTTTAAATAACCACAGGTACACTACTAATAGGACCCCCTCGTCACCGCTGGTTTTAAATAACCACTGGTACACTACTATTAGGACCCCCTCGTCACCACTGATTTTAAATAACCACAGGGACACTACGGTTAGGACCCCCTCGTTACCGCTGATTTTAAATAACCACAAGCACACTATTAGAACCGCCTTGTCACTGCTGATTTTAAATAACCACAGGTACACTACTATTAGGACCCCCTCGTCACCGCCGATTTTAACTTACCACAGGGATACTAACATTTAGACCCTCTTGTCGCTCTAATCCTCATCTTAGGTTTCTACTTCAAACATCAGTGTTGTGAAACAAAATGTAAACCTTTGGGCTACAAAGTAAAAATTAAAAATCAATGTAAAATTAAGCACAAACTTGCAAAAATTGCAGACACGTGTTTTGAGCTCACAAAGAACCTCTTTTTCAATGCAAAAGAGTGAGCTTCTTTTTGAAAAACATCCAACTGAAGCAAAAAGACCAACAGAAAGTCTAAATAACAAAATCAGTTGATTAACCTTTAATGAGAAAAAAGCGAGCATAAGCGAGGAACCAATCATAAAGCACCTAAAACGAATCCATCTCATTGGACAAGAATCAAAAAAAGAAAATCCAACTCATGCAAACAAAAACATAACTAAGCACGAAGGACCAAAGAAAGCAGAAAAACTTGAAAATAGTAAAACCAGGTCATAACAGCAACATTACAGATAATAAAAATAGAAGTTAATATGTACAGGAAAACAGTGAAAAAAAAAAAAACATTGTTTGGCTCGGCGACACCTTAATACCTCGAAAACTACGTACAAGATCCTTAAAATGATTACAAGAATCATTTGTTTTCAAATATACGTGAATTTCAAATTTTGACATTCACAGAATGTACCTATATCAATTCAATAATTATTTTGAAAATATAAAAGAAGGAAATTTATGAATAGAAATTGATGCAGTTGTCTTACTTTACTTGTGTAACGACCATGCAGGAGTCTTCAGATTACACTGAGGTATCAAGAGGCGTTAGAAAAAAAAAAAAAGAAGTTCATTCTACAACGCTTGAAAAGAATAGTGACACAACTCAAAAAAGCAACTATTTCAGGATACCAGTTTTAAATAGTTGCGGCATGTAATTTATTGTTGTTTCATTCATAGCAATTCCTAATTATTGTAATGCCCCTTAAAAATGGTTAATGCTATTCTTTTTTGTTTATTTCACGCAGTTTTTGTGCTAGCCTTGTAGGGTTCCTAGAAATTTTAATAAAATTTAGGAGACTGAGTTGTGTCTCTTTCGAATAAAAACAACAATTTTCTTAAAATTTATTTTTAGTTGCTTCTATATCGAATAAAATTAAAATAGATTCAAAATGAATATTTACTGCGTCTTTTGCGAATAAAACAACTCCAAATATGTCTCTATTGTCCATACTAAAAATTTTATGAAAAAATTCTACACTAACAGCAATACAAACACAAAATGGGTCTATTGCTCTATAAGGGACTATATCACTTAGGACCTCATCTGAGTTGTGCCTTTTTTCAATAAAATTGGCAGTACTTACCCACGCAGCAGTCGAAACATAACACGAGATATGCCCCTGTTCGAAAAAAAAAATGGCGTTTTATTTCCATTCTGAAAGACACTTATGCTATATACCGCCAGCTTTGCTATCTACAACTGGTGTCTTTATCCCATATAAAAATCATTTTTTTAAAAAGTATTATCAATTAAAAATCTCATTTCGGTATTTTTTGAGCTGTGTCACTATTCTTTTCAAGCATCGAACTATACCATCCTACTTTGCCTTGTACACCAATTTCAAATTGAAAATTTAGCTATCTTTCCCTCTTTCATTTAATTTCAGTTCTTACCTACTTCAACGGTTAATTACCTATAACTCATTTATTCATCCATCCATCTATTTCTTCACTCATTTATTCATGACTACCTCCCCCCACCCGCATTCCTTCGGAAATATCCTTGAAAATCGAGATCAAAACGTTCAGCACAAAAAATAAGCTCGTTTTAGTTCTGGATGAACTTCGTATCTGTACATGTTCTGCACACGTGTGCATGTTCTACGCACCTGTGCATTTTCTACGTATCTGTAAATGTTCTACGTCAAATGATCTTTCCGATAAAGTTTGTTTCAAGCAAATCCGTCTGTCAGAACAGGATTTATATGGGATTAAGATTTCCCGGTATGTGCTATGTTAATGTTTTTGAACTGAGCAAAAATTGTTCAAATCAAAAACCGTTTTCCGCTGAGAGCTTCTTCCGCTAAGCTTGTTCAAAGGAAATTTGATCTAATGCATAGAGTCTAAAACATTTGCTTCATTTTTGCCCATAGGTGCTAACGTTAAGATTTTTTGAACTGTTCAAAATTGAATGAAAACTTGTTCAAATCAAAAAGTAAAATATGAAAATGAGATGTCGTTGCCGCGATCTTTCGAATGCAAAAGAAAAATGTTTTGAATCAGGCAATTCCTTCAAAAGTTATTAGGGTAGGCCAGACCGACAGAACCACATATTTCTCTCATCTCAAAACCCCACTTTGTTTTTTTTTATTTTTCAATATTTATTAACTTAACCCTTTAAAGAGCCTTTTTTTTTTTTTTGTAGTATCGGTATGTTAAAATATTTTTTCAGATTTTGTTTTGTTTCAAAAAAGAAATTCATATAGGACAGTAAGTAAGATTAGAATGATTTTTCCCACCCCTACCCCCTTTGAGGGGGGAATAGTTATAATATCTGAATATTGATGCATGTGGTGGTAAATCTATTTCCCAGAGTCTTTGCAAGATTCTGCCAATCAGAAAAGGTAAAATAGCTTACTATAAACATCTATAATTTGATGAATTTGGTGAGAAGCATACTTCCCACCGCCTTAGAATGGGTTCATTTTGAACTGTTCCATATTTTTACGATACATTAAGACTTCTTTACTTCTAGGGGAAAGTAGGCTATCAAACACGAAGGATAACTTGTTCAAAAAAAAAAAAAGCTTTTTCAAATGATTTGTAGTGGCACTTTATACTAGGGATGTAACGAAGATTCGGCCACTATTCGGTATACGGCCCTTTGACCGAATAGCCATTTCATCACCTAGCCGAATATTCGGCCTGGCCAAATACTGGGTAAGGTCAAATTCGGCCTGGCCGAATATTGATGGATTATTCGGCCGAATAGTTCTGCTGCAGTAAAAATGTAAAAAAATAAAGAAATTAGCAGATTTTAAACATTTAATTGTATTATAATTATTGCAAAAGAATACATTAGTATATATTTTTAATAAATAAAAATAATTTAGAAAAAACTGCTTTTTTTAAACCTTCTTTTAGGCTTGATTTAGCAAAAACAGATTTTAAATTCATAATATTGTATTTTATACTTAACATTTGCTCCCAAAAGCTTGCTATAGTTAATTATTATAAAGGATATGAGACATTTATTTTGTTATTATTAACAAAGTGGAAGTCAAACTTTGTTTGGGTAGACTGATTTATTGTGAATATTGGGTAAGAGAGAAACGTGAAAAGCCCTAGAATATATCATGAATATTTAGCGTAAGTTATTTTGGTTTTTGGAAATAAAAATATATTCCAGTTAAGCGTGTTAAATTTTAATATATCTTTTAAAAATAGGTATGTAAAGAACCCCATAAAATAAAAAATATTAACTTTTATAACTTTTAAAATATGTTCATAAAAGAGTTTTGAGCAAGGTAAAAGTTCACTAAGCAATAGTAGTTCTTTCACTTGAATTAAATAATTAGTAAAATAATGCTGATGCTTACTACCATAAAACCTGTCATTTCTATTCCACTTGTGAGTGAAATTCTTAGTTTTATTACATTCAAATCAATAGAGAAAATAGATTAATTTTAAATAGTTTCAGATTCTTAACAAACATAATTAAATCATACATCATAGATTGTGTGTAATTGGTGTTTGACTTCGTGAATATTTTCTAATTTGACAAATACTTTCTAACACAGCGATTTTCTAGAAATTTTAATATTCAGCAGCCGGGAATATTCGGTCTTTGGCGTAAGACGTTGGCCGAATATTCGGCTTCGGCCTAGAAGAAATAGCCGAATATTTGGTAGGGGCTATTCGGCCGAATCACTATTCGTTACATCCCTACTTCTACCTAGTGAAATCTGGCACTTTTTATGTTACTAGAATGGTCGTTGCCTGGTGCACCTCGCCATATAGCTCTGACGTATCTAAAAGCAAAATTTTACATGAAAGCAAAAAAAGTTCTACCCATTTTGTTAATTTCGAGATATTTTTCTCCATCCCTTTTGTTTGCGAATCTTCTGAGGAGAAAGTTTTCCTCAGTTTTACTCTGTTTTAAAATACAGCTGAACTTTCTTAATACGAACACTGTTAATACGAAATCACGGCTAAGACGAACATTTTGTTCACTGAGTTTGTTTTACTATTTAATGACACTAAATGTCTCACGCATATTACGAAAGCTAAAATACAAATTTCGGCTAAGACGAACAAAATTTCTGACCTATTTACGAACAATTTCCTCGATTGCATATAAATAATTTTTTTACGAATTGTTGGCTATTTTTAGTCATTGTAAATTGCCAAGTACGTACCTTTAAGGATTTTTCCCAAATTGTGAAATTCTAAAAGGTAAGTTCACTTTTTCTCAATGTACTAGTAAGATTTAAAAATGGATATTAGAGAAAACTAATGATCTATTTTTACTATTCATTTTACTTTTTATTATAAATAGTACAGACTGCAACAAAGTTTCCTTTTTTCAAATTAGGCCGAATACTCGGCTTCGGCCTGGAAGAAGTGGCTGAATATTCGGTATTGAGCCAAATCACTATTCGTTACATCCATACTTTATACACATATAGTAAAAGTGCACAGAACGTATGTACCGACGAATACAGCTGCGGTCAGCGCTACTTATGTCGGCAAAACGACCATTTTCATTGACATTTTTGCTTCAATACGCATGCTCCTTTTTGAAACAGTTGAATAGATTACAACCCCTCCCCCCCCTCAATAGGGAATAATGCTCTTATCCGGCAAATTGAGGGAACTCCGCTCTCTCTAAACTGAGTTCCTCTAATAAGAATTGGATTTTTTCTCTCTTACCTTCCTGGTGCGCCTTCTTAGTGCGCCTTCAAAATCGTTCTTCAAGGACTCGTGAGCCTTTTCTAGGGCCACCATTCTCTCGTAGACTTCTTCAATCTTCATTATTAAATCTGAAAAAAGTACACATATATAAACTTACATACTATGCCATCGTCTTCGTCGACGTAAATCTTTTACATATCCATCAAGCAAAAGAAGCGTGACATCAAAAAGAATCGTTCGTTATTTAAGGTATCCGACAACGTTCGTAGAACGTTTTTTTTTTTTTAATTGACAAAAATATTTTAAGCCTTTAAATTTTTATTCTTAATTATCATAATTGTTGGAAACACTCTTTAAAAACGAATGCATAAATATATTTTACAAAATTTGAAAAAAAAAAGAAATTTTAGTAAAATTTAGCATTTTCTTAAAAATGCTCCAATTTCTACAAAAATTCAACTACTTTAGTATTTTTGTATGATTTGCATTTCTTATACACTAGACTAGGGACTAGAACGACCTACAGTCTTAGCTTTACTTTCAATAAAACAGTCTCATGCTTCGAAATTAAATTTTCGAGATTTTAGCTACCTTTAAAGCTAAAGATGAGCACAAAACCGGTAAAATTTATGCAAATCAGAAGAATATAGGTCATTCCCTAGTAAAAACTATAAAAAAATTTCTGCTGAACTTCAATCAAATATGATATGAACTTTTCAAGAAATCATCTTTGAAGTATCAATTTTCATCGAAAACAGCTCTGAGAAAAACACGTTAAAAGTTGGAAGAAACAGTGTATTTTTATAATTTAAACTTTTATAACTTTCCTTTGAAATTACGCAGAGAATAAACAAAACCTTTTCGAAATCCTAAAATGTTATATTTTACTATACCGAAGTTTTTAAAAAGTTATTTTTTGACGGAAAGGAAGTTTTAAACGTAGGCGGATACCTTGAAGAAAAAATATAATCGTGTTCGTAATTTAATTCCATTCTCCGACGCCTTCAATTTATTTAACAAGACTAGAGCTCACTCGACATCAGAAATTCGACCGTAATAATTAAATTTAGAATTGTAAACATTGTGATATTTACATAATTATATGAGTATTATTCATCAAATTCGGCGACTATACCATCGAGTTTATTTTGAACATGCCCACTCAAAGCACACGCATTGTAGATCACGGTCGCCGCGGGGCCAATTGCACTCATCAATGCAGCCACTTGTTCTTCTGCCGATTTTGTACAAAGTAGAGAGGCAGTGGAATAAAACTTAAATATAAAACCGATTCTCATTTTTCATTCCATTGTTTCAATGAATTCTTCACTCAAACTCTTACAGGGTTCACGCTAGGCCACGGGATTGCGCGATTCCCGCGATGTTTTTTGAGATCCCACTCAAATAAAGTTCGTTTGCGCGCTATTCCCGCAACTAGCGGTCACGCGTTTAAAAGGTCGCGAAACTATTCTAATGCGATATTTGATACAAACTAAAAGGAGTATGTTAGTTTTCAACTGCCATCTTGTCCCCATTAATGAAAAGAAGGATCTAGGATCCCTACTTTTGTTCTAGAATGGATTTGTTTCGAAATTTACTATCGCAAAAGAATAATCTTTTCAGAAAATCAGGATTGAAAACAAAGATGCGTTAGAAAGTATCAGCGCTCGTTAACATATCTCCTATGCCTACATTCTTTTACTGTGCCATTTAGTTCAGTTTATAAGGGATTAATGTTTCAGCCTGTGTTTAACCAATCATCAAAATATCGATTAAAATGCCTCGGTCTTTTGGAAAGTGTAAAAGGTAGAGTGCCATATGCACGAATTTTTCAAATAATCGAGCACGTAAAAATTCGAGCGCATTTTAAAATATTGAATGTAAGAAGGTTTCAAGAAATAAAACAGTAAAATTTGAATCTTTTTCACATAGAATAAAATTGATAATTAAAAAAAAAACCGCAAAACCTTCCAAAAAAATAGCGATAATGAAATCAAACCATCGCGATCGTAAAAACGAGCCATTATCTATGAAATTTCATTTCACAATATTCCTTTTGAATTTTTGCCCTATATTTGAAACAATGCATTTTGAAACTCCCGGGAATGATTTAACTCTTTACAAGCGATAGACACTGAAGAACCTTCACTTTCACAAGTTACAAGAGAATGCTGGTTTCTATACTGTTTCCATAGAAAACATCAATAGATAATAAATTATGCTTACATGAGCAGTCATTTTAAACTAATAGAAGCTCTATACATCATGTAATAACAATTATAGCAGTTTACTTTTATTCTTTCTCTTAAGAAAGGATAAAACAAAGGATAACCATTATGAGCTAGAATTGAACTTATTCACTTCTCTGAAAAAAATTTTAAAATTTATTTTAACACAGTGTGCAAACGCTTCAGAAAAAGTGTTTAAAAAAAGAAATCCTTGAAAAATAGGGTGGATTTTATTTTTTATTAGAAAAAAGTTCGTTAAATAGAGAATGTATTTCCTTATTTGGAGGTTTTTTTTACATGGAAAACTTAAACATTCCTACGGCCAAGAAGAAAATTCGTAAAATGGAGAAATTCGCAAAATAGGGGTCAGTTAAATGAAAGTTCGACTGTATTTTTCAATTTTGTAAAGATCTTCAGAATCTTTTCTTCCTGTGCATGCATTTCTTTGTATGTGCAGACACCATGTAAGGAATATTATTCATTTCACATTGTCTTCATTATATCAGCGAGCATTGTTAGAGCAAGTGAAATCAGCAAAGACATGCAAAATGCAAGAAACATTTCAATGAAATCAACTTCATTGTTAATAAGGGATTCATAAATGTCACACTTTTTTCAGTATATTTGACCCCCTCCCCCCTTTGTCACATGTCACGCTAGATTACATTAACATAAAATAGGTTTAATTTGCTGTATTTAAATGTTTTTATAGAAATTAAAATATACGATGTCACTTATTGTTACCCCTCCCCTCGTCACAAACTGTCACACTTTCATGAGCCCACTTCACCCCTCGAAGCGTGGCATCATTTATGAATGACCCCTAAGGCCTTTGTTCTAAACCTGAGAAGGAGGGGAAAAAATTACTGCAGTTTCCTGAGCCAAAAGAGGACCCATTTAAAAAGAAAGAAATTCGATCATTAACGTTTTACACAAATTCCAAAACAAAGTCGAATGCGCAAACCAACAAAGTAATTTTCTTTTCTTCCGGAATATAAGACGGTTGGTTGCACAAGAACAAAATTCGCAGCCGGGAGTCTGCATGGATGCTTTTTATTTTTGTTTTTAACCGCCACGCCGCCTTAATGCTAGACTTGAGAATCATTGCACTTCCACATCTTTTTTTTTTTCTTTTTACAATACATTTCATCGTTTTGACTGTAGAACGACCCCTTGCCCTTCCTTTCCGCTTTTCCCCTTTGGAATCAATCATAAATGATGTCACGCTTCGAGGGGGGAAGGAGGGTTCGTGAAATTGTAACAAAGTGCGACAAGGGGAGGGGAGGGGGTAACAAAGAATGTGACATCATGTATTATGCAACATAGCTTGACATGTGACAAAGGAGGGAGAGGGTCCACTGAAGTGTGACATATTGTGACAAAGGCGGGAGGGGGATCAAATACATGGGGGAAAAAAACGTGACATCATTTATGAACGGCCCCTTTCTAGAGGATTATTTCTAAGAGAAGGCAATGAGTGTAACATTTATATTTAAAATACAGTTAAACACGCTTAATACGAAATTCCAATAATTCGCGAATTTCTTCGCATCAGCCGTTATTCGAGACAACCGTGAATAAGTAAAATTGTGTAAAAAAAGTATTAGAAATGCATGTTTATATTTTTAAAATAATTGCTACTATTTGTAATAAAAAGTAAAATAAATAGGGAAAACAAATTTATTTTTACTAATATATATTTTTAAATCTTACACGTACATTGAGAAAAAGTGAACTTACCTTTTAAAATTTAACAATTTTGGGGGAAATCCTTAAAGGGGAAGGTACGTACTTGGCGATTTACAATGACTCAAAATAGCGAACAATTTGTAAAAAAATTACATGCAATCGAGAAATATTTTCCTGAATAGGTCAGAAATTTTGTTCGTCTTAGCCGAAATTTGTACTTTAGCCTTCGTAAATGCGTGAGGCATTTAGTGTCATTAAATAGTACACCAAACTTAAGAGAACAAAATGTTCGTCTTAGCCGTGATTTCGTATTAACCGTGTTCGGAAAGTTCAACTGTATTTCAAAACAGAGTAAAACTGAGGGAAACATTCTCCCCAGAAGATTCGCAAGCAAAAGGGAGATGGAGAAAAATATCTCGAAAACAAAATGGGTAGTTTTTGCTTTCATGTAAAATTTTGCTTTTAAATACATCAAAACTATATGACGAGGTGCGCCAGGCTGCGACCATTCTAGTAATATAAAAAGTGCAAGATTTCACTAGTTAGAAGTAGGAATGTAGTGATTTGGCCAAATATTCGGCTATTTCTTCTAGGACAAAGCCGAATATTCGGCCAACGTCTTTCGCCAAATACCGAATATTCCCGGCTGCCGAATATTAAAATTTCCAGAAAATAGTTGTAATAGAAAGAATTGGTCAAATTTAAAATATTCACGAGGGGCCGTTCGTAAATGATGTCACGCTTTTCCCCGATATATTTGACCTCTCCCCCCTATGTCACAATATGTCTCACTTCAACGGACCCCCATCCACCTTTTGTCACATGTCACGCCATGTTGCATAATGCACGATGTCACACTTCCTGTTACCCCTCCCCTCTTTGTCACAATTTTACGAACCCCCTTCCCCCCTCGAAGCGTGATATTATTTATGAACCTGAAGTCAAACACCAACTCCATACATTAATGTATAATGTATGATTTAATTATGTTTAAGAATCTAAAACTATCTAAAATGAATGCGTTTTCTGTTTTGTTTTGTTTTTTATGCAATAAAACTGCGAGTTTCAGCCACCAGTGGAATAGAAATGATAAGTCTTAATGTAAGCATTAGCATTATTTTACTAATTATTTAACTTAAATTAAGGAAATACCATTGCTTAGTGAACTTTACCTTGCTTAACCCTGTAACTACGGGTAACGTCAGACGATTTGCCGAAACTTTCCCGTGGTACGGGTAACGTCAATAAGCGATTTGATTAATTATGCTGAAAATTTAGATTTTTAATAAAAAGTTGAACAGATGGAAATGAATTCGTTCTTTTACATTATAAGTAACAATTTACGCAATTGAAAATGGCAAAATTAGAGGTGCAAGGGGTATTGACCACCCCCTTTTGATACAGTGTGCCGCCGATTTGCAAGCAAAAAAAGCTGCATCTCATAGGAATTATGATTTTGAACAAAAAAATTCCAATTAACATTAGCCAAACAAAACAAAATATAACAAAACAAAGCCAATAACAAAATTTGCTATGGCGAAAGCGTTTTTTCCTCAAAAAAGCGCCAAAGGTCGAAGATGGGGAGTCTACGACCCATGCTGATTGGAACTCTCCAGTTTTGCCCTTTTCATGTAAGAAACGCATGACATATGCATAAGAAATAGATGTTATCACCATTTATGCAATTTTTGGTTACTTTTTTTTGGCGTTCAGACGAACAGATTTGTGAATATATTCCGGTAGTTAAAAGGTTAAAATAGTTTTTTGAAGATACTTTCAAAATTATAAAATTTAATACTTTTATCTTGTGGTTTCTTTACATACCTATCTTTAAAAGATCTATTAAACTTCATGAATTTAACTTAAATATATTTCTACTAGCTGATCTGCCGCAGAACATCTGCGGGATGCAAGTTCAACAATCAAATTTGAGAATGATTGCTCGATATAAACAAACTAAGGTGTTGCCACTCCAAGGAATCAGAAAGCAAAATTTGTGTTATGAATGGGGAAATAATTTTTAGGAAATAAAAATAAATGTTAAAGACCCCGTAAATTACGATAATAAACACAAAAATTATTTCCCTTTCCATGATGTCGGCATGGTATCGTCAGGGCCTTATTTACTGTTAGGCCCATGAGGCAAGGGCCTGGGGCTCCCACTTTGAGGGACCCCCTAATTTTAATTATTATTTTTTTGTAATTTAAATTTTTTTAGAAAAATATTTAAAAATAGCATATTTTAAAAACAAACTTCGTGTTCTGTTGCTTCACAGAAAATTTTTATTGTTAATTTTTTTTAAACCACAAGGAATTTTCCCTTTGGGGGCCCCCAAATTTTGGTCTGACAATTTGAAGTTTGGAAAACAAAATTGGTTTTGCACTTTGGAGATTTTATTCAAGCATTTTGTAATTTAAAAACAAAATCATTTTGCACGTTGGGGGCTCCCAAATGTTAGTCTGACTCTTTGACATTTGAAAGACAAATTAGTTTTTTGCGTTTTGGGGGCCCCAAATTTTGGTGTGACTCTTTGAAATTTGAACAACAAATTAGTTTTTGCACTTTGGGTCCCCAAAATTTTATGTTTAAAAAATTTTCTTGCGTGAGGGGCCCCCAAACATGAGTTGTGCCTATAGTGATTAAAATGTAATCGGGCCCTGCGTATCGTACCTCAAAATATAATCGTAACTGGTCCACGTAAAGTCATATATATATATATATATATATGTATGGATTTTCAAAAACCCCAATACCCCTTATGGGTGAATATTAGGAAAAGTGCCAAATTGAGTAAAAAAATTCCAAGTTTTAAAGATTTTTTTTAAAATGATATTTATAGTGTGTTTTAATTACAAATTAGTAACAGGTTTTTTTTTAAATGATTGACAAGATCAAGAGCAATATTTACCCCTGTTTTTGAAAGGCTAAATTTCTGGACTATTACAGATCTGACAATTGTTATAGCTTCTGTCCTTAACTTGTGCAAAGTATACTGCAAATATTATTTATATAAACTAATATAATGTAGAACAAATAAACAAGTGTAGTAATCATTTATAAATAGTAATATTGTTAAAATTTAAGCAAAAAACTAGATATTTTATAAAATTGTCACATAGAAAATTTCGATTCAAAAAGGTTTTTATAAAGTGAAATTATTACTACTTGTAATAGATCAAGTGTGTGGGTGGGTGAGGGGAATGTTTCAATGGAAACACTAAATGGACGAAACACTCATACCTTTATCTATTACCTTCAATATTGTTTATGTTTTTTTTTTAAATACAAATTGCCGGTGCAGCGCTTACTACCAAAAATACGGTAGTCATTTTTCCTAGGTTAAGGGAGGGGGAGTTAGCACAAAATGGTTTAACAAATTACATGTTCTTGAAGCAATGTGGTGTTTTCAAAAGTCTTGACTTTCTGACTTTCAAAACTCCGAAAAGTCACAGAAAAAAAAGAGGTCCTATTTCTTTAGAAACATATTTTTGGACCGAAAATAATGTCTGGAGAAATCAATTTTGGTAAATTATCCTAATTTAAAAAGTAATCGAAACTTTGGCTACGATAGTGATGTCATTTAAGTTCATCCTATTCTGCAAAAAGCAACTCTGAAACACATAACCAGAAACTAATTGTGGAAAAACATCGGAAACACACGCATCAGATCGTCAAATAGTGGTTTTATTGTTACCGATCCGATCGTTACAGATCTGACGAATTTCCCTTATTATATTCACTTAACATCGCTAATTAATGAACTGACACGAAAACGTGTAGTATTCTGTTCACAACATTCAATTACTTTTTAATATATAATTTTTAAATTAAAAAAATAATTTGGGTTTAACTTGAGTTACTGAACTGATCTTTCATGTGTTAGAAACAGTAAAATAAAGATTGGAAAAAATCTTGCCTGTAGTTCTGTTGAACAGAAGTTCAAACTTTTAACTGGTATTTGCACTTCAGGAAAAGGGATCCTAGCATACGTAGTTAGTTGGCGCTAGACGTACTCTCGGTTGTTGCGAATAACGGCTAATACGAACAAATTCGTGAATTTTTGGCATTTCGTATTAAGCGAGTTCAACTGTATTTAAAAACTTTGGAGTTTACTTTCTTTTTACTATTTTATACTTTTATTTATCACTGTTTCAAACAATTTTTCGAAGTAGATTTAAGTGATCAAATAAATGGGTTGAGAAAGATTTATGCTTGGCTGAAAGAGTTCGGAAAAGGCAAGGATGAGAAAACAGCCAAAATACTTCTACAAACTTTAACCGCACAATCATGTTGGTGAGGGGGTGGTGATTGGACTTCTGCTTGCGGAAAAAATAAAGAATTTATTTCGAATGAAATGCAGTATTCAATTTTGCGACGGAAATAAAGCAAGAATACAAATTCTATATTTTATCACAAAAGGTAGCCAGGTATGCGTTTGCAGAAGTGTTTTGTGAGGTGATCAGGGCCTTATTTACCATTGGGCCAGTGAGGGCCGGGCCTAGGGCCCCTCCCCCCATTGAGGGGACCCCTAATTTTGGTTATTTTTTTGTAATTTAAATTTATTTCAGAAAAATATTTAAAAATAGCATCTTTTAAAAAGAAACTGTTAGTGTTCTGTTGCTTCACAGAAAACTTGTATTATTAAATTATTTTAAAACCACAAGAAATTTTCCCTTTGGGGGCCCCCCAAATTTTAGTCTGACAATTTGAAATTTGAAAAACAAAATCGATTTTGCCCCAGATTTTATTAAAACATTTTGTAATTTAAAAACAAAATCATTTTGAATGTTGGGGGCTCCCAAAAGTTAGTCTGACTGTTTGAAATTTGAAAAATAAATTAGTTGTTTGTGCTTTTGGGGGCCCCCAAATTTTTGTGTGACTCTTTGAAATTTGAAAAACAAATCAGTTTTTGCGCTTTGGGGCCCCAAAATTTAACGTTTAAAAAATGTTTGTTGCGTGAGGGGCCCCAAACATTAGTTGTGCCTATAGTGATTCAAAATGTAAATTGGGCCCTGAAGGTGATAGATGTTTCGCAGTAGTTTTTTCCCCCGCGAGGGACTGGGGCGGGGGAAGGTCGGTTGAAGACATGATGTGTCCCTTCTAAGTTAAAGACATAAAAGAGTTCTTGAATAACTTCTTTTATTTGAGAACCAAAAATTGTTTTTTTTTCTTTTCTTATGACAAATTCGAAATCTATAGCATTGATTTACATACTGGAAAATAGCGTGAAATTTCTCTTTTGCTTTCTAAAAAAAGGGATTTTATTGTTTTTCGGACGAGACGAATCATTTAAAAGTCGCTTTGGGTTCTTTTTAACGAGGTTCGACTGCAAGACGTTATTTTATTTCTAACTAGCGGTACCCGCAACTGCGTTGCCCGTGCAATGTTGAAATAGCGGCGCCTGCGGCGCAACTTGTTTTTTGTCCCAAGCAAGTCACTGAAGGCGACCTCTTAAGTCACTTCTGAGCCAATAAAAACTTATTTCAACCTGTATTTTTCTACAAATATATATCTACCTTGACTTAGGTGTAATTTTTTTTCACTCTATCACTAATAACCTATATTTATTGATCTATATTTGTATCATGTGGCATATTTATCTTTATTACATCATCAAAACTTTTACATAGCTTTTTTTTTTACTCCGACTCTGATAGATAGCAGTACATTCTTTCTGAGTCTGAATTCAAAAATATAACTGTTATTTCATAAATGCTTATTTAAACCAATAAAAAGAGTAAATTGTGATACAAAAATTAAAAAATAAGTATTAGTAGCTTTATACATAAACATACATTTTGAAATCAAATCAGAGAAATGAATTTATATAATTGTAAATATGAAATTTTAATTGCCACAAATTAGTCTAAATGGGGAATGATAAATTGATCAGACAAAGCCATTTAATAAAGATCTGAAAAATCTAACAGTTACTGATCATCCTTAGCCTGTTCAAGAAAAGCAAAAGTCGCGGCGAAGAGATGCTGGACTATGTATATGTAAGCAATTTGATGAAATGAAAAAAAAAAAATCAGTGACAGCTATATAGGAAGTATGTTGATAGTGAAAATTGTATGGAATGCAGTGGCGTAGCTAACATGGATGTGACAGAGTGGAAAAGATTACGCCTTCCCCATCCAAAAAAAAAAAAAAAAAGTCATGTAAACCGTGAAGTATGCGTTTTAATGAAATATAATATTTTGTTTAAAAAATTGCAGTTTTCGAAAAGAATAACACCATTTGCATCATGAGCCTCATAATATTTAAAGTATTTGTTGAGGGCACTGGTTATGATTAGCGGTTAAAAACATTTTGAATATTTTTTAAAGGAAACACTTTGCTCAAAAATAGAAAATTAAATTGGATATTTTTTCTCCCATTTTAAGTATTTGTTTTATTCTAGGGAGCTTTTAAAGGTTCATTTTTTTCTCCATCGGGGCTGGTTGTCACCCCTGAATGGGTGACACCTGGGGCAGTCCGCCCCCACTTAGCTACGCCAATATACAAAGACATTTCTTTAGTAGCGGATAATGGAATATCCTGCCTATAAATTTGCTTTTGGAGTATCACGTCAATTTCTGATATGCATCGCTTAAGAGACATATCTTGACAAAAGTAAATTCGAAAGTGAATGTGAATGCAGAAAAGGGAAATTTTATGGTTCAAAGCTGAAAAAGAATCTGTTACTAAATTAGTACACTAAAAATGCAAGGAAAATTTTATTCTTATCATGGAATCCTACATACAAATCCTAATGTTAGTGCAATGGACACTTGCTTAGTTATGAGCAGAACATGGAATATTGCTTTTTTTTTACAGCATTCAATGCCACAAAAATGGCAATCGGGGTGTTGTTCTGACACGAACATACATATTTTTAATACGCTCAAGTCGTATTTTTTTATTTAGTATTGTTTCTCGGCTAATTCAGTGGTGAAAGTTCTCTCTGGCTCTGATTTTAACTCTGTAAACAACTTTTTTATAGGTAGGCGAGACATTTTCAATGAAACTGATAGACTAACGATTTGAATTTTGTTACGAATGATGAATTCTTGAAATGGTTGGGAACGTTATCCTTTTATGCTACAAATGATGAATGGCAGATTTCAACTCTTTCAAAAAGTATATCTATATTTTTGAATACATACCATTTTAACGCATTTAATTACGAATTCTGGAATTTAGGTTGAAAATAATCTGTAATAGTGGATTGTTTTTTAGACATGGAGTTGAAAGGGAATGCTGAATCTTCCAGTATTGAAATTCTTTGCAAGTTTTTTCCCTAGTCCTTATAGGAAAGAAAATATTTTCCACTATTTGTAAAATGTACACTATATGTAAGCTGTTCTGTTCAATAAGAGTACAGTACATAGCATGTAATAGTGACATGCTAACGAAATCGTCTTTAGACTCGAAGTGTTGGAGCTTTGTTGGTTTATAAAATGGCAAAAAGAACGAACTTCTCCAGTTCCATACTGGAAACGAACGAACTTTCTCACACCTGGATAAACTCGAAAAGCCCCTTTTTGAAATTTCTTGAAAACAAAAACAATCCTCGATTGTGATTTATTTTGTGAGAGAGTAATAATTAACTTTTAACAATGTGCTTAAAGTTTTTAAAAAAAGCACAAAAGGAAAAAATATTTCTAATTTTAGAAAAATTTTCTTTTTTCACTTTCGAGGGAAAAGATAAAATATGGAGAATTTGATAAGTAATAAACTTAGAATCTGGGATATTTTAACATCAATTAGGATACGGAAAAACTGGGACCTGATGAAAAAACGTAAAATGCGGGAAACTTAGATTGGCGAGACGTTAAATCGGACTTTCACTGTAGATATGAAAACTTTTCACTTATAATATGATAGAATAAAGATAAATATGATCAATTCTTGAAATTGTTGTCCTTTTTTAATACAAATGATGAATGGCAAATTCTTGAAAATTATGTGAACACTACACATTTATTCAAGTGTGTGAGTATATTTAGAAATAATAATGGATATTAAAGTAATCACAAAATATTAAGCAAACATTACAAATTTACATAAGTAAAATGCATAAATGCCTCAACTATTTTTAAAACTCTAGTTAAAAACAACTTAATTATTTTATTTTGAATGTGCGTATCATGGGAGATTGTCAGAGGCGTAGCTAGGTGGGGGCAAGGAGGGACAGCTTTCCCCGGGCACAGCGTCAAGGGGTGCCAAATTAGGGTTAATTTACTTAATTTTATTTTTAAATGCAAGAAGAAAATTATTTGAACTGAATAGGTGTGAATATGTTCGACAAAAAAGTGGGAGCACCACAAATCATATCGGGAATGACCAATGTACAACAGGAGTGCGTAGGAAATTAGACAAATTATTTTGCGAAGCCAAAGTGTCCCTTTTTCCCTTAGAAGTGAATGGCCGCTACTAAAAATGAAAGTTAAAAGGGCTGCTTTTTAGAATTTTATCATTTAGGAAGCATAAAAGTTTTTTTAAATTCCCAATCGGGAGCCCCTAGGCCCCCAGGGGCACAGGGGGGAGCAAAATCTTCAGTTGTCCCCGGGCGCTGAAAACCCAAGCTATGCCTCTGGAGATTGTAAATTCCGCCCCTACAAATTCGTCACTGAAGCAGTGCTCTCGTCAACATGTTCAAAAACAAAATATAAATTCTCTATCGATCGAGTGAAAGTCATTTACGTAACAAACTTAGAATCTGGGATATTTTAACACCAATTAGGATACGGAAAAACAGGGACCTGATGAAAAAAAAGGTAAAATGCTGGAAAACTTAGATTTCCGGGACGTTAAATCAGGGTTTCACTGTCGATATGAAAACTTTTAACTTATAGTATGACAAAATATTGATAAGTAATGAATTCTTGAAATTGTTGTAAATGCTATCCTTTTTTATTACAAATGATGAATGGCGAATTCTTGAAAATTATGGGAACACTGCACATTTATTCAAGTGTGAGTATATTTAGAAATAATAATGGATATTTAAGTAATCACAAAACATTAAGCAAACATTACAAATTTACATAAGTAAAATGCATAAATGCCTCAACTATTTTTAAAATTCTTTATTTAAAAACAACTTACTTATTTTATTTTGAATGTGTTTATCATGGGAGATTGCAACCCCCCCCCCCCCGCCCCTACAAATTCGTCACTTTTCTGGAAAGTAGTACAAAATATTTTGCTTATCTGAAGGTAGAAAGAAAGGCAGATACTAATTGTAAAAGAAAGTTGAAATGAATACATTAAAAAATTTTTCGGAAAACCGTTTTCTTTTTTTTTTAAACTTTCGGAATAGGTGTTCGAAAAGTTTCGGAAATGTCGAATCATAATCAACCACCTATTTGCTACTGATGTAAACTTTTGGTAATTGCAAGTTTTAATAGATTGCAGCAGAAACAATATAACCCTGCTATAACAATTAAAACTATCTTCAGCCGGCGAAACACACTCGCCTCATGCATGGCTCAAATCATGTTTACGTTTACATTACATTCAACCGCGGAGCGCGGAAATCCTAGCTATCTTCACTTCAATTCTGAAATTATTCGAACGAAGTAAAGAAAATACTGGGGTATTAATATTTTAATTGTTAAATCTAAAAAATTTTAGGCCGAATTAAAAAAAAACGGCTTTGTCTTGCAAAGCATCAGGCTATAATAGAATTTTGTGCAAGTTTTTGTAACCGTACGTTGTGTAGATTTTGCTGTAGAGCGCGCAGCCACAACCTCATAAGTTCATTTTATATATATAGATGCCCGTCTGAGATCCGTTCGCACTTTCTTTGTATAATATTTTTTCTCCGTGTAACTTTACCCCACCCCCTAGTCACCCTCCACAACCTGAAATTGAAAAGAATAACTTACACTATACTACTTTTTTGGAAAAAAGCTCGTGATATAAGCGGTTAATATTTACCGACCTTATTCAGGGTTCCCACTGGGGAAAAATACGAGGTGGGATTTCCCATTTTAAACAAAATTTTAAGTGGGATTTTTAAAATTTAAGTGGGAACGTTTCTTTTTGGTTTTGTCTTTAAAAATATTACTAAATTGTCCGATCATGATCTAATACAAACTATGTTATAAAAGATGATTATCTAAGCTATGCTCAGCAAAGAAAGAATAAATCAACAAGGTTCACACAAGACGGATCCTTCACAAAATTCGCGATCGCAAAAATGGGTGCTTTGTAAAATGTTAAGCATGAAAAAGATCCTCTGGTATTTTGGTTATTTAACCAAAATTCTTTGATGTTTTATTTTTACAAAAAAATCCTAAAAATTAGGTTAATATTTCCTCTATCTTTTCTGATCATATGTCATTTTATCTATTGATGTTTTTCAATGAAAACAGTATATTTTAGAAACCAGCATTCTTTTGTAACCTTGTGGCCAAGGAAGATTCCCTTTTTCCACTCCTTTTTTTGTTTTTGTTCTCTGAATAGAATGAATGAAAATAAGTCTGCATTCACAAAGGTCTTAAATTGTTCAGTAATCCCAAGGAATGAAGAAGTTGTCAATCTTTCCCCCATGTTATTATACATGATAAATAGGGTTTCTTAGATTCTTCTTTTCATTAATGAGGATAAGATAGCAGTTGAAAACTAACATACTCCTTTTAGTCTGTATTGAATTATCAGTTTAAAATAGTAGTTTCGTTTCGCAATATTTTGAACGCGTGCCCGCTAGTTGCGGGAACAGCGCGCAAACGAACTTTTTTTGAGTGGGATTTCAAAAAATACTGAGGCGATCGCGCAATCGCGCGAACCCTGTTATTTGGTATAGAGTAGTGCTTCCCAAATATTCGACATCCGTGTACCCTTTCTATTATTTTCGAAATATTGAGTACCCCTCCTCTAAGAAAGAAAATAAAAACCAAACGCTTAAAGAAATCGAAATTGTTTTCTAAATTCTTACCAGATAATTTTACTTTCTCTGATTTTTCGCTTAAGAAGTGTACTTTTACATGAACCAGTCGTATTTGCCTTTTTTTTTCCCCATGGAACCATAGCAATAGAAAATCATGTTAAAAATAAAAGGCCTTCTAAATCCTTAACTGCGAAACACCCTAAATGATTTGGTTTGGGAAAACCGAAAACTGGATACTTAAAGTTTTGGGATGATAAGCATACACTGCTAAAAAAACCTGAATTTTCAGAGTGTTTTTTGACTGATTTTAACGGAAAATTTCTGCAGTGTTTCACTACATGATATTTCCGTTTTTGGAAGGAAAAACCACGTCCTGAAAATACGAGAACGGAACTTTTCCGTTTTACGGTCGCTGTATTTTCACAACCTGATTTGGATTAACGGAGGGAAAAAACTTCTGTCAAATCTCGGGAAAATATCAGAAACTGAATATTTCCGGCAACTTTGCTGCCGTACTTTTTCCGTTATTTTCAGGGGATCTTTTTTTACAGTGTACCGTGCTCCGGCAATGAAAGTGACATTAAATGCATATCAAAAGATTGAAAGTTGATTAACACTAGATTTACCAGATTACTCATTTTGAGTCTTTTGAAGCTTCCATTTTGCATCATTTGTTACTAATTACATTGCCACTTTCAATTGTATGTATTGGCTTTTCCAAATACAGTGAAACCTCTGTAAGTTGACCACCTGCGGGACAGCACTTTAGTGGCCAACTTAGACAGGTGGTCAACTTATAGAGGGCGGAGATCTTTTTTTTGTCATTTTTTACACTATGCGTTTATTCATTTACTAGCTGACATGCCCGGCGTTGCGCGGGATAACATTGCATCATTCCCAAGCCAAGTGACACACGTCCAAAATTATGTTGTAATTATATAAGGAGAAATATAGTTTAAAAATTCCAGCAGAAGATGGGCAACAGTCTTTAAAAATCCCATTTAAACAGTAAAACTTCTTAAAAATCCCGATAACATTAAAAAGCGCAGTCTCTAAAAATTTCTTTTATTGAACTAAAAGTAACAAACAGTCTGTTAAAATCAACATTAAAATGCCAACAGCAGTTCATAAAAATTTCCGTTTGAGTAAGGGCAACAGTAACTAAAATGCTCATATGCATCAGGATAATCGTTCCAAAATGATATCAAGAATCCGTAAAATCCCAATTACAAAATAGACAACGCCACATCTAAAAACTCCCATCAGAATTAGAGCAGTATTCTCTTTAAAAATGTCCATCAAATGAAGAGCAATGGCCCATGAATCTTTCTGCTACAATAAAGAAAACATTCCCTAAAGCCCTCCATTTGAGTAAAGACAACTATTCCTAAGCATCCCTAATATAATAAGGACATGAGTCCCAAAAAATCTCCATTCGAATAAAGATGTCAGTGACTAAAAATGACCATTTGACTACAGAACTTTAAGACCTGCTGTTCCTAAAATTACCAACAGTCCATCCTAAATTCCCCATCAAAATAAGGACAGTTCCTATAAATCCCGCTTGCAAAATCGTCAAAGGATTTCCTGAAAATTCAATTAAATAGCACTTTCATAAAATTCGGATAAAAACGAAAGAAAGGAAAGCATTATACTTGAATACGCAGTCCACTTGAAAATACCCATCAGAATAATTACACCAGTTCCTAAAAATCCCGCTTGCGAAATCTTCAAAACATTTACTAAAATTCAATAAAATAGCACTTTTATAAAATTCGGCTAAAAACGGGAGAAAGAAAAGCATTATTTCCAAAGGCAAAGAAACATGCACATTTCAGATGGAAAATGTTTAGTACTGCACCAATACTGTTTGAAATATCAGTTGACAGAAATAGATAACTAAACTCTGTCCAAACGGGGGCGAATATGCAGTACAAAAAATAAATAAATGCTATAAAATAAATCACTTGAGTAAAACATGGAATCAATTAAAACCGCTGCGTAAAAAAGTTAAAATAAAGTAGAAGTTCGCCAAATTGCACTATTGTAATAGAAGCTTAACGCAAATGCGCCAAGATCCTACAATGTAAATCACGTATTGAATTGAATGAGAACAATATTACTAATAAGGAATTTTGGCCCCGTTTGGAAAAGTTACGAAGCGTAAAATATCATAGTATATTGAGAACAAATACTGCACGGGGGAAAATAAATTATCACCTCTTGGCGAAATATTAAATTTCATCAAAAATCAGCAATATCGAAAGCCTTCCAACCTAGTAAATGTATGCAACTTTATCCAAACATCAATTTTTATTAGCTTTACTGTAACAGGAATAATCTATTTGGCAACAAAAGTACTCTTTATTTTAGCGAAAATACTCAACTTGAGCGAATAAATTCAGAGGTAATTTAAGAATCGTTTTAAAATTCGAAAACTACTTAAAATGAACATTGTGTGTGTCCTACTTGTTCTACGGATTTCAAAAAGACATCATTTTATGAAGTTATGCAGAAAAATTAGTTATGCATCTTATGCAGAGAAATTCGAAACGTAAAATAATGAATTAAAAACAACTGACTACGCGGAAAAAAAAAGTTATATCTTCTTGGCGAGAAAAGTATATGTTTGCAATTTAATCCGAAAGGAATTTTCATTAGTTTTGCTTCAGCAGAAATTTTCCTTTTGGCGACAAAAGTACTATTTATTTTGGCGAAAACACACAAATTGAGCAGATAAAGTCAGAGGTAAGCCTTGCTTTAAAGTTCGAAAACTACTTCAAGCGAATACTGCGCGTGTTCTATTTGTTCTACGAATTGCAAAAAGAGATCATCTTGTGCAGTTTTTTACGGTCATTCAAATGCTGAAAAAAACTAATACGTGGGACGTTTCTTCGATGAGATAAACCCAAATCAACAGTTTTGCTCAAAATTGGAATAAAAGAAGAACAAATTCGAATTTTCGGAAAAACGCTTCGAGGTGCACGAGGACCTGGTCCAAGGTACCTGTAACCAAAATTTCGTACTCCTAGACCGTTCCATCTCGCCAGGAGGCGATCGACAGACAGACACACACACACACAAACTTTTGGTTTTATTTATATAGATAACTAATGAAATGAAACTTCATGTTTTACGTTACTTTAGAATTAGTAATTAGCTTTTTTTTATACAATTGTCTAAATTATCCTTAGATAAATTAAATCTGAATGTCTGACAATGCATCCTATACAACTTTAAAATTAAAGCATTTAGTTAAAATAAAGACAAGTATTTTATTAATTATGTAAGTTACTTATTTGATGGTAAAGATTCCTTAAAAATACAGAATTTTTCAAAATGGTTAGATCAATTAGAAGAAAAAAACTTATTTAATGAACAAAACAGTACTCCTAGTAGTTTTCCCGTAAGGTTAACTTACAAACTTTATATTGATGCTTCTTCCATTTAGACAAATACTCGTCTAACATTGTGGGATAAAATATATCATGGAAATGTTATTTGTCTTTTTTATCTTTAGAAAAATAGATAAACAAATAAAAATAGTAATATTTAGGTGGTCAACTTTACAAAGGGTTTGTTGTAATACTGCCACCCAAATTCGGCGTGCATAAGTGGTCAGTATACACCGGTGGTCCACTTAGGTGGTCAAGTTACAAAGGTTTCCCTACATTAAATAATATAGGGCTAATTCTGTTTCTGACAAAAGCGGTCAACTTAGACAGGTGGCCAACTTACAAAGGTGGTCAACTTTACAGGCTTTACTGTTCACGGTAAGCAGGACAAGTTAATGTGACTGAAAGTTCTATTAGAATGAGTAGAAACTTGGTGTAAAATGGATGGTTGAAAACGGCCTGCTAAATCTAGTGTTAAATGCAGGAAATTTACTTTTTTTTTTTTTCAGTTAAAAAATCCATTTTGTTGGCTTTCATGTGATGAATATGTACGCTGATGTGATACGTTAATTACCTGCTGTAAGTTTGTGAAACGGTTTCAGGAAGGTGGAGCAGTCCCTTTTCTGAAAGAAGGGAGCAGAATTTAGAAGCCGCTCCAACTTCTAAATAGCCGCCCGTGCTCCCACCATTCTAATAGATATTGATCTTTTAATGTTAATTTTTTACATGTTATTTTTTTTTAATCGGAAATATCGATAAATTTCTTTGCTCCGACTCCAGTTTCGAGAAAATCATGTTTCACCACTGCTCCAAGCTTCGTTTAAGATCTTAGATTGGTTGAGGTTTCTTCTATCTAACTTATTTGTGCGGTTGGAATGTTTTCGCTTCAATTTCAAATGTTCCAATGTGTTATTGTTGTACTTTTAGTCCTTTTTTAATCAAAATAAAAAAGAAAACGCGCGTTTTTTTCGGATATTTGGAGATTTCATACTTTAAAACGAGTTTTCTTATGGCCACAGATTTCTTTTTTTTCTTTCTCTTTGTATTTTTGTCACAAAAAATAAATAAAATATCTTGCTTATTGCGTGCATCCTGCGATCACCGCAGGTCAGTTTCTCAAACTTCCCCGATCTCTTTACCCATTCCAGAATTTTCTTAATATAAACTGGCCCTCGTCAAAATATAAAACAGGAATAAGAATGTGGTTCAATCTCCAAATAGATTTAAGAGTTGCTGAAAAGTATAAGTACATCAGATGTGCATTTTTTATAATTAATGTTTTATTGTATTTAGTAACCTCATTACGTATAACGTACTTTTGCCTAAAAATATTTTTAAAAAGTTTATTAAGCATATTGAAGGCCCATTTAATTTCGGTAATTGGACAAAATTGCGTCTTGCTAATAAATGAATGGTACTCAGAAAAAAAATCACAGAGTATTTAGTTGAATTTAGTATGTTTTTTAGTATGAATTTCGGCAGCAGGTCTTAATTTGCATGAGAGCACTTCATGTACCATATTAATTTTCTTTTTATTGGTGAATTTGATCATCGTAAACAGATCCTATTTAGTTACAGACTATTCGAGCATGAATGGAAGTTCTGAGGAATATCAAGGTGCTTGGGGATTTTTTTCTGTGACTAAGGTAGATCGAATTTTCTAGAAGCTTGAGTGTTTTGACTGTGTTTAAAGAAATCTAGCGCCCTCTTTTCTGAGTACATTTTAACTTCATTTTTAGTATAGTTTTGATGATTTTAGAGAAAGCAGTGCCCAGCTTAGTTAAAACTGAATGGACATTTAAAGAAAAGGAACCTCTTCATCTGCTATTTTTAGTGCCAATGTTACATTAAGAAGGAAAAAGGAAAAAATACAAGATACTTTGAAAGCGTTCAGTGTACCGAGAATTAAGTAGCATTTGTTGTTTGAGAATTGTTTACTTAAAGTTTTTGAAATACAGTTGAACTCGTTTAATAGGAAATGCCAAACATTCGCGAATTTGTTTGCATTAGCAGTTATTCGTAACAGCCGTGAATACGTAAAATTGCGTAAAAAATAAATATTTGAAATGCAGGTTTATATTTTAAAAAATCAATACTACTATTTATAATACGAAGTAAAATAAATAGTGAAAACAAATGATCAATTTTTACTAATATACACTTTTAAATCTTACTAGTACCTTGAGAAAAAGTACTTACTTTTTAAAAATTAACAATTTTAGAAAAAATCCTTAATGGTTGGTTGTTTTTCTTTTTAGGTACATTAAATTTTATCATATGCACACACGGTGGTTTACAATGACTCAAAGTAACCAACAATTTCTTTTAAAAAATTAATTACACTGCAATCGAGAAAATTTTTCAGGAATAGGTCAGAAATTTTGTTTGTCTTAGCCGAAATTTGTATTTTAGCCTTCGTAATACGCGTGAGATATTTAGTGTCATTAAATAATAAACCAAACTTGATGAACAAAACGTTCGTTTTAGTCGTGATTTCGTATTAGCCGTGTTCGTATAAAGAAAGTTCAACTGTATTGACTAAAAGAAAGTCTTCACGGAAAAGTCGGACGACATAGCACGCGTGCGCGAATTGTAGACTGACGACCCAGTGAAATGTGATTTACAGATACAAAAAAAAAATTATCGTATGAAAGAAACAATAAAAGACAATAACCTAAAATTGTGCAATGAAGGAGAGGGGATTTACAGATCACATGTCTAGAAAGAATTCTACATAAAATGAAGACTCATCCTAACTGTTGTCATCAATGAAATTGTATGCAGCGAAGCCAAGATATTAGAAGTTTACTGTATTAAAACTTCCAACTTTTTCACAAAACAAAACACAGAATAAAATAATTAACAACTAATAATAACCGAACCGGCTAACTAACACTGAATCTGAATTATGCCCGACGATTAAGCATCTGTTTTCCGTAGTAAGATAAGTTGAAATTGGGTGTTGAGTCGTTGCTGGTTTCGGGGAAATTAAGTTGAACTTTCGTTAAAATCAGGAATTCCTTAAGATCCCCCCTTAATATAAACACGTAGTTTTAACTGTTTTCAATATGTATCATTAAATTTAGGAGGGGTGAGGGGAACCTCTAAATTACAGCACCGGGTAATACCCACGCTAAGAACACTACAGTTTGAGACAATTTAAAACAAACTTTCACCCAAGGCCCATGCGTTTACCCCATGCTCTCAGGGTACCCATTACGCAATTTTCGTACTCCCCTGGGGGTCATTCATAAATGGTGTCACCCTTCGAGGGAAGAGGGGGGAATTTCGAGAAATTCTGACAGTATGTGACAAAGGGAGGGGGTAACAAGTGTGACATCACACATTTTGGCTTCCATAAAAAGATGCAAAATCAGCAAATTATTTTTTTTTTTCGTACTTTGATTTTAAACTATCTGAGCTCATTTTGTTTCAAAAACACTGATGCTGAATAAAGTCTAAATTTACTTCCAGTTAAAGTTTGAAAGAAAATCTTACGCATTAACAGCTTTCAGATAAAATAACAAAGTTTTTTTTTTTCACAAATTAAGTGCGCACCATATAATCATTATTACTATTATGCTCTCAAATATCATTTAAGTTCAAAAATAAAATTAGAAATGTGATCTATAATTACGTAGTGCTTTTTTTGTAACTTCAACCCTGCAAATACATATATTTATGTAATATAGCGTCACATGTGACAAAGGGGTTGTCAAATAGATTGAAAAAAAGCGTGACATATAATCACCATATAATCACTATTATGCTCTCAAATATTATTTAAGCTCAAAAATAAAATTAGAAATGTGATCTATAATTACGCAGTGTTTTTTTTTTTATTATTATTTTTATTAACTGCAAGACTGCAAATACATATATTTATGTACTATAGCGCGACATGTGACAAAGGGGGTAGGGGTTCCGTTGAAGTGTGTTACTTTGTGACAAAGGGGGGTCAAATACATTTTAACTTTATTTTTAGTATAGTTTTGATGATTTTAGAGAAAGCAGTGCCCAGCTTAATTAAAACTGAACGGACATTTAAAGAAAATTAACCTCTTCATCTGTTATTTTTAGTGCCGATGTTACATTAAGAAGGAGAAAGGGAACAATATACAAGATATTTTGAAAGCGTTCAGTGTACCGATAATTAAGTAGCATTTGTTGTTTGAGAATTGTTCACTTAAACGATTTCACGATTTTTCAAATACATTGAAAATCGCGTGACATTATTTATGAACGGTCCCTTGAGGTACTTGTACTACATTTTGGGAAACTCTGATTATTAGCTTAGCGAGTATTTACTAATAATAAATAACTATTTTGTTGTGATAACAATATAGAACAGAATATAGCAAAGTCCTAAGTGATCTTAACACATTATGAGCGAGCGATGTAGCAAGCCCACTACGCAACATAGTTGACTAAGTTAAAAAATGTTCTTAAAAAATACAGCATCCAATTCATACATTATGTGAAACATTATTTTTCCCTTGTGTGACTTAAAATTGGTATTTTAAACGGGTGCAAATACCAGCACCGCTTTTAAACGGCAATGCACAAAACGGGTACTAGTACCTGCCCCCCCCCCCCGCTCATGTGTTAAGAAAACATTTTTTAAATTGTAAAGTAGCAGGAAGAAAAAAACTGTTTAACAGTGATTAATTACAACAACAATGCAGTGAATATTTATTAAATAAAACAAAGAGTGGCTACATACCCGAAATATCCAAATTTTACGAAAGTATCGGTCATCTAAATATTCCACGGACGGACGGATATCCAAGAGGCGGCTTTCACCGACAAACTCACAAATGGCTCCCAAATCACTATCCTAACATGCTCTTCACTTCACTTCATTGAAAATTAATTACAGTACTTCTTCTTGACCCTTCAGAACTCGCATCAAAATATTATCAATAATTTTCATGAGATTCGCGCGAGTTCTCAGTAGCCTCAGAACTCGCAAACACACGCATAAAAAAATATGATTGTAAATGAAATATTTTGAATTAAAAACCATTTTTATTTTTTCTAAAACACCAAACGTTACCGAAAATTATAATAGTATTCAAAATAGATCGTACTGTTTTCATGTGCCATACCACCCTTTAAGCAACATAGGATCCTTCATAAATGATGTCACGCTTCGAGGGGGGAGGGGGATTCATGAAATTATGACAAGGGGAGGGGGTGACAAGAAGTGTGACATCATGCATTGTGCAACATAGCGTGACATATGACAAAGGGAGGAGGGGGACCTCTGACGTGTGGCATATTGTGACAAAGGGGTGGGAGGGGGTCAAATATATGGGAAAAAAGCGTGACATCATTTATGAACGGTCCCTTAGGTGCTTTTTAATTGTGGGGAGCAAAATGTTCCGTATGAAAACTAAGAAAAAATAATTTTTGCAAACCACGTATGGTCTATTTTATAAGAAGCATTTTAACTCAGTGTCATTTGAGCCAACAACCTTCCTCGTGAACATCATCCTCGAAAAGAAAACAATTTTTCAGTCCAAAAAAATTTAAATCTGATGTTGTAACACATGTCGAATATACTAATAATCAAAACTTTTCTCTAGCATTTTGAGTGAGGCATCGCTCGAATTGCAATCTCCGTTAAAAATTCATGTAAACGCGAATTTGATTTAACCCTTATTTTTTGTTTTAATTTATTTATCGTCTGAGCTTTATATATATATTAAAGTGGCAGCGCTCTTTTTTCCAGTTTCGTTAAAACGATTGTTTTGACGATGATTTTGTTGGATTTTTCACAATTTGATTATACAGTAAATAATATTTTTATTTTACAGATTATTATAACTTATATGGGATTTTTCTTTAAGAATTTTTTTCAAGAAATTATTGTATGTTTATTATTTATTCATTAAACTTTACTGTTTTATCTTCTAAATATCTCTTTGATTTAATGTACATTTCCGGTTACTAGTAATTCAATAACTATACTACGCAATTGATTTATTCATTTATTTTAGTCCATTTAGGTGCCTACCTGATTTACTATTTGATGGAGCAAAATAAACGAGAAAAAGTTTTCGCTCTAAGTTACATAAGCATTCGCTTCATAAAAAAAACACTCACATTCACAACAGCAAAAAAATTTTCACCATACCCCGCACAACGCGTGACACTCACACTTGACTACTCCGAATAGAAATGACCCCGTCGAGAGTGAGACAACCCGCACAGTGAGTGACACTCACACTTGACTACTCCGACTAGCAAACGCCCCCGTCGAGCGACAGACAAGGCCTAATGATTGTTAAGCACATCGGGATAGCAAGAAAAGGTTACAATGAGAAGCTATCGGAGCAGCAACTTTGCTAATGAAGTAGGATACCAGATATACTTTATTTTCTTCTTGGTGTGAGTATTTTGCTCAAGGCGACCTGAAGGGTTAATGCTCTTGTTTGGAAGATAGTTCCATTTGGTTCAAAATCATTTCGCGTTAAGATAACAAACAAATTGTTAATACCGAGGAATATTTTTCTAAAAAAATCATTTTGTTCCACTTCAACAATTCGCTTATAGAAATGAACAGTGTCATATCAGAAAAAAAAAATCGTTTTTTTTTTTTTTTGGTTTTTACATCAAAATTTTCAGATTTTTGCGCTCTTTATATTGGGAATACTGCTGTAAGCAAATGTTCAAAAATGAAGGCTAAAGGCCAACTTTATTTTGTTGGTGCAATACTGTCATAACTACTTTTTATAGCTATTTCAAATTTTTTGGTATCATTAATATCGATCATGTGAGATCATGTGAGAGAAAACTAAAACAATAACTATATTCTGAAAAAAAAAATTGATTACAATAATCATTGAAACAAATAAGGTAATTAAATAAAACAAAAATGTAAAACGTTCAAACGCCTCTTTTGAAAAATGTCCATTTTGCAGATATGACACTGTTCATTTCTATAAGTGAATTAATTACAGTAACAATTTCGTTATTCGGAAATAAGAGACGTTTTGCCATTATTTAAATAAACACTACTTTTTAGGAGGTGCTGCAAGTTCAAAAGCATTTCAGTATGGTTTCTAATTTAAAATGAAGTAATATAGATGTGAATTTGTCTTTTGTAATTCTTTTCGTATTATTACCGTAAAACTTTAAATTCATAATTTACTCCAAATGTCTTGTTGCGTAATATTCGAAGCTTTAAATCTCAGAGATCGCCTACTTAACCCCTTCCCTCTCGTTCCCATGAAAATGACGGGCTGATTTTTCACCTTCTACTTCTCGCTTCTGTGAAAAAACGACGGGCTGAGTTTTCCCCTTCTACTTCTCGCTTCTGTGAAAAAACGACGGGCTGATTTTTCACCTTCTACTTCTCGCTTCTGTGAAAAAACGACGGACTGATTTTTCCCCTTCTACTTCTCGCTTCTGTGAAAAAACGACGGGCTGATTTTTCACCTTCTACTTCTCGCTTCTGTGAAAACGACGGACTGATTTTTCACCTTCTACTTCTCGCTTCTGTGAAAACGACGGGCTGATTTTTCACCTTCTACTTCTCGCTTCTGTGAAAAAACGACGGGCTGATTTTTCACCTTCTACTTCTCGCTCCCGTGAAAACGACGGGCTGAGGTTTCGCCTTCTGTTTCTCGTTCCCGTGAAAATGACGGGATGGAGTGTTTAAAATTTCAAAATAAAAGCAACTCAAAAATTAAAAATGAATATATATAGTTCATACACATATTTGTATATAATTTTCGGGGATAAAAAATAGGCACTTTCATGACCGTTTTCTTCAAAATTACCCGACCGTTAAGGGGTTCACAGCGGCATATAGTGCTCCTAAATTGACATACATTTTTAGACAACTTTTTGATTGAATTAAATTAATTTTTAGAACCCTTAGGGGGCTTTCCCACCAAAGGCGACAAAAGCTAAAAAATACACACAGATGTAGGTTTTTAGCATATGATGTTCGTTAACTCATCTACGCTTCAAAAATTCATTATGATTGCTCATTGATCCTATTTTCATAGAAATGAGCAATCGCAATGAAATGTCGTTACGTAACGAAGTTAGCACATTTCATGTGCGACGAAACATTATACTGTCTGTACTTTTTACGCAGATACCGTAATTATCTGTGTATAGCCCGCGGGTTATCTGCGAAGAAACTCCTTTTTTACTATCTGCGGGCAATATAACGACGCGGGCAATACACGGAATTTAAAAAATAATAATTATTATTAAAAAGAAAATGAAGTCGATTGTTAAAAGGCTAAAAAAATATAGACAGCTGAATGTTTTTTTACCATATGATGTTCGTTAACTCATCTACGCTTCTAACATTCATTACGATTGCTCATTGATCCTATTTTCATAGCAATGAGCCATCGCAACGAAATGTCGATACGTAACGAAGTTAACACATTTCATGTGCGACGAAACATTATACCAGGGGTGGCCAACTTGCGGCTCTCTGAAGGAATATTTGTGGCTCTCGACTCAACGAGTATATAAAAAAGCTAGAAGGAATATTGATGGAATTCCAAAATAGATTTCAAGACTTGAAATATTTTAAATCGTATCTTGATTTTTTTCTGAATCCTTTTCAAATTAACAGAATTCAAGGTGAGTTTTCCATTTCCAAGTAGAACCTCCATACGTTGACCACCTAAGGAACTGCAACTAAGTGGTCAACATATGGAGGTGGTAAACTTAGAGAATTTTGATAAACTATTTTGTACAATATTACAGAAAATTTTTAAAACTTTATTTAGTATTTTTTAAGGAAAAATTTAGCATTTACTCATTTTTATTTTTACTGAACGTACGACGCATTTTTAGAATTTTTCAAGGATTGATCCAGTTTTAGTTTGAGTCCTTATCTTGTCCATTAGATAGCTTTAAAAAGCACTTTCACAGTTTAACAGTCCATCACGCTTGCTTGGACATTTTTCTGCAGCAAAATCTTTAAGTTGCTCAAAAGCGAGAAAGAAGAGCGGAATGTGCAAGCAATACACGTTGTTTTCCAATTCTACGCACATCTCCCACTCCCCCGAATTTTTCCTAGATTTCAGCAAGTACAGACAATGTATGCACTCCAAGAAATTAAAATATTCAAGGGGATAGAATATCATTTCTCCTTAACAAAAGGCTGGGCACAATCTCCGGAATTTCCCTCTCATGGTATGATGCTGGAAAATGAACAATGAATTTAGCACCACAAGGGTGAATGACTAATCAAGAAATTCCCGGAAACCAGATGGAAAACAAACAGGGGAAAAAGAAAATTCAAGAAAACATCGGTGGTCAAGTTACAGAGAGTAAATTATACATATTTATTTCAAATAATCTACTAAAAAGTGGTCAACATACAACTAATGGAGGTGGTCAACATATAGAAGTAAATCTCCATCGAAGATGCATTGTGACCATTCTAAATATAAAATTTCGGTCAACATACAGAGGTGGTCATTATAGGGAGGTGGTCAACTTTGGAGGTTTTACTGTAATTATGACCCAAAAAGCCTATGGAGAATTAGAATTAATAGAGATGCAATAAGATCAAGTTGTACAATTAAAATATAAGTCGACGTCGATTACTGAATTTTGGAAATTCGTACTAGAATCGAAGTATCCTGAATTAAAAAGGGTTGCTTGTCGAATTATTTCAATATTCGGAACAACGTACTTATGTAAATCATTTTGTTCCACTTTAAAATTCGTCAAATCCAAACACCGATCAGTATTAAATAACCAGCATCTTAATGAATGACTGAGAATTGCTGTCACCAATTATTCACCAAATTTTAAAGAATTATCAAGAGAAGTAAAATACATGTGTTTAATTCTTAATATTTTAATTCAATACACCTATTTTGTACTTTTATTTATACGTTTTCAATAAATATAATGTAAAAAAAAATATTTTAATGCCCTTTTTTGCATATCTTTTAAGTACGTATTTCATTGCGGCTCGCGAAAAATTTCAAATTTCGAAAAATGGCTTGGACTATCAATTAGCTTGGCCACCCCTGCATTATACTGTCTATATTTTTTTTTTTTGCAGATAGATTAAGAAAATTTAAAGTCAATCAAAAATGAATTATTTTCAACTTTACGCCAACTGGACGCCAAAGATCGTGTTTAGTAACACCAAAAATGATGCCAACTAAACGCCAAAGATCGTGATTAGTAACACCAAAAATGATGCCAACTAAACGCCAAAGATCGTGTTTAGTAACACCAAAAATGATGCCAACTAAACGCCAAAGATCGTGTTTAGTAACACCAAAAATGGTGCCAACTAAACGCCAAATATCGTGTTTATTAGCACCAAAAAGGGCGGCAACTGAACACAAAATGTTTTAGTGTAGGATTTCTTTGCGAGGCATCAGTAAATGTCTTTTTTACGTTACCCGTGAACATTAATTTCTCGTTCAGGGGAGAGAGGTTAGATGTCTCAAAAAATGGATAGCAATATTACTATGTAACAATTCTACCGCAAAAGAAAACAAGAAGTTTAGTCTAGAACAGTGGTTTCCTAACTTTTAATGGGGTCTCGTAGACCCCATTAATGAGGTAGACCAGGACTTAACTTGCATAGGAAATCGCGGGAGCTCATATTTATTTTCAATTTTAGGCGAATTATTAACTATTAGAGGGAATTCATTCTATTTAACGTATGAAAATTATTTTTGAAGACTACTGGGTCTTTTGATAGAAATATGGCTCGAGGCAGATGTCAGTTAAACATTAACTTCACTAATACTGTATTATCTGTAAAAAAACGTTTAAATTCACTTTTTAGTAAACTTTATAAAGCACAACTAAGCTGAAATGTAATAGAGAATGAAATTACTTTAGCATCTTTAGACCCCAGAGCTAAGCACAAACAATTTTGACTAAGGATGTAACGAATATTCGGCCATTATTCGGTATTCGGCCCTTTGGCTGAATACTCGGCCTGGCCGAATAGTCATTTCCTCATCCAGCCGAATATTCGGCCCGGCCGAATGCTGGGTAAAGTCAAATTCGGCCTGGCCGAATATTTATGGGCTATTCGGCCGAATAGGTCTGCTGAAGTATAAATTCAAAAAAATAATAATAATAAAATAAAGAAAGAAATTAATAGATTTTAAACATTTAAAATTGTGTTATAATTACTGCAAAAGAATGCATTAGTATATAGTTTTAATAATAAAAATAATTTAGAAAAACTGTTTTTTTTTTTAATCCTTGTTTTAGGCCTGACTGAAAAAGGACAGATTTTAAAGTTGTAATATTGTATATTATATTTAGCATTTGCTCCCAAAAGCTGGCAATAGTTAATTATGATGGAGAATATGATAAACTAATTTTGTTATTATTAACAAAATGGAAAGTTAGACCTTCTTTGGGTAGAGTGATTTGTTGTGACTATTGGCTAAGAAAAATTTGAAAAGCCTGGAATATATCATGAATATTTAGATAGCAAAAGTTATTGGGGTTTTTGAAAGTAAAAATATTTTCTAGTTAAGTGTATTAAGTTGTAATAGATCATTTAAAAATAGGTATGTAAAAAACCTATAAAATAAAAATATTAACTTTTATAACTTTTAAAATATCTTCACAAACAAAACAGTTTTGAGCATGTTAAAAGTTCAATAAGCAATAGTAGTTCTTTCATTTGAATTAAATAATTAGTAAATTAATGCTAATACTTCCTACCAATAAAACCTGTCCTTTCTATTCTGCTTGTGCGGGAAATTCTTAGTTTTATTACATTCAAAATAATAGAGAAATTAGATTAATTTTAAATAGTTTTAAATTCTTAACAAACAGAATTAAATAAATTTGACAAATACTTTCTATTACAACGATTTTCTAGTAATTATAATATTCGACAGCCGAATATTCGGTATTCGGCCTAAGATATTGGCCGAATATTCGGTACTCGGCTATTCGGCCAAATCACTATTCGTTACATCCCTAATTTTGTCGCAATTTTTTGGTTCGCTGATTTAAAAAAATATTAGAAAACAAAATAAATACATATATTTTTTTAATTTTAATTAATAGTTTAAATAATAATGAATGCCCAATTTCTATGTTTTCCATGTTTAAAACGAAGTAAACTATCTGTTGATTAATTTCAGAAACAATTGGGTGTTTTAGCTTTCAAATGACACAAACAGTAGTTAATAAACAGTATTTTAAAATGTGCCCATTGGGTACACTTGGTATGAAGAGGATGAGACGGTCATGTTACAATGGTGTATTTCAATAAAAGAAATTTCAAGTTATCAATAATCCATTTCTAAAAAGACCTGTTATAAACATTATTAAACTGTAAAAGTTTAGAACTAGTAGTACTTCGAACGAGAACTATGCATGAAAGAGGGGGATAATTAAAAATAGCTAGGTTAAAATACGTATTTTTATTTTAAGTAAGCTATAATTATCTAAGAGCTCTCTTATGAACAATGTTTTCGTAATGTATAGTTTAAGTCATTCAGTCATTCACTAAAAACTTCAAATATTTTGAATTTCATATTTAAGCTTTACTATATGTATTAAATTAAAGGACATACTTACAATCTAGCATTTTGGAATTAACACTGGATTAAACAGACTTGTCATTTTGACTGTTTCTAAGCTTCATTTTGCATCATTTGTTACTAATTATAGTGCAACTTTCAACTGCATTGGCTTTTCTTAATACACGGTAAGTTGAACATGTTAATGAGACTGAAATGTTATTATAATGAGTAGCAAGTTGGTGGAAAATGAAAGTTTAGAAATGGTTGAAAATGGCCTGCTAAATCTAATGTTAAAATTTAAGAATAACTGCCATTATGTATCCAGAAATATTTTTGTACACATCTATTTTAAGACCATCTATGCAGCTGCTGAAGAGACTTATGTACCTTACGAGACGTTACGAAGATGAGGCCAACTTTTGACCATAATAAAGTTACTTGTGTGAAGTAAAGTTGTTTCCTTTCTAAAAGCACCCTTTGTTGACTATTTTGAAATGCTATGGTTATTAATAATTTATATGCATCATTTATATGTTTACCCCACCGGACCCTAGCACTCCCAATGATCATTACTTGATTTACCATGTTTAGCAAGGCTAGAACAATGCTCAAATGCGATGGCAAAAACCAGTCATAGGAAGATGAATCTATTCTCTTAAAAATCCTTTTACCTTTAAGAGGTAAGGTATACCGGCGGATAAGGATCTGTCTCTACTCGGTACAGGAAGCATGTGATGGGAAATAACTTCTTCAATCTTAAAATTTACTTCTTATGTTCAATGCGCACTAAGGAAGTTTGATCAGCTTTAAAAATGAAAAGAACTGCTCGAGTTGAGAACTCGAATGGTAGTGCGTTTTTTATCATCTTCATTAACTTAAACCTGCAAGTTAGCACGTTGAAAATAATGCTGGTCCCTTATTTCAGCACATCTGGTTCTAATAATCTCAATTCACTCAAATTTGTACTCAGGCTAATTTGAGGGTGAGGATTCCAATGGAGGCAGTTCACCCATAGAGGGACTCATGAGCGATCATCTGTGACATGACATCCGCTCTTTGCTTACTAAGATTTTCAATTGAGTTCTACGTGGAGTTCACTAGGAAGAATTAATTATCTTAAAATTAATTGGATTATTTTCACAGCTTTTTCTGATTATAACCCAGTATTTACATTTAATTTAATCATTATAAAAGAATTTTTTAATTATTACAATAGTTATAGTGTTTTATTTGGTGTTCATTTTATGTAATGTAGAACTTTATTTAGGCCTAGTTTTTAATTAGATTTGTCGATCGCGAAGTAAAGCGATGCTACGGCTTTCTTTGTTTACATTGCTTTCATCGCTGCCACGCGACCAATGACGTTGCTTGAATTGCCTCCATTCTGTTCTCAAAAGTAGATCATTTCAATTGGGGTTTTTAAATGAGCACTCATTTTACTATGATTACGGCATCCAACCAAAAACTTCCTAAGAGATTGAATCTTATTTAAGCAGGTTATCACCAAATTGTAGCCATACTGGATCTAACACAACATTTTCCGATGAACTTACATATTTATTTATAGTAATTATCATTTAAATTAACTATCTATATCTTAATTAAACATGTTTCGCGTAACTTACGTAAGCATGTAACGAGTAAAAACTTGAAATTTTATATCAGTAACAAAGCAGTCGACTCGAAAAGAAGACCCCACCTAATAGTAATGATTAAACTTTGTGCAAAGTAATAGAAATAAAATTTCACGTTAAATTAAAGCACAAATGAGCATTAAAACGCAGATATATGTTTCGGGATTGTTTGGAATCCCTTTTTCAATGCGACAGGGAGCTTCTAGATGCAAAACATCCAAATGAAGCAGACAGAACAACAAAAACAAAGCTTATATAGCCTAAGAATTAAATGTAAACCAATGAGAATAAAGGCAGTGTGAAGTGGAAGTAGAAACATATGTCTGCGTTTTAATGCTCATTTGTGCTTTAATTTAACGTGAAATTTTATTTCTACCCCACCTAATGTTTCACCCGACCAGCAAAAAAAAAAAAAATTAATTAAATTTTGTAATTTTCTTGTCACATTTCCATACATTTAGCTCTTTCCCGAATATTTTAGAATGACTTGGGTAAATTTTACCTTCATTCCCACTCTATTTCGGAATGTTCCAATAATAAAAGGGTCCTTCAAAAATGACGTCACGCTCCGAGGGGGAAGGAGGTTCGAGATATTGTGAAAATTTGCGTCAATTGGAGGGGGTGACAAGAAGTGTGACATTACACCATTTTGATTCTTTAAACACATTTAAAATCAGCAAATTAAATTTATTTCTAAAGTTTTTTTCATTTTCATCATTTGAATTTGAAGTTTGATTGATCAATTTGTGTCGTGAACATCGATCCTGATTAAGGTTTAAATTTACCTCTTGTTAAAGGCTTAAAAGGCAATTTTCTTAGACATTTACACGTTTAACCCTCTAATTCCCAACTCCGCCTCAAGGCGGACGACGATAACAAAACTTGGGCATTAGAGAGTTAAGTCAAATTTAAATAATTTAAAGAAATGATTGAACAAAAATAACACTAAAAGTTTCTACCAAACTATTAACCACAATGTAAGACAATGAAAGAAATGTTTAATTAAATTTCTAATTCCCAACTCCGCTTCAATGTTAATTTGTGGTGCTGCTCACAAATCTGATAAATACTGCTAGTTGGTCATTAGAATGAAAGTTAATTTTCAATTTAATACAGGGTGGGCAAAAGTAATGACCCGGTTTCGAAGTGTTAAAAAAAAAAAAAAAACTAATACAGTTTGAGACTTAAAACTTTTTTTATTTTGATCTGGGCGCTCACTCCAAACTTCGAAGCATCGATTCGAAGAGATTGCCGCTACAGAACCGGCCTAGACGTCATCTCTTCGAAAGCGTAGATTCCAAATCCTCCTTCGTTCAGAAGCATGGGGGGAAAAGGGATTTCGTATCAAACTGGTGTAGAAGCCAATCAAAGCGTTTCTTTTTAGTGCTCAGAGCGGTATTGTTTTTAGTTTTTTGTTACGCGTTCTTGAGGGATTTACACCACATAATTTTAGGAAATAAGGGTCGCCAATTTCAGTTTATTGATGCAAAACAGACACGTAAAAACTTTTGCCTTCTTAACACAGATAAAGAATAAGTAAATTTTAAAAAAATAGTAAAAAATAAAAAGTTTATTAGAAATAATAATTTTTATGTAAAATGAAAAGTAAATCAAAAATTCCTAAAATTTTTGGGGGAAAATATATCAATTTTCCAGTAACAGGAGGAGGGGAGAGCAACTAGGGAGGAAAGGCCAGGGTTTTGTTTTTGCGAAAACTCGCATCAAATTGGGGGGGGGGGGGGGCATCCGGTTTCCTCCGTTAATATGCCCACGTCTAAGTCCCACCTAATTCACGTCAAAAATTGATTTATTACTCGACCTCCCTTCTTATATACTAATCTCATATACTTACTGAAATACCACTTCAATTTTGTTTCATGAAAGGTTAAAAAAATTTCCATTTGCATCTGTCATTCCCACAAGCATAATGGAAGTTATTTTTTTTATTATTTAAACTAAGCAATATTCTTCCGTGCAAACCCTAATTGAGGACTAACGCAAATAGGGGAAAGACAATATTTCGCTTCCGCATGATATGCATTGACAGATTGACAGAGCGCACATTTGCGTGATATACATTGACAGGGTGCACATTTGCGTGATATGCTTTGGCAGGACGCACATTTGAGTGATATGCATTGACAAGGAGTACATTTGAGTGATATACATTGACAGGGCGCAAATTCGCTTAATATACATTGACAGGGCAGGATGTCTACAGAACGCGAATAAGTCCCAAACAATAAGTCACAAATTCGGAAATCGGTCCCGAAATCTAAGAATAGAGCACGAACATTTTCCATCCAACGATACCGATCCCCACAAAAGGCATCGAATATCCGGTATTCGAGAGATTTTAAAATATTCGGAATCCAATCCGGCCACTGCACGAAATATCCGGTTATCCATTTTGTATAATTTTATCATTAAAATTAATGAACCTGTCATGAAATTTTTTTGTCAGTAAATTACAAACTCAGTACAGTTTTTATGTCTATAGAATATATGTGTATAGAATTTACTAGTTTCAAACATCGGGAATATCCGATCTCCGGCAAAATCAATATCCAATGGCTCACTGATTGGTCACAAAAAAGTGCGGAAAATGTCACGAAACTTCACTTTGAAAATATGTAGACACCCTGCAGGGGGGCCCCCAGGAAGGAGTTCATCGCGCAGACTGCACCATTGACATTTGGAAAGGGGGCAGTTCGTTTCAAGGGCTTTGGGGCCCTTGATCGACTTTTCGACCGACTTAGGGGGTCATAGTTTTAGGGGATGTGCTGCCTCTCAGAGTGGGGGGATAGTTGGGCTCCCCTCCCATTAACATAATTTCTTTAAAAATATTTTTAAGGTTAAAACATTAGCATTTGGCCATACATTTATACGGCTATTTTTAAAATTATTTAAAGTATGATTAGACTTTAATTATAATTGGAAAAAGATTCATGGAAGGAATTACTAATGTTAGTTGCTTTTTTGACTCATAACCTAAGATTAAACAACAGTGCATAATTTATGGATGTACATAAAAAATTATGCGTTAAAAAAGGATATTTTTTCTAAAAACAACCTACTTTTCGTTTATTTATGGAATTTTCTTCCGTATGAAAATGTAAATATATCTTCACGTTATTCATTAATATAATTTTTCAACTTCTTTTGTAGATTAAAAAATCTGACACATAGAAACTTAGTAATCTGGGGCTTTAAAGATATTTCTAAAATAAAAAACACCAAAAATATGCTTAAATTGAAACCATAATTAGTAATAACATATTCATAAAAGAATTAGTTTCTTAAATAGCTTTTGATTGATACACATTGATATGTAACTTTAATTTATGAATAAAACAAAAAAGAAAACTTAATGTTTAAAAGTATTTATTTAATTTATATTTATATTTTTGGGCAAACCAAAATTAATTTATTGATCAAAAATAATTCTCAATATGTATCAAAAACACCATCAAAGAAGGGCAAATACAACGTCCCTATTCGTGTAAAATATTCCTTTTCATATTTCGGTGACTCAACGAACCAATACCCCAAAGGAGTACCTCCATTCCAATACCTACCAGGTGGTCAACTTACAAAAGTGTTCAGCTTAGACAGGTGGTCAACTTACAAAAGTGGTCAGCTTAGACAGGTGGTCAGCTTACAATAGTGGTCAGCTTAGGCAGGTGGTCAGCTTACAATAGTGGTCAGCTTAGGCAGGTGGTCAACTTATAGAGGGTGAAGGGCTAATTCCGTTCCTGACAAAAGTGGCCCAACTTACAAAGGTGGTCAACTTTACAGGTTTTTAATGTACATGTATCCCCAAGTGTATATGGTGGGACTTCGAGGTCCACCGATTTTACATGCACGTATCGCCAAGTGTACTTGGTGGGTCGGGTGTCGGACACCCAATCTTCCCGTTGAAAACTCGACATCCTAACCACTAGGCTGCCACGCCCACGAATTGGATCGTAGCAGTCCATTCCGATTTCGAGATCGATAGGGTTGCCATCCGTCTCTTACGGTATAGTCACTACTTCACCACTCATCCTCGTATTACTATTTGTTCCCGCGTTTTGACCCTATGGAGCCCTTCATAAATGATGTCACGCTTTTTTCCCATATATTTGACCTCACTCCCCCCCTTTGTCACAATATGTCACACTTCAGGGGACCCCCTCCCCCTTTGTCACATGTCACGCTATGTTGCATAATGCATGATGTCACACTTCTTGTTACCCCCTCACCTCCCTTTTGTCACAATATGTCACACTTCAGGGAACCACCTCCCCCCTTTGTCACATGTCACGCTATGTTGCATAATGCATGATGTCACACTTCTTGTTACCCCCTCCCCTCCCCTTTCCCGATATGTCACACTTCAGGGGACCCCCTCCCCGCCTTTGTCACATGTCACGCTATGTCGCATGATGCATGATGTCACGCTTCTTGTAACCCCCTCCCCTTGTCACACTTTGTCACAACTTCACGAACCCCCTCCCCACTCAAAGCGTGACATCATTTATGAATGATCACTATGCTGTGCTTGGACTGGGTTGACACCTCTCTTCAGAAAATGCGAACAATCTTTTGGAACTCCTCTGTTTCAATTATTATAAAAACGGAAAGGTACAAGGATGAACTAACGGTTAGAAAATCTTTCAACTAATTCTTACGAATGCAGTTTTTTCAGAGGCATTAAATATTCCATTCCCCAGATAAAATTGTGTTTAGTATATTCAAGCAATTTTGATTTAACACTTAAATGTTCCGTAACAGTATCGGCAGTCCAATTTCTTTCTTTTTAATGTGGCAACGTATCGACACTAACCTTTTGCAGACCTAGTGCGTTCTCTGGAAACTGGCATCCCTTCTTTTAACTAGCGCCCCTATCGGCGGATGCCATTACCACTTAAAAAATTCGATGTTCAGTTTCCCCCTAGATGGCGGCACCTGAGCTCTAATCGATGTGAAACTGCACTAGGAATTTAATTTGGATAAGAGTATACAAGTCATACGAATACTCGAGAGATCTTTAACATGCCGCATCATCATACGACATGGGCGCTGAGGATTTTCTGCATCTTGAAAATGTACCGACCTGGGCCAGATTTGATCCTGCGAGCTTGGGCGTACGAGACCAGTGTCTTACCACTAAGCTACCCTGCCGGCCCGTTGTCGAACTGTAAGCTTGGAATTCTCTGATTTCTGGAGTGTAGCTTTGTGACATTTAACGCGCAAGAATTTATGTAAAAAAACAAAAAAAAAAAAAAAACAAAGTTAGGCGAGGCACGTGCCTAAATTTGTTTGCATTTTAACTCAGTACAGGTTTATTACAAACGCAATTTGTGGTTTCAATGTTACATGATTTGGGATTTCCTTTTCAGCTAAAACATCGAAAAATATCATCTTGTAATTTATGATCTAGTGTTAACTGAGAGAGTTCAAAGTTCTACCATTAATCAAAGCAATGTGCCTGGCAGAGTGCCAAGAAGAATCTATTCATATTCAAGGAAGGAACTGCTGGTGTAAGGAATGTGCGTTTTTTCTTCTCGTTCTTATTTGCTTAGCATAATTGATTTCTTCCGAGCTGATGCTATATGCCAGTTTATAAATTCAGTTCCAACCTACAAACAGAGAAGCAAACATTTTGAAACTAAACGCACTTGCACAACTAACTTCCCTAAAACTCGAATATATTCGTCCTTTTCTGCCATGCGCAGAAGCCTCCAAGGGTCGAAATTCCGCATTCGAACTGTAGCACCGTCTCAATGAAGGGATCATTAAAATGTCACATTCAGAAATAAAGCTTAGTAGTCTAACAAAACTCACTGAATCCGCTGACTTTCTGTTTAGATGTCCAGATCTCACTACACAAAGCTTGCACTGCGTAGTTCTGTGTACATTTTTCGCGGTTTCCCATTAGCTCCTGGCATTAAAATTCGGTATAATAATATTAAGTGCGTTTTGTGGTGAGATCGATTCTGCATTGCAGTTTGTAAAATTAGGTCCCAATGGAGGCAATTCAACGCCTCACGTGATAACGATGATCGCCGATTTGTTTATCAAATTTTTAAATGAGTTCTACGTGGAGTTCACGAAGCAAAATTAGCTAACTTAAAATTAGACTAGTTTCATACCTTTTTTTGATTATAAACCACGTAATTTACCTTTAATTTAATCATTAGAAAATAAATTTATTAATTATTACAATAGTTATAATGCTTTATTTAGTTTTATGTAATGTAGAACTTTATTTAGGCCTAGTTTTTAATTAGATTTGTCGAACTCGAAGTAAAGCGATGCTACAGATTCCTTTGTTTACATCGTTTACATCGCTATCACGTGGCCTATGACGTTGTACGAATTGCTTCCATTTTTAATCAAGATATTTCGGCACTGTAAGCATCGCTCATTTTCTCGTGTATTTGAGTTGTTTTTTCGTGAACGGAATTTTTTTTCACGGAAAGAAACGATATGGCTAGGGTGACCATACGAACTCGAAATTCCGAGACAGTTCCCAAACCTGTATATTTTTAATGCTTTGTCCCCAAAAACACTTAAACTATTTTAGGGGACGCAAAAAAATCATCCAAATTTAATTTTGTACTCTTTCTCTTCAAATTGCTCCTAGATTTGCAATTTTGAACTTTTAAGGTAGAATTTTGTAAAATTTTAGATAATGGTTTGGCAATTAGCAAGCTATTGGCTTACTATGTCAATTTCTAAAACAGGAAATTAACTAAGAAAATATGCATAAATTATGTAAAAAATATGCTTGTATTCCCTTTGAAATATATTAATGAAATTATTTTTTCATAATAGAAGTAAGTGTATATCTATTGGTTTGCTATATCCCCCAAAAACTGTTCTAGAATCCCCAAATTGTCCGTGCATTTGAGGATATATCCCCAAATTGACACTCAGAAACATGGTCATCATGACTGACTGTCCCACACACAGTTATATCCTCACTCTTGGCACTCATTTGAACTGCAGAGAAGTAAAATAATTTTTAACTGTAACCGACTCACATTGCTTACGCTGTTCACGTGTTGTTTCGAGGATTGTGTTATATTATTTTCAGTCCAACGAATGTTCTTTCTTACTTTATTTTCTGTTGTTACTTCGATTTTTTTGGATTGAGTATGAAAGAAAATCTCCTAAAAGGTCTTTATCTCTCGAAGAACTGCTGGAAAGAAGACTTGACTGCAATGTTAAGCTGAACTAGGAAGCGAACTGGATGATTGACTGCAGTATAGAGTAAGGAACCTAATTTTCTCATTAAAAAAATCTAATAGTAAATTTAATTGTACATTGATATCATTTCAAATTTTTTAGGTGGTGGGGGTATAGGGAATATTATCAATGTTATTACTGGTAAAAAACAAATGGCAAAATACATTTTGAATATATTCAATGTATCTTAGAAATTCGGGAGGAGGGGGCCCTGATCGCCCAAATGACGGGCCTGATTGATGTGAATTTTTGTTCATTACATAATTTTGTCTTTCGAGCAACATTTCGTCACATTAATGGAAGTCTCTGGAGTTCTACCGTATTCACCCAGATCAGCCAGCATGCCGGAAGAACTCTTATTTTCCCCCATGCCGGAAAAGATAAGGTTCAGTTACATTGGCCCGGCTTATATGTGCAAAAATTATTTCGCATATTTTGAAAAATTATCAAAGGATAATGATTCAAATTTCATTGTAACAATGTATGAATCATTATTGTGGCTTGATAAGAAAATTAAGAAACCGTTCGTAAATGATATCACTCATTTTTTCAAAATATTTGACCCCACTCCCCCCTTTGTCACAAAATGTCACACTTCGACAGACCTGTGTCCCATGTCACGCTATATTACATTGGTATATATCTATATTTACTGCGCTGCAGTTCAGAAAAAGAGCACTACATTATGGGTCACATTTCTAGTTTTAGTTTGAACTTTTAATGACAGGCGAGAGCATAACTGCAGCAATGATTATATGCTGTGCACACTTAATTTGTATAAAATGAGATAAAGGTGTTTGCCAAAAAAGATAGTAATACAGAACTTCTTATCCGGCATGCTCGGGACCATCGCTATCCTGGATAACTGAATTTCCCGGTGTTTTGGATCGCTAAAAAATGCCGGTATTCGGAGGTTTATTGAACCCAAATTACAATAACAAATGGTAATAATGCTTCAAAATAAGTGTAAAATAGTAAAGAAATACAGTATGGCACCCCAAATTCGAAATCCCAATATCCGGAACGTTTTGAAAAAAAAAAAAAAAAAAACTTTTGTTTTTTGAGGAAAAATCGGGAAATATTTTGCACCGTTTTTTCTTTTGGAAATAGGCATTTTAAGAATTAAAATAATATGTAGTGGTGGGGGGGTTGGGACATGTTTATTGTTTAAGATCGAAAATGTGCTGGTTTCAAAAAAGTTATTTCGTGATTTTCTAAAAAGGGTTCGTTTTTGCAATTAGTTTTTATTATTTGTTGCTTTAATTATGAGTTAATATCCTTAAATCTCTCTTTTTTATTTCTTGTAGTTTTCATATTTATTATTTTAAAATGAGCTGAAATTCTCGCGCGATACAGAACATTCGCGAAATTGAAATTTGGCGATGGTCGCATTGTCCCGATACTCTGATCTTTTGCTGCAATTAAGTTTTTAATAAGTGGCTAGAGAACATTAAATCATATCAGAATTTGACAGAATTCTTTTTTTTATTGTTTAATTGAAGAGGTTTAAAAAAAGAGCGAGAAAAGTGTCTAGCTTTTTTCAATGTTTTGCCTCGAATATAAGCTGACTCCAACTTCGTTTTTTGTGCTGAATTTCGCGACTTATAGGAGGGTATATGCGATGATAAAAAATGCTATGAATGAAGAACGTGCTAATAAAGACTTCCGTAGCAAATTATATGGGCTCCGATGCTACTTGAAAAATTTTTTTAATGAAGATTCAAAATCGAAAAATTCTGAAATCCGGAAATATCGCGGCCCCGAGAGTTCCGGATTTGAGATCCCATACTGTACTTTTAAATTAAGAAATATTGAAAGAAAAGAACTTTAAAAGATAAAAATCAATAACATTCACAAGTCAAAAAAAAAAAACCGAGAGGGGGGGGGGAGTTGAAAATGACATAAATGATTGAAATATATAAATAGTATTTATTTTTAAAACATTTAATGAAGTTTCAGTTGGCGAAAATTAGGCTTTTGCTGTAAAAACAATTGCTATGTTTTTCGAACAGCCATTATGTGCGTTTCGTCTATAAAAGATTTTTGTTCCATTCCTGCTATAAGTTCTTTAGTTAATTCAACGCAACGTATGTTAGATATAGCAGGCAAGATTTCATTATTTTCGTCTTTATCGCTATCCTGCTCTTTGTCCTCGTTCGTGTCTAGCACCATTTGAATAATTTCCGAATCGGAGATCTTTATCTACGTCGTCGATGTTGGTTTCTTTTACAAGATCTCGTTCCAGCCACATTCTAGACTACTTCTGAAGTTCAATTTGGAGCTGCTTTTCTTTTAAAATGCATGTTTACATGCAGAAACACGCAAATTTCATACTTGTGTGCAACGACTTCGGTTTTGCGAACTCGATTTTAATAAGGAATTCATTTTCACAGTCACAATTTTTGTTGCCTTAATATCAATTTTAAATTCTTATTGCAGCTCTTTAATAATCAAAAAATTTATAAAACAAAAAAAAAAACGAGCTCTCTAATTTTCACACGATCAGCTATTACGGAAAATTCTCGAATCTGCGGTATTAGAAATTTTCCAAACTTTCATATAGTCCGACTTTTGCTGCAATTTTTCTTCAAATACTCACCTGACAATTAAATAAATGTATAAGAATCTAAACACATATTTCTTCCGTGTTAAAGTATTGAAATAAAATAGAGAAAGCGTCGGGGGTTTTTGAAAGTTTCGTTGGAGAATTTGTTTTACTAATTTTCTTCTGCAAGTAAGTTTACGCTCCCTCCCATAAAAAACATCGTTTTTAGACTAAATTATTCCACTTATAAACACTGAATATATTACTTGTTTATGTTTTCTTGTAATGTTTTCGAAAATGGCGGGAAATTCCCGAAAAACTTCCCGGTTTTTTTGTTCCCGTATAAGAGGTTCTGTGCTGTAACTAGTATAAAATAGTAAAAAATAATGATTGTTTGAATTCTGTGCTATTTTATCTTAAAAATGTGCCTATGAAGATTTTATTTTAAACTTATTGTAAAAATTAAAAAAGAACATTAAAAATAAATTTTATTAACTGATTTTAAATCTTTTTGTAGAAACTAAAATGTATGATGTCGCACTTCTTGTTACCCCTTCCCTCCCCTTGTCACAATTTCTCGAACTTCCCTTCCCCTCGAAGCGTGACATCATATGAGTGACCTCTAAACAAACTTTTGACGTTAGAGGTATGAACGCAGTTCCTTGTAAATAGTTTCCTCAGGTTTTAAGTCCTTTTTAAGAAAGTTGTGTAAAGCACAGAATCCGATGAGCACGGTTTTTCATTTAGAACTTTTTTATGCAAGATATTGCATTTTTTTTTTTTTTTTGCATTCATGAACAGGGTTCCCATTTGCCCACTAAAGGTCCCATTTTTGAGATTGGTATATAGGGGCTCCTCTGAAGGCCATATTCATCAGATAAAAGCCCTAAAATGTAATCAAAGGCCCTATTTTTTAGCATTCCCTTGAATCATGAGAATAAAAGTACACCATATTGCACTATGCTTGAATCTGAAATGTGTATCACAGCAATTGCTAAAATTGATGGGGGGGGGGGTGGAAATCGACCTATTTGATTCCCAATTACACTAATCTTGCCCAATAATTCTAATTTTTTTCAAAACCTTCTCAGTGTTACTCGTTTTTTTTTTTTTTTTTTTGCAAGGGCATGTTACCCAAGGATTATTTTGAAGTTTTATGTTTGTCAATTAAATGCATATTTACTAAAAAAATGTTCACAGAAGCTCTTGTTTTTATTTCGTGATAAGCTTTTCCATAATAAATGTAATTTAAAGAAAACATTTAAAATAAAAATATTTCTCTGATGCTTATAATTAATAATAATATAGAATACTTTACCAAAATCATTTAGCTAAAAGTGCGACCAGCAACGGGGCAGAAAGTAAAACTGTTATTTTTTCTTTCCCGCTTCATTTAGAATCGATGCAAAACTAAAACTATCAGAAATTTTTATATTTCAAATGAAATGATTCGTTATCTCATTTCTGTGGTCATTAAATATGTGTGAAAGGGAGAGTATGAATTATATGTGTGCACCTTTTATCAAAGTACAGTAGAGCCTCGGTAATCCGAGCCCCGACTAACCGAGTTCCGGTTTAACCGAGGAAAATTTGCCCTTGCAAAAAAACTGTTTTTTGATGGCCAATGGCGGCGTCACTGACTAACGTAAGTCATCCAATGGCGTAAGTTGCATTTTCATTTTATTTTCTGGTGATATGAAGACCTAAAACAGCAGTCAGAGACAACTTCAACAGATCTTTTGCGTCTACAACCAATGCGTAAAACGGCAGCAAGAAGCGAGCGAGTTCAGTTAAGCAGAAAACAATATAGATTTCTTCAAGAGACAACTTTAACTGGAACATGCACTCTACTGATGTGTTCACGTAAAATTAGATATTTGTATGTATGTAACGTAATTGTTTAATTTCAACTAATGTTTCCCATTCGATTTGGACATACAGTAAACTCCCGATTATCCGCAGAATAGGGTGGCAAGGTAACCGCGGATAAGCGAATTTTGAGGATAATCCGCAAAATGGGTAAAAACAATACTAGTGCATATAATAGCTAAAAAAATCCATAACACTCGCACATACATTTGAACTATATCTAAAAACGATAACAGTGTATGTAAAAAATGTACTTAAAAGCTAAAAAAATAAAAGAATACACGCTCTCTCTCTCTCATATATATAAACTTTTTTTTAGGAACCACAATATATATATATATATATACTCGTATAGTACTAGTACGTGCATTAAATTCTTACAAAAATGTATGTTATTTGTTTTTGCTTTTTTATTTTAAAACTCTTTCTCTTAAAAATCGTGACTAAAGTTCTTTCAATAACATTTTGCCTCAAAGGGATGCATCAACCTTTTCCTCTAAATATTTTTTAATATAGTTATTATTAGCTTCAACTAGTCAGGTTTCGGTGACCTTGAAGGGCTTGATGTCACTCTAAGGGAAGGAAAAGAAAGAAATAGGGAATTTCTAAAAAGGAATTTTGCAAAAAGGAATTTTGCACCTGTTAATTTAAATTGAATGCATTTTTGTACATTGAGTAAATTATCGCTGAAAAAAATTAAGTGAAAAAGATTGCACGGATAATCGATAATTTACTGTAGTCCGTGTTATCCGAGTTTTCGATTATCTGCGGTACCCTCTGTCCACATTACCTCGAATAATCAAAGCTCTAATGCATGTACCTAATCTTTATTTTTTTAAATGTATTAGTAGTAAATGGCTCTACATATATGGTTACAAATTGGCCTGAAAAAGCCCCTATTTTTTAATCTGCTCTGGTAGTGGGAACCCTGATTATTGATTTGAAAAATTGAGTAAAAGTTATGCAGTAACTTTATAAAGGGGATCAACTACTTACTAAAGGTGATAATTTTATTGTAAGTTGACCACCCTGTCTAAGTTTGCCGCTTTCGTCAGGAAAGTTGACCACCTAATTGTTACCATGATATCTAGTTATTCATTTTTACAAAGAAGACAAATAACTTTTCCAAGATACTTTTTATGCTACAATTTTACACCAGTATTTGTCTGGCAAATGAAACATCAATATAATTGGCTGAAAATATTTCTAAGTAAAGCATATAGGAAAACTTATGAGCCCTCTTTTATTCTATAAATAAGTTTTTCTTTTTCGTTCTATCTGAGATAGCCATTTTGAGTAATTATGAATGTTTGGGAAATCTTTACCGTCAAATAAGAAACTTACATAATTATGAGATATTCATTATTTTAACTAAGTACTTTTATATTAAAGTTGTTTAATACATTTTAAGCCATTCAGGTTGGATTTCACTGATAATATTTCAGATAATTAAGAAAATAAAACCTGATTACTCTTTTAAAGTAACGTTATGAAGATAACCTAAAAAGTATATTAATTAGTTAAAAAGGAATGAACGCATAGCGTAAGAAAGAGAAAATAAAATCATCCCCACCCTCTATAAGCAGGGTTTGTGATTTTTTCTATTTAAAAAAAAATTAAAACATCGGATTTTTAAATTTAAATCGGATTTTTTTGATTTTTTAAAAAAAGACCTTAAATATTTTGGATATTTATTATGTTACATTCATAGCAACTATATGGCATGTTAATCAATATGCAAAAACACACTTTAAGCTGATGACCCAAATGAAACTTAACCCTACCAGGAGTAATAGTACACTCATAAATACAGAGAAAATGAACGCATTTAATCTGAATTATTTTGCTGTTGAAAGCTGAAAAAAAAGTAATTGTGCGTACTTAATTTTTACATTGAGTGTACTTTAATCATTTTTCTATTTTCTGAATAAAAAAGCCTGAAATATTTTTGCCCATTTAGTAAAATCATATGCTCACACAATTACTAAAAACTAAAACTTTTTTTTTAATCAAATAGCTTCATTGAAAACTTCTATGATAAAAAATATTTTAGAAGGAAAAAAAAAAAAGATATTAGGGGACATGAATGAAACTTTAAGGATGCATATACTAAATTGTAACTATTGTTTTAAACACTATCATTCTGAATTATTTACTGTGTGGTATTTATTCAATGGATCTAAAATACTATTTTTAAGGTAAAAAAGCACAGAATGGTTCATGATTATTATGAATTCTATTTTGAATGATTGATGCATTGCTGTTAAGATGCTAGAAGAATAAGAGTAATAATGTAAAATTAAAAAAAAATAGTAATTAGTAAATAGTAATTAGTAATTAGTTAGACTTATGGAAATATGTTATGCACACAGCCAGATATACCTAAGACGTTTTGTTTGAAACAGTGGTTGTAATTGCAACATATTTCATTTTTACAACACTTTCTAACATTGTAAAATGATTTTTAAAAAAAAAATCACTTGATTTAAATCGCAATTTAAATCATGATTTAAATCAACGAACCCTGTCTATAAGTTGACCACCTGTCTAAATTGACCATGTAATTACTGCACCGCAATTAGTAAACTTACAAAGGTTTCATTGTATACTACTATTTGGAAAGTTAACCATGGGTTATGAAAAAAATAAACTGTAGGAAAGGTTAATCTGTCGTAAGTTTGTTTCTTTTAGTTGAGCTCGTTTGATAAGTTTGGTTTAATCAAGCTATATTTCGCGATTTGCTCAAATGGGCAGTCAATTTCAAAACTTGAATTGGATTTGATGAATGTTGTGTTTCTACGATTGAACAGTACCCTTGATTAACCGATAGCGTTTAACAGTCTTTAGACAGTCATCAAACCATGGTTATAAATAGTTTTTTATCGCAAGCCTCTCTTTTTGATTTCCAATGGCCCACTAAATATGCTCAAATATCTAATATTTTAAGAAGTTTTCATTGTTTTAGGCTAACAGTAAATAACATGCTTTCATCATTGCTGTATAACAAATGAAATGATCATTGGACTTAACCCACTTTGGATTGATTTGACGGATGTCGATACAAAAAGGTGAAACCGTTTTCTCTGGATGGTCTGCTTCAATAATTTAGTTTATGTGTTATTGTGCATTCAATGTTAGAACAAAACGTGTACAGCATCCGATAAGGCTCGACCGATGCATCAGCCTCGCCGATTGTTCAACAAAGTTGCCCGCGGCCATCGGCATCGGCGGCCGATGTTAACTTTGGAAAAACATCGAACCATCGGCCTTAAAAAACATCTAAAAGCCGATACAAGGACGATGATTTTCGCAGGGACAACTTTCCAGAAAACATTCTGTGTCTTGAACTTTCTTTTTCCTCCATAGCTTGATTTCTATTTCCATTACAATAACAGGCAGCCCAGCAGTTCAAGAGCATAGAAAAAATGTCATTCTGCAAACTATTTAATAAAAAAATCGAAAAATTAGTTTAATCGTTGCCCGAAAACCTCTCATTATTAAAGTTATTTATCTTTAAAAAAATGCTCGCGAAATAGAATGTTAAAGTAAAAGTAATAGAGGCGTCTAATGAGTACTATTTGTTTTTCGCACTAGGTTAGTTGACTCATTTTTTTCCGTTTTTCGTTTAATAATGACTTAGCGCATTAGATGTCATTGTGCAATAATTTTATACCACCTGCTTTTAGTCTGTCATGTTTCTTATTATTCAGGTGTTAGTTTTTCTGCAATTGTGCAGCAATCTCGTTGCATCTGCTTTTAGTTTAGAATATTTCTTGTTATTTTATTATTAGTTTACAACATAGAACATATTGATAAAAATATATGAATCAATTTTTCAATATAAATGCTTATTGATCGAAATTTTGTGTCGAAGTTCGACTTGCAATTTTCAAAAATTTAACTCTTAAAAAACAAGTTCGCGCACGACAGGGTGGAATAATATCTCAACGAAAATGCTACAGTTTCTTTATTTTCAAAAATTGACAATGTATGCAGTATGGGATCCCAAATTCAGAAATCGGCAGTTGAAAAAGAAACAGCTATTGTTTCTTGGAAAAAAATTCGGGAAATGTTTGCACCGTTTGTTTGGAAATAGGCGTTTTAAAAAGAAGGAAAATAAAATGTAATGAAGATGTAGATCGGAAATGTGGCTGTTTTTGAAAAATTTATTTCGCGATTTTCTGAAAAGGGTTCGTTTTTGCGATTAGAGTTTTCATTAATTGTAGCTTTAATTTTGAGTTAATATCATTAAATTTTGATTTTTTAAATTTCTTGCAGTTTTGCTATATTAATTTTTTAAAATGAGCTAAAAATTTTCGCGCGATACAGAACATTCGCGAAATTGAAAATCAGCGTTTATCGTATTTTCCCGGATAGTCCCATCTTTAACTGCAATTTAGTGGCTAGAGAATATAAAATCACATCAGAATTTAAAGGAATTCTTTTCTTTTATTGTTTAATTAAAGAGGCTAAAACAATATCGGGAAGAGTGTAGATGTTTCGATGTTTTGCCACGAATGAAAGCCTACTCCAACTTCGTTTTTTGTACTAAATTTCGTGATTTATAGACGAGAATATACGATAATAAAAATGTTATAAATGAGCAAAATGCTGATAAAATCTTCCAGAGCAAATTATATGGGCTCTGATGCTACTTACAAAATATTTTGAATGAGGACCAAAAATCCGGAAAGATCGTGGCCCGAGCGTTCCGGACTTGAGGTCCCATACTGTTTTTTTTTTTTTTCAAAATACATCTTAATTTTTATAATCGATGACGTGTTTTTCAGATTATTTGTCAACAAAAAACGGCTGGTGCTCAAAATCTTTTTTACGTTTACAAAATATTGGTTTATTTCAGTGACCTTACGTTGTGCTCATAAAACTATAAAAAATGTCAAGTATTTCAGTGTAGTTTTCAATTCACAAGAAAAAAAGCTAATAAGATTGGTTCTTAAGAGCCCCCCCCCCCTCATTCATTTGTAATGACAAAAAAATATCACGTCTATGTTTCTAAAGCAATATTCGGTACTTCTTGGTTATGAAGAGGAAGGGTGGGTGCGTTACTTCGAGCGAAACTTTTTAACATTTTGTTATTTTATCAAAGAGCTATTTTTAGTCAAAATAACTTTTATAAAGAAGAAAAAAACATAGAAACTTTCCCGCTTTTCTTTTAAAAACGGGGGGAAAAATCCGAGGAGTGGGGTTGGCAATTTTGTTAAAGATACAAACCCACATTATTTGTTAGTCTGTATTATGAAATCTGCATTCCTCGCCATGCAGATTTCATAATCTGCATGGCGAAAAAATAAGGTATTCTCTTATTTTTTGGCCATGAAAAAAATAAGAGAATAAAGGCAGCTGCACTTGGCATTTGCAGTGCAGGAGTTATTAAAAGGAGACAGATGAAGGAAAGGAAGGAGACCCGATGCGATCCAACAGTTGTTGAGTTGTTTTCCAAAGATAAGAAAAAATAATTAAAAATCTTGTGATGTAGCTTTTTTTTTTACCGCCAAAAAGTTTAATTACTTTACAAGAATCGCGAGTGATTCTTTAGTTTTAATTATTATGTAAACTTCCCCTAAACAGTTTTTTATGGTGCTTGAATAATGCATTTATGGTTTTATAAACATATAAATAAATAAATGATTTAAATGACATTTTTGGCAAGCCTTCTACACGTTTTACTGGTTTAAAGTGAATTTTTTTCCATCGGCCATCGGCCGATCTCGAAACAATCGGCCAGCAATCGGCATTGTCCCATCGGCCAAAGAATGCCATCGGTCGAGCCCTAGCATCCAAAGCTTCGGTATTCGGACAAATTGCACTTCGTGCCATCACCGTTTGAATGCGTACAACATTCCATTTTTTTCTTAAATCAGCATTTGCAACATTAAGTAAACAATAACCTGAATTATTTATTAATATCTCAATGATACATCTTTTCATTCGCAGGGAAAGATGCATAACTTAAATTTTAATTGATTTTTGTTATGCATCAGTCTCGTGAAAGACAACTGGTGCATTTAGAAAATTCAGATGTGACCTAATTTCAACAGCTCAGTCTCCCAACGAAAAAAAAAATCCAACTCTATTTTCTTCTATTGAAAATGTTCATCATAACTCCAACATACATGCATAAACTTTCAATGCAGATTTTCCAAACAACTTTGTTTGTCTTCAGGGTTGAGTTTTTGACGTAACAAAGGGTATAGCTAATCTGGTTTCAAATTTCATAGATAAAGATTTGGCAGATTTCACTAGAAAGGAAGTCTAGACATTCACATACTACGAACAATAAATCTGAAATCAGGACTAAAAAAGCACATCATGGCCGCATTTTGCTTTTGAGTTAAATACCGTAATTGAGTATTGAACAGACTAGGACACAAAAATATCAAAAAGACATAAAATTTATTTGAAATTTGATAACAAAGGCTGATTGTTTGCTATCTGGTATATGACTTGGAACAAGACAGGTAGTTTTTACAGTCCGAAACTGTCCTAAAGCTAAAGGCGTGTATAATCCAATTGATTTATATCGATTGCAATAAAAGTAATGCATATATATACATTTTCATTAGTTGCGATTAATAACTATTTGATGATACTTTTCTCTAAAAAGTTAATCTTGCAAAAAATGTACATGGAAAAAATTCCAATTCTATTATACAAAAGCTTCCTTATGTAAGAGCGGGTCGTGTTGTAAAAAGAAAATGCCAAAGTTCAATTCCATTTATGACTCATCATTGCTTTTAAATGCTATTATATACAGAGTGGGCATTTAACTATTGAAATTTGAATCGGCTATAAAATAGCAACTAATTAATATTTCTTCAAAATTATGACTTTATTAGAAAGAGTGAACATTTTCATTTATGAATGAAACACAACATCATTCAAATGATTGCCACGGCTGGCTTGACAGTACCCCATCTGATCAACCCACTTTTTTAGCACACAAATGTTTGGGATCCAATCGCACGAATGGCAATATCGATTTCGTGTTTCAAGGCATCAATCGTCTCTGGGTGGGTAGCGTAACATTTACCCTTAAAGGGCCCCCCCCCCAAAAAAAAAAAAAAAACCAACGGGGTCAAATCACAGATCCGAGGTGGCCAGTTCACATCAGTATTTCGGCTGATTATTCGATTCCTAAAAACAGTTCGCAAAAGATCGAGGGCTACGTTGGCTGTGTGTGGCAAGGGGCAAGTCCCGTTAAAACCAAACGTCACTCATGTCATCCTAATCAATTTTTTGGAAACAAAAATTCGTTTAGCATGGCACAGTAACGTTCGCTATGGACGGTAACGGCGGCTGCTTGCTCATTTTCAAAGAAAAATGGCCCAATGATGCCACCGAACCAAAAACTACACCAAACAGTGACTCGTTGTGTATGCATAGGCTGCTCAATAGTCAAGTGTGGATTCCCTGAACCCCAAATGCGACAATTTTGCTTATTGACATAGCCTCCGAGATGGAAGTGAGCTTCATCGGAAAACAAGATTTTTCCGACTCACCACTTTGGAAGTAAGTTTGCAATATTTCCCAACTTTGTTTAAGCCTAAACCGTCCCATTTCGTAAATGTCAAAAACTAAACTAAATTTCTATCAACTTATAACCTTCATGATAACCTTTCAAAGTCAAAATAACTTACGTTCAAATTCCAAACGTTAGATGGCCCACCCTATATTTAAAAGGAAAAAAATACTTGACATTTTTAAAAATTGTTTCTGTGCAGCAATGTTTTACATGATGTTTTAATAAAAATTCTTTTTTGAAACCTACATTGAAAAATAATAAATGGATAATAAAATGTTGTTTAATATTTTTAAACTAGCAAAAGTTTTATTTTACCTTTTTAACGTAATGTACAACAATAAACAAAAAGATAGTGACTTGAAAATGTTTAGAAAACATGATCAACATTTTCCTAGCGTAGATGGGGGGGGGGGGGGTTCATTTAGTGTCAGAGCATTAAATGGCACTACAGTCCTTTTCTTGAAGGTAAGACAATGTTAACTTAGTAAAAGTAGACTGACTGGTATTATTCTTATTCAACTTCTATGTAACCAGATTAAAATCATTTGCATAAGTTTTATAAAGTTTACTGAAATTTTAATGTAATGAAATACTACTTTAATGCATTTTATTCTGTTTTGTATGTTGTTTTCAGGTGGAGGAGGGGGTGCAATCGCCCCAATCTGAGAGTCGACTGTTAATAAATATTGTATGAATAATACAGTAGAACTACACCGTTTTAATTTCCACCTTTGGGGAAAAAATGAAAAGAATTAGGAGAAATGTTGAAATCACTAAGAAAATGTAGCTGTCTCTCTGTCTCAGCAAAATCTTGTATTGCACCTGTTGCATTGAAAGGACTAACAATCTTGATTGTTGCACGTCTGTACATTTTATTAGTGTCGTGCAATGTCTAGACATTCACAAGCATGAAATGCACAGGCATGTGGTTCTTTTAGAAATACTCGGTGGTGTAGTACTGCAAAAGGGGCTGATAGCTCTGTGTATTATACGGACTTGTACGGCACTTTTTGATAGAAGAATATGGAATCTGGAAAAGTAACAAATCCCATTTTGAACTGTGTCACTTTTCGTGTCGGTGTGCGATTTAGCCAGCTTATCAACGTTCTTTCAATGAGTACATTATTCAATTTTTGTTTTTTAACTCAAAATATTATTTCAAAAATTTCAGCCTCAAGAAATAGGAGGGCAAAAACTGGGTGTATTTTGAGCATACAGAGAAAAATGTGTAAGTTGACCACTTGCGGTGCAGCAGTTTAGTGGTCAACTTAGACAGGTGTTCAACTTCCAGAGGGAGGGGATTTTTTTTTTGTCATCTCTTACACTATACGTTTATTCCTTTGTTACCAATTAAAAATATAACTTCATGTATTAACTTTACTTTAAAATTAGTAATTAGCTATTTTTTTCACAATTATCTACATATATAAAATCAAGTTTTGAGGTTGTGGCTGCGCGCTCTACAGCAAAATCTACACAACGTACGATTACAAAAATTGGCACAAAATTCTATTATGGCCTGATGCCTTGCAAGACGAAGCCGTTTTTTTTAATTCGGCCTAAAAATTTTTAAATTTAACAATTAAAATATTAATCCCCCAGTATTTTCTTTACTTCATTCGAATAATTTTAGAAATGAAGTGAAGATAACTAGGATTTCCGCGGTTGAATGTAATGTAAACGTAAACATGATTTGAGCCTTGCATGAGGCGAGTGTGTATCGCCGGCCATGCATATAACGAAAATCCCAGTATTTTAACTGCACTCGATGAGAAATTTACTCTTTTTGAAAGTGTTTTTCATATTTAATTGCTTATTTTAATGAAATTTATGTTTTAATAGTCCTAACATGATATTAAGCTGAAAACTATACCCGTGTCTGAAGATAGTTCTTATTGTTATAAGCAGGGCTATATTTTTTGCTGCTGCAAGCTATTAAAAGTTGCAATTACCAAAAGTTTACATCAGTAGCAAATAATGTTTACTGGGTGGCTGATTATGATTCGACATTTCCGAAAATTGCGAGCACCTATTCCAAAAGTTAAAAAAAAAACGGTTTTCTGAAAAAATTTTAATGTATTAATTTCAACTTTCTTTTACAATTAGTATCTGCTTTTCTTTCTACCTTCAGACAAGCAAAATATTTTGTACTACTTTCCAGAAAAGTGACGAATTTGTAGGGGCGGGGGGTTGCAATCTCCCATGATACACACATTCAAAGTAAAATAAGTAAGTTGTTTTTAAATAAAGAATTTTAAAAATAGTTGAGGCATTTATGCATTTTACTTATGTAAATTTGTAATGTTTGCTTAATATTTTGTGATTACTTAAATATCCATTATTATTTCTAAATATACTCACACTTGAATAAATGTGCAGTGTTCACATAATTTTCAAGAATTCGCCATTCATCATTTATATTAAAAAAGGATAACATTTACAGCAATTTTCAAGAATTCATCATTTATCGTTATTTTGTCATAAGTGAAAAGTTTTCATATCTAGAGTGAAACACAGATTTAACGTCCCGCCAATCTAAGTTTTCCCGCATTTTACATTTTTTTCCTCAGGCTAAATTTTTCCTTATCCTAATTGATATTAAAATATCCCAGATTCTAAGTTTGTTACTTAACTTTCACTCGATCGATAGAGAACTTAATTTTGCTTTTGAACATGTTGTCGGGAGCACTGCTTCAGTGACGAATTTGTAGGGGCGGAATTTACAATCTCCAGAGGCATAGCTTGGGTTTTCAGCGCCCGGGGACAACTGAAGATTTTGCTCCCCCCTGTGCCCCTGGGGGCCTAGGGGCTCCCGATTGGGAATTTAAAAAAACTTTTATGCTTCCTAAATGATAAAATTCTAAAAAGCAGCCCTTTTAACTTTCATTTTTAGTAGCGGCCATTCACTTCTAAGGGAAAAAGGGACACTTTGGCTTCGCAAAATAATTTGTCTAATTTCCTACGCACTCCTGTTGTACATTGGTCATTCCCGATATGATTTGTGGTGCTCCCACTTTTTTGTCGAACATATTCACACCTATTCAGTTCAAATAATTTTCTTCTTGCATTTAAAAATAAAATTAAGTAAATTAACCCTAATTTGGCACCCCTTGACGCTGTGCCCGGGGAAAGCTGTCCCTCCTTGCCCCCACCTAGCTACGCCTCTGACAATCTCCCATGATACGCACATTCAAAATAAAATAATTAAGTTGTTTTTAACTAGAGTTTTAAAAATAGTTGAGGCATTTATGCATTTTACTTATGTAAATTTGTAATGTTTGCTTAATATTTTGTGATTACTTTAATATCCAGTATTATTTCTAAATATACTCACACACTTGAATAAATGTGTAGTGTTCAAATAATTTTCAAGAATTCTCCATTCATCGTTATTCTCTCATATTATAAGTGAAAAGTTTTCATATCTACAGTGAAACCCCGATTTAACGTCCCGCCAATCTAAGTTTTCCCGCATTTTACGTTTTTTTCATCAGTTCCCAGTTTTTCCGTATCCTAATTGATGTTAAAATATCCCAGATTCTAAGTTTGTAACTTATCAAATTCTCCATATTTTATGTTTTCCCTCAAAAGTGAAAATTTTCAAAAATTAGAAATATTTTTCCTTTTGTGCTTTTTTTAAAGGTTTAAGCACGTTGTTAAAAGTTAATTATTATTCTCTCACAATATAAATCACAAGCGAGGATTGTTTTTGTTTTCAAGAAATTTCAAAAGGCTGCTATTCGAGTTTATTAAGGCGTGAGAAAGTTCGTTCGTTTCCAGTATGGAACTGGAGAAGTTCATTCTTTTTGCCATTTTATAAACCACCAAATCTCCAACACTTCGAGGCTAAAGAAGATTTCTTTAGCAGTCACTATTACATGTTATGTACTGTACTCTCATTAGACGGAACAGCTTACATATAGTGGACATTTTACAAATAGTGGAAAATATTTTCTTTCCCATAAGGACTAGGGAAAAAAGTTGCAAAGCCTTTCAATACTGGAAGATTCAGCATTCACTTTCAACTATATTCGAAAATATAGATATTATACTTTTTGAAAGAGTTGAAATCTGTTATTCATCATTTGTAGCATAAAAGGATAACTTTCCCAACAATTTCAAGAATTCATCATTTGTAACAAAATTTAAATCGTTAGTCTATCCGTTTCATTGAAAATGCCTCGCCTACCTATAAGAAAGTGTTGTTTACATCGTCGAAATCAGAGCCAGAGAGAAAAATTTCACCACTGAATTAGCCAAGAGACACCACTACATAAAAAATACGACTTGAGCGTATTAAAAATATGTATGTTCGTGTCAGAAAATCACTCCGATTACCATTTTTGTGGCATTGAATGCTGTAAAAAAAGCAATATTCCATGTCCTGCTCATAAATAAGCAAGTGTCCATTGCATTAACATTAGGAACTGTAGGTAGGATTTCGCGATAAGAATGAAATTTTCCTTGCATTTTTAGTGTACTAATTTAGTAACAGATTCTTTTTCAGCTTTGAACCATAAAATTTCCCTTTTCAGCATTCACATTCACAATTTACTTTTGTCAAGATATGTCTCTTAAGCGATGCATATCAGAAACTGACGTAATACTCCAAACGCAAATTTATAGGCAGGATATTCCATTATCCGCTACTAAAGAAATGTCTGTATATTGGCGTAGCTAAGTGGGGGCGGACCGCCCCGGGTGTCACTCATTCAGGGGTGACAACCAGCCCTGACGGAGAAAAAAATTGAACCTTTAAAAGCTCCCTAGAATAAAACAAATACTTAAAATGACAGAAAAAAATATCCAATTTATAAAATTTTTTTCCAAAAATATTCAATCTTTGAGCAAAGTGTTTCCTTTAAAAGATATTCACAATGTTTTTAACCGCTAATCATAACCAGTGCCCTCAACAAATACTTTAAATATTATGAGGCTCATGATGTTCTTCTTTTCCAAAACTGCAATTTTTTTAGCAAAAAATTATATATTTCATTAAAATGCATACTTCACGGTTTACATGATTTTTTTTTGGATGGGGAAGGCGTAACTAGGTGACACCCATGCTAGCTACGCCACTGCATTCCATACAACTTTCACTATCAACATAGTTCCCATATAGCTGCCACTGATTTTTTTTTATTTCTTCAAATTGCCGTACATATACATAGTTCAGCATCTCTTCGCCGCTGCTTTTGCTTTTCTTGAATAGGTTAAGGATGATCAGTAACTGTTAGATTTTTCAGATCTTTTTTAAATGACTTTGTCTGATCAATTTATCAATTCCCCATTTAGATTACTTTAATTTGGCAATTAAAATTTCATATTTACAATTATATAAATTCATTTCTCTGATTTAATTTCAAAGTGAATGTTTATGTATAAAGCTACTAATACACTTATTTTTTAATTTTTGTATCACAATTTACTCTTTTTATTGGTTTAAATAAGCATTTATGAAATAACAGGTATATTTTTGAATTCAGACTCAGAAAGAATGTACTGCTATCTATCAGAGTCGGAGTAAAAAAAAAAATCTATGTAAAAGTTTTTATGATGTAATAAAGATAAATATGCCACATGATACAAATATAGATCAATAAATATAGGTTATTAGGGATAGCGTGAAAAAAAATTACACCTAAGTCAAGGTAGATATATATTAGTAGAAAAATACAGGCTGAAATAAGTTTTTATCGGCTCAGAAGTGACTTAAGAGGTCGCCTTAGGTGGCTTGCTTGGGACAAAAAACAAGTTGCGCAAGGCTCCGCTATTTTAACATTGCACGGGCAACGCCGTTGCGGGTACCGCTAGTCTAAAATAAAATTAGATAAATTTAATCTGGATGTCTTACACTGCCTCCTATGCAACTTAAAAAATAAAGTACTTGGTTAAAATAAAGATAAATATGTTATTACTTACGTAAATTACTTATTAGATGGTAACGATTCCCTAAAAGTACATAATTTTTTGAAATGGCTAGATCCATTAGATGACAAAGAAGAAACCTACTTAAAGAACAAGAGTTTTCCCGTAGTAAGTTTTCCCCCATAAGGCTAACTTACACAGAGGTTTGCAAACTTTATATTGATGTTTCTTGCATCCAGACAAATACCGCTCTAGCATTCTAGCATACAAAATATCCTACAGATTTTATTTCAGTTTTTTTATCTCTACGAAAATAGATAAACAAATAAATATAGTAATAATTAAGTGGTCAACTTGCAAAGGTTTTTTTTATAAAACTCCCACCCACATTTCGTGTGCATAAGTGGTCAATATATACAGGTGGTCAACTTAGGTGGTTAAGTCACAAAGGTTTCCCTAAATTAAATAATATAGGGCTAATTCCGTTCCTGGCAAAAGTGGTCAACTTAGACAGGTGGCCAACTTACAAAAGTGGGCAACTTTGCAGGTTTTACTATACATTTATTTCTCAATGTTTTGAATTTATTTTTGATATTATGTATAACAATTTAATATTTTCAGCTGTCTTACTGGGCAGAGATGTCGCTATACCAAGCCCTGGTCTGAAACTCTCCAGCTCATTCGGCTTGGACTTTTTCATTCTGAACAAAGACTTATGAACTCCGAGAAAATTTAGGTATTCCTCCGCAATTCCTTTTAAGAGTTTTTTTTTTTTTTTTGTATTCTTTTATGTTGTAACCTTTGAAGTATCTTGGAAATGCTTGGAAATTTTTCTTTCTATGGAAAAATCTGAAAATCCAATTTTAACACAGTAAACGCAAGGACGAGATTCATTCCCAAAATCATTTATTGCAAAAGTCAAAATCATTCTGCTGTGTAAAACCATACGACCGACAATGAAAAGTGAAAAATGGTCAACTAGTACACACACGTTAAGTCTGGCTATTGGGAATGAGCTAGTCGTGTAGTATTCTCTTGCACATCTGCTCAAGAAAAGAGACATAGCACGGTGTGCAAGAATGCATATTGCGATTGTGCCTCATCTGTTCTTACGTTTGAAAAAGAGCATTCCCTGAGATATAAGAAGCTAAACTCTTGTAATAATTATAAACATGTTTGATAATTTTAATTAAGAAGGAAAAAGAATAAAATAAGGACACTTATATACTGCAACGAAACCACAAATTGTAATCATTCTAAAACTGCTTTTGGCTTGAACTGTTAGATAAAAGTGCATTTCAGATCATACTTAATGTAGAATAGTTATTTTCCTCTCATATTTCTTTTGCTCAACGTAGGAGTTTGAATGCGTGTATGAATATATACATTAGAGAGATTACAATAGAGTTTCATGTGAATACTAAGGCTCGACCGATGCATCGGCTCCGATTGTTCAACGAAGTTGCCATCGGCCATCGGCATCGGCGGCAGATGTTAACTTTAGAAAAACATCGGCCCATCGGCCTTAAAAAACATCTAAAAGCCGATGCAAGGCCGATGTTTTTCGCAGGGACAACTTTCCAGAAAACATTCTGTCTTTCACTTTCTTTTTTTCTCCATAGCTCAATTTCAATTTCCATACAATAACAGGCGGTGCATAAGTTAAAAAAAAAACACAAAAATAGTGTCTTTCTACAAAAGTATTTGATAAAAAATTCGGAAAACAAGTTTAAGCGATCGCTGACCGAAAACCTTCATTATTAAAATAGTTCTCTTTGAGCAGAATGCTCGCGAAATAGAATATGTTAAAGTAAAAGTCATAGAGGCTTCTTATGAGTGCTACGTATTTGTTTTTCGCACTAGGTTAGTTGCCTCATTTTTGTCCATTTTTCTTTTAATAATGACTTAGTGCAGTGCTTCCCAACCGGTGGTTCGCGAACCCCCAGTGGTTCGTGTGATGTAGAAAGAGGGTTCGCGAAAATAATATTGCAATGGCGGAATTTTTAATTGCTAACGTAAAGAAAAAACGAAATAATAAATAAATAAAAGTGTAAAAATAACTTTTCCTTTTAAGGGGACTCGGCACCTAAAAATCCACCGAAATTGTGTATTCCGAAATTGTAAACAATAAAAAGTCAACTCAATCAATGTACGATAATAATTTTAATTTTTAACAGCGTAATTTTTTTTTCTCTTTGCGTTGTTTTTTTTTTTTTCTGCTTTTTGTGTGCGGTTGTTCTCTTTATTTCATTTTTAGTTTACAACACAGAAAAGATTGGTCAAAAATAAGAAAAAAAATTCCAGTATAAATATTTATTGATCGAAATTTTATGTGTCGCAATTTTTAAAAATTGAATTCTCAAAATGCGAGTTCGCGCGACAGGATTTAATAACATCTTAATAAAAATGCTAAAATTTCTTTATTTTCAAAGATTGATCAATGCATTTTTTTTTCAAAATACATCTTAGCATTTTTTGTACGATAATTATTTTAATTTTTCCCCGTTTATACATTTTGTTTTTTGGCTTCTTTGATGCCACGTGTTAGAGAGTTGATAGTTTTTCTGCAATTGTACAACAATCTCGTTGCATCTGCTTTCAGTTTAGAATATTTCTTGTACAACGTAGAACATATTGATAAAAAATATGAATCAATTTTTCAGTATAAATGCTTATTGATCGAAATTTTATGTGTCCAAGTTCGACTTGCAATTTTCAAAAATTTAATTTTTAAAAACGAGTTTGGGATACAGGGTGGAACAATACCTTAATAAAAATGCTACAATTTCATTAATTTAAAAAATTGTCAACGTATATAAACATATGTATATTTTTTTTCAAATTACATCTTAATTTTTATAAACGATCACGTGTTTTCAGAAGTTTATTTGTCAACAGAAAACTGCTGGTGCTCAAAATATTGGTTTATTTCGGTGTCCTTACATTGTGCTCATGGAAATATAAAGAACATGTCAAGTATTTTAGTGTAATTTTCAACTCATAAGAAAAAAAAATCTAATAAGTTTAATTCCTAAGACCCAGCATTCATTTGTAATGACAAAAAATCTCACGTCTATGTTTTTAAAGCAATATTCAGTATTTTTTGGCTATGAACAAGATATATACTATACAAGGGGTAATACTGCGAGCGAATTTTTAAAAATTTTTTTTTTATTTCAGAAAAAGAGCTTAAAATAACTTTTTTAATGAACAATAAACATGTAATCGTTCCCGCTTTTCTTTTAAAAACGGGGGGGGGGGATCATGAAAAAAAGATGAGAGGAGGGGGTTGACAGTTTCGTTAAAAATACAAACCCACATTATTTGTTAGTCTGTGTCATAACATCTGCATTCCTCTCCATGAAAAAAATAAGAAAATAAAGGCAGCTGCACTTGGCATTTGCAGTGCAGATGTTATAAAGTGAAAATGTTGAAGGAAAGGGAATTAGACCCGAGCCGATCCAATAGTTGTTGAGTATTTTTTTTTTTTTTTTTTGCAAAGATAAGAAAAAAGAATTGAAAATCCTCTGATATAGCATTTTTTAATTTTTTAACCTCCAAATAGTATAATTACTTTACTACAATCGCGAGCGATTCTTTCAGTTGTAATTATTATGTAAACTTCCCCCAAACAATTTTACGGTGCTTGAATAATGCATTTATGCTTTTATAAACATAAAAATAAATAGTAAATGATTTAAATGACATTTTTGACAAGCATTCTACACGTTTTAATGGTTTAAAGCGACTTTTTTTTCCATCGGCCATCGGCATCGGCCATCGGCCGATGGAAGAGGAGAATAATCGGCAATCGGCCATCGGCCCATCTCGGAACAATCGGCCAACAATCGGCATCGGAAAAAAAAAAAAAAAAAAAAAAAAAAAAAAAAAAAAAAAAAAAAAAAAAAAAAAAAAAAAAAAAAAAAAAAAAAAAAAAAAAAAAAAAAAAAAAAAAAAAAAAAAAAAAAAAAAAAAAAAAAAAAAAAAAAAAAAAAAAAAAAAAAAAAAAAAAAAAAAAAAAAAAAAAAAAAAAAAAAAAAAAAAAAAAAAAAAAAAAAAAAAAAAAAAAAAAAAAAAAAAAAAAAAAAAAAAAAAAAAAAAAAAAAAAAAAAAAAAAAAAAAAAAAAAAAAAAAAAAAAAAAAAAAAAAAAAAAAAAAAAAAAAAAAAAAAAAAAAAAAAAAAAAAAAAAAAAAAAAAAAAAAAAAAAAAAAAAAAAAAAAAAAAAAAAAAAAAAAAAAAAAAAAAAAAAAAAAAAAAAAAAAAAAAAAAAAAAAAAAAAAAAAAAAAAAAAAAAAAACGGTACTAAAATCCCTAACTTTTGGGGGAAATGTGTCTCGGTAAACCGTCTAAGCTCAAAGACAAAAAAAAAAAAAAAAACAGATGTAGTAAAAAATAACATTTTTGACTTATCTTTTCTTCCTGGACACCGCGAAATAGCACAAAATGAAAGCAACACGTTTCCCAGCTCTTAATTGCACAATGTTACTAAGGCGATTCCACTAGTCATTTCAAATTTAACTACCCTGAAAATAGCCATCACCGGCGATAGCTCTATTCGTAGCGTTGAGGGACCTGTTCAAGAAATGCTTTTAAAATAAGCAGGTTCCTACACGTGTGTTTCCTTACAATGCTCCTCAATGCTCCACAGCCGTTCTTTCCCCCATACCCCCTGGACAGCTGATTCCAGAGGGAGGGCCAAAGAACCACCCACTCGTCAATCACTTCTCATTGTGCATGAACCTGCAAAAAAATTTGAACTTTCTTGTTTATTTCTCGAGACATGAAATAGTTCAGAAGCTGTCTTTAGTAACTGAACAGAAGCATTACGTTTCAATTCAGTCCTAATTGGAATTTGGATTAAATGTATATATAAATATATATATACAGAGAGAGGGAGGGGGGCTATCCAGAATTTTTAACAGGATCCTTTTTTGGTGACTTTTAAAAAGATTATTGCGAAAAATAAAATAATTTTGTGAAAATTCAAAATTTAAACGTGCAGTCATGATTTTTTTTTTCCCCGTTTGTTCAATAAGTAGCTCTGTAAAAAGTACGATTTGGTAGCTCAGAATTTTGTTAAGGGTTCGGTTTGATTGACTAATTTTGTGAAGGGTCCAAAAACGGACCTGAATCTAATCTGGTGAGATCCCTGATGTATATGTATCTTTTTTTTCATCCAATTTCATTTTTTTAGCTACTGCCTTTTAAAGTAATTAATTCAGTGTAATTGTAATGTTTTTCAAACTTAATATCCTGTTAAAAATCGTTGTAAGTCTCCTCGATATCACAAAAATACATGTTGCTTCTCATTATTAAAAACGTTTTATTCATTTATTTAGTACACGTGCCAACACTATAAATTTTGGATGGAAAATGCAAAACAATTAAGCTACAAAAATTATGGGAGGGGGGGGGGGAGGGACACGCCAAATAGTTCAGTTATTCTAAAGCGTACAGTCTATCTCGATTACCAGAATGAATGAAGTCAAGGCAATTTATTCAGGCATGAAACTATATTAATTATTCTAAGTAATTCTAAAACTGTATCTAATAAATATAGAGGATCTGATGCAGCGCAGTGGGTCGTATTTAAGAAGTGCCATTCTGTGTTCAAGCACAGGGCGACAAATTTTTTTTAGACTAAAAAAAAAGTGAGTGTGCTTAAAATACAATTAGTTCATTACTAAAGAACCTTGGCCTCTTTAAAATAAGCTCCATTTAATCGGCCGTAACTAACAATTTAAAAAAAGCATTGTAAATAAAAAGTCCTACTTAGGCATCAAATAGCGTAGAAAGCCTATCGTTTACATTACAAGCATGGAATAAGTACACAAGTTTGCGATGGTTCTGTGTGTTAGGTTTTGATCATTGACTTATATGTAGTTTTTAATACTCTATGGGGAGATTTCTCTTTATTTTAAATAAATACCAAAGCGGTTCGAACATAATTTGCACCTTACAGAAAGGTACGAAGCAAAATATGAGCGAATGATCTGCAAATGGCGTCCTTCTACACAGGGCCTGATTAAGGCAGAGGCATACGGGGCAGCTGCCCAGGGCCCCCACATCTGAGGGGCCCCAAATTGAATAGAAAGTTTATATTGCGTTTCCTTCTTTAATGAACTTTTAAATGGATGAATGAATGTTTAAAAAAACCCAAAATATCCCTACAGTGTAAAATCCGTCAGTCTTATGTTGGCTTCTAAAATTCATCTATTGCATGAACAAAAAAATTCTATTTTTTGTAAATCCATGGCTTTCTAGGGTGGAATTCAACTAAATTTTTGCAATTACGATGGACAAATTTGGCCAATCAAAAGCCTGTATCTCAAAAAGGGGGGGGGGAAGCATATCTCAAAATGCGATATGATAAATACAGTCTCCTGATCTTTTATCAAATATTTACTCTTTTCAGATGTGCTATATCCTTTAATGGTAGACAGAATTGTCAGAAAATCAATAAAAGGGACAGAACGATATTTCGTTTGATCATTGGAGGGGGAGGGACTTAATAGCTATTTTAGCATCTAGTCAATTTTCTTGTTATATTACCTGTGATTAGGTAAAAATTTTAAATACTTCCATAAAGTTCGGTTCTTCATTACTGAAGTAGTAAAGCAGAGGCCCCAAGTTAGTTTTTGCCCCGGGCCCCAATTAGGCTAAGTTGGGTCCTGCTTCTACACAACATGAGCTCCTTAATCTTGAATTAGATTGATTATCGTCTGATAAAAACTATGATTTTTTTACAAAACGCTTAAAAATTCACGAAACAAGCAAAAGAAAGGCATAGCATACAGGTTTTTTTTCTCTTTTTCTTTACAGATTTAGAAACAGATTAGATCTCTTTTTCTTTACAGATTTGCAATTTCTGAACCTGCGCCTAAAAACACTCAAGAATGAGTGATAATGAATGATACAAAGCTAAAACATATACCAGAAACGCAATATAAGGCAATGTTCCAGCATGTGCATAATGAACTAAGTTTGAGCTGCTTTGTCCAAAAAATTAGGGTTTGTTTCTTTCTTAGTACGTGGTTTGTGGAGGGTGGCAATTTACTTTGAGCGCAGGGGTGCACAACACCCTAAATTCGGGCATGGTTATGTATATATATATGCAACGCACTTGACCCTTCTCAAACAAGGAGTCAAACAATATCCCTGACAAGAATACGGGACAGTCGCCGTCCCGTATTAAAGTGCGCCGGGACGCGGGACAATTTCTCAAAATCGGGGACGTTTGGCAGCCCTCTGGTCGTGACTGAGCTCATTTTTCACGCTGATCATTAGAGTCTGAAAAACAAAAGGAATTATGGAGCATCATTCTGACCTCTAACTATTTGCTCCGACGCTGATCAGTGGTCTAAAGTTTTAATTGGAATCATTTTGATTACTTTTATATTTTTTAATTTATTCATAGGTTATATGTGCGATAAAAAAATTAAATAGTTATTTATTTACCAAAAACTATTTAATAACTCATTTGCACTGTGTCGTGAAATAACTCATGCATTCTTAGAAAATTTTAGCATTTCTCAATTTTTAACGGGTGCGCAGATGTGATTTGATTTCGTTTGCAAATTAGTAGCCATGATCATAGGGCAGTACTGAATAGAGAATCAGGTGCTTTTTATCCGAAAAACGATTCCGGTCGCAGCAACGGAGCATCATTGCTCCATTCTCTTGCTCGGGCTCCATTCGAATTTTCAGAAAAACTAGTTGCTCGTCCGCGCTCTGTTCTTGATCCCTGTATATATATAGAGAGAGATGTACACTTTTATTTTTTAGGGAAGATTTAGTTGACTGAATTTTCATAAAATGTAGTCACAACCTTATTCAGACAAAATGCGAGTTTGAAAATCACTTAACAATTTCGAAGAAACAACTTCTATTGATTCTGAAACGAATTCTGCAATTTTGATAAAATGTCATTCAATTTCAACTTTCTAAAATTTTGTATGACTTTTCAAAACATATCAGTAGTAACATATCTTAAGCTAAGCATATTCACAAATGTATGGTATTATTTTCCTTTCGTAAAAGAAAGGAATCAAATGCCTTTGTATGCATACTCCTTCGTGTACATACACACATTAGCACAAAATACATCGACTCTAAAGCGAAGAGGAGCTTGGATACCCAAGTGGCATTAGAAACAACATCATATTTATTAGTAATTTAATTTAAAATATTTCAATGTTAATAGTAGTTTAATGAATCCGAAGAATTTATTACATGTTGGTGTAAGTAATCTTATTGGACAAAATTATACTGTAAAACTAAGCAAAATATATAAGCTGTTGAGCATAATTGCATTATTACTTTGCATATTAATCCAAAAGCGGTTCTCTATTTATTCCTATATACTTTCCTGATGAAATTTTAAAAATATATTACAAACAAAATCGGAGAGTAATTGAAAACACACTGATTCTAAACTGTTTTTAATAATTTGCAGTCCTCCAACATTCTTTTATATCGTAGAATATATTATAAATTATATTTTATACACGCAGCTTTAATTATTTTACAAATTTATGTGCTTGAGGCAATATTAATTTTAAAATTTTATTATTTCCCATCTGCTCAAAATACTACAGAAGGGCATTGCAAAACTTTTGGTATGCGAAATATCTAAGAATGGTGTCGGCGGAACAAATCAAATCACAGCAGCCAATCAGAAGTGAGATCTCATCAGTGGCACACGTGCTTAAAATTCAGGGGATGGCTTATCTTGACAAACCATTGCTACGCGTTTCTTTTATTTGAGTTTTTTAAACTACTTTTACAGTTAAATAAATATCTAAATCAGCCACACTTATGGGGATATTTCAAAGCAGACTTTTGGCACTAACTTTCTCTCGTGCATTCCTATTTTAAGGTACTCTAGAATACAGCCCTAGAAAAGCAACTCTAAAATAGCTTAGCTTGTAATGATCGAGCGAAGCAAACTGGCGAAGCGATCCAAAGGAGCTGCATAAGCAGCTCTAGGGTTGGTGAGCCCCCTAGTATTTCAAAAAAATTAAAGATTTCAGACAAAATGGTTATACATATTTAAAAAGTAGCAACTTTTTTCTCAATCAAACTTGAATTTTCAGTTCTAATTTCGAGATATCTTAAAAATCTGCATTACAAAAGCAATTGTACAAATATACTTGCTACAAATTATGCAATAACTATACCACAAATGCACCATTATAGTGATAGGAATAAGAACACAAGATAGTAAGTAACCTATTCAAAAATTTTAGAAGAATAGTGCTTTAAAATTAGAATTAAGAAACAAATGCTGGAATTAATATGTATTTTTATATGTTAACAATGAAATTTACTATGATAATCGTAATTTTATATGTATACTATCACAATACTGCATTTTTAAGATTATTATTTGGTATTTTTCTTTACAGAAAAACATTTTCCCAATAAAATTGTAACCAATGCACCTTCCCAAAGTAGTTATAAACCTGTAAATAACTTTCAAACTTAAAGTTTGCGATTAAAAGTAGTTAATTTCAACAAAAATAACATTAATTATTAATAGAGTCATATCTATTTTATATTTAATGATTATTTATATTTGATGAATATTCTAAAAATTTTTTATTTGTGCTAATTAATTATATTTGAACTTTAAACGACTGTTTAGTTTTCTGTTAGTTGTTGGTTTCTTCCTGTTCCTTTTCCCTTTCTTTCATTTTTTTCCCTCCTGCATAGTAAATAGGCACTAAATGTCTTTACGCATTACAATGTAACTTTATTTATTATATTGATTTTTCACAATTATAAAAATTTTAATTTTCTTGGCATTCAGTTATCAAATTTTTTCATTTATTCAAAATTGAGTAAAAAAAGCTTTTCGAGGTGCTAAATTTCTTTACTGTTTTTATTTTCATACAAGATATTTCGTGCGTTATATATATATATATATATATATATATATATATTACATAATAGTTGTTATATACAAAAAAAATCAATATATTTATTTTTACTGGTAAATTCTGCATTTTAAATTTTGAATTTCAGTTCATCAAAGAAAATTTGCACAAAATGATATACTTCGTTCGAGACAGTTTTTTTCCTTTCCGGGTAATTCTCATCCCCCCCTCACCTCTTTTTTTGTTTTTGACCTCGCGGCGATCCTGATTTGAATACAAGTGTACCTGAATTGGGAGAAGACGCCAATTATATCTTGTCGCCTTTTTATAGTTATACAATATAAGAGTAGAAAGATGAAAGATGTAGAAGAAAGTTTCGTGTTGTCTACCAAGTATTACTTTCTTTTGAATAACTCCCTGTTAAGAAATAATTATCTCAACAAATCTTTGTCATTCTGAATTAAAATTTCAAAAAATGTACAAAATTTAGTTTTTTGCATCATAGTGGCAAAAGAAAAAACTGTTTTGTACTACTGGCGAACATTTTATCCAGGAATAAATACTAGAATTGGGAGCTGAATTCCCACACGCTCTTTACACGTGCCCAGTCATACCTATGAATCCGAATACAATGTGCCTGAATGCAGGTGTAACTGAATACAATGCAACCCCAAGTAAATCCACTTAGTTCACAGTCTACTAGTCAGGAAGACATTCTAGTAGACCCTATTCCTCTTTCTGCTTTGTTTATCTCAGGTACAAGTAAAGTAACGCCCACCTGGGTTGAATGAAGATTCTGGTTTCTACGAGAGCTAACTTTTTTCCAAAAAAAAATGGCAAATCCAAAAATTCTTTTAGAGTGACTAATGAGTGCAATCACTTCTGTTATGCTGTTGAAAGCAGCTTTTTTATCAGCCTGGCGTAAAAAGTATTCAAGCTCGCGGGTGCGTACACACATACACACACACCACTGGCGGATCCAGGGGGGGGGGGGCGATCGCCTCCTCTAACAAATGAAATCAACAAGAGAGGAGCAATATGATCTGCAAAAACGAATAAGAATGAAAAAACTAATGAAAAATAAAAAGTGTACAAATAACAAAGAAAACTAAATTTTTACTTAACATCTACCCACGAACACAAATTTGGAATGGAAATTTTAAAAGTAGAGTGGTTGAAATACCGGTCAGCTGGAAGGCTAGATTTATAAAGTTTTTGCTCGCAGAGTCGCAGACCCCTGCCCTCTGGGTCCCTCATTTGTAATGATTGAGTTTTAAACTTCGAATTTCTTTTCTTTAGTCTGTTTCTCATGTCATATGAGTACTTTCATTATTGTTTTTTTAAAGTTTTAGATTTTGAACCAGAATTGCTCATTTTATCAATAATTTCCTCCGATACTTCATGGAAATAGAATGTCATAATATTTGTTTTCCATTCCATGGCGGAATGAAAAAGCAATATTAAAACAAAAGGGAAAATATTTATCGCCCAGGCCCATTATTTCGCATTTTTTCCGAGGGGGGAGGCAAAGGGTATAATTAACTCAAATCATAATACATTTTTAGAAAACAGCAAAATATTTATGCATAGACATTTTAATTCTTAATCCAAAGGAGTGCCACTGCCCCTCCTAACCCTCCAAACTGACGGGCCTCGAATCGTCCCTCCCAAATTGAATCTTTGGATCCACCACTGACACACACAGACATATATATATATATATATGTAGGATGCGAGTGCGAAGAGACATTGACAGCAACGCCATCTGGCGATAGGGAGCGTAAGCAGTTAGTTTTAAGTAAGACTCCGTTCTGTGTGGACGTAAGCGCTGCGGTGCTCGGATGATGTTGTTGTTCGTAATTGAAGCTGTTCTGTATATAGTTTTGTAAATAGGAAAGTGTAAATATAGTCAGTTTTTTATATCGTTAAGGTGAGTTATGATTTTAGAAACCCCTAGACACCCAAGCCAAGAGCCTATATGTGGGGTCACGGCCGGGATAAAGTGATTGCCGGTGGATTAATTTAGAACTCTTTATTGTGATTAAGTGAAGCTGACATCGGACTTAAACTGTGAGTACTTTGTTTCTAATTTTTGTGCATAATGTCTTTTCTTGGCAAAGCTCGTAAGGAAGACTTATTAAAACTAGTTTCGGAATTAGGTTTAAATATTCCTGAAAATCCTACGATATTAAAACTTAAAGAAATAATCGTAGATCGTGAAAATTTTGATGAAGAATTTACTAAAAATTTAATTGATACTATAATTGCGGAACGAATTGAAAACGAAAAACGCGAATTTGAATAGGAAAAGTTGAGAATAGTTACCCGTTGGAAGAACGAGAGAAAATACGAAATTAATGTAAATATAAAGGGACAGAACACTTCATCTTTGGTCGACACTGAAAGCGAAACTAGTTTGATTTCTTATGATTTTTATGCAAAAATTGGTTCACCTAAAATGTGCTTCGATGAAACAAAAATAAGTGGTATAAGCGGAGAAAATGTGTTTCCTATGGGCTATTTTTATTCTAATGTAAATATTGATAACTATGTGCTTTCAGCAAAATTTTATGTGTTAAAAAATGTGCGTACAGATATGATTATTGGTGCAGATTTACTAGAGCAGTTAATTATTAATGTAGATGAAAACGGAATTAAAATATTAGGTCGCACGAAATATTCGAGCCCTTCAAACGTTTTGCGAAATATCCCAGACGAGAACAAGGCGCCAATGAAAAAAGAAAAAGACAGCTGTGAGAATCTTTTTCCCTCCACCCTAATAACGGCTGGCGAAGATTTTTTAGCTGAGGTGACGCCACTAGAGAAAAAAAATAGTTTATTTTCATTGAGAAAGAAAAACAAAAATCGGAATCAGAAATAAATTTCACGGATAGTTTTTTGCATTGCTTAGCAAATGCTGCAGAGGAACTGGAATTTGATCGTAGCAAGTTATCACAATGTCAGATTCGTGATGACGTGAAGGAATTAATAAAATCTCACAAACCGCTTAAAACAAAGGACACTAACTTAAGAATGCAAATTACATTAACAGATAAAATACCTACATGTTCGAAAACCAAAAGAATTTCATTTGCCGTACAAAAAATAGTTGAAAAACAGATTACGGAAGGTTCGGAAGAACAAAATAACAGACAATCTTGTATAAATTATTCCGCTGGAATCCAGATGAAACGCGTAGACGTACTTAATCGAAGAACAATTGCGGAAGAGGTTAAAACTAAAAAAGCTGAAAATACAGTACACAGCGACGTAGAGAATCACAAAGAAACTTCGAAAAAAAAGCTTGGAGGAACTGATCCTAAACCAGATGACGAGTTCGATCCAGAGGAAGATGTCGGATCGGTAGATGAAAGAAATAATGGCAAAGAAGAAAACAAGGCGGAAGATTTCAGGAGTGAAGTAGAAAATTCGGAAGAAGATACTATTAAGAAAAATGCCGTTTCCAAATCGGTTGATGAAGATTCTGCTACGGAAACTAAAGCGAGAAAAAGTCTAAGAAAACAAAAAATCAAGAAGTAAGCTCAGAAGATAAAGATGCTGAAGCAGAGAGCACTGGTAAGAAGAAATCAAAGAAGCAAGATTCCAATGATAAATCAGAATCAAAGAAAAAGAAAGATCAAGCTGTTAGATCTGAAAATGAGGATGATGCGGATGCTAAGGTTAAAGAGAAGAAATCTAGAAAACACACATCAAAAAAATCCACAAGTGATGACAAGAAGAAACTAGAGAGACGTGGACGCCCTAAAAAGCAAGCAGCCGATGCGAAAAATTCCGACTCTGAGAAAAAGAGCGAAAAGCAAAGTCTGAGGATGAAGACTTCGTGGCTGATGGTGATGGCAGACAAAAGAAAAAGAAATCAACTTCATCAAGGCGACGAAAAGCTGCTCTGAAGTATACTGAGGATTCAGATCCTGAGGATGAAGGGATAGGGAAATCTGAAGATGGAAGTGATGAGGAGTTCACTGCAGATAAGGAAAAGAGTCCCAAAAAAGAAATGAGTGGTTGTCCTAAAGATTCTATCAAAGAAAGCTGCGAAATTGAAGGGAAATTTAATATCTTGAAGATTCTGGGAGAGAATCGTAAATACTACGACAGGAAAAGAAAAAAAAAATCCGACTTCATGAAGCCCTGGTCCCGTAACTTGGACTGAGCATCAACCAATAGACATTGACTTCTTTTTTTCATTTTTCCTGTGACTGTTTTATGTTGTTTTTGTTTTTGTTTTTTTTAAATGTCTTTCCAGGTTTGTCTGAGGACAGCCAAAGTGTCAGCATGACCGAGCTGTAGGATGCGAGTGCGAAGAGACATTGACAGCAGCGCCATCTGGCGATGGGGAGCGTAAGCAGTCAGTTTTAAGTAAGACTCCGTTCTGTGTGGACGTAAGCGCTGCGGTGCTCGGATGATGTTGCTGTTCGTAATTGAAGCTGTTCTGTATATAGTTTTGTAAATAGGAAAGTGTAAATATAGTCAGTTTTTTATATCGTTATGGTGAGTTATGATTTTAGAAACCCCTAGACACCCAAGCCAAGAGCCTATATATATATATATATATATAAATGTTAGATTCGACCCTAGCCTCGATACCAAGCTCACAGTAAGGTGGCCCTTTCCTTTATGTCAGGTGCAACCATCATCTAACAAGGTTGTTCTGCCCCTGTATATATATATGTAAATATTTAATAAAAATAACAGACGTAGCCCTAGCCTCGATACTAAGCTCACAGTAAGGTGGCCCTTTTCTTTATGTTAGGTGCAATCAACATCTAACAAGGTTGTTGTGCCCCTATATATATTGTTTTCCCAGCTTAAGGGATCGACTTTTGTCAGGGACGGGGTGGCTTTAACGTCTTGAATCAAACATAACTCAGTTTAAATTGGAATAGAACCGCACCTGGCGGCGATCTATATATAACTGAAAAAACGCGCATGCGCAAATGAAATTATGCAAAATGAAGTGTGATCGGCGAATCCAACATACTCCTGCCCAAAATTAATTTACAGTTTAATTAATTTTGAAATGCTTCGTTTGAACAGTCCTTTTGCAATTCGGATGGTGTCCACTCGCACTCCCCCGTCTTCACCGGGATGAACTCTTTCAATTCGGCCCAACGGCCACGTGGAAGGTGGAAGGTTAGACTCTTTCAAGATGACGAGGTCCCCAACCTTCATGTTTTGATGAGGTACTCTCCACTTAACTCTTTGTTGGAGAGAATGCAGATATTCTCCATGCCATCGCTTCCAGAAGCTGTTTCGGATGTTTTGAACAAGCTGCCAGCGAGTTCTAGGAGGAACGTCGCTTGTTGAATCATCTGGATGAAATGTCAATTTCTCTCCAAACAATTTAAACAAAGATTTCTTTTAATCACAAACATCTTGCGAGATGCATTATTCAGAGTTTTAAAACTTGAACATTTAGTCAAGTAATGAAAATCCTTGCATTTTGGACATTTTGAATAACAAGCACGATTCGCGTTTACTTTTGTGTCCTTTTGACTTGAGGAGTCAATTTTTGAATTTTCCAATGCTGATGCTCTATCATTTAAAAATTGTATGAAATTATCAAATGACGGATAATCAATCAGTCTCATTTTTCTATCCGACCATAAACGGCGAGTTTCAGGATCAACTTTGTTTAAAAGCATATAAATTATCCAAATATCCGGTTTAGTAGCCTTTTCATCAACGCATTTTAAACCTCTGACAACTTGCTCGGAAGTGTCAGCAAGAGACCTCAAGTTACAGTCATTAGCTTGAGTAATCGCGTTTTGCGCGAAAAAGGTAGCTAACAGAGCATTAGTGATCTGTTTTTTATTATTGTAACGTTTGAGGAGTTTCCTCCAAGCTTCCTCATAACTAGCGTTTGTTACGGGAATGTGTTGGATTATTGATTTGGGACCTTCACCTAATAATCCGATTAAGTATTGAAACTTTTGGATATTAGATAACGTATTGTTATTGTGAACAATACCTTGATACAAATCTTTAAAATAAAGCCATTGAGTGTAATCGCCATTGAAAACAGGTATGTTCAATCTAGCCAATCGAAAATCCGAAGTGTTTCCAAAGCTTGCGTTTAGAAAACTGGGATTTGGATAAATTTGATCAATACCTGATGTTGATTTCAATAATTCTTGAAGACCCGCTTTTGCGACGAAATAACGATTTTCAAGCTCTTCAATTTCGGATTGATCTGAGGGTAAAGCAGCGTCGTACTCAAGTAATTTAGCAAATATTTCTTCTAACCTGACAAGTCGATTGTTAATGTTGACTGAATTCGTATCAGAGCTGGCGGTGGTTAGAAAGGTTTCAATAGGGGTCAGAGCCGCTTTTTCGTAGCCACTCAGTCTGATGAATTCTGCGGCTTCCATTGTAAAAGTAAAAGAAATTTCTTACTTCTGATCAGATGAAAACCACGACGAAAATCTCGGTGGAACCTCCAATGTTTTCCCAGCTTAAGGGGTCGACATTTGTCAGGAACGGGGTGGCTTTAACTTCTTGAATCAAACATAACTCAGTTTCAAATTAAGGTCTTTATTTTTTGCACGTCCGTGCGGCGAAAGGCGAAGCATACAATTGAATGAATTGAATTGAAATTGGAATAGAACCGCACCTGGCGGCGAGCTATATATAACTGAAAAAAGCGCACATGCGCAAATGAAATTATGCAAAAGGAAGTGTGATGGGCGAATCCAAACATATATATTTATATATTTATTGTAAATAATAGACGTGGTCCTAGCTTCGATACCAAGCTCGATAACAAGTTTGTTGTAGCCGTGTATATATATATATATATACATATATATAAATGTAAGACGTGGCACTTGCCTCGATAATAAGCTCACCGTCAGGTGGCACTTTCCTTTATCTTCGATGCAACCATCATCTAACAAGGTGTTTGTGCATCTATATATGTATATATATTAGGGTGGCCCGTATTTTTCAACTTTCGAAAAGCTTAGCTCCCAACCCCCTATCTTGTTACAATCAACAAAAAAATGATATGTTAGCTTAATCGGACTTTTTTCTAGCGGCCCTCATCGACCATCAGTTTTTGAATATATCACCAACAGCATCAACTGCAGCCATAGTTCCAGCCCGTCGAGGTACATTACATTTTTTTACTCCCCGTCTTTGTGAAGTTTTTGATAGGTGCAAAATTACTGATAGAAATGCAGTTTTCATATTAATGGCTGATGCAGAAGCTTTCGGGCATGATACTGAAAAACTAGTAATAAATCGTACTTATTTTCAAAATCTCAGAAAAAAATTTAAAGAAGCAAGATACACAGAAATCCAGAACAAATTTAAATTAGACAGCTGCCAAGAATCAGTGTTACACTGGGATGGAAAGTTGCTCTCAGCACTAACAGGTGTAGAAAAGGTTGATAGACTGGCAATAACAGTCACCTTTCAAGGCAAAGAGCAACTGCTGGGAGTGCCTGAAATCCCAACATCTTCAGGAGAAGAGAAAGCGTTGACTGTTTACCGTGCAGTCGAGAAATGGAGTATAACTAACAAAATTCCGGCACTTTGCTGTGATACTACAGCAAGCAACACAGGTCGAATAAATGGTACCTCCATAAATCTAGAAAAGTTGTTCAATCGTGACCTGCTGTACCTCCCTTGTCGTCATCACATTTTTGAATTAGTTTTGAGAAGCTGTTTCGACTTGCTGATGGATGCGACTACTGGTCCAGACATGTTACTTTTCAAAAGATTTAGAGAAACTTGGGTTAAAATTGACAAAAATGTTTACATAACTGATAAAAATGAAGTGCCTTATGATGTCCGCTCTACCATTATTCATTTTGTTGAGGATCAGCTTGCGACTCATAAACAACTGCGGGATGATTACCGAGAATTGTTGGAGTTAACAATGATCTTTTTTGGAGGCATCCAAAGAATGGCATATCTTTTTATATACCAGGAGCTGTAAGTCATGCTAGATGGATGTCAAAAGCAATCTTTGCATTTAAAATATTCTTATTTCAAGATCAATTTAAATTATCTTATAGGGAGAAGAATTCCTTTAGAAGAATATGCATTTTTCTTGCCGAGAGTATGTTCGGGCATGTTTCTTGTCACCAGATGCAATTAAAGCACCCTATCATGATTTTCATTTCATGTATCAATTGCTAAATTATCAGGCTATTGATCCAGAAATCAGTAAGGCTACTGCAAAAAAAATTTCAAAACATCTCAGGTATTTAGTTCCCGAAACTGTGGCTCTTTCCTTTTTAGATGACAATGTTCCAATAGATGTTAAGACAAGTATGGCTCAAGTTATGCTGGAGTTTGAAGGAAGTGCAGAACAGGAAGAAGATACAAATCAATTTAAGCGATACATTCTTCACCCAAACGATTTTTCATCATTTTCAAAAATCAAGTTTCCGTCTTTTGTAACTTATAATACAAAAAAAAATCTTCACGAGAGTTTCTCTCAGCTCCGATTTTCTGTACGAAGACCGTTCAACATGGAAAGATGATGTTGGTTATAAGAGTGGAATTGAAACACTTCAGACCATCATTGTTCTGAATGACGTTGCAGAAAGAGGTATCAAACTCATTCAAGATTATAATAACATTCTTACAAAACATGAAGCTGAGAAACAATTTATATTAGGGGAGAGTGTTGTACCTTGGGACGCTTGCACCCTGGGACATTATCAACTTCTAAATCCTATTGGCAACATTAACATTTTTTTAATTTCTAATTGTGACCTTAACCAGCAGATAGCATCACAGTAAAAGGCAGCATTAGAAGCACTGAACTGATGACTTGGTGAGAGAAAGAAAACTTTAGCACTCAAAAGTAAATATCTTTCTCATTCTAATTTCATTTACTGAAATAGCATTTGTAAAACTATTCTCTTGAATTTTAATTGGATATTGAACAGAAGATTTTAAAATGTTTTGGTTATGAGAAAGTGATGATACTGCATTTTGATTGACCACCATTTTGATTTTATTTAAACCATGTGAGGATTGTACCTTGGGACAGTAAGCCGTGTTGTACCTTGGGACATGTCTCAAGGTACAACATACACATGGTTCTTAATAATTTGGATATATTTTAGTATAAAGAGAGATATTCTAATCAAATGCAGTCTTTTATATGTAGTTTTTTTATAAATGCAGTCAAATTAGGTTTTGAACTTTCAAATTTATTATTTGTGTAAATTACACATTACAGTAATGTATCTTCTTAATTTAGTGCTTTAAAAAAATAAAGTTTTTGATTTTTCGTATAAAAGTGGTCATGTATATGACTGTTGCATGAATCACGATGTATGTCCCAAGGTACAACAGGGTGTTGTACCTTGGGACAGTTTTCAATTACTACTTAAAATGGCTATCATTTTTTTATTTTTAAACTGTTTGAATTTGAAAAAATATATCATAGAGGAGAATGTTGGTGTATTTAAATAGTGTCTTCAGACTTTAAATCTAATTTTAATTTTTGAAGTTAAAAGTTAAAATGTGAAAAGTGTCCCAAGGTACAACACTCTCCCCTACAAATTGTTGCCGGAGAGCGTAAAAAAAAAAACACCCCAACTGCTACTAAATCCTCACTTATATAATTGAAAATATAATATTTATTGTTATTTCGCTTACATTATGTTGTGATTTTATCAAAAGTATTATAGTAAATAAAAACGCAAAACGCTTTGCTCTTATCGAAGTTATGTAATTTATTTTTAAAAATCAAATGTATCTTAATTTTCCACACTATTTTGAAATTTTTTTTATAATTTACTTTGGGGAAATTTGATTTGAAATGTTTTTAAACAATTGCTGGGAAGATCAGACAATTCCACATACATTTCTCAAAGAAGTAACGGACAAGCTAGGAGCTAGGGAAGAATATACATATTTGTAATGGAATTAATCAATATGCATTACTTCAAGCTCTTTGAGGGTCGCCTAAACGTTAAATGATTACGCTGAAATTTTGCATAGCCCTTTTTTTTCATCATTTGAACAGGATCAGGGGGTTGGGAGCAGCAAAAATTTAACCTTCAAAAAATTACATATGGTTAAGGGCCACCCTAATATATTTATGTTAGATGTGGCCCTAGCCTCGATACCACGCTTACAGTCAGGTGGAGGTTTCCTTTATGTTATGCGCAACCGTCACCCAACCAGGTTGCACCCTTATATATGTGTATATATATATATATATATATAAATGTAGGATGCGAGTGCGAAGAGACATTGACAGCAGCGCCCTCTGGCGATAGGGAGCGTAAGCAGTTAGTTTTGAGTAAGACTCCGTTCTGTGTGGACGTAAGCGCTGCGGTGCTCGGATGATGTTGTTCGTAATTGAAGCTGTTCTGTATGTAGTTTTGTAAATAGGAAAGCGTAAATATAGTCAGTTTTTATATCTTTATGGTGAGTGATGATTTTAGTAACCCCTAGACACCCAAGCCAAGAGCCTATATGTGGGGTCACGGCCCGGATAAAGTGATTGCCGGTGGATTAATTTAGAAACTCAGTTTTGATTATTTGAAGCTGACATCGGACTTAAACTGTGAGTACTTTGTTTCTAATTTTTGTGCATAATGTCTTTTCTTGGCAAAGCTCGTAAGGAAGACATATTAAAACTAGTTTCGGAATTAGGTTTAAATATTCCTGAAAATCCTACGATATTAAAACTTAAAGAAATAATCGTAGATCGTGAAAATTTTGATGAAGAATTTACTAAAAATTTAATTGATACTATAATTGCGGAACGAATTGAAAGAAATGCGAAACAAGTGGAAAAAGATGAACGCGAATTTGAATGGGAAAAGGTGAGAATAGTTACCCGTTGGAAGAACGAGAGAAAACACGAAATTAATGTAAATATAAAGGGACAGAACACTTCATCTTTGGTCGACACTGAAAGCGAAATTAGTTTGATTTCTTATGATTTCTATGCAAAAATTGGTTCACCTAAAATGTGCTTCGATGAAACAAAAATAAGTGGTATAAGCGGAGAAAATGTGTTTCCTATGGGCTATTTTTATTCTAATGTAAATATTGATAATTATGTGCTTTCAGCAAAATTTTATGTGTTAAAAAATGTGTGTACAGATATGATTTTTGGTGAAGATTTACTAGAGCAGTTAATTATTAAGGTAGATGAAAACGGAATTAAAATATTGGGTCGCACGAAATATTCGAGCCCTTCAAACGTTTTGAGAAACATCCCAGACGAGAACAAGGCGCCAATGAAAAAGGAAAAAGACAGCTGTGAGAATCTTTTTCTCCCCACCCTAATAACGTCTGGCGAAGATTTTTTAGCTGACGTAACGCCACTAGAGAAAAAAAAACCACTCATTTCCATTGAGAAAGAAAAACAAAATTCGGAATAAGAAATAAATTTCATGGATAGTAGCTTTTTTATTAGCGTAGTAAATACTGCAGAAGAATTGGAATTTGATTGTAGCAAGTTATCACAATGTCAGATTCGTGATGAGGTGAAAGTATTAATAAAATTTCATAAACCGCCTTAAACAAAGGACACTAGCTTAAGAATGAAAATTACATTAACAGATAAAATACCTACATGATCGAAAACCAAAAGAATTTCATTTGCCGAACAAAAAATAGTTGAAAAACAGATTACGGAAGGTTCGGAAGAACAAAATAACAGACAATCTTGTTTAAATTATTCCGCTGGAATCCAGATGAAACGCGTAGACGTCCTTAATCGAAGAACAATTGCGGAAGAAACAGGAAACGGAACAATTGCAGGAACGAAAAGCTGCTCTGAAGTATACTGAGGATTCAGATTCTGAGGTTGAAGGGATAGGGAAATCTGAAGATGGAAGTGATGAGGAGTTCACTGCAGATAAGGAAAAGAGTCCCAAAAAAGAAATGAGTGGTTGTCCTAAAGATTCTATCAAAGAAAGCTGCGAAATTGAAGGGAAAGGTAATATCTTGAAGATTCAGGGAGAGAATCGTAAATACTACGACAGGAAAAGAAAAAAAAAATCCGACTTCATGAAGCCCTGGTCCCGCAACTTGGACTGAGCATCAACTAATAGACATTGACTTTTTTTTCATTTTTCCTGTGACTGTTTTATGTTGTTTGTCTTTTTGTTTTTTTTTAAATGTCTTTCCAGGTTTGTCTGAGGACAGCCAAAGTGTCAGCATCACCGAGCTGTAGGATGCGAGTGCGAAGAGACATTGACAGCAGCGCCCTCTGGCGATAGGGAGCGTAAGCAGTTAGTTTTGAGTAAGACTCCGTTCTGTGTGGACGTAAGCGCTGCGGTGCTCGGATGATGTTGTTCGTAATTGAAGCTGTTCTGTATATAGTTTTGTAAATAGGAAAGTGTAAATATAGTCAGTTTTTATATCTTCATGGTGAGTGATGATTTTAGTAACCCCTAGACACCCAAGCCAAGAGCCTATATATATATATATATATATATATATAAAGGTTAGATACGATCCTAGCCTCGATACCAAGCTCACAGTTAGGTGGCCCTTTCCTTTGTTAGGTGCAACCATCATCTAACAAGGTCGTTGTTCCCCTGTGTACATATATATATATATCTATATAGATGTTAGATGTGTCTCTAGATTCGATTCCAATCTGACAGTCTGGGGGCCATTTCCTTTATGTTCGATGCAACCATCATCTAACAAGATTGTTGTGACCCCATATTTATGTATATATAAATATTTAATACAAAAAACAGACGTGGCCTCGCCTCTATACCAAGCTTACAGTAAGGTGGCCCTTTCCCTTATGTTAGGTGCAATCAACATCTAACAAGGTTGTTGTGCACCTACATCTATATGTATATAAGTTTAATATAAATAATAGACGCGGCCATAGCCACGATACCAAGCTCACAATCAGGTTTCACTTTCCTTTATGTTAGGTGCAACCATCAGCTAACAAGGTTGTACTGCCCCTGTAAATATATATATATGTATAAATGTTCGATGTGGTCCTAGCCTCGATACGCAGCTCCCAATCAGGTGCCAATTTCCTGTCTAACAACAGTCAGGTTAGGTGCAAACATCTTCCAACCAGGTTGTGGCCCTAGCCTCGATACCAAGCTCACAGTCAGCTGGCACTTTCCTTTATGTTACGTGCATCCATCTTCTAACAAGGTTGTTGTGCCTCTATATATATATTTGTATATTTAATATAAATAATAGACGTGGTCATAGCTTCGATACTGAGTTCACAGTCAGGTGGCACCTTCCTTTATGTTAGGTGCAACCATCATCTAACAAGGTTGTAGTGCCCCTGTATATATATTTATATATAAAAATATTAGTTTTGGCAATAGCCTCGATATTAAGCGCACCGTCAGGTGGTACTTTCCTTTATGTTCGATACAACCATTATCTAACAAGGTTGTTGTGCCCCAGTATGTATATATATATAAATATTCGATGTGGCCCTAGCCTCGATACACAGCTCCCAGTCAGGTGCCAATTTCCTCTCTGTTAGGTGCAACCAACTTCCAACCAGGTTGTGGCCCTAACCTCGGTACTGAGCTCACAGTCTGGTTTCCATTTCCTTTATGTTCGACGCAACCATCATCTAACAAGATTGTTGTGCCCCAATGTATATATATATAAATATTTAATATAAATAACAGACGTGGTCTTAGCCTCGATGCCTAGCTATGCAACCATCATCTAACAAGATTGTTGTGCACCCATGTATATTTATAAATATTTAATATAAATAACAGACGTGGCTTTAGCCTCGATGCCTAGCTATGCAACCATCATCTAACAAGATTGTTGTGCACCCATGTATAGTTATAAATATTTAATATAAATAACAGACGTATCCTTAGCCTCGATACCAAGCTTACAGTAAATTGGCCCTTTCCTTTATGTTAGGTGCAATCAACATCTAACAAGGTTGTTGTTCCCCTATATATGTATATATATATGTTTGATGTGGCCCTAGCCTCGATACCAAGCTCACAGTAAATTGGCCCTTTCCTTTATGTTCCATGCAACCATCATCTAACAAGGTTGTTGGGCCATAGTATATATATAAATGTTCAATTTGGCCCTAGCCTCGATACGCAGCTCTCAGTCAGGTGCCAATTTCCTGTCTGTTAGGTGCAACCATCTTCCAACCAGGTTGTGGCCCTAGCCTCGATACCAAGCTCACAGTCAGCTGGCACTTTCCCTTATGTTAGGTGCACTCATCTTCTACCAAGGTTGTTGTGCCCCTATGTATATATTTAATATAAATAATAGACGTGGTCTTAGCTTGAATACCCTATGAAATTTTTTGTGGTTTCATTGAACTGTTTGGAATCTCCGGATGAGGAGGACATGAAAATTGCTGCGCAAAAACGAATCTGCATAAAAACTGGAAGCAATAACTTGTGTCCCCTCATATAAGGTTTACATGCATGGTAGGGTCAGTTATCTCCACATCATTTTCTTAATACCTTACTAAAACTAAGAGCGTTTTTTAGTATGGCCACCATTCAGATTTTTCTTCTGCTCGTGTGGTTTTAGGATGATTTATTGTTCGCGTTCAATATTTCTAAACGCGATCTATTTGCAACGTGGCTGCATAAGTAAATTTGTAAATTTTCTTACCTTTAGAGAAATATATCACCAGAGGCGACAATTATAACAGAATATCACTGGATAATCTTCACGATGCTAGCACGTTCGGAAAAATTTTTCAAAATGATTTTTGAATTACAGTGTTCTATTCCGTTAACTTTTCAACTGTTGCCATTTGATAAAATATTCTGCCAACCAATAAGAAATTTTGCTCTGAAATGTGTGTATTTACTAGAATATTTCACGAACCAATAAGAAATTTTGTTTTGAAATGAATTTTATTTACTTCTACTTCTAATAACTATCCAATAACGGGTAATTTTTTTTTCAAATTATATAATGTAGTAAGATAAAAAGATAAGTTCTCTATTTTACTGTTAAAATTAAAACATCAAAATTTAAGCTGAATTTTCCCTTTCCTTTTTTTTTAAGCTTTAATTAATTAGTTTTCGTGCTTTTGTCGCCGATTACTGTTCGTTATGAAATGATAAGAGCATTTCAATTTAAGAAATTTTGAAATAGAGTTTTTAATTTTAATTTGAAATGCTTAAAGTATGATATTACACCAAATTTATTAATGAGCTTTCAAGAATTTTGAGTAATGCAATAAGTGATTAAGTTAGCAAAAATAAGTAATAAATGCAGAATAATTGGGTATGAAATGACTAGACTCCTTTTCTAGAACCTATAAAACATGAAAATTTCTATGATATTGGTTCTCAATGTATTGCATAAGTCGATACTTCCCGAACATTTAGCAATGTTTGAGGAGGTTCTCGTACAATTCTGCGTTGGCGTGATTTTTCCCGACCTGTCTCTGTAAAACTCTATTCCCTGCATCGGTTTGCAGCAAACTGGGAAGTGTGTGTTTTGAAACTGTTCCTTTTCTCACATTCTAAATAACTTGCACCTTGTATTTCGTTCCTTTCACATTAATCAGTTTCAGTTTCCTCAAGTCAACAAAAATATTAAAATTCTTTAAATCTGAAAATGCTATTCCCTATATTTTCTACACTTTAAGGGATCATTTCTCAACTTTTTGAGAATGGCGACCCCCTAAAAGGCCAAAACCATGCAAAAAACACCTTGGGACCCCCTCGATGCAACATTTTCATTGTGCAACACTGAATTTAATAGCATTTACTCATAATTTTATTTAATAAAATAATACTTTTTTTGTCAGTTTTCGACCCCCTTGTACCTAAACGCGACCCTCGGGTTGAGAAACGATACTTTGAGGAACGTTATTCTCATGTAACGCCGAGTCAGAAAAGGACCTTCCTTTTTCCTTGTTTGCGGCAGGAATTAACGAAAATCGCAAACTGTAAAAAGTAAGACAAAAAGGAATTATTTATTCGATCTCTGTCTTATTCAATCATATGATCATATGATTCCATCTACATCGATCCTCTTTTTTTTATGTTTCTCTCAAAACTATAGTCAAGACAAAATATGGTTAAATACTTTAAGGTGGTGACTACCTCCGGAGAGGCTGTTTTTTTAAATTTATAAATACTAACTTCTTATATGCACTGTAATGTTGAATTTGGTTAACAAGCATGAATAACTTCTAAAAAAGCTCAATAAGTTTAAGTGGTTTGAATTTTTTGGACCAAAACATACGTGAAAATAGCAATAAAATAACACCATGCAAAACGCCAAAACTCAAATCAAGATATTTGTGTTCTGTAAATTTTACTATGATAAATGAAAACTATTTCAGGAAATGACCCTTGCTCGTAACTATAACCATGAAATTTAAAAAGTTATAAATGTTAACATTTCAATGATCAGAAAATTCGTCAAAATTTTCAACAATTTAAAATTTCTATGTGCTGTAAATCATAAAATAATGAAAATATGAGTATAATAGAGGTTCATTCCCTGAGATAGGCTTTAGTTATCATAATAAAATTTATGGAACACAAATATCTTGATTTGAATTTAAGTTTTGGTGTTTTGCGTGGTGTTTCTTGGTGTT